>JALHLI010000014.1:1200000-1852500 GCA_023349425.1 Anthopleura sola
AAAGACATTCCTATCAACTAGATATAAATACATGCTAAGACAATAGGCTAAGTGCTATATTACAATAGGTGATAGTTATACTAAATACAATAGGTGAGAAGTTAAAATATCAAAGCGTCAAGTGTTCTTCAAGTAGAATTTGTTCTCGTGTCGGCATTTGGAAATAAGTTCGGATCTTATATATATGTATATATATATATATATACAGCTTTTTGCAAAAATTATGGCCGCTTCAAGTATATATACAAGTATATCAAAAGTATATCAGAAATTATGGGATATCATCGCTGATATTTTTTTCGGGTTGCCTATCACTAGGGCTTTCTGAAAAAAATATCAGGAATGATATCCCATAATTTCTGATATACTTTTGATATACTTGTATATATACTTGAAGCGGCCATAATTTTTGCAAAAAGCTGTATCTCCGGCCCCGAGTCAACTATCAAAGCCGATAGAAATCGAATGCTTTATTTTGCGCGTTTGACTTCAAATTTATTCTTTTCAATTTCATTCAAAAGAACAAATTTGAAAAGAATAAATTTGTCGTCAAACACGGAAAATAAAGCATTGTAGGATTTATTAAAATGGTCTATATACGGGGTTATTAAGTAATATTCTCTAAGCTAGACATTAGTATTCCCTATATAGAGAATACTAATAAGGCATTTTGTTTTCTTTTTGTTTCAAGGTCTTATTAGTATTCACTATATAGGGAATACTGTCTAACTTAAAAAAATACTAATTGAATAAAACTGTATTTTCCCTAGCCTGAGCTTCAAGGCTCTTTCCATTTGACACCTCTCCCACGTACTCCTTTCTAGTCGAGCATCCACGTATAGTCAATTATAGGGAGTACCCCCCCCCCCCCTCCCCGGGACCTAACCCCTGAGACAATACTTTCTGCATCAATTTTACATGAAGTGACTAGTTGAATGGTAAAATATTTCTTCATTTGAGTGTTGCGTCTTTAAGATATGAAGGTTTATACCAAGGACACCTAAAGTGGTTGAACTTCTTTAGTTTTCCACCGATTATTTGAATCGAATGAACGTTATACTTGTTTACTTATCTTGTGTTTGTGTTGCCAAAATATAGTTTTACTCCAAAGGTCAAAGGGTTTGAATAACTGATTTGTACTTATTCCAGTAACAGCCGTTTCGTACTTGGCTCTGTACGTAACAACAGCAACGCGACCGCGAGATGTTCGTTACGTCAGTAATACTTAACTGCCTGTCAATCACAGATCGTTGATATAGTTAATCAAATTCGCCTTCAGTACCATTAAAAGTACTTGCCTTGGTTTTTCGATTTGCACTTTAAATGCTACTCATAACGTGTGACACCATAGTCTCCAGGTTGGAAAGATAATAGACCCCTTTTCGAAATGCAGCTCAATACACCAGTTTCACATTCGATGGAAACCGCTGTTTTTTAAGACCACAGACTAGTTTGCACAGGCTTAGCCTCGTTTATAAGCATGTCAGCTACTCAACGACGTTATAAAAAGTCCGTGGGATTTCAAAACATTGGTATTGTTCAACTTACACATTCTTTACATTACGGTTGACTTTTGCAAATCATTAGCAACAACCAACTGTAATGTAAAGAATCGCTGCAAGTTGAATAATACCAATCCCACGGACTTTTAATGGTGTATTTGAATAGATGACTTATAAACGAGGCTAAGCCTGTGCAAATGAGTCTGTGTTCTTCAAAAACAGCGGTTTCCACCGAATGTGAAACTGGAATATTTGGAGGGCAAAATTGGAACCTCTTGTTTTGCCCTCCAAAATGAGCTGCATTCCGAATGGGTCTATTGGAAATATTTAGCAGACGCAAATTGGAAGACATACTTCATATTCAAGAGTAGACTTTCAGAATGTTGTTTACTATGAGTTACCAGACTGTGTTAGGCGTCTGTCTGCGCTGTCTCTAATCACTAGTTTTAACCTTGACAGGTATGGCATCAAATAATCACAAACTCAGGCAGGGGATGTAAATATGTGAGAAAAGGGCAGCCTCTGGAGTTGTATAAACTATAGAAATATTCTGACAAAGTGCAAGGGGTTTTTGGGAAGTGGCTTACAGTACACCTGTAAAAATGAACTTCATTATCAATTATAATTTATACCAGATTCTGGAGGAAGAAGCTCATTAACTTGCTTGTAGACATCTTGGATCTGTCTAGAATCGGTAACATCCATGAGCACTCCAATAAGACGGCCACTGCAAGTCGTTTGAAGGTTTTCTTTGCCATCATTCGTCAGGCAAGTAGCGATGACATGGAAACCAAGTTGATCCAAACGTATTGCAACTTCTCTTCCAAACCCAGAGTCACAGCCCGTGATGAGAACGTATTTGTCACCGAAGTCGCCGACTTTTTGTCTTGGCAAGAGGGCTTTAATAAAAGCCCGGCAAAATACTAAGGTTACAACAGAAATAGCGAAAAGTACTGGAATGTTAAGGTCCGAGAAAGGTGTAAAATCCATGATTACTGTACTAGCGATGTTAGATTGACTTCACTCAAGCATTAACATGCAAATGAAAAGCAACGTGACTCCGACAACAGGGGTCAGAAAAAAGCCACTGATCTTTCATTGTTTACGTCTTGTTGCTCCGCCAACTTGAGTAATATTTTACTCTCGCGCCGCCGTTTAGGTGACTGACTACTTTAGAACGTTCAATCTGAGCCCACGATGTGCGCGCGCACAAAAATCGCTCAAAACCGCATAACCTTCAATATTTTATTGAGGAACCATACACGTTTTGAAGTTCAACAGGACAAAAACCCCGAATTTTGCATCGAATTTTGCATACAAAGCTAAAGAAGTCTATTTAGAGACTCTTGTCAAAATAGCATTTCGCCCGTACCACCAATCAGAGGGCGCATTGAACTCAGTTATTCTCTGATCTAAAATGGTATTTTGACTAATATTCATAGCGCGCGTACGTTAATTTATAAAAAGAAATGTTTATTTTTTTCGAATTATCTATCCTACTCAGTACCTAAGTATACCTGTGTCGTAATATTTGGGAACCCTGTGGTTTTTTCAAGATATTTATTATTATTTCATTATTCTTTTTAAAGATATATATTTTTTGATTAATTTTTCTAGTTCTGAATTTTTAATCCGAAACGAAAAAAGCGTTGGCCAAATAAACTATTTCGAAAATATACTATTATTAATCAGACCTACGATAATGGAATAGCCTAGTTTAGGTCTTTCTTTGTGTTTCAGGAAGTATTGTATTGTCAGTTTTCATAGCCGCCATGTTGGATAAATTAAACAAAAGATTTGCCTTTAGTCTCTTTTATTGTATCATCCAACATGGCCGCCATGTCTTTTGTTATTTTATTCTTTTGGGAATGATTGCAAACCAGCAAACCAGGTTAGAGTTCTTTGTATTGAAGGGTATTATTTCGTTCTAAGTTCTTTGTTCTTGAGTATTGTTTTATTGTGTTCATGAATGTCTCAGGTGTCCTAGTCTCCCCCGCAGCCGTTCTTAGGGTCGTCACGCAACGCTCTCTCTCCACTAGTGGGGAGAGAGTGTTGCGTGACGACCCTAAAAGCGGCTGGGGGGGGGGGGGGAGCTAGACTACAGGTGTCCTGCAACACCAAAAAAGAGCCCAATGTTTTCTGCTATGTTCGTCAATTAATTGAGGACGTAGAGTCGTAGAGAAGAGCATCTCTCTCCAGGTAGTTTGTCTTGTCTTGTACGGATGGGTCTGAACTATCCATTCCTGGATCGTCCATCTGACGGCGTCTGGTAGAAAGGTTCAATACGCCACCCTGAAGAACAAACAGAGTTTTGCAGTAACCAAACGAGAGAACAGTTCACCTTTTCCCATAGACTTCTTTCCCTTGGACGTAATGTTTTCCCATTTCTGACCACGTGTCATTCCCTAGAGTGTCATTTCTTTGTTTAATGGTTGCACATGAGAAGACAAATGAATATGGATACAACTCAAACAAAGAATCTGGTCTGAAATAGCGAAACATTGAGCACCTTTTGACTTTAGCAATAGACAGGTCACGTAACAAATAGCTTTTATCACTTAGATAATCCTATAGATTGCTGGTTAGAGATGGATGTTTTCTCACACGGTGCCATGTTAGCCAGAATAATGGTTCTCTCGCATTCTGGATAAATGTTTTCAGAGCCTGCGTTCCTTATGTTCAGCAACGAGCTTGCACTGGTGCTGACCATGATAAACGCAGGCTCTAGAACAAGATACCTACCTTTCTGTAGTCATTTATGTTCAACAATACAGCAAAAACAACACAGGCTAAGGTATTGGCCAGTAGGAAGATCATCATGTATTGCCAACGGTGTGAACTACACAAAATCACAAACAAACGCATATAAATATAGGGTCCGCGGAAGACTGGCAACCAATTTCTCTCGCGAGGAATTGTGGGGCAAATTAAAAGATGCAACGCTTTGATTTACGAAGCCTCTGTAAGTATGATGTTTATTGGAGGAAGTTGATAAAGAATAGAATCAATTCACTGATCCATTTTTTCAATTATCAATTTGTCTATCCGTTCACTTCTCCGTTTGTTCGACTTGTTCGTTGTTCCATTTGCTTTTCCAATCATTCGCGCGTTTTGTTCTTCTGTCAATATGTCTGTCTGTCTGTCTGTCCGTCGGGTGTCTGTCCGTCGGTCTGTCTGTCGTTCGCTCATTCACTCAGTCGTTCATTCGATCGTGTGTTTAGTTCATCCGACCACCCAGTCGTTCGCTCACTGTTCATTCATTTAGTACCTACCTCTTCATGTCCAGAATCTTGCCAACAGCCAGGTTACACAGACCGATGCCAATCATTTGGATGGTGGTGATCAGACCAAGAGCGGTTCCTATAAAAACACAGGTATCCCAATCCCGATAAAACAATCTTCTTAGTTCTCTATTGCTATGTGTTAGCCTCAATAGTGTGTAGAATGTCCATGTGTTAAGTAAAGGTCCGTGGAATTTTAAGGGCTTTGAATTGTTCAGGGATTTACCGGACGCAGAATTCTGCGTCCTTTACGCAAATAAATTGATTTAGGACTCCCAAAAAAAATCCATGTGCGTCCTAGTGGACGCAGAAAAAAATTTGCTCTATTTATTTAAATTTCCCATTTATTCATCGGTCTTTCGAAAGCGTTTCCAAGTCGTTCTTTCGATCGAGTCCGCCATCTTGGACAGAATAATTGGGGCCTGTTAACGATACCGCCGAAAGAGCCTGGGGAGAGAAGCATGCTTGTGCTTGCCCGCCCTTTCCCGCTTGTGTTGTTATTAAAGATGGCGGCAAAACGTCAGAAACAAGGCAATTTAGATAAGTTTTTTTTTTAGTTCAAGTCATGAACTGGGACTCAATCTTTTTAACTGGGGACTCCTAAAATGTTGGGTTGCGAGTCCAAAATGAACTAGCTCAGGTAAATCCCTGATTGTTGAAATTGTACAAACTATACTAAGCTAGCCTTTGATAGTTGTGGATATTTTGACACTGTAATCGTCGAAAAAGGCCGTTTAAAAAGGCATCCATCTACTCTACTACAGATAAAAAGTAGACCTTCTGCCAGCCGAGTTGATCGTCTTCCCCGAAAGGAATTATTGGTCCCTATTTTTGGTTAGCATTTTTCGAGCATTTTCCAAGTATACAATCAGTAGACTTTTCTTGTTGATTGAAATAAAATTCCGCCACGAGTTCGACTAACGCTCACGATTAATTTAAAGAAGGAAGAACTCGTATTTCATGAATTCTCTTGGCAGAATAATGGGAAATGCTAATCAAAATACGATGTTGAATCATCAATTCTGATTGGTTGACCTTGAGTTTGTTCTGGAGGTCAAATCAGCTGGTGTAGAATACTTTTACATACCTATAACGGCTTGGTTGACAACCAGCGGAACAGACGGCCAGAGAGAAGCCTGTATTTACAATAGTACTCGTATTTATTTCTATATTCGTCAAAGAGGCTTTGCACCATCACGTGATGGCAGCCATGACAGGACGCTGCAACAACTAAATCTGGTTTACATCAGAAAGAACTTACTTTTCCTGGGGGAAAAAGACTCTATTGTTGTACCAACTGTCATGGCTGCCATCACGTGATGGTGCAAAGCCTCTGTAGCAAGATTTTGAAAGGCGTAGAAGTAAGAAACTAAATTTGGTCTTCCTGTGGTATCTTGTATACTTACTGCAGCAATGGAATAGTTAAGACCGAGCCAGAGGGTTGAAATGAGTGGATGGGCCTTTGGCACAAAGGATAACAAGGCATATACTGGAATGGTTGACAGTGCACACACCAGGGACAGATAGCCTCGCCTGCCAAAGTTATCCTGGAAAAAAAACACACGAAAAAACGTATAAAAAAATGAAAAATTGAGAGATGACTCCAAACCACCTATAGTGAACATCATCCAACATGGCTGCCACTTTTATTCTCTTAGGAATGATTATAAACCACCTATAGTGAACATCATCCAACATGGCTGCCACTTTTTTTCCCTTAGGAATGATTCCAATCCACCTATAGTGAACATCATCCAACATGGCTGCCACTTTTATTCCCTTAGGAATGATTCCAATCCACCTATAGTGAACATCATCCAACATGGCTGCCACTTTTATTCCCTTAGGAATGATTACAAACCACCTATAGTGAACACCATCCAACATGGCTGCCACTTTTATTCCCTTAGGAATGATTACAAACCACCTATAGTGAACATCATTCAACATGGCTGCCACTTTTATTCCCTTAGGAATGATTACAAACCACCTATAGTGAACATTATCCAACATGGCTGCCACTTTTATTCCCCTAGGAATGATTCCAATCCACCTATAGTGAACATTGAACATCGTCTAACATGGTTGCTCTCAAGAATGAATAAAGGCTCAGATACACGGTGCAACATTCCTTCCAACATTATGATTACAGTACTATCTCAGCAGCCAAATCAGATAAAATCTCGATTTTTCCGTTTACCTTACGAGGATAATACAAATAACATCAACAAGATGTAACAGACGTTCAAGTTTTTATATTTTAGCGTGATGTTGCACGACATGTTGCACCGTGTGTTGGAGCCACCATAGTGTACATTACTCACCACTATCACTCCCATGAAGGGTCCTAGCACCATGGATACATCGTAAACCGCCCCTGCGATGTATGCTGAAGTCTTGGCGTTGAAATTGAACGTATCCTTATAGTTGGTTTTGATGAAGTCACTGATAAGTAAGATACCATAATAGTGATCAGGGAATCAAGGGTGGAGCTGTTGCAATGGCACACTTGCCTTTCAACTCTGGGGTCTCAGGTTCGATTTGTACTTGGATCACATGAGAGTAGAGTTTGTCAGGTCCTCCCTTGATTCAAGGGTTGTTCTTCGGGTCCCCCTGGTTTTCCTCTATACAAAAAACCCACCAGCCTTAAATTCAATTTGATTTGTTGAGCTAGCCGTGCCCTGACTTTGATCAGCCCAGAGTTTGTTTCAAGGTTCGATCTGTGAGTTAGCCGTGCCCTGACTTTGATCAGCACAGAGGTTGTTTCAAGGTTCGATCTGTGTGTTAGACGTGCAATGACTTTGATCAGCCCAGAGGTTGTTTCAAGGTTCGATCTGTGAGTTAGCCGTGCCCTGACTTTGATCAGCACAGAGGTTGTTTCAAGGTTCGATCTCTGTGTTAGGCGTGCTCTGACTTTGATCAGCCCAGAGGTTCTTTCAAGGTTTGATCTGTGTGTTAGACGTGCAATGACTTTGATCAGCCCAGAGGTTGTTTCAAGGTTCGATCTGTGTGTTAGACGTGCAATGACTTTGATCAGCCCAGAGGTTGTTTCAAGGTTCGATCTGTGAGTTAGACGTGCTCTGACTTTGATCAGCCCAGAGGTTGTTTCTGGGTTCGATCTGTAAGTTAGCCCTGCCCTGACTTAGGTTGTTTCAAGGTTCGGTAACACTGAAGCTGTGAGTGCAGATACATTAATACAAATGCCGAAGAAGCAAAACAGGGATTTTAGATGGAGTTCACCTCGGCCAATGACGGAGAAATTGATATTCTAAGCGCCACCAACCTTGCGTCAGAAACAAACGGGAACACGCCATTGTAGAAAAACATCAACGTCAGAGCGAGAAGCCAATATGATGACGAGAAAAAGCGAATGTCCGTGAAATTCTGCAAAACAGTATGACACAAATAAAATCTAACCTAACCTCATCTAAGATCTTCTAAAGATGACATTTGTCGAAAACGTTTGAAACTTTTAATTATTGACTTTTACTTTTGCCTATATATATATATATATATATATTTTTTAATTTTATTTAACTTCGGACGATGTCCTGAAAACACTTTGATTGACGTCCACTAAAACCTTATTTTACTGTGACGGCAAATCTTGCACTCGTTATTGAGATTGAGTGCCGAGTTTAACAAATCGCAAAGAAAGTAAAAAATAAATAAATACATAATGCGTAAGAATACCATCATACCATCTTCTTAGATTGGACTTCCATTTCAGCTTTCTGTGAAAAAATATAGGGAAGACTTTTCATTCAACTGAATAAAGATGGAAATAATAAAGACCAAGAATGAAGGCATTTGGATCGTGGAAGTTTTGGAAAATTATACCGTAAGTTCAGAAAAGTTCGATGAACGTGTACAATACGTACCATGCCATGACTTAGATCAGCCCAGAGGTTGTTTAAGGGTTTGATCTGTGAGTTAGCCATGCCCTGACTTAGATCAGCCCAGACGTTGTTTCGGGGTCTGATCTGTGAGTTAGCCGTGCCCTGACTTAGATCAGCCCAGAGGTTCTTTCAGGGTGTAATCTGTGAGTTAGCCATGCCCTGACTTAGATCAGCCCAGAGGTTGTTTCAGGGTTTGATCTGTGTGTTAGCCATGCCCTGACTTAGATCAGCCCAGAGGTTCTTTCAGGGTTCGATCTGTGAGTTAGCCGTGCCCTGAATTAGATCAGCCCAAAGGTTGTTTCAGGGTTTAATCTGTGAGAAAGCCATGCCCTGACTTAGGTCAGCCCAGAGGTTGTTTCAGGGTGTAATCGGTGAGTTAGCCGTGCCCTGACTTAGATCAGCCCAAAGGTTGTTTCAGGGTTTAATCTGTGAGTTAGCCATGCCCTGACTTAGGTCAGCCCAAAGGTTGTTTCAGGGTGTAATCGGTGAGTTAGCCATGCCCTGACTTAGATCAGCCCAGAGGTTGTTTCAGGGTTTAATCTGTGAGTTAGCCATGCCCTGACTTAGGTCAGCCCAGAGGTTGTTTCAGGGTGTAATCGGTGAGTTAGCCATGCCCTGACTTAGATCAGCCCAGAGGTTGTTTGAGGGTTCAATAAAATGTGTCATCATGAAACAAGATACAATATTCTTGTTAGAATATAATACCGGCAGTATAACAGACTAATCACCTTATCAAGTAGTTTTATTCCTCGATGATCCAATACAGAGGCAATGATAGAACAAACTACTCCAAAACCACACAGCATCGCACCTATAGGAACAAACAAATCATCTCTTCTCATAAACAATTTAAAAATCAATAGGAACATGAAGGGTTTGAAACTACAAGTTATTGGTCAGAAATGGAAGTAAAAATTTTCCCCATGACTTAATTTCCAAATTGCGACATTTTTCAACCTTCATACATGACATTTTCGGCACATTTTAATTTCGCGATTTTCACGATTTTGAAAAAAAAAAAAAAAAAAAAAAAAACCCGCGAAATTTTAATTTAAAAATTGTCGCAAGAAAATGAGTATCGCGAAAATATGACGTAAAAATTAATCAACCTTCATAACGCAATTATGAAGAAATATCGGATTTTGTGACCATTGCTGATCAAACCAAGTACTGACGCTTATTGATTCAGATCTGGTCTGAAAAAACTCCTCTGAAAGTAGTTGATAATTTTTCTTACCTCCCCATAGAGTCCATTCTAGTCCATGCTTTTCTTGAAAACTCTCAGTTAGAAAGAAGTTCAACACACTTCCCTAAAACATATTCAATAAAGCTCAGTTCAAACGTCGAACTTTACATAAGCCGTATGCATGGAAAGCAATGGATAATAAGGCGGTTTTCTTTGGTGTTATTAGGTTGGACTCATGTGAAGTTCGATTTTTGACCTTAGTTTTAGTTAACTAAAACAATTGACTACTTACAGTCAAAACGGCTCAAGCATACCCCCGTAGGCTCCATTAACTATTTCATTATTCGAATTTTGAGTTGATTATTCACTCTGAGTTTTCAAGTGTGGAGTCAGAGTGAATAATGAACTCAATAATTATTTGAATAATAAATTCATTAATGGATTGTAGGGGGTACGCTTGAGCCGGTTTTACTGTAAGAAAACTATCTATTAACAGTATATACGTACCAAGCGAGAGAATGCCAATGTGCAGCCAAAGGCAAAAGCTAATTCTTTCTGCTTGAACCAGATGGCAGAGATTCTATTTTGAACAACTATAGAACACAAATGCAAACATGTATAACAGTGAGAACAGAAGTTGGACTTTATGAATACTTTTATAACTGAAAAATCTGCACAATTTGATTAACATATTGAACAGGGACTGTGAAGAGGGCAGAACTGGGAGGGGTTTGAGTGCCCCTACACATTGTGCTAACATCTGTCTGCCGGTTCATTGTCCAGACACCATCAGGAAGCAAATTGTGTGTGTAGTTTAGAGCCTGATTCAAACCCAATCCAAAAAAATTGAATCAGCCCAATTCACAAAATATGTATCACTATCACAGATTTTCTCCTGTCGGCCTGATTTAAAAAAAATTAAATCACCCATGCTACCCTTGCTTGGAAGTATACTTATTTACTTACTTGTCAGAGAACCATTGCCTGAGCTAAAAGAGAAAGGGAGGACAATTAATGATTCTATCTACAGGATGTTGTCAAAAGATGATTTGGATAAAATTAAGAAAACAAGAAATGAATTAATGTATAAGGGAATTTGCATAAATAGACAGATAGAGAAAGAGATGGAAGAATGGATGGATATGGATAAGGGGATGGATGGATGGATGGATGGATGGATGGATGGATGGATGGATGGATGGATGGATAGGTGGATGGAAGGAAGGAAGGATGGATGGATGGATGGATGGATAGGTGGATAGAAGGAAGGATGGATGGATGGATGGATGGATGGATGGATGGATGGATGGAAGGAAGGATGGATGGATGGATGGATGGATGGATGGATAAATGGATGGATGGATGGATGGATGGATGGATGGATGGATGGATGGATGGATGGATGGATGGATGGATGGATGGATGGATGGATAAATGGATGGATGGATGGATGGATGGATGGATGGATGGATGGATGGATGGATGGATGGATGGATGGATGGATGGATGGATGGATGGATGGATGGATGGATAAATGGATGGATGGATGGATGGATAAATGGATGGCTGGGTGGCTGGGTGTATGAATGAATGGGTGGGTGAATAGTTAAATGGATAGAAGGACAAACGAATAGAAGGATGGAAAGATATGAAGGAAAGAAATTAGGGGAAAATGGAGATAAATAAATAAAAAGCACAAAACAAAAAATAAAAAGTATTTACAAACCCAAATAATATTCTTCCAAGAAGCATAACAGCAAACATAGTGTCCTTGTTATCTTTTAAGTATAAGCCAAGGGCAAATGTTGAAGTTCCAATCAAGCACATGAAGGAGAACAGAAGAGCCCCAACTACAAAAATAATAAGAAAATATAAATATAATAAAAATACATCATACATGATCATTGAGACAATTAGAGTCACAGGGATCGCAAATTCTCAATGCCATGTCATGTCAATACAGTTACAGGCCATTATAGCTACACTTTCTCCTTCTATATACTCTTTATTTCAGGGCTCAAAATTAATGCTTACAAACTCGCAAAATGCTAGTACTTTTTTGGAATTTGCGAGTGAAAAAAATATATGTTAAGCAAACACTTGCGAGTAAGAATTAATCATTTCTTCAAAACTTTACGACTTTGAAAGTAGAAAAATAATCTTACTAGCAGCTAACACTTTGCTAGTGGACTAAAAAGTTCACTTCGAGCCCTGTACTTTAAGCTCATATTTCAGTTACTGTAAGCAGAACATAGATTGTTCAATTATCATTTCTTTACCTCCATTTCCTAGTTTGTCAATTAGAAAACCAGCTAGAACAACAATAAGAGCATTCCTGAATGAAAGAGCAAACAAAACCCTTCAGAATTGCAATACAATTAAACAGATTTATTTAATTAGTAGAGAATAATAACTATATACTCACGTCCAAGCATAAATGGAGTACAGCAAATTGAACTGTGTTTCAGTGAATCCTAGGCCTGCATTACATTCAGAGCCATTAACTACCACTGCTGTTGTTAGCACACTGTTGACACTAAGAATTGAGCTGCAGTTTCCTGTCTTGTTGGGATTTATTTCCTGCATGTAAAAATATTAGATTCAATGTGTTTGTCTGTCTGTCTGTCTGTCTGTCTGTCTGTCTATGCGCCTTGCACCAGTCTGCCAGTTTGCTTGACTATAAAGGGCTTGAATGGACGATGTCTGGCCAGAATTGGAACTTGTCTGGTCACATCTTTGTCTTGCTGATTAGTAACAATTAACCAGAAACAAGGTAATGACCAAAACTAATTTGGCTGGACATAATGACTGGTGATTGGTGGTGATTATTTTAAGTCCTTCTGTATGTCTGTTTTCTGAAAGCATGCCTGTCTGACTGGGTGTGAATTTGTCTAACTGTCTAGCTGTCCAAATGAATACATGTCAATTTGTTTTACAGTATCTATCCATCTCTGACTGTCTGATCCATATCATCTGCCTCATGTCTATGACTGATTACAAGCCCATCTGTCAGTCAATCTGTCTTTCTGCTTGTCTTTCTGACTGACTGTCATGCTCAATATATACTTACACCAGTGAAGATACTTTGTAGAACACTGCAAAAAAAGTAAACACTGAGATCAAAACAAGAGCAACAAATTGTTATTGATATGCTAACACAATGTTACCAAAAAAATATGGGCTGAAGCCTACAGTATCATGATTAGGGATGGTTTTGGATGGTTTTAAGGGAGTTCAGGTCACTCCTTGCAGTCATAATCACCTAAAGCCTAAATAAAGCTCGTGTACGTTATTTAGAATCAAGATAATAAGCGTAAAACTTTAGGCATCGCATTATTTCATTAACAATAATATGGCTTATTCAATCAGCGCATATAGGCTGTAAGTTTACAAAGATTAATACCTTGGCATATCGTAGCAGAAGTAAGAGCCAAACGTCATCATACAAGTAAACATTAGAAGAACAAAGCGAAAGGGCGCTAAAAAAAAATTGATATTAATAATACAGGCAAGAACACAGCTTACACCATATATATGCTCCATATGTGACCACTACAGACTACAGTAGCTTCATCTTCAAATAAAAACAAATAAATAACTCCGATCTTTGAAATCTAAGTTTTACTAGTGACTTACATCTACTGGGGTGAAGGCATCCATGTTTTTCGCCTGGAAAGAAGTTCCTTCCCGGCCGAAAATCTATATCGCCCATGTTGATGTTGTAAAGTAAGTTTGAAAGGAAGATCGATCAAATCTGAAGCATGTGACTTGGAAGGAATTTCCGATTGTTTTGGTATCCCTGTGGTTAAAGTATACACAGGCTTCCCAGTACCTGCTTTATGATAACGGCGCGCTACCTTTCAATATCAAATCGCAAATGCGCGGACGCAAACAACTTTTTGGGGGAAAAAAATTATCAACGCTTTAAGATAAAGATAAAATTTTCGAATACGTATGTTTTTACTGAAATCAGAATTAATATGAAGTTGACCCAATGATTTGACATTTATTGACTGGGACCGTGGTCCCGATCGCGAGAAGACGATGCAGTTGAGGGACCACAGAGCACACTGATTTCCTGAAGTTCCAGTCAATAAGTGTTTTGTACGGAGCCTGTTAAGAGCCATCCTTTTTCGAACACTTTTTGGGTTAAATCTGTAATTTTTTTAATCACGTGTTTTATGAGATCACGTGACATAGACGACGCAAAAAATGTATGAATGTTTTTATTTTTTTTTCTTCAAAAAAGTGTTTAAATCTTTTTTCAAAAAAGTGTTTTAATTTTTTCAAAAAACATGAAAAACTTTTTAAAAAATACAGATTTTACCCAGAAAGTGTTTTGTAATTTTGTAACTCTAAGCTTGGGCTACCTGTGCATTGGCTCGGCTAATATTGGACCGCCACGTACCTAGTCTCAGATTTTAGGGGTCGGGGTCGGGGTCGGGGTCGGGGTCGGGGTCGGGGTCGGGGTCGGGGTCGGGGTCGGGGTCGGGGTCGGGGTCGGGGTCGGGGTCGGGGTCGGGGTCGGGGTCGACCACGTTGCCTTTTCATTTGCATGTTAATGCTTGAGTGAATTACTGTTGATCTAACATCGCTAGTACAGTAATCATGGATTTTACACCTTTCTCGGACCTTAACATTCCAGTACTTTTCGCTATTTCTATTGTAACCTTAGTATTTTGCCGGGCTTTTATTAAAGCCCTCTTGCCAAGACCAAAAGTCGGCGACTTCGGGGACAAATACGTTCTCGTCACGGGCTGTGACTCTGGGTTTGGAAGAGAAGTTGCAATACGTTTGGATCAACTTGGTTTCCATGTCATCGCTACTTGCCTGACGAATGATGGTAAAGAAAACCTTCAAACGACTTGCAGTGGCCGTCTTATTGGAGTGCTCATGGATGTTACCGATTCTAGACAGATCCAAGATGTCTACAAGCAAGTTAACGAGCTTCTTCCTCCAGAATCTGGTATAAATTATAATTGATAATGAAGTTCATTTTTACAGTTGTACTGTAAGCCACTTCCCATAAACCTCTTGCAGTACGTCAGAATGCAGCTCAATTTGGAGGACAAAACGATAGGTTACCAATTATCAGGAGATCGAAATATTTTTGTCTTAATTGTCGTCAAAATTGAGCTGTTTTGACGTTGCGTGCAGGGTGTCTATAGGGATCATTCGCATTAAGACGTGATTACACCGGTGCAATTAATTTTCTCTGCAACTTTTCTCGTAATGGCGTTGCGAGACAAGTTTCGAGAGCGTTTACACGATGCAACGGAGATGCAATCGTGGCCAAAAGTAGAAACGAATTCTACTTTTCGCAACGATTGCTGCAACTTGTCTCGCAACATTTTTTCAAATTGCGCTGTATAGGTTACACGCTGCAATGCTTCGTTCAACTTGTGTCACAACGCCGTTGCGAGACAAGTTGTAGAGAAAATTGCACCGTGTGATCGCGCCTTTAGGCTGACAACAATGAATTTGTCTCCCAAGATTCCTACCAAAGTTTATTTCAACCAAATTTTTGTCTTCTAAATCGCATTTGCACTAGAATTAGAACGGAATGATGTAAACTGGATTGGATTGGACTGAACTGGACCCATGAAAGACGGATCGGACTCAGTCCGTGTTCTTGGCACTTTCTTAATAATTATATTAACCTGCACTTAAAATGTACACTCGATTGCAGAAACGTTGTAGTATACATTTATGCATATATACAAATACCTAATTAGATGCAAAAACATGAAGAAGAAAAAATGTATAACTCAGCTCTTTACCCATTGATGCATATCTCACAAAATAATATTTTTCAAGATGTTTTATCAATAAAAAACATAAAAAATATGATTTGAGCTCTATAAGATATTATTAGAGAGCTTTAGGCCCCAAAAGTGAAAACATATAAATGAATGTATAGAGATTATCACATGTTAAGAGCCTGATATCGTTTTTATTCACGAGTTTCCCGCATCATATCGCGAACAAGCGAGTCCGCGAGCGAGTGAGCGATATATATGTTACGGAAAACGAGTTACATATTTAGGGTCGATGAAATGTTATTACATATCGCGAGATTTTATTGGACAGTTTGCCGTGAAGTGATATCGTATCACTTACTGATATGGTTTTTATTCACGGCTTTATTTCACGGATATCGACCCTTAAATGTGTAATAAAATTTATTAATATCTGATGCTTCAAAACCTAATGTATTTGACGTGTCTTGCATCAAAGCAAGGCATAAGATTGCTTTTGTTAACTTTTAACATATACACGATCATATTTTAGGACCTTTTCCATTTTTGCATCTAATTAGGTATATGTATATATGCATAAATATATACTACAACGTTTTTGCAATCCAGTGTATTGTACGAATTTCAATACAATATGTTGATTTATCGAGAAAGAGCCGCGTTCTTCATAAATTCTTCAAAAACTAATGAATACTTAATGAGGAGAGCACAATAGAATCATCGACCATGGAGGAGGTTTTAAGGTGGCTTTCTATAGTGTTTGTCAGACCATACCTTTCATTTTCATTTGGCTTATTCATAGTCTTACGAATTACTTGAAATCTAACAGATTGATTTTCTTTAGAATAGTTGGAATCGTTTTTGCAATAGCTTGAAGTTGATGATGTCGTTTGCCGCTTGTCTAGGTCTCATCGAGTTTTAGAATTATTCGATAAAAACCAATTTCAACAATATTTGTTTATCGTTGCCAAGGTAACGTCAATCAAGCTAAAATTAACATCATTTTAAAATTTCATCTTAGCTCTATAACTATAACTTGGCTCTATAAACTTTAACTAGGATTTTCTCTGCCAAACTTGGTTCATTCGTAAAACATTCAGTAGAACATGTGAACATACACCTAGAGGTTTTTTAAGCTGTTCAATAAACTCGCAGATCGTGTTTTATTGGGTCTAAAACCACTCCGCTTCGCCTCGCTTCGCCTCGCTTCGCCTCGCTTCGCCTCGCTTCGCCTCACGTTTTAAACCCAATAAACCACTCCTACTCGTTTATTAAACAGTACACATTGCATGCAAAGACGGACTCAAATCTTGACTGTATAGAGATTAACGGACGTTGGTTATTCTGTTCTCGCCAGGACTTTGGGCCATCGTAAATAATGCTGGATACCTAATCTTGGCGCCTCTAGAATGGTTCAAAATGGAGGATTTTAAAAAATCTGCAGATATCAACCTGTGGGGAATGATTGAGGTGACCAAAACATTCCTCCCGTTGGTGAAGAAGGCTAAAGGACGCATAGTCAACATTTCTAGCATCTCAGGTACTAAGAACCACCAAGAGAGCATAAATAAGAGAGGGAAACTTTTTAATATCGTGCGCGCAATGTGAATTCCCGGTTGGGCTATTTTTAGCATTCGTCAATTTTCGCCTCACCCTACTCCAGTGCGTCAATAATTGTGTGCTTCATCGAAACCTAGAAGTAGCAAAACCATGTAAAGATTTTTGGTGAAAAACATAAATTTCGCGTCATTTTGAGTGTTGCCAACAGCCTCAGTCGTGTTTTATCACGGAACGGAATATAGCCAATCCTAATAGATTTTGTCGGAAAAAAGCAAGAAAAATCGACGAAAAGTATGTTGTTTTTGAGCGCACACGCACACGTCCACGCCATCAAAAAATTAAAAACCAAACGACTTTGGATGCTAAAAATAAGTTTCCCTCTCTTATTTATATCTCTTGTAACCACTTATTTTCTTTTCTTTTTTGGGGGGGAACTTGGGATCCCTGTGTACGTGACGTTAATCTGAACACCACAGGAAGCCCACCGCAGAAACAAACGAGATTATATTCAAAGAGAGATTTCTACAAAGGAGCCTATCTAGTTGAATTGATCGGTTTCCCCGAAAGGAATTATGGGACACTACTTTTGGTTAGCATTTTTCGAGCATTTTCTAGCTGAGTATACAATGCCAGTAGACGTTTCTTGTTGATTGAAATGTAATTCCGCCATGAGTTTGACTTGTGTTTACGATTTATTTAAAGAAGGAAGAACTCGTATTTCATAAATTCTCTTGGCAGAATAATGGGAAATGCTAATCAAAATATGATGTTGAATCCTCAATTCTGATTGGTTGACCTTGAATTTGTTCTGAAGGTCAACTTAGCTGGATTTTAATCAAATAATATTCATATTGATGTTGGTCAAAGTTCAAGCTGGGTTAATCAAATGTGTTGTGCTCGATGCAGTTGTCATGGTCACAGTTTTAGGGCGGAAGATAATGAATAAATGATGCCGAACTGCGTGATCCTTTTCTAGGTTTGGTCAGTCTAACTGGTAAGGCAGCGTATGCAGTTACCAAATATGGAGTGGAGGCATTTTCAGATGTACTTCGAAGAGAGATGGTGATGTGGAATGTGAAGGTGTCCATCATTGAACCTCGAGGTTTCAAGACTAAGATATGGGAAGATGTTTCTGGTAAAAGACTGGAAAGCGTTTGGAAAGGAACTAGCGATGAAATGAAAAGAGAGTATGGCTTTGATTATCTCGCGAAACGTAAGAAAATATACTTTTCCTTCCTCGAACCCTCCCTTCCTTCTTGACTAATTTTCAGGCATAGGTATGAATTGTTAACTCAATCCAATAACATCAAACAAAAGAACAACAAACCATACATGACGTCTTTTGTTTTGGTGTTATAGGATTGAGTTAACAGTCCTAGAAGCATTGCTGTGGCAGACTAGAAATATAGCTATTTCAAAAAACGTTGGAGAAGGTTTTGTTGCATGTTGCATGTTGCATGTTGCATGTTGCATGCTGCTTGTTGTTTGAATTACAAGCTGCATTTTGCATGTTGCTTACCAAGCTTGAAATGATTTAAATCCGTCCACAAAAAAAGAGTTAAAAAAAAAAGAGTTACAGTGAGGGGTCTGAATATGAAAATGTGTCACTCGCTCACTGGCTCATGCAGATGTTAGCAGATCGATATTTAAACGATTATCAATCTTGTAAAATCGTGAGAGAATATGTTTTGAACCCAGGAATATAGCAGTGGAGTGAGCAAATGTTATTGTCCGGGTGAGTGTAGTCTTCAGTCAGAAAGACTGCTGTTGGTGGTGACTGACGTTTAGACATTCTGAACGGAAGTCATCTTCAGTTGAGTACAGTGGGGAATGAAAGACAGTGGATGGTATTTAAAGTATAATTAAATCCCGTAATGTTTCGTCATGTCAACACGCATAGAGAGGGCACAGAGAACCCACTGAACAATCCACTGCTTGAGTATCCACGAGTTCGTCATAGGGCGCGTTTGATTTCAAATAGCTGTAGAGTCTATATGTTGGGAGGCAGACACGTTTTCGATCTACATTTCCAAACTTTTTTTTAATCATCAGACCGAAAGCAGACCGAGGATCACATAAAACGGCTAACGGCAACCGACACATACCTGGTGACAGATGACCTCATCGATGCTGTGACGTCACGTGATCCATCACCTCGCTATCACTGTGGATGGGGTGCCACATATGTTGCATTCCTTGCAATATTGCCAACATCACTACAGGATTTTGCTATAAAGAACCTTTGGTTTCTTTGATTAACGAAATCATTATTGCTACTTGGAATAAAAGTAATTGAACGTTTAATGCAATTTTCATACATGCGAACTCTGTAGTTGCGAGTTTCCCGTTGGAATTTGGTTTTTCACTGCCGCCAGTCAAAAACATAAAAGGTACCGACTGATTATTTTTGATCGATGGAAGCGAAAAACCAAATTTCAGCGTGCAGCTCGCAGCCACAGTGTTCGCATGTTTACGAAAATAGCAGTAATGACGTTCAAGGGAAAAGAGATTTGAAATGTCAATTTTCTGAAACTTTGCCATTTGAGAAAACAACGTGAAACACATAAAATAAGCCAACAAATAGGGGGTCTCCGCGCAATCCGTGAGTATTATTATTTTTTAATCGAAATAGCTTTGACTTTTTTTTTCTCCCTTATTTTTTATTGGTTTGTATACGTTTGGACCCAACCCACCCTCCACCCCCGGATTTGGGAGACGCCTATCAATCCTAAAAAAGGCTGCTTTGAATGCTTGAATATTTGTCCCCAAAAAAATATTTTGTTAGCCATTCCTGCAACGGTCTTCTGAAGGACATAGCGCGTTCAAAATGCAAAAATAACCAACGACCTTCTTTCTTTCTTTTGCAACTTTTTCTCTAGCTATACTATCTTGTGTCTCCTCACAGTTTGGTATAATTTTCAGTTGAATGATCCTTTTTTCACATCATGACAACAAGATACGTTTCACAAAAGTGCTGATTTTATGAAAATTTCTTACTCAGTTTTACAAAATAAATATTTCCTAGACATTTGTCAAATGTTTAATAGAGTTTAAGATGTCCTGTGACTTGATCGACCAGCTCTTTTGGGCCTGAAAGAAATGGAGAGAAATTAAAGGATCACTGAGGAAAAAATTTATGGATGGATGGATGGATAAAGAAGGAGTAGAGGAAGAATGTAAGGAAGGATGGATGGATGAATAAGGAAGGAGAGGAGGAAGAAAAAAAGGAAGGATGGATTTATGGGTAAGGAAGATGGAGAGGAAGAAAGGAAGGAAGGATGGCTGGATGGGTGGGTTGATTGAGGGATGAATGAATGGATAAAAGCAAGGAAACACAGAAGGAAAGAAGGAACGAAGCTAGGAAGGATCAAGGAAGAAAGGAAGGAAGGAAGGAAGGAAGCAAGCAAGCAAGCAAGCAAGCAAGCAAGCAAGGAAGGCCAAAGGAAAATAGATAGAAGGATAAAAACCATAAAAGTAGATTTAGATTACTCAACAACTGTCCAAACTCCATTACCTGGTCCAACACCAAGGACTGTCTTTGATCCAGGAGCAATTTGTGTTCTACCTGCATCTCTTATTAGACAAGTTTCCAAACCAATAGATCTTGCCTTAACAGCAAGGCTGACTCTGAAACCAAACCAAAGATTAACCAACAGAAAAGGGGCATCACATATCAGAATTGACTTGTTATTGAACATCTATGTCTTCTACTTACAATGCATCTTCATCTGGAGCCTTTACAACAACTTTGGGAGAAGCAGAATTTTCCCATTTCTTTAAAACCTAATTTCAAAATAAAATCAGTGAATTCCTTACAACTCTTTATTCCCCTTGTAACATTTTGACACTTCACCAATATCTATTTGGTGATGGGGGAGGGGGTTCTCACTCCCTGCTTATTTATCCATCAGACATCCCTACACTTCCTCAAGAAGATATGAAGGCATTTTTACATATCAAATTGAAAAGTATTTTTGTGTTTGAAGAGGTGTGGGCAGGGGCGTGCACAGAGCTTTCATAAGGGGGGGTTCCAACTTTATTGTAATGAAGAACTGTAACAAAAATCGTCGCTAAAATGCTTAAAAATATCAACATTGTTGCCAAGAAAAGGGGGGTTCCGGAACCCCAGGAACCCTACCTGCGCAGACCCCTGGTGGGGGAGCTGGATGTGGAAGTCATCATGTACCTGAAAGGCCCTTATCTATGTCCCTGCTTTTGCATCATCCATACCCAAAAAGGACCATGAAGAATGATGTGAAGAATGGATATATCTCACCTTTGGATTGTCATATAAGAGTTGCCGACAAAGTCCAACTGCCGCATGAGAACACTGTGAGAATACAAGAACTTTTTATTCTACATTTACAAACAACTCAAATGAAATGGAGACTTCAGGGGTAAGATGTAAGTGTGTTACAACATAATTACAGCATCCGACCAATGAACACATGGTCCCTAGGACTGACCTGTGCTGCTACTTTTCCTTTACCCATGCCAAGATCTTGCCTTACTACCAGCACCATTTTGTACTCTCCACTCCCTTCAGCAACATATGTTACTATCTGTAAAATGCATGTATGCACATAAATACAAATGTATCAATGTGTACATGCATATTCTATGAATAAAAGTGACACTGCAGATCTCCCTCCCCCCACACCTGCCCTTGATATAACTACTGTAAGACAGCCAGGATCTCCCTCCCCCACACCTGCCCTTGATATAACTACTGTAAGATAGCCAGAATCTCCCTCCCCCCACACCTGCCCTTGATATAACTACCTGAAGTGATAAATAGAAATAATTGAAATCACCAAGAGAGCAGGAGGATGCGTAGTCATTTAAAATTCCTAACTGTGTGGGGTTGGAGTGGGTCTTAATTCATTTCCCGGGAGGGGAGAGGAAGGGAGGAAAGTGGAGGGAAGGGATCTGCCATATTTGTAACAACTCACCGATCTTCACAATAGCAAAATGTCATACGCTTACAGTGAAATAACAGTAGAAATTATACTTTTACTTATATGATTATCTTAACGCTTTTAAGCTTATTTGATTAAATTTTCGAACAGTTCGAGCAAATTTACCTTTCCATCATTTTGGACTGTTTCGCATTCTTTCTTCAGTATTCCCCTCAGAAACCATCCTGTCAATATTCCAAAAACTATTCCAATCAAAATACCATAATAAACATTGTTATCAGAGAATAAAAACAGCAGAAACTGTCTAAAATCTGTAAGAAGCGCTTCTATGGTTCTGCTGTCCGCCATGTTGAATTGATTATCGTCTTGCCCGCGGGAAACGTCCCGTAACACAGGTATACCGCGCACAATATTTTATTAAAGTCTTTTGTGCAAATTTATAACTTTAGAAGCAGGATAATTATTTTTGCTAAAGGAACGAACCTTTCGTTAAAGGTTATGCATTTTAGTTTGATTGAAAAGAATTTGAAAATCGATTTATAAAGAAATTTCTGTTCTATTTTATAAATAGGGCAAAAATGGCTACAAAAGGGCTAACGGAGTCAAACAGCTAAATATTTCTAAATTACTCTTTGCAATATATTAATATTTTCTATCTTATTAGATTTTTACTGATTATTTTTATTTTCCACAAACGATTTTGTGAAAATTCGTATCATGGGCTTCCTATGTTATAAGTTACGCATTTGCGCACAAATTTAATCCCTTGTCTGCTGACTCAATAATAGCCCGCGATCAGTGTTTAAATTTTTCGCGCGTGGAAAAAAATACCTTCGAACTTTGAAAATATTCGAAATTTTATCCCTTAATTTTAATACAAAAAACTGAAATTTGCACCCCAAGGGTCCTAGTATATTAAAATTTCATAATTCATAATTAGTTTTGAAATAGTTTGCAATTATTCCTTAGAATTTTTTAAAGAATTTGTCTGCGTCGAACCAAGGAATCAAAAATGGTGGCCATTGAAGATATCAAGTCTCTACACGAAGCAGGGCTTTTTTCCAGTGCAAAACTCTTGGTAATTATAACTTTTTAAACTTAGTTTAATACTACCAGGACAGTCATAGATATAAATGCTTTATCTCTGACCAAAAGTCGGAAAATTTTGGCGTTTCTTAGGCATAATTCATGATCATAAGTAGCTTAATATTTTTGTACAATGTTTTAAGCTTGTGTTTGATAAGTTTCTTAGAAGATAAATACGCAGATCATCCGTAATGTTAGGATTATCTAGTAATACCAGGTTTTGTTTGGCAGACAAGTTTCTTAATGTCAGTACAAGAGCAAGAGAACCAAGATAAACAAGATGTTACAAATTTGACAACCAAGTACAGTTTAATGGTTTTATTTGGGGATTCGTTGTTCGAGGACGAACAGTACAGAAGATCCGAGGTGAGGGGTTTGGAAGACTTATGTTAGTTTTGCAGCATTTCCCAATTTCACATGCAAAATTAAACAAATTATTTTTTGTCGCAATGAAGCAGGTTTTGATGGATGTCAAACAAGGCATTTCTATAATGATATTTCATAGGCACGTCTAGCTGTACGAAAAACTAAGCGCGAAAAGGATTGTTGTTGTAATTCAAGTGGCCCTCGCCCGAGTCTTAAAAGTCATATATTTCACAGAATTTGAGAAGATGGATCGCAAAGATTTTTTAAACAACACGTATACTTTTTCTCTAAATTCTTTGAAACATATGTTTTTGTATTGGGAAGGGACTTGGAGCAAGGGCTGCTTGGCTAAGCATCGAAGCGCGCTGTGATTGGACGGTTTGTGCGTGCTCCGGACACCTGGGTGTCCATAAAACCTTATTTTTGCACCAATATCATGGAAACACTTTG
Source organism: Anthopleura sola (assembly GCA_023349425.1). NCBI lineage: Eukaryota > Metazoa > Cnidaria > Anthozoa > Actiniaria > Actiniidae > Anthopleura > Anthopleura sola. The sequence goes on from JALHLI010000014.1 coordinate 1,224,009, forward strand.
ACATCCATCAAAACTCTATTTTGTTGCAACAGCAAATAGAGGTTTTTCATGGCAGCCACAAAATTAATGGAGTTTTTTTGCATGACAAGTAATGTTTACTACATGAACAGCCATGTTGTATCTGGTCAATTTTTTTAATTATGAAAGGATGTTCTCTTTTGACATTCAGTATTACTACAGCAAAGCCCTTCAATGTAGAAAAGTTATCAGCAAAAATAAATCCAAGACAAGTGCATCACAGGTACAGTATGGTCATGTACTCTTTATTCTATTTTTTTTAAGGTCATTTTTTTTAAGTGAGTATGAGAAATAGACCCAGTTCAGACAGTGAACTTTTGCCACTTCGAATCTAATTGTCTTTGAGGCCAGAGGCTAAGAAAACGCTGAGAACCACCACTTAATACATGAGCTCTTTTGCTTAGTGCCAGGAGATGACATGTGCTATTAAAGTTTGGCCTACATATAATTCTACTAGCTAGGGATAACAGCACTCAATCACAAAGGCAAATAAATTCAACGTGGCAAAAGTTCAGCATTTGAACTAGCGCCTAAAGGTTGAAAACATGGGTGTTTATTTAAGGAAAACAAAAATGGTGTTGGCTGCAGATAAAGAGTTTCATAATACCAGGGCTCAAGATAACGGCCAGTCATACGCCGGTCAAGATGTCTGGCATATGATATTTTATTTTTCTCAAATATGACCTGTCAACATGTCCGTTCAAAACCGTATTTGACCAGTCAAGTACCAAATTTGGCCGGACGTTGACTGTTGACTGGCCATTATTTTGAGCCCTGCATACCCATGTGGTCATGGATTCAATAGACCCCTTTCATGTGAATCTTGCCAAAGCAGGTCAATTCAGAGGGCGAATTTTAATCTTGTGAGAATTTTTGTTTTGTCCTCCAAATTGAGCTGTATTCCAAAGTGCTGCAAGTAGACTTGCTTGTTGGTTCTCTACTTTAAGAAAACTTTCAGAGGTTTTCTCCAGTGTCCTTTACACTCCCCACCCTACCCCCTTCCCCATAAATTTCCAATTTCATCTGGAGTTCATTTCCTGCATGGTCAATGTAAAACGGAGCTCCTTTGCACTTGCCTAAACCATTATAATGTCAAATCAGAAGGATTGAATAAGATCAAATTTGCTTGATTAGGGTTTGACACCAGAAGTAGAAGTCAAGTACAAGATGTACCAATGCTACACCTGCCTGAAAGAACATAAAGAAGCTTTGGCTATTGTAAGTAATTTTTCGTGTGCCTTCAACTTAGCTCACTAAAACTTGCTACAGAGATTTTAACACAATAGCTGGGTTTCAATCAGCTGATAAAAGTCTTTGAATCTCATTATTTGCTCCAAATGGTGGTCAAACACTGACCACCATGTGCTGTCAACCAGAAAGAATTTGATTGAAAACTTGTGATTCAGCTGAGGAACATTCGGCATGAGACAGGAAATGACATCAAGTGAAACCCAGCTATTGGTCAATACCTCACTGCCCCAATGTTGTTGGGTAAAGCAAAATCGCATGAGAGTTATTTTAAAATCAAATTCTTGAATTTTTGGACAGTAGGAGTATGAAGATTGAATATCTTAATATAACATGACATGTGATAAAGGACAATGCTAATGAATAGAATTTTCCTGAAAAAACTTTTTATCTAAATGTTTATTTATTAATTGCTACAGATGTCACCGAAGAACCAGAAAAACATGTCACGGTCACACCCTAAAACGTCTATGACTCCGCCCGCAAACATCTCCATGAGTCGGCATCCTTTTGATGAGTTGTAGAGATGAAAATTTTCAAAAAGATACCAACCCGTGGAGGAAGGAATGCAGACTAAAACATTGATCTTTGTTGGTGGAGTCGTGCATGCTTTAGGGCATGACTGTGACAGGTTTTCTGGTGTGAAAACCCACTTCGTCAACATCCTTAGTATTTTTAAAAATGTGTGTTGTCCACAGCTTGAAGGAGTTTCCCAAAAGCAAAGGACACCCAAAATCAACATGGCACTCGCTAGTTTATACCATCGGCAAGGCATGGAAAGGTATAGTATGCTACAAAAAAAAAGAATCCTTGTTTATAGAGGATATAATGAGTAAAGCAGAGCTTTTTTCCAACTCCGTCCTCTTATACTTACTAATAGAAATAAATTAATAATAATCACGACGTAAAGTGTTTTTTTAAAGAAACCCAACTGGTAAGGACGCAAACCAGCTGGCTATTTACAAGCATAGTCGAAAGGCTGAGTTTGACCTACATTGAATCAAAATCGGGACAAATACAGTCTCAGCTAGTGGCCAGAGAGGGACTCAAACCCAGCACCACCAGATTGTGAGACCAATGCTCTGACCACTTGACAATGCTGCCTCCCTAGCACATGGGGTATGTTTGCTATTTGCTGGTTTGTGTAATAAATATTACCTACGTCTCATTTCATTTTGACCCAAGAAGTGTGGATATTTTGGAATTGGGTTACCTGTGGTCAGGCAGGGAAGGGATGTTTTTGATGCAAGCTAGGTAGCTGACCTATGGCTTATCTTTGAAATTAGCAAACCTTCATGTTGGTGTTTCAAAGGTGTCTGGTCCATATTTTCTGTATCCATATATATTGGCCTTCTCTTCATCTGTGAGCATGATGGTCTTTGATGACAGCTAGAGAAAACATTGTCTATATACAATTGTGTTGATTTCATTTCTAGATCAGCAATATCATGTTACAAGGAAGTTTTGAGGTGAGGCAGAATGTTACAATTATCATGATTATTGAATTACTCAATCCTTCTTAGGGTCACTTTCAATACTCCAGGTTTTTAAAGTTCTCTGTTAGCCACAGCTTTAGGTAGAATATTCATGTTTTCTAGTGAAGGTCCATTGAATTTCAGAGTGTATTGTTAAAATTGTGCATTCTTTACTTTACAGTTGGTATTTATAAATATGTATACATAAAATACATAGATTCAGAACATGGCAGATGCATGTGTACTGCCTGGGTCTAGAAGGTGTAAACAAGGCCAGTCAGTACGTGATCCATGATCTGTGGAAAGCTGGATTTTCCCTTAGGAGTGTAAAACCATTATTCTAAATGGATGTAAACTCCAGTAACAATGATGAAGCTTGAACAGTGAATTAAAAACACAGATCACAGATGACTGACCAGCCTTGTTTTTGTCCCCTCGACCCAGGCCATATGTTCGTATCCACCATGTTCCGAATGGGTGTTTTTTGATGCCGACATGAGGCTAACCCTGTGTAACTGAAAATCTAATATGTACAAATTCTAAAATGGTCTAATGGCAGCCAATTTTCTTTCTGGTTTTATTCTCAAATGCACCCTTACTGTAGCTGTACATGTAGAATGTCAATCTGATCGTGCTACCCCTTTGCTGATGTTTTTTTGGACTTAACATTTTAGGGTGTGCCCACTTGCACTGGAGGCTGCGACAGGACTGCTAAAACTAGGGATTACAGCTACTGAAGTCATCTCTCTCGTCATGAAGAATCAACAATCCACATCTGGGACATCGGCAAACTCTGAATGGTACATTTGGTTCTCTCTCTCCTCTCCCCTCCATTCCCTTTTTTCCCATCCCTTCCCTTCCTTTCTCTTCCTTTCCTTTTATTTTGCACTATTCATCAGGACTTATAGACCTCTTGCACCATGTCGGAATGCAGCTCAATTTGGAGGGCAAAACAAAAGATTTTCAAACTCCTGAGAATTGGAACCTATCGTTTTCTCCTCCAAGTTGAGCTGCATTCTGATGTGCTGCAAGGGGTCTATTACTTACAGTGTAACAATGTTCATACACGTACATAACAGTCCTACATTTTTTCAGATATCTATCCACTATTCCTTACATGTGATGTAGATATCATGCATTTTTTTTTTAAAGGTTGACATCATGGATCAAGGCTCAAGCTCTTGAAGCAACAAGCAAGCATACTAGTATGTTTATATGCACATTAAAGCTTTGTGATCGATAAAACTACTGGGATTGTGTAATCTTAGGTGTCTAAAACTGTGACAGCTTTGTCCAATGCAGGGATCCTGTCAGTACAAAAAAATTCCAAAGTTCTAATCAATGCATCTTATGATGCATTGCAATCTATTTAATAATCTTCTTTTAATACATTAAAATGTATTTTAATGTCAGATGTGTTTGATTCCTTTCAGGAGCAGCTCAATCTTTTAAAGCACTTGAACAACAGGTAACTTGCCATGGAAAAAAAAAGACAGATTGACAAACAGACAGCAAACTTGTCTCACTGTTAATTTTTTTATTTATTAAAAGATTATTTAATACTGTATATAGAGGATATGACATGGGTGCGTGGAGATACGAATTTTATCTTCAAGTGTTTAAAAGATCTCTCATGAGTGAGTGCAGCGAACGAGTGAGAGATTTTCAAACAAGAAGATAAATTTCATATCTCCAAACACCCATGTACATGTAATATTCTGTTTATTATATAATCGTCAATGAAAAGTAGTATATAACCATAGTGATGATATTTTCACATGTGAAAATATCACATTTTTGAAATAAAGAAATATAGGTATTTCATTGATAATCATATAATAAATTAAATTATTAATGCTATAGGCGTTGCGTGACAATGTGGAGGTACTGTGTAGCACAGCTGAAAACTACTACCAAGCTGGGGATGTGAAGAATTCTAAGGCAGTGTTCCAAAGGGTGAGATGAGAAAATTGTATAATAATATTCATTCCCTTTGGCTGACCTTTGTATGAGACCTGTGTCCTGTTGGTCAGGCCCTCAACCAACTGTTGTTCAGTGTATAATTTTTTTTCATTTTCAGTTATTTCAAAAACATTGTATAGGATTAAAATGAATGCATGGCATTAATAGCCTTACTAAATAAAACTGATTGAACCCTAGCTATGTATGTGCCAAACATTTGATGGCATTACCAATCTGGTATAGCGACATTTTGATTGACAGCTGTCATGTTATTGCAGTGTCATCTTCTTGATCCTCACATGCTTCAAGGCATGGACATGTACTCATACCTGTTGGCACAAGATAATAGCAGTAAAGAGCTGGAAAAGTAAGTCCTAGTTCAACTAAGAGAATAATGATGAACCCATGAAACCCAAGAAATCCATGCAAAATAAAATCCAGGGAAAATTGAGAGGGGGGGGGGGGGGGGGGGAAGGAGGACACATAAAAATAAAAAAACCACTAAAAGTCAATCTGCAAAATTTTGCATACAGTGTAGTTAATCCCTCCCAGACAGAACCCCAGCATTTGATGTATGGTAGCTTGCTTAGGTACAGTACAAACATCTATTGATTGACGTCTTTAGAAAACACAAAGTTTTCAAGGGCACGTGCCTATGGAATGTCATGGAAACATCTTCATTGATGTCCACCAAAACCCAATTTTTATTACAATTTCATATACATGTATGTGGTTGAAAGGCATTGTAGATGTCATGCTATTGGTTTTTCTTCAATTGTTGTTAGGTTGGCCAAAGATCTCATCCAGGTCACTCAACTGAAGGCTGAACCCTGGGTAGCTATGGCACATTTCTGTAATCTAACTAATCGCAAGCCAAGAGCTGTTTACTTTGCACAAAAGGTAACTCAAAAAGAATTGAATTTAAGAACTTATAATTGTTATTTCAAAAGTTTACTTGCAATACCAAGGATTTGATGAATGTATCGGACTGGGTTGGAGGTAAGAATTTCCTGTCCAAGACCTGTACCAAAATAATACGATAATGCATGATGATGATGATGATGATGATGATGATGATGATGATGATGATGATGATGATGATGATGATGAGGTGGTGATGATGGCAAAGAAGATGAACATTGTGATGGCGATGAAGATTGTGATGATGGTAATGACCATGAAGATAGTGATGAATGAAAAAGATGGTGATGGTGTTGATGACAATAAACAATTGCAACCGCTTCATGTCCCTTCTTTTTTCACTTCCTAATAGCTAATGATTTTTCCTTGTGATTTACAGGCACACACAATTGATGTTCGTAATGTACAAGCCCTCATTTTAAAAGGTTTGTAGTCATCACACACCCCTTACTGTGTGCACCTTCTCCCCATGGATTGTCTTTGTACCCCTACTTTGAAAATAACCAAAACCAATCTTGTTTTGATTGTAATGGTTGCAACCCCCTTCCCCGGCTCGATCGTTTTGCGCGGGGGGGGGGGGGGGGGGGGGGTACGCGTTTTTTGTGGGCAGGTGCTCCTACAATGTAGCGATCTTCCCTGAACAAAATCCTTGAACTGCCCCTGCACTATAGACAAAACATCAAACAGACATCAATTTTATCGAACCCTGGAACAAATGAACCTCTAGGCTGATCAAAGGGCGCAGGTAACTCACATATTCAATTGAAATTTAGCTTGCTGGGGTTTGGGGAGGGAGGAAAACTCGAGAACCTGGAGAAAAGGCTTCAAATTAAAGGAGACCTAAGAAACTGTACTCATGTGTTGCCCAGTCCAGGAATTGAACACAACATCCCAGAAAGGCGGGTACGGTATGCTAATGCTACACCACCCTTGTTTCAGTAAGCTTGTCGGGTAATTTTGTTTTATTCTTTCCTCTTTAGCTTCTCTTCTCCAAGCTCTCGGGAAACAGCAAGAGGCTTTAATACACTACAGGGAGGCTGTCAAACTATCACCAACCAACTTTGATGCTAGTAAAGGTACTACATGTACTTGAGTTATTCTTTTATGTTTTACATCTACAAAGAAAAAGGGGAGCGAAGGGGATGAAAGTAAAGTAAAGGAATGAGAAAAAAGGAAACGTAATGGGATTGGCCACTTTGGAAACGAGCTAGGGACTGGGGCGAGTTTTGAATTTTAATCTCATTAGCAAAAAAGTCATCTTCTGATAAAGCATCTCAAGATTAGTATGTCTGACAAATTTGAACTTGATTGAATGAAAAGGACCAGAATTATTGGCTTTCAAAAGTGTCAAAAATTTACAAGCGTCCCCTGTAAATATACATTCTTTTGAAGCCTTGTAACTCTGCTTCTTTTTAACGAAACAAGTTCAAATTTGCTAAACTTACTAATCTTGAGATGCTTTATCGATTGATAAAACGTTTTTGCTAATTAGATTTAAATTCAAAACTCGCCCCAATCCCTTGCTCGTTTCCAAAGTGGCCAATATATAAGTACTTCTTTTTCCTGGGCTATCTGTTCCGCAGGTCTAGTAGAGTGTTACATGGCGGCAGAAAGGAAGAGAGATGCTTTGGCTGTAGCTAGAAATGCTCACAAGGCACTTGGAAACACTGCACGGACGTTGACAGTAAGTATCTTAGCACTGAATATGACTTGGGCCAGACCGAACCACGCCCAGCTAAAGCAGATTTCGTACGACGGAATCGGAGCCGGAACGAGCACACGCATTTATGTGTAAAAAGACAAGCACTGTTAATGAATATCACAGAGCAGTACACTACGAGTGTGCGTATGTTGCTTACGATTCCTACGCTAGTGTGAGCCAGGTGTTATTGAGTTACCGTAACCGCAACTGCGCCTCGTGATTGGATGAATTACTGGAAGGCAATGCGCGAAGACATTTCAATGTTGTGACATGTTGTACCGAGTTCCTGCTGACATTGGCTTCCGTCAATCAAATTCCCAGTAGTCAGAGCTTTTTCTTTTTCTTTTTCTTTTTCTTTTTCTTTTTCTTTTTCTTTTTCTTTTTCTTTTTCTTTTTCTTTTTCTTTTTCTTTTTCTTTTTCTTTTTCTTTTTCTTTTTCTTTTTCTTTTTCTTTTTCTTTTTCTTTTTCTTTTTCTTTTTCTTTTTCTTGACCGGAACCAAAATTAAATCCAAAACGACCTGGGCTGTGCTGGGCACGTAATTTTGAAAATGGGTACATATAGCTCTTATTAACCGAGTTTGAGGTCCGTACCAAAAGTTATGGACCGTGTTTTTTCCCACTGCCTTATGGCCCAAGCTCTTAGCGCGCATGCCATAAAAAAAGTGGAAAAACGAGGATCCATATCCTACGGTACGGACCGAACAAACGAGGTTAATAAGATATTTATTATATACAACGATCATATACACATTTGATTCCATCATCATACGCATACCATGTTTATCGTAAGATATTTATTATATGGCAAGGCTAGGAGAGACAATTTTGATTTTCGGTCCGTTATATATTACCTTACCATATAATAATACAAAGTAATGCCCGCACCAAGGAAATGTAATTAGTTGATTGTTTGTTATTTTCTTACAGTTATGTGCTACTGTGATGATGCACGAGCCGTCTAACTATGAAAAGGTTAGTACATTACTGGTACCAGCACCTTGAAGCCATTTAAGGGAGCTTCATTAATATATATCTGGCCCTAAAAATCAATTCACTCACCCAAATGCAGATCAAAAAATCTGCAGGTAAACTCTGAATTCTCAAAGTCCTTTACTCTCCGTTACTAGCTTTTTGTGAATTCATCGCTTGCACATTCATAAAAAAATAGTAAGGTCGACTTGTGGGAAGTCTGATCTCCAGGTAAGAGTTGTTGAATGATCATATGAAATGATCGACTCTTTGACTGAGAATGAATTAACGAAATAGATAAATGAATGGATGAATGAATTAGTGAATAAAGGAAGATCGAACACATAGATTGGCGGATAAATGGACCAAGAACGAATGATGAATGACGAGTAAACGAATGCTGGTTCCCGTACTGACTGACAGACTTAATGACTTTTATTTTGACGTATTGGCAGGCAAAAATGATGCTTGACAAAGCACTCGACCTCGATCCATCTTCAACTGATGCTGTTTGCCTACTTGGTGAGGTGTATGGAAAGAAACAGGAGTATAGCAAAGCTATAGATTTGTAAGTCCTTAAACTAGAATCTCGTCTAAAGAGAGTGCGAGTATAGCTTCAAGAGATAATAGCATAGAAAGATTTATAACTGGGGTGGTAAAAGCTGCATAAGAAATGGACTACTTCGACGATACGACGGCCATCTTGAAACGAAATGGCGCGGGTATAAGTAGGATCTGATGAAGAAGAAAAAAACAAATCCTGGTTATCTTAAGCCCTATCATGTTGGTAAAGTGACAAGCACTTCATTTTCCTACGTAGTATCAGTCATTCCTTTTACATCTTGAAGCGCAAGGCATTATGGGGCGTCCTGGGGCAAAACAAAACAAAGATGTCTGACAATATAGAAAGTTTCGTTTATTTGCCTTTTTTTAATGTCCATCTTCTTTATTCATCTCTTGTCAAGTTGTCATGTGGTGAAATGTTAATGTTAATTGACGCCATTACTGTAACAAAGTTTTGATATTTGTCCTCTACTAAGATGGCTCCCGTATCGTTGAAGTAGTCCATTGCGCAGTGTATAATCTAGGAAAATTGTTCAGTTTTGTAGCATCATTTGTGTATCAAGGAATCTGGTAGATGTCAATGATACCAACCTCCAGCTGTACGAAAAAAACTAAGCGCGAAAAGGATTGTTGTTGTAATTCAAGCAGCCCTCACCCGAGTCTTAAAAGTCATATATCTCACAGAATTTGAGGAGATGGATCGCAAAGATTTACTTTAATTTTTTAAACAACACGTATACATCAACTTTTTTCCTCTTAATTCTTTGAAACGCGTGTTTTTGTATTGGGAAGAGACTTGGAGCAAGGGCCGCTTGGCTAAGCATCGAAGCGCGCTGTTATTGGACGGTTCGTGCGTGCTTCGGACACCTGGCTCTTATTATCCTTTGATCTGATTGCAATGGAAAAACCAGCAGCACCAAACGATGATTAATGGTACCATCAATTGTTTTCTTTGCATAAAAGAAAAAAAATGAATTTTTAATTATTTCTGGTCTCGCAGATTAAGAAAACATCTTATAAACCACCGAACTGCTCGTCTACACCAGTTATTAGGAGATTATCTGGCCATGACTAGTGAATACCAGGAAGCACTTGACCAATATACAAAGTCACTAAGGTACAATAGTATATCATGGTATAACTGCACAGTTAGACGAGTTATTAGGAAGGGCTGATAGGGCTATTATTAGCTCTACCACTTTTTCCCTTTTCCCATACTAGTCTCTTATATTTTCTAATCTTAGCCCCACCACTTTTTCCCATACTAGTCTCTTATATTTTCCAATCTTAGCCCCACCACTTTTTCCCATACTAGTCTCTTATATTTTCTAATCTTAGCCCCACCACGTTTTCACATGCTAGTCTCTTATATAGTCCCACCACTTTTTAGGGTGCTCCGTGGTCCCCGACAGTAGTATATCATGTCTAATATCATGCACCTCCTCTCACATCTTATGTATCTTTTCTTTTTTTTCTAGTCTGAATCCTGGGTACAGTAAGGCAATCGAGGGAATACAAAATGTCGAGAAGCGAAACGGATCTGTGGACCTGGACAGTGATGACGATGCGTTGGATACGAACAATGCTGAGGTTATCAGCTTAGAGGAGGTAGGGTACCACCTTGGGTAAGCAGGGGATACTAAGAGGGAGGGGATAGTAATGTATAGACCCCTTTCACGTCACGTCAAATAAGCTTAATTTGGAGGACAAAACAAAAGAATATTTTCCCCATAATGCACCGCCACTCTCCCTAGTCTTCTGTTCCGGAACGATAAAATATCAATTTATGACAATCTCGTTACTCAATTTACCTAAATTACATTTTTTTAGCAAATTGATTGGCAAAGACATAAGTGTTGTTTCTGCTGTCCTTCTATGGTAAGATTTCTCTCACCTTTTTTTAAGATGTATTAATTTTTTTTTGTAGGACGATGGTGAAGATGCCGCTTCATGGACGTCTCAGGATCTTCAAGGACCAGTAAGTACCAATGTAATACCGGCCATACAGTGTCCCTACTCCGTACCATGTAAGATCTTGTCAATAGACAGAGTCTGCATCCTCTGTATAGCTAATATTGTGGTTTACAAGGAAATAACTGGCTTACAAAGTTTAACATTTAACAGAACCCGTCACCTTACTCATTATAAGCAGTTTTCATATGACTATGGAAAAATTACGGCACGGACCGCGCCTTGCCGTGACCGTGTCAGTGCCGTGTATGAAAACATTTGACATTCCGTGCTGTGTCAGCACCAAGCCCCAACTGTGCCCTGTACCGTGATTTTTCACACTCATACAAAATCCGCTCTGTCTTTTCTCGTTTCATATCTCTGGGAGGCAGAGACCGCGGAGCACCCTAAAAATGGGGGACTATTATAAGAGACTAGTATGGAAAAAGGGAAAAAGTGGGGGAGGAGGGCTATAGACCCCAAGTTCCTCCCGTCTCTGTCTATCATCATATTGATGTGTCTTCTGCTTCTAAATGAAACTGAAGATACACACTATGCTCTACTCTATGCAGACCGCTTATTATTTTGAATGAAATACAAAAAAGGGTATGAAATGAAAGGAGCATTTCGCGCAAGTTGAAAACTAAGAAAACTAACACCAATATTTCTTTCCAGTTATTCTAATGTTGGTATAATGAGATATGGAAACGACTCCTGCTAATGAAGAAGATAAGTGACATCAAACAAAAAAAACACATCCTTTTCTTATCCAATTAATATATCTACTATCAAAATGAATGATGTATATAAAAATATGTGATTCCAAAAATATATCGTGGGCTTCCTGTGGTAACACTTCCTGATGAGAGACTGGTGCCGATAACTTGCTACTGTCAGTTGAGCTGTCATTCAATGTCTCTTGAGTAAAAGAAAAAGAACCGTGGCTAAAATTGTAAGAATGAGACTTCTTTCTTAAAGATCTTAAAGTCGAACGTGGAAATTGGACTGAAATCGAATGTAACGAAACTTTTACTGAAGTCCTCCAACGGAATGTGGTTTAGGAGTGTAGCCTGGTGATGATGATCATTCCTTCATTGTGGCCTCTATGTTGATGTGGAAAACAATTTGTGTGGTGTATTCGCCCTTGTCTGAAGTAATGATAGGAAGAAAAGACGTCAGAGCCAAGCCTCGAATTCTTTTAAAAAAGAGTGGTACAAGACTAATGATACATGATCCCTGATATTCTATAAAGGATTTGAAGTGGGATGCAAGGAAAACGTGGTAGCACATAGCATTAAGACAGAGAAAACAACCTATGTTTCTTACCTTTACTTTCTTTTCCGGACGGAAGTCAATAGTATTGCCTGATTTCAAGTCAAGAGGGGCTGGGACCAAGCTATTGTTTTTTTCCGGACGGAAGCCAGTAGTATTTCCTGATATCAAGTCGAGAGAGGCTGGGACCAAGCTTTTGTTTTTTCCGGACGGAAGTCAGTAGTATTGCTTGATTTCAAGTCGATAGGGGCTGGGACCTAGCTTTTATTTTTTCCGGACGGAAGCCAGTAGTATTGCCTGATATCAAGTCGAGAGGGGCTGGGACCTAGCTTTTATTTTTTCCGGATGGAAGCCAGTAGTATTGCCTTATTTCAAGTCGAGAGGGGCTGGGACCTAGCTTTTGTCTTTTTCCGGACGGAAGCCAGTAGTATTTCCTGATATCAAGTCGAGAGAGGCTGGGACCAAGCTTTTGTTTTTATCCGGACGGAAGTCAGTAGTATTGCCTGATTTCAAGTCGTGAGGGGCTGGGACCTAGCTTTTGTTTTTTTCCGGACGTAAGTCGCATGCAATGGCATCCAAATTTGTTAGAATCCATTCCCTCACGGGCGTCTGTATTTTGCTAACGAGGAGAGCCTGGGAACGGTCAAAATCCTTATTCCACCCATCCTTTTACATTTGCTAGAAAATTTACTCTAATGGCCTCAACGCTGTATCAATTGCATATATTGTAAATAGAATATCAAATAAAATAGACTGCATGTAACTGAAAAGTTTGTGAAAGCTCTGCTTTATACGGGTTTCGTCTCTTTTCATAAGAAATAAGAAGGTTTGGTTTGGTAAGTGTGTTGCAGTACGTCAACAGTTCGCAGTAGAGTTTTCGACTTCGGAATCAACCCTTGTAGCTTTAGCGTAAATCGAAAGACTGTATGGATCTCTTGCTTTGCATACTTTTAAAATGGAGCACTCTCTTTTTTTCCTTCTTTCATTTCTTTCTTTTCTTTCTTTTCATTCATTCTTTCTCTTTTTTGATATTTAATTTCAATTTTGCCCTCCAAATTGAGCTGCTCTGACGTCACGTGCAAGTAGTCAATAGAGTGAAAACACTAAACCCGCGAAACAAAAATTGCTTGTTAAAGTGTAATAGTCGAATAGACACAAAAGAAAACAATGATATTTTGGTCTACTAAAGTGTATTTGTCTAATATATATATCTATTTCACGGGTTTAGTAACTTCACTCTACTCAGTTGTAACGTCTTCTAATTTCGAATATTTCATTCGTATTTGAGTCGCTGCTCTAGTTTACGATATACCGCGGTCGAGTAATTTGTTTTCCAGCCCTCCTCCGTATTGATGCAAATATTAATTATTGGCAAAGAAGACTTACGATTATAATGTCTTGTTTTACCAACTCAATTAGACATCAAGGCTCCTTTCATGTGTAATTGAGTGGCTGCCCTAGTTTACGATATACCGCTGTCGAGTAATTTGTTTGCAAGCCCTTCTCCGAATTGTTGCAAATATTTATTGGCAAAGAAGACTTACAATTATAATGTTTGGTTTGACCAACTCAATTAGACATCAAGGCTCCTTTCATTTTATATTAACATTTCAGTCTAATCGCATTGCTAACGGCAAACAGCTGTTATGTTATAAGTAAAGTGAAGAGCCTCTCTCCGTATAGTTAAATACCATTCAAAAATTCAAGGGATTTTTCATATTTTTCAAAATTTTACAGTTTATTTCCCTTTTATGTTCGTTTACTTTCATTTAATTTTCTTTCTGTAGTTTTCTTTTTCCTTTTCAGTTTGCTCTTTTCATTCAGAATAAGGAAATGTGTAAATACGGAAAATCTGAGTCCCAGACGGGAATCGAAGTTCCATTTATTTATCATTTTCTTTTCATTCTCATTATCAGCCCTTTTCATTTGTTTTCCCATTCAATTTTAACCTGTTCTCTTTCTTTCGCGATTGCTTTCATAAGTTTTTGTATTTTCAATAATTCCTTCTTTTATTGATTCATTCATTTCAGTAGTAGACATTTATTAATCTAGTCATTCAGTCGTCAGTCTATCCGGGCGTCAATCAGGCATTAAGTCAAACACATACGTCACAGAAATCAACACTTCTCAAGGAAAAAAGTGGTAAAAAATATCTATATTTTTGATCATTACCCGAACTCCTGATTACCCAAAAGCTAAGCAGCTGTCCAAAACTGTTTTAATTTGTCGTTCATATTTCGTCGTCCTAATAACTTCCAACTATAAATTGCAATAAATATTTGGATCCACGCAGTGGGAATCTAATTTGTATGAAATGTTTGAAAATGTATGAAATGTTCTCTCATTCGGAACATTACGGGATATGATCGTCTGTTCAACACGGTTCAATATCAAAGAGATTGTGATATTGACTCGCTGTACCATCATTTTTGATGATAAAGCTGAAAATCGATTGCGCATGCGCAAGGTGTATAAATCTAGAACGATTTGAGAAGGGAGGAGACGCGAATGTTTCCAAAAAAGAAGCCCGTACTTGCTTTCTTTATGTTAATTGTAGTGTTTGGTTCGAGAATTAGTATTAGTATTATCTGCTGGTTCAGTCTCTGATGTAAACCACACATCCAAACGGAACGTGGATGTTCGATCCAACGCCGAAATTGTCCAGGTGAAAATTTAAAAAAAGACATGCATCCATTTTATGATCATAAACACATCCATGGTCTTCTGGGTGTTTGGCTTTCGTCATTCAAAAAGAAAGAAAAAAAGAAAGAAAAAAAGAAAGAAGAAAAGAAAAAAGAAAAGAAAGAAGAAAAGAAAGAAAAAAGAAAAAAAAGAAAGAAAAAAAAAAGGAAGAAAAGAAAGAAAGAAAACGAAAAAAAAAAAAAACGAAAAAAAAAAAAAAAAGAACGTTAAAAACAAATCATCCAAAAAAACATCCTGTTTCTTAGCCGGATTATCAGTACGAACTTTTAATTTACCAATTTCCTGAAAAAATGCAAAAAAGAGGCAGGTTTTTCCTCTATGTGAATAAGATTTCACGACAGGTCTAGAAATGTAGATAGCTCTGTCTACCTTAAATGTTTCGCTTTCTACTTTTCTAAATTAAAAATTTGAGGGAAAAGGTTATTGGACTTTAGAGATATATATTCAGCTGTTTGATGACGACGTACTAGACAGTATTATCTGCCAGCCTATTCATTCATTAAGTTAAAATCCATATTTATTTACTCGTACGATAAAGGAATATTATCAACTTTCGATAAGCATACAGTGTTCTACCTACACATTCGCGCTGAGAGGGGAATTACGATAAGATGTTGACGTCAAACTCTTATCTGTCTTGTCGACAAATACATTGTTTAATATAGCTCAATGCGTTTTATCTACAAGAGAATTCTTGTAAATACATGATACTCGTTTCATCTATAGGCGATAATCCGCTAACTTTAGACATCAGGCTATGAATCTTTGCCAGACTCAATTTTTTTTATCACGGACAATTTTTAATTTTACTATTTTGGTGTTATACTATTTTGCTGGATTCTTTGCCGGTACAAAACCTGTTTTTGCCTTATATTTATATACTTTTTTTCCTGTTTTTCCCCTCCCTTTATTTGCTTGATCAGTTACTTTAATGTGACATTTTTAGTTTGAAGATTAACCCGCGTTGAAGTACAATTTCAACAAGGTGTGAGACTTTGTAAAAAGTGTAATCTGGCTCGAATCCTAACACACTCCAATCCATTCAATATTAAAAAAATTCCCCGAAAAAAAATTAAATAAGGATTCTTTTGAAAAAATACCAATAAACGAAAGATTTTAACTCCAAACTTAAAGAGTTTTCATAGACAATTGACGTCAATCAAATGCGATAATTTCATTGGTTGATTTTAATGACGCACCGATGCTAATAAAAGCTATCTTAAAGTAAATAATTCGGTGTTTTTTTAGTCTAATCTTATCGCTTTTCCTATTTTGTTTTAGTATTTTGTGATAACTTAAGTTTATAGATACATTTTTTTTGTAAAAGACCATGTGCGTAAGAAAGTTCACGTGCACAAATAAAACAATATTAAATCCGGCAAATCATGAATAATTTGAATTATTTTCTTTACTTTTTCCCTATACAAGTGCTTTTACATTGCCCGCCGAAGTGAAAAGTCGTCGGAGTATATTTAGTCTGACAAAATAGCGCCAATACTGGCAGTAATATTGCAAGTAGTTGCAATGTTTGAACATTACACAATACTTTAAAAGTAAAACTGTCGAATACAAAAATAGGCGCCAAAAATATGTATGTGGGAATTTAAGTAGAAAAATCACAAACCAATTTATTATTATTATTATTATTATTATTATTATTATTATTATTATTATTATTATTATTATCATTATTATTATTATTAGTATTATCTGGTTTATTTCAACTTTTGTCTGACTTGACTTTTTACAGAATGTTGCGGAAATATGGCATAATTTCTAAGCAAAATTCTTAATTTTCGTACTGATAGATCAAATGCAATTGTAATTAGACAGCATACATATTATTATTATTGTTGTTGGGTGTTGTTGTTGTCATTATTATTACTGTTGTTCTTGCTGTTTGCTAATTGTTATTATTAATATTGTTCTTATTACTATTATTACTTATTAATTTTTCTTCTGTAATTACGTGCCTTCTGTAAATAAAGTGTATCTATCTATCTATGTATTTCTTACTACGATTATTATTATCGTTGTTTTACTAAGCGTGGTTTTCATATGGTATTTTACGCCTGTTTTTTTCTTTTCGCTTTCTTTTCTTTTCTTTCTTTTAATTAAAGAATGTTCGCTATCTTGAAAGCCAAAAAATTCGCGGTAAAAATAACACTGTTAAAGCAAATAAGAAAGAAAAATAGCTCTAGGGAAAAAACGAAAGAAAAAAAATTGCGTGTAAAAAAGCAATAAAAGCACAAAAATCAGGGTTTTTTACCAAACGTTAAAAAGAAATAATAGTCATATGGAAACCAGTCTTTAACGGTCTGCTCATGTCCTTGATATTAATCTTGATAGGCACTACAAAGCCTGGGGTAATGTTATGGCATTTGAGCGTAAATATATATTTTTTTTCACTCGGAGAGATTCTTGTCTCTTATCTCTGAATGTTTATTTAAAAACATTCCTTAACCTGGAGGCGTATGTTGAGATTTTTTAAATCTTAAACCGGAAAAAATCGATCCACAATCCAGTCAGTGGTGAATTCTTAAAAGCGTCTCACCTTTGATAAATGACACGAAATCCGCAAAAAAAAAAGTGGCTGATATTAGAGCGGAAATTTTGTACTTTTAACCCGAACTGATTTCAATATACCTTTATACAGGGTAGTTTTTTTGTTCAATGTTATATTGTTTCCAGAAAACGCCGCCTAGGATGCGACAAAGAGCTCAGTTTATGTCACATGACATTATCTATAAACAGATGAATAAGTAGAATATAACGTATTCAATATTTTGGTAGAAAGGGAACATTTCGTGAATTCCCACAGAGATTAGTTTAAAAGCACGTCTTTGAACAGATTGATTAGCTCAAAGAATGCTATTATCAGTCGACAATCTTACTAAATTATTTAACGATGAATACTTTGTGGCTATTTGCGGTGCAGTGTTGGAGACAAGTACCAAGAGTTATGGTTTTTACCTTCCTATTTTGTTTTCTTTTTGGACGTCATTTTTTCCCCTTCATCTTCATTTTTCACATCAGGAATCATCAGAAGCCATGTATTTTTATTTTTATTCATATTATCTTAATAAACTTATACAAAGGAAACATTTAAATAATGCCATTCTTTGTTAACGTAGAGTAAAAACGATCGCTAACATAATTCACATGTGTATCGCGATTCTCCTGTGACTTTCATCGAGAGAGAGCCGCCAATATAAACCCGTATTGTCGGCTCAGAATTACCGCGCGATAGGAAAATCGCGATACAAAGTTATTGCGATTTTGAGCCACCAGTACGGGTTATATTGACGGCGTTGAAAGAAAATATATTCCTTATTTGCCTTCGTCGCTTCGCGGCTACGGGCAATACAGAATATATTTTCTCCCGACTAGCCGCCAATATAGACCTGTATTGGTGGCTCAAAATCGCAATAAGTTAAAAGTAGGAGGAAAATACCATAAAACGGAGAAAAAGACAAAAAATATTATCAAAAAGTACAAATTTTGTGCAATTTTATTTGATATTTTGAGGATTTGTTTTGTTAAATAGGATAAAAATTAGCTAATTTTGGAAACGTAAAAACACTCGAGTTAAAAGCGCTGAATTAGGAACGAATTTTTCTAGTAGTAGTGTTCGAGTTCTTTCGAATTGATTTAGTAACTATTTTGAGAAGAAAAGTAAGAATAGGAGATTAGACACATGCCGGATGCACTTATAAAACTTAGCTTGATTATTTCTTAATATTTTTTTTAGAAACCTAGTTTCTTTTTTCCTTCTTCCTCTTTGTTTAAGCACTTGTAAAAATCGTCAGTCAATTTGGTGGTGAAACCTATGAATTTGATGATATTTCCCGACAAAATGGCGACTCGTGCATAATTGGATTATATATTTCAATCGATAAAAGTAAAGAAAGAACGAACGAACGAACGAACGAAAAAATGAAAAAAGGGGAAAGGCCGGATGATTAAAAATGCCAGTTTTGTGGATCTAGCATTGAAGTCAATTTCAGTCACTTGTATTGTTTCTTAAGTAGTAGTCACGGATTGGGACGCCTGCTTCCCTTATGGGAATGGTTATAACTAAAAATCAAGTCAGTGGGGAGTAAAGATAATAGGGAAGACAGTGGGACGGCAAACTAATCTACTGGGAGAGACCTTACAACACACAACAGCGACAAACCCTAGTTTGACGTGAGTGAAGGTGTTTTTGACAAGACTTGAAAGCCATTAAGAAAAAAATCTGAAAGAGGCAAAATATGTTGTTAATGGACGTTTTTATCATTTGTTTTTTCTTTAGTGACTTCCTGGACGTTTGTAAGGATAGGAAATGTTGCTAAAACATGTCAAAAGAAAGGGAGAAAAGACACGTGGAAAATGGAAATTTCCGTTTTCCCTTCAAACAATTGCGTACATTTTTGGACTTTAAGTAGAAATCTTTAGCTCGACGTTTTTGATTTCGTGTTTTTCTCCTGGGAGTATAATAAAGGCATTAATAGGTGAGGGGCTTTTTCATCAACTTGTTTTCACAGCCAGGGGCCGGTTTAGGAGATAGGTTTCATGGTGTGGCTTCATATCCTTACGTTGGCATTGAACGTAAACTACGTTTGACGACTCAAAATCACACCTGGTGTTCAAGACCACGAGTCCCGGAACTCTAGTTCCACGGATCTACCAATTAATCTATCCGTACGATAAGTGCGTGTAAAATGCTTAATGATTAAAGACACGCACAAAAAGAGGCTATTCGAGAACTTGACAATTGAAATGCGCCAACGCTTTCTAATTAAGATTCTGTGAAATTTGTTGGCGAATCGCACGAGGGTGTTGCATTCAGATCACCAGTATAAATGCCCCACATAACGGGAACAGCTATTCTTTTATCCTTGCAGTTTAACGAGGAGGTCGGGCAATCCAGAATTAAACCCATAAGGTAAGGTAAATTGTGGTCAAAGACGTCTCAAATACGTACGTTTACAAGCAACTCGTGAATTTTTATTTGAGATAAGATTGAAGTGAACTCAAAATATTTACTCGGTCGATTTAGAAGACGAAATCTGAATAATTTTCAGATTGAACTTTTTTCTCAATATTTATTTTGCTTTAACTCCACTCAATATTGCGAATATCGTACATATTTTTTTCCTTTTATTTTACCTTATTATTTTGTTTATCTACCATTCCGTAAATTTCCGGAAAAATCCCCAAGGGACAATTCGGTTTTCTGGTATCCTCCTCACGTCACATTCAAGTCGGTAAGAATATAATTCATCTATTTTATTACTCTTCTTGTCTCTGTCTTGTTTTCATTAGTCTTAAAAGCAATACTTTTGGAGGTCTCTCAGATCTTTCTTAAGAAACTAAAGATTGAGTCTTAATTAGAAAATTAAGTAGTATATCCCCACATAAAACGTACATAATTTATGCCCCGGATGTATGACGTCAGAATTCGGGCAAACCAAAATAGCCCACAGAAAATTCCGACAAAGGTTCTTTCTATATTTATAAACCTAGAAGAGAGATTTTCATATAAATATTTAAAAAAAGCCTCTTAAGATGTCAGGTTTTAGTCATATTTGTTTATTTTGGTTCCCACATTGGCTCCAATTATAAATATTTTATAGTGGAAGTTGATTGATATTTACTTCCTTGATTTTGTTTAAAGATAAAACCACCTTTACATATCTTGTTTTTTCTACTTTACAATCATTTTTTTTTTTGGTGGAATAATATTTCGTCAACGAAATTCCGTTTTATTGTCTCTCTCTCTCTCTTGTTGATAAGAAAATCAAAGTAATTACACGGGTTGAACAAAGCAAAAAATAATTAATCTGACCTTCCTATGTGGTCTAGCAACCATAACACAAACCGTGAAATATAATACTTTTCGAAAACATTTCCACAAAACTGCCAACCCCTTAAAGTATAATTTGAATTTCAATTATTTTTTGTGGTTGTAAGATGACAAAAACGAAAAAAGATTTAGTTTAAGTTTATTATGCACAAAAGTTTTATTCGTTTATCAAATGGTTATTCGATATTATAGTACTGCTTTGATGTTTACTGGTTAATCATGTTCAAAGTTATATTCAAATTTATTATAGACTTCGAATGCTAAAAAAAGACAAAAAAATAAAAAACCCCGTTATTTTAATAAGTTACTGTATTTCGCAATCAAAGAAATAAGACAAACCAAAACAAGCATATTTTTTCATAAAAAAAAATTATTTTCTTTATACTGTAAATCCTATATTTCCTTCCTAAATTCTAAGAATTCATTATTTATTTTAAATATTGTTATTGCAAGTTTATTGTTGTTGTTATTGTAAGTTTGCATGCGTTCTCGATTTCTTTCAAACGAAAAACCCTTTTTGGATAAAATTATAATATTTTTTAATTGGTTTGTTGGCAAATTCATACCATGAATCAATATATTTTCCAATTTCTCAGATTCTAATTAACTCGGATTTAACCATGTTATAGTAATATCACGACATTTACTAGAAGATTTTAGCTTATTCCAGTTTTGGGTAATCCGTTTGATAAATTTCTTGAGTCAGATAAAGTGTGATCCGATAATTACGATTTTTGGCCTCCCAGCTAAGAACTGCGTGGTGAAATCTCGTTTTATTTGTAGAAACCAATTTCAGTTTTCATGTGAACGGAACAGATGTTTCCTGATATTTATGCAATCTGTTAACGCTTGGATCAGTTTAAGAAAGAAAAAAAATATGGTTTTGTCAGCGCGCGTTATCGAAATCTATAGAACGAGTATGAATAGCTTTAAAGTGAGCGCCAAGAAAAAAAGATGAAAAAAAGTTTTAGCCAACCCACTTTTACAAAAAGGCGCAAAATATATACTACATTTTCATTGTAACTTGTTTCATTGCTACTGGCTGATTGATACAAAAGTCGCGCGCGGTAGAGTAACGGTCCATAAACCATCATCAATCTGAAATTCTTGCCATTTACATTCCCACGCTTGATGCAAACCTTTACGTACTCTAACGATTTATTTGTCGCGACTTTTGTCTCGATCAATGCTTGGCAATGAAAAAGTGGTAACAACAATTCACAGAGGAGTGACAAACGCGTTGTCAGTTTGCATTTGCCCATAATTCTTTGCGCCGCGATGTTGTCACGACCCTTCCGACAGGGGAATTTCTAAGGGGATACTTTTCTTTTCTAGTATCTTACATCGTGCGCGCGTGCGCAGCTATATCTTTTGTTCCTTTCCTGTCCATAAATTGATACCCAGATACTCTCTTCGACTTCACGTCAAAAATTCGAACTTTTTTTGTGTGTAAAACACGAAAACAACTTTTTTTGTGCCTCGTCCTGTTTTAACTAGAGCATGGTAATGACCTTAAAGTCATTTTAAAATGTCTCCAATATACTTCGTCTTTACTTTGAATTTTGAACAGTTTTTTTTTCAGCTTGCGTCCCTCAACCTTGTTATGTCACGTGACAGGCGCCATTTTTCAGTTAATTCATATTTTTATTTCTCCACACAAATCTGCTTCCAACTGTTCATCCTATACTACTTTTGCTTCTAAATTTCTACCTAAATTTTCCGCATTAACTCAAATAGTTTGGACAAATATTAATAGCATTTTTCTTAAGATAGATTTCCTAAATCCCATGTTCAATCAATGCTATTTTAAATTCTCGATTCTAGAGAACTTGAGTTGGTCTCTCCTCATAATTAAATCTAACTTAAGCTGAAATCAAAATATTTTTCTCTCGACAAAGCACTAAAAATAAACTTCTAGGTTAAAAATAGGTTACTCTATCATGTTTCTTACTTAGGAAGATGATCTTTTTTCGTCTTTTCCCTCAGGGTATAAACAGCACGAGCTGAAATATGGTACTACATTGTTATTCTAGTCTATCGTAATACTGAGTTATTATGTTGTTCTCGACAGTACTTGATATCATAAGCGGTGGAAAGACATACAAACTGAGGGGAGGGGGGCTGTTATTGCCAAAATTGCGGGGTAAAAAACAACTAAAACTGAAAAAATCGCGGAGGCAAACAAAAAGTAATAATAATTAAAGGAGATGCCCATGGGGGAATTCAGAATCACTGTTTAAAATGGTGGGGGGGGGGGGGGGGGGAGAGGAGCTCAGCCCCTCCCCCTCCCTCCCACATCTTAAGCGCGCCGCCTATGGATAATAATGGACAATTACGTGTTTTTCATACAAGACATTAATCTCTCTTTTTAATGACTTGTTTTCTCGAAATTTTGAAATTTCCCGTGGCGTCATGATTTTACGTTAGCAATTCAATTATCACTAAATCTTATTACTTTGAATGTGGCGCATGTTTTACGAGAGTAATTTAGGTCTAGAAAATAGATCATGTATTTAGCATTCTATCTTGCCAAATTAAGATTAGATCTTGATTGTCCATGTATGACTCAATTTTGATTCAATAGCTTCAAATGAAAAGCGTAAATTAAAGGACGATAACAAGGATTTTTGTTTTGTTTCACTTGTAGCAATCGAACAGAGTTAACGCGACAGAGTTAACGCGACATTGTTTTATACCTGGCCATTTTTCGGTCGGTCGGTCGATCAGCTGGTTGGTTTATGGAATACTCCGTGCTTTGTCTGCCGTATCATTTCAAAATGGATATATAGGTCTTGGAATGACCTTGGACTAGTTGTATAGTCCATCCCATAGACATGTATCCGCCTCTTAAGAAATGAATGCGTGGACTAGTTTTTTTGACAAACTCGTTTTTGTCGATTCAATTCATTTTTTTAAACTATGATAATTTCGTACCAAGACTTTTTTTTTTGCTTTAAAATTTTCAAACAAAATTGTATGTTCTTGGCTGCACTGTGAGAACTCGCACTGAGCTGAGCTCGAGTCATGGTTAATGAAGGTCTGAGTAATTAGAAACCAGAATCTGTACATGTGTGGCTACAAAAGGCTGTTAAATCCAATGCATCTCTTTTTTTTTAAGAATTTCAGCGTTGCAATGAACTTTATTCTTGGCTTGTATGATTACTTTTTTCTTTCCTCGTTTCTTTCTTTCTTCCTTCCTTCCTTCCTTTTTTTTCTTTCTTTCTTTCTTTCTTTTTTTCTATCTTTTGTTTTGTTCGTTCGTTAGTTCTTTCTTTCTTTCTTTCTTCTCTTTTTTCCCCATTCATTGAGTATCCTTTTCCCTTATAAAATTCACAAAATACCCCAGTCAACCACCGAAGGAACCCCTGTAGCTTTCTTAACCCAACCAAACATCTCTGGGATCAAATCTATACAACATTTGGCAACAAAATCAGCCAAATATATAAAAAGATATCTGTACGTAAAATAACCTGTTCCCTTGCTTCTAATTAACTATTGGCCTAATATTTGTTCTGAGGTTCTTCAACATCTTCAAATATTCTCTAAAGCTCTTGTTTTCCTTCAAATTATGATGATAAATAGCCCCAGTTTCGATGATAACAACAACAATACACTTCTCAATGATCGGTCCTTTCTTAAGAGCTTTATTTCAAGTGCTTATTTTGACCTACGCGTCCGCTAACCACTTGACACTTTCCCATACACCGGGGTTTCATTTTTCAGTCTTTGTGTATCTTCCGCTTCATTTTCTACCCACAAACCACATATAAACATGGACCGCAATCTTGAAATTGGCTCATTCATTCTAGGCCGCTTACAGCGCACAGGGCACGAATCCAAGACTTCGTATTCCAAGCCTTTTTCAAGCCGATCATCTCTGGTAAGTTCATTGACAAATTATCTCCACCTTATTGCTTCACACACTTAGAATTCCAATTATGAGATGAAGATACCAAATTAATAGTTAGTTATCTGCCCCGTCTTTGTATTCTTGTGGACCAAAAATTCGATTTATGAAATTCGACCTTCATGCATATAATTAGGTTCAGGTTTCTTCAAATATTAAAATTAATGTTACAGTCAAAACGGCTAAAACGAACCTTCCTAGAACCATTAATGAATTTATTATTCGAATATTGAGATCATTATTCATTCTGACTCGCTTGAAAATGAATTATTTACTTGAGTTTTGATTTGATTCTTCAACAATTGTAATGCCAAGGTAGAAAAACTCCCCAGAAAGGCAATCACTTAGAATTTTAGTTGTGAAATGAAGGTGAAGTTTGGAGTTCAGAGTGAATAATCAACTCAATATTCGAATAATGAAATCGTTAATGGAGCCTAGGGGGGTACGCTTGAGCCGTTTTGACTGTAATGAGGTCAGATTTTCTTTTATATTTCGTCTAAGTTGATTAATAGAGTTGTTAGTGCCAATATGTTAAACTTGCACGATAAATATTAAAGCTAAAGTGTAAGAATACACAACTACCACATTCATGTATAGTAAGGGTTATATTTTCTACTGATATATATCGTATAGGATTAATAAATACTGGACTGTGATTTAGATTGATAAATGTTAAACTATACAGGACATGGTTAAATTTTTTTTAGAAACTCCCCTAAAAAGTCTTCAAAATAGAAATGTAAATGTAGACTAAAAATTGTTGTTGTTTCTTACGTAACAGAATTTAAAAAAAGGATCTTCACCTAATTTTCTTATTTTAACCGATTGATTAAGGTTGTCAGGAAAAAATAGCTAATTTTCTAGATCTCAATCAAAAACTAAACTGAACTCCATTGAAAATGAGTCTGATAAATCCCAATTGAAGCACTCATTCTGGCGTCTTCATAATCGGAACCTTGATTCAATCTATTGATGATGTTCTTCAGCTTTTGTTTCCTATAAGATATGTCTTCCGATAAAACTGTCTTTATCTGCATGGTTCGTATGCGACCTGTTTGTCGGAGAGATGATACCAAAAGCGACGTCTCTAAATCGACCATAACTTGTGTTAGGCGACTCTTTCTCGCGTTCGATAAAACTATGCTTGAAATGTATATGTGATCGTACCATACTGAATGGACTCAGAAAAAATTCTGAGTCCATTCAGTATGGTACGATCACATATACATTTCATATTCCATCACCATACGCAAAACCAACATTATCATCATGTATTTTCCTTAGACATTTCTGTGACTGTAGCTTATACAGTACGTTTGTCACAATTAAACCCACATTGACGACCTACTCGCCATTAGAGTCTCCAGCAGCTCAGTGGTAGAGCGTCCGACTAGCATAAGGAGGGTCGTGGGTTCGATTCCCATCTGGGGCTCAGAATTTTTTCTGAGTCCATTCAGTATGGTACGATCACATATACATTTCATATTCCACCATCATACGCAAACCAACATTATCAAAACTATGTTTATCTGGTTCGTATGCGACCTGTTTGTCGGAGAGATGATAACAAACGCGACGTCTCTGAATCGACCATAACTTGTGTTAGGCGACTCTTTCTCGCGTTCGACCTGTTTGTCGGAGAGATGATACCAAAAGCGACGTCTCTAAATCGACCATAACTTGTGTTTGGCGACTCTTTCTCGCGTTCGATAAAACTATCTTTATCTGGTTCGTAAGCGACCTGTTTGTCGGAGGAAGGATACCAAAAGCGAAGTGAAGTTGTTACCTCTCTATATCGACCATAACCTGTGTTAGCCGAACATCTTTTATGGTAGTATATTGCATTCTTCTCTAGCTGTGTCTAAGACTTGTGATTGGGTGATTCGAACGCGCGGAAACAATGGGAAGCCATTATAACGTTGTGGCATGTAATGTTGGTGAACTAAAATGTAACAGCTGAGTTGATCGCCTTACCCGAAAGGAATTATGGGTCACTATTTTTGGTTAGCATTTTTCGAGCATTTTCCGAGTATACAATGTAGACTTTTCTTGTTGATTGAAATAAAATTATGCCATGAGTTCGACTAGCGTTTACGATTAATTTAAAGAAGAAGAACTCTTATTTCATAAATTCTCTTGGCAGAATAACGGGAAATGCTAATAAAAATAGGACGTCGAATCCTCAATTCTGATTGGTTGACCTTGAGTTTAATTTGAAGGTCAACTCAGCTGGTAATAATATATGCATAATTTCTTTTGCCTCAACACTAAATACCGTGTGCTTCTTTACGACCATCAAGTGACCACCGCTTATCTTAATATTACGTGATTCGGGTACAAGAATCTTAAGTCAAATTAAAACTTGACACAGACATATAAGGTGCCTTTTTGTAAATATTTTAAGCAAAGAAATAACAGTTTAAGAAAATACCTTTTTTGTGTTTTTGGATGAAAATTTTGCGTGCGTAAAAACAGGAAACTCTGTAATTTGTCATTCGGATAAAAATAAGATCAACGAGGAACCTCGAGACTTAAGCCAACAGTCAAGGAAGGAAATACGAAGAGATGTTTACTATCAAACAATACTTCAAAAAAACTAATATCTCTGGGATTAACCTTCAAATAACCAAAACAAACGTCTTGGTCAATTTTCTCTTCCCCTTAAAGGAGTTCATATCCGTCAGAAAAACGATTATGAGAAAAGATAATAATGACTTTGTCCCTCGATACACTTCATCATAAAAAAGGCGGGAAATGACCTGACGCGTCTGCACAGCTGCAAACTTTTTGGCGCCAATCTGTTTGGTTAATTAAGCGGAAACCTGCCAATGTCAATTGTTTTTCTTTCTTTTTGAATTGAAGTTTTTTTTGGTTAAATATATATGAATAATATATAATGTTGTGTTTTCTGGTTTTGTTTTTCTAGATTCACAAGTGGCATTCAAAATAGGACTTGATAAAAAATGTATAGATCTAGGCTGTTGTTTGTCACGTTCACGATAGCTGTTGTTATACACTCTATCTTAGCACAAGCACAACCAAAGGTGAGAATCAATTGATATATTTTCAGTATATCCGTAATCGCTTCAAAGCAAAGGCACGGCTACCTTTCAAGATGGCGCAGGGAACTGTGAAGGAGACTATTGAATAAAAAATTCCTAAAATTAATAATAAGTAAAAGACAAAATGAATATGTTTTAACTAGAATTTATGCCTTAGGCCCAGTTTAGACGTCGAAATTCACAATTGCCGTATGGCATTCAAACATTATATAAGTATAAGTTTTGCTCATTTGCATTAGATACATACATGTAAAATTTGACGCTTAAACCAGGCCTTATGCTCCTTTTCGTAGTTTCCCACAATCCCTGAAGTCAGGGTAAAATTTGCATAAAATGGTAAACAAATTTAAATGAATGCATTGTAAAAATGTTCACCGTTATGCAAACGTTTCCCTAACGTCGACCCCATGCTCAGAATCGTAAAGGTTTGTGGGGAAATTACGGAAAGGAGCTCATACTTGCGTCAAAGAATCGTAAAATGATGCACTACAGAATTATGAATTTCGGTTAAGGTTGTAATTTAACAGTACTTTTTGACCTTCATGCAAATATTATGACGTTAAGATTTTCTTCTCTTTTTTTTTTTTTGTCTGTTAGTGTTCATCGATCTTGAAGACAAGTTGTACTTTGAGTGCAGAGTGCGCATGCTCAGGCCCACGCAAGTTTATTTGTAACTACAAGAATGTATGCAATCGAATGTCGATTTTCGATATCATGAGAAGACAGCGACCGGTGAGTAATTTAGAAAATAATTCAATCGAGAATGTTATGGCTAACCAGCATGGTGGCTATAACGTCACAAAGAAGAATTTGGAAGAGTACATCTCCTTCCCCACCCCATCCCACAGAAAAATATCATGATGTTAAATAAACTTTTCACTCTTTTTTTGTTTCGCAGTGCCCGAATATATTCAAGAAACGTTGTAGTACAAATCTCGACTGTCCTTGTAAAAAAGCAAAATATATCTGTGAAGATAGGGAATGTGTAATCAGGAGAGGCAAACCTACACGGAAAAGCCAATACTAGCTGTCATTAAAGATACTTGCGCCATTCATAAATTAATTTTAATGCTTCAAACGACTAAAACTTTATAACCCAAACCTGAAAACTTGTAATTCTTCAAGCATTATCTTCGCTTATTTCCTCCTTTTTCCAATGATAAATATGGCGGCCATTTTGAAATCTGTTTTTCCGGAAGAAGTTAAGGAATGGGACGAGTTAATTTGGGTTAAAACACGAATTAAATATGTAGGTACTTCATGTATGGTAATTGTGACTCGTCCTTTGTTGCTATTATAGAATAAGCAATTCATAATACCACATATGAAGTACCAACCAGGCGATTTCAACTTTAGGTGCAAAAAGCAATGGTTGTCCAAATAGACCTTTTTGCTCTAACATAATTTTCGACTTCGTGCGCTTCCAAAAGCAATAGGTGAAATCAAAGATTGTACGGAATTTGAACATCTTTAGAATTTGAACAAAAGATGCTTGTATTTCATTGTTGTAGTTAACAACGAGTCGGGGCATACCAATGCACAACACTTACGTATGTTGAAAGCATGACCTGACTACAGCTATTCAATAGTACAGTGTACGACGTGTACAACAACAATGACCATGTCAAACCTCGTGTGCGTTAGTTTCTTAATACCTAGCTTTATTGGTTTGACTCTGGCCTAGAAACAAAAATACTCAAGGAAATGATACGTTGTTTGAAGAATGGGAAAATTTTACGCCAAAGCTAAAAAGCCCTACTGAATTCCAAAATGTTGAGTCTATTTTATATTTTAATTTATTTATTATTCCTAGCTATAAAACTGAAAAAATACTTTAAATTTAGACGATTTATTTTACTACTGGATGGATTTTAGGTTCGTAAAGAATTCGACGCTTGAAACAAACATACATGCAGAAGAAGAAAGTATAAACACGACACAATAAATAAATAAATAAAGATATATAATGATATATATTTATGAATTATTAAACATTTAATAATACAGAATAATGTGAAATTGTCTTTATAAATTACATTATGAATGTGTACATGTTTGCTTGCGATAACTGACGTTGATAATATGACAGTCACTATTTTGATCTTCGATTTAGACTTATAAATTGTATTTGTTTTTCGCCTGTCATTAGGGAGGGGGGGTGTCATTAAAGAGGGGGGTGGGCTGGAGTTTTTCGTCTTTAGAAATCAGAATTGTGGTGGCCCTCCCCCTTAATCCATGGCACCTCATTTTACACGAGAAAAAAAGTGATGTCCCTCCCCCACACAACCCAAATCGACTGTTTCTTCGAAGAGTAGCCGCATTTACGGCATTCATTGCATTTACGAAAAGCCAGTTCAGCCTATCTTTCCAAGAATTTTGTAATCGTATAGCTACAAACTGTTCTCTATTGATAGTAATGATAATAAAAGCACTGAGGATAGGAATGTTATTAGCATTTGTCCACTGAAGGATCAGAAATTTGCTTTTCACACCGGCCAACTAAAGCGTCAATCAAAGACACCAACATGTATAAGCATTTATGGCGGACACGTTTAGTAGTAGTATAATTTATAAATAACCAAATTGTAGGTTGCCGGAATTGAGGACCACAACTAGTTTACCACAACTAGTGCTTCATTACTTGATAGTTATGGTTTTGGACTTGCGTGGAGTTGGCGAAGGAAAGAGAGGTTGAATAGAATGAAAAAAAGTTGAGGAACTGAGGTGAAAGCGATGCAGGTAGATATTGTGCATGGATGTCCCCTAGACTTACCACAAGTCGATCTCTATCTTTAACCGGGCCTAGGAGCGAGCGAAAACTAGAATTCGAAGCGAGCGAAGCCCCCAAAAAATCTTAAATGCTAAAGGACTTTTAGAAAGTTTAGATGCCCCCTCTCCTTGACGAAGCACTCGTCTAGCACTCGCTTCTAAAATGGGGAATTAAAGCGATGAACCTCCCCCTAACAAGGAGAAATAAAAGCTTGACCCTTCACAAACATCACATTTTTTCGATGACCCTCCCCCAAAATACTCAAGCACCCCCCCCCCCCCCCTCATTAAAAACGTACAGTCCCTTATACACGTTCTTATGAGCGTTCTCCTTGGATCTTGATCTGACAAGACTACGTCAGTATCATGCTTGCTTCCTATTGAATACTTTTGACGTTGCCCCTGACAACATGTATTTTTCAACGACAAAACTTAGTGACAAAACTTCGGTCGTTCCAAGCTCAACTGAGAAGCGTAGTATTTACGATTTACGTTTTTCCGCCAAGCAATTTTTGAGTTTCAATGAGCTGATAGGTCTTTGAATATTATTATCTCCTCTAAATGATGACTGACCACCATGTGCTGTCAGACAGAAATAATTCTATTAAAAACTTGCGATTCATGTGATGAACATTCTGCATGAGACAGGAAATGACGTCAAGTGAAAAGCAGCAATTGGTCAAAATGCACCTCCCCCCCCCCCCGCCCTAATGATAAATTCCTACTACTAAGGGCACGATATTTTGACTGAAATCCAACACTGTGATTATCATGTAAGAGCCTCAGACATGCTCTCTCTCCCTCTCTCTCTCTCTCTCTCTCTCTCCCTCTTTCTTTCTCTCTCTCAATTGCATTTCATAGTCCATTAGAGATCCAAAGGTAGTGTTTGATTCAATATACTATATAGTGTCGCCTATGGAAACCATTGATGCTTGAACCTACCTCTTGAATGAGTAAATATACAGTGAGCGAGCAAGGATGAACCCAAATGCGTCCCCAAAATATCTTATAAATATAATCCGAATTGGAGTTCAGTAGAAGAAGAGCCACTCTGTGGAAACACTGATAAATTCTCATTACTTACTTCTTCTTCTTCTTCTTATCTAGACCTCAGAATAAAAGACTCAGTAATGGACGATTATTTGATTCAGTTTTCACATCCTCGATTAATTTTATTAAAAGTGGTTTTCCTGTGGTATACATCGTGCAAATGGTGACTACATCAGCGATTTCATACAATACGTGCTCATAATACATCGACTAATTTTACAGTCTTTGAGATAGGAAGACATTTTTATGATATCATAAAATGAGTATAGCCTCCGTTGCAGACGTTTTATGTGGTTAGCTTCATTTATTCAAATGCTGGCTAAATATTTTAGTGGGTGTGTTTTAATTTGCTAATAATAATGCCTATTTTTTTATAATGCCTAATAAGTCCTAATTTACTTCTATTTTTAAAAAGCAAACTAAATGTTCGTTTAATGCTCTCTTTTCGACACTATATTTTAATAACAGTATTATTGTTGGTGTAGGGTGATTAGTAAAAGCATATCAAATATGCAAACAATCACTGTTGAAGTGGTCAAGGCTTGCAGTACTTCCATTCGACATCGGAAGATCTACTTCCTCGTTCATTTATGTCTTGCCTTGGAACTGGGTTCTGGGCCAGATCTGTTGTCATGGCCTGCAGCTCGGCTGGGTGCCTTTCGCTTACGAGTTTGATCGCTTCCACTAGGAGCCTTGCTTGGTTCTTCTTCAGCCTCTTCTTCCTCTCCCTCTCCCTCTCCCTCTCCCTCGCCCTCGCCCTCGCCCTCTCCCTCTCCCTCTCCCTCTCCCTCTCCCTCTCCTTCTCCTTCTCCTTCTCCTTCTCCTTCTCTCTCTCCCTCTCCCTCTCCCTCTCCCCCTCCCCCTCCCTCTCCCTCTCCTTCTCCTTCTCCTTCTCCTTCTCCTTCTCCCTTTCCCTCTCCCTCTGTGACATGTTCCCCTGATGGCATGATTATTCTGTCGGTGAATATCCTGCGAATGACCGCATAAAATTCTTTGGCAAAGTTCTCTATTTCGTGAAGTTGCCTTATAGCTCGTCGAATATTATCATGACCAATGGATTTGGTCAGCTCAAACAAGAGAATCTGGGGATTCATCTTTTGCACATCGAGCACGCAAACCTGCATGTAGTAACAAAATACATTTTCGGCGATATCCTTTAGGCCCTTAGATTCGAACTGGTACTTGTAATATAAGTAGTCAATTCGCAGAACAGTGTTGTTGGCAAACACCACGTTGGAATACTGTTCTTCCGTTTCGCCAATTGCCGTATTCCCCAAGAACTCGTTAAGTGCTAATGATATCACACCTACGAGTCCAGAAAGAAAGTCGCCTTTTAAGATACTGCCAATGGATTTCTGAATAGCTTCAGAGGGAGCGCTTTTAGCTTCGATGTGGTATTTCTTCATACTGTCAACGATCGCCAGAATGGGCAAATCTTTGTTTTCCTTAGCATTAAGAATCATCCCGGAAGAAACTGATGAGAGCTTGTTGGTAACTATCTTTTGTAGTCTCTCGAGCTCCTGCATTGCCTCTAGATTATGTTTTTCTTGTTGCTCTTTAAGTTTATCAGAAATGTTCCCCATCTTTTTGCTTGTTTGGGTTAGCGATCTTAATCAAACCATCCAATGCTGTGTAAAGTCTTGTGAACGTGTGCTCCTTTTAAAGAACGCAAGTCATGGATGGCTACATGTACAACAAACCTCGCCCACAAGGAGAGCATATGCCATTCAATCAGTACTGTGTACACTCCTCCACACAGCGGCGGCGGAAGCTGAAAATCATTGGAGGGGCACTACAATATTTTTTTTCTTTTTTTTACAAAATACAAAATACAGATGACTTTAAAAACATTTATGATTTATAGTTTGTGATTTATCCAAACCACAATTTGGGAGGAGCCTGCATCCCCCCCCCCCCCCCCCCAAAAATGTGGGAGGGGACATTTTGAATCAATTAGAGTCATAGATGGCTCCATTAGGAGAGCATATGCATAACATAATGGCTTGTCTGCATGGTTAGCGATCTGAATCAAGCCATCCATTACTGTGTAATCACTTGGAGTCCTCGATGGCTCCATGAGGAGAGCATATGCCATTCAATCAGTACTGTGTACACTCCTCCACGCAGCGGCAGCGGAAGCTGAAAATCATTGGAGGGGCACTACAATATTTTTTTTCTTTTTTCTTTTTTACAAAATACAAAATACAGATGAGTTTAAAAATATTTATGATTTATAGTTTATGCGGATTTATCCAAACCACAATTTGGGAGGAGCCTGCCCCCCCCCCCCCATCCCCCCCATCCCCCCCATCCCCCCCCCCCCCCCCAAAAAAAAAAATAAGTGGGAGGGGACATTTTGAATCACTTGGAGTCATCGATGGCTCCATTAGGAGAGCATATGCATAACTTAATGGCTTGTTTGCATGGGTAGCGATCTGAATCAAGCCATCATTACGTATGCTGTCTAATCACTTGGAGTCATAGATGGCTCCATTAGGAGAGCATATGCATAACATAATGGTTTGTCTGCATGAGTAGCGATCTGAATCAAGCCATCATTACGTATGCTGTCTAATCACTTGGAGTCATAGATGGCTCCATTAGGAGAGCATATGCATAACATAATGGCTTGTCTGCATGGTTAGCGATCTGAATCAAGCCATCCATTACGTATGCTGTGTAATCACTTGGAGTCATTGATGGCTCCGTTAAATGAAAATAAATAAATAAATGAGAATTAACAGTGGAATCCACTGAGTGGCTCTTCCTCCACTGCATTCCAATTGGAATTTAGAAGTTGATTTTTGAGGAGGGAGAAAAAACCGGAGAACCCAGAAAAACCCTCGAAGCACAGGAGAGAACCAACAAACAACTCTACTCACATACGACACCGAGCCCAGCGGGGCTCGAAGGAGAGCATATGCATAACATAATGGCTTGTCTGCATGGGTACCGATCTGAACCAAACCATCAATTGTTCTTGTAGGCTACGTAGTTTTACACAGGATGCACGTTTGACGCACAAGTAGTTACCTCACTCATTAGTTGGAGAGCATAAAGGCTTGAATCACGTACAGCCACATGCATAGATGACTGCCACACTCACTAAAAGCTAATGTAGTGATCATTGAATTAACGTTAAAGAGATAAATATCATTACAAAAGGCAATTATGCAAAGAGTCATAAATAGTCTGATTTCCTTTCGGTTTTTTTTTATTAGACTAAGTACGTGGTTTGTATAGCTTTGATTTTTCTTATGAAAGTATGGCTACGCAAGAATGGATATTTTGACTCCTTCCATGTGACGTGAAGCTAGTGTCAAAAGGATGACTGAAAAATATCTATACTTGGGCATAGAGGGATTTTATTTAAACCATGCATATATGGAGGATACTACACGGTGGCGAGAAAATATGAAGTTTATCTTTGAGTGGCGAAAACTTAACCGAGAAGATAAAAATCATGTTATTATATGAAATAGAGTGTGATATTGAGTGACATCAAAATGATAAAATTGATATCCCCACTCCCACCAGTGGCCAGTGGGGATACGATTTATATCAACACTGGTGGTGACAAATTTCGACTTTTTGCTCAGCTTCTCAAATTCTCCATTATTTTTCATTGAAGATTTCATATAATAAACAGAACATTACATGGCCGCTTGGAGATACGAATTTTATCTTCTCGTGCTGCGCTCACTCGTGAGAGATGATATCAACACTCGAAGATAAAATTCGTATCTCCGCGCGACCATGTTATATCCTCTATATCTTCACTGAAGCCAACGTGTATTTTTTTTATTGTATAGACACATCCCGGTAAAATAAATCGCCATTTGGCACCCATTTTGACTTATCCTGAGTGAGAAAAGATAGGATGTGACGTCATTGATATTTTCACGTGTGAGGATATGGAAAATATGTCACGGAGGTCCCGGATGTAGTTTGAATAAAAAAATACAAGTGGCGTATTTCTCAGTAAAACACTATTATCTATATGATAAGAAACAAATATCAGTTATATGCTTGGTAATGTGCAATATTCAAATAGACAGAAAAGAAAACAATAAAACCTCTAGTAGTCCGCAGTACTAACTATTTCAGTCGTGGGTTAAGTGAAACCACCTTAGATCTACCAATTAAAGTGCATATGAAGCGAACCGGGTTTTGATCATTTTTAAAAGTATAATATCTGAAATATAAAATTCGAAAATTTCAGAGGATTTCAACGAAATCTTAGCTTCACGAAGTTAAAGATACGAATTTGTAAATGTAGTGCTCACTCAGCCATGGATGGAAGTGCTCTATTGATCTCCGTATTCATATTGCTTTTTCCTACCGGGCTGAAGTTAGCCGCACATTCGACTTTCGATCATAAATCGCGAAATCAAAAGTAAACCCCCACTCGAAAACCACCTAATACTGTGTAGAAAATTACCGGCTTCTTCCTGATTTCAATAATATTTGGCACAAATCGGTTGGAAGCTCCCGGCATACCATAGCACTCGACACTTGGAAAACTTTTTTAGCGTTCGCTAGAATTACAAATGTATTCGATTCCTCTAAAAACCAAAAACCAAATTGATATTGCTCTACTCTAACCAGGGCAGAGGATTTTTAATTTCTACCTCGTATATTTGGAATTTTATCACCCCGTCAATATGGAAGATTTTCAAGTGACCAAGTTAAACAATTTTAATCAGTTATCAAAATACTTTAGAAGTATTTTAATATGCAAGTACTTTAGAAAGACAAACAGACAGACAGACAGACTGCATGGTTTTAGTTAATAATACCCTTTACGCAGTAAAATTTGAAATGCTTAAAGTGCACCTAACCCCTGATACGATACTTTCAGTATTGAGTTTACATGAAGTTAATAGTTGAATGGTGAAATATTTCTTCATTTGAGTGTTGCGTCTTTGCTTCGCTTCTCGGCCAAATGTTCTTTTTTCGGACCATTTCTCATCCTCGGACATTATCAGCCGATATCCCAGCCGCCAGGAGGGGTATATTTACTAAATAACCGAGTTTAATAATTGTTTTATCATTCAAATTATTTTTTTTCTAATCTTGGAGGGGCAGTGCGCACGAGTCAAACAATAACAAAGAAGTCAGTTCATTCTTTCAGGGAAGCAAGCCATTGTCAAATGCAACGTTACTGCGCATGAGCAGACCGTTATTTGCAGCGAAATGGCTTTGTACCGTAATGCGCATGAGCAGACCATTATTTGTAGCCAGTTATTTGCAGTTCTCTCGGCCAATCAAAATGACAGAAAAATAATTTGAATGATAATAGTGCTCCTGTGCAGATAGACAGTGTAATCTTGTCACCGACACCATTACAACTAAAAAAGGGAGCCAAGATCGATTTTGGAGGTGCATTTGAGGTTCGAGGTGATACTGGCCTGCAGTACAAAGCTAATTTAAAGATTAAAAAGAAAACTGGAACCTCTTTTTTCGCCATTTGAATTGGTTACCTATTCCTTGTAATAGCAACGTTAGCTTTTGGTGAGTGTTATTTTTCTGCGGAAAGACGAGCTCATGGCACAGAATTCTTTACGATACAAGAAAATGTAACTAGCCAATCAGCGCGAAGCTAATAAGCTCAAGTTGTTAGCATAGCCCATGACAGGAAAAAATTGCGCACCAAAACCTGCCTCAGTAGAGTAGGGTACGAATGGTTTTTTCGGTCAGAAAAATCGGAAATAAAACTCCAAAAAACTTTTAAAGATCAATATACAACAATATTTACGACATGATATTACAATTATCGTCCATAGAATAAAATCATTCTTGAAAATGTAAAGCATCAAATAAACTTTTTTTAATACGTCGAGGCTCCCCTCCCTCGAAATAATAATTGGTCAGTGCGAGTTTTACATAGGTTTATAAGCCATTAGGGACGACTGTCAACTTCACGACTTCAAAAGCTCATTGAATCGTTGTTCAAGTCCAAAATATCTCAAGAGAAGTCATTCTAAATATTTTTCCTTAGTTCTCGTTTCTTCTAGAACAGCAACTGATGCCAGCTGTGCAGCTCTGACAAGTTTTGGATGCCTGACAATCGGGAACCACTTCTCTGGATTGGTTATTTGTTGTAGGCTTGATGAATAGTTCCTTGCTAGTTTGAGCTCGCGTTGTAGAGCTGGATCTTGCTGGAGCACTGACTTCAAAGGAGCTCGACTAAATTCCCTTCCAAAATGCATGTTTATATTAAATCAAGGCGCAAAGAAGTTTCACATGACCATTGCACTCTTAATGCGTTGTTTATTTTCTTCTTTCAATATATTCAAATACCTTCGACACGTACTGTTTTCATGAAAATAAAAAAGAAATATCGAAATACATGCGAATGTTGGTTGAATGAACGGCGAGCTGGGGGTTTTCCCTTCGTTTTATTTATATTTTTATACAATACCGCATTACAAAAATGCACGGGCTCAAGGCTAACAACTCTGGTGAATTCGTATGCAGGCCTGGTCGCAAATACATTACCTAGTTGTCGGACACATCCGGGACTTTTTCATGTAAATTTCATTGACGTTCAGCCAGGTGTAGCGGAGTTAATGAGGCACTTTACAAAGCAGCGCTGCAAAATACCTCAACTTTGCGTTAGTAAAACAAGAATAACGGCCGATAAACCATAGGCTATCCAGCAGTATACATCATTGTACACCCGGACTATATATGGGAGTACCCCTCTCCCCCCCCCCCCCCCCCCAAGTATTAAACCCACCGACATCTAAAGAAACCAAGGATGCTTTACATTTGTCCAGAAAAACCGGTTGATGAAACCGAGACAAGAATGGTTCTAATGGAACAGTTCAAACCAACTATACACCTACCAACTATGAACGTGCGAATTAGAGAACTGGGCCTGGAACTGGGCCTGAGAAATTCCGAGAAATTTTCAAATGGTTCAGACAATTCCAGTTGGTTCGTACGAACCGGAATGGCTGGACAAGCTCGAAAGGTGTTCCACTTTTTTCGGTTGGAAATGCCGAAAAAGTGACAGTTCCATTTGTATTCTAACCGATATTACAGGTTTTTCTGGACAGATGGAAGGCTAACTCGGGCTAACCCTCGATTTCTTATTGAATTATTTTGAATATGTTTGCCGATTACAGTCAAGTTTCGTGGAACTTCAAAGTGTTTGTATTGCTGAAGTTGAGCAATATCGAGGTGCACTTTTCATTTCTGATGTTCATTTTGACACAGCTGCTCGATTTAAGAGGGGTAGGGTCACGTGACCTGTTGTTGCAAAAGGCCTATTGTCAGTTAACTAATAATTAATTTTACAAGCGCTGGCCATAATATTTAACCAAAATAACAGAAATGTCAGTTAACTGTTAACTTTCATTTGCGGTCATTTAACTACTAATTTTTATGCTGCATGTCAGTTAACTGTAAACCACACTGACACCCTCCTGAGATACTACGTAGGACCTATGAGAGATCTAATTAGCTCACAGAGAAAATCATGCCAATATCAGGGATAGCTGAAGACTACTGTCACACCCAAAAGCAAACTTTTCTTTTGTATTTTTATTTGTTTTTTGTTTGGTTTTTCTTTTGCTTTTAGCATATAGTTTGCATATTTTCGTGTAGTGTTTTTAATGTATTCGTATTTAAGGGCTTTGATTTACGCATAATTAGTCAGTTGCAACTCAGTTTCCTTGTAGGAACGAGGTCCTACACGTTTTGAGAATTTTTGGCTCTCTCGATCCAGTAAAGCAAATGTAT
This sequence comes from Anthopleura sola, assembly GCA_023349425.1. Taxonomy (NCBI): domain Eukaryota; kingdom Metazoa; phylum Cnidaria; class Anthozoa; order Actiniaria; family Actiniidae; genus Anthopleura; species Anthopleura sola. The sequence continues at coordinate 1,263,179 of JALHLI010000014.1, forward strand.
TTGTAAGTATTTCTCTTTTTCTCGTCATTTTGTTTCTAGTTTTAACTTTAGTCTACCGTTATTCCAGTACCTTTGTATTTTATTCATGGCTAGGAACTGGCGTTTTGTGAATATGTGTTACCACGTTCAAATATATTAGTTTGTAAATTGACTTTGAGTCCTCGTGTCCTACAACTACGTAGGAATTAAGACGCTGCAGTGTGGCTCTATCATGTTGGTTTTGCAAGGTTTTGCATGTTAGAAGCGTCTTAATTGCTACGTAGTATTCAGCTATTCCTCATATTTCATTGTAATAAAGGTGAACAAGTTTCTAAGGGTGGTTTAAACTTTGTTTCGCCATACTTGTATCATAGTTTGTCTTCTTGAACGTGCAAACGTTATTCTTATCTTTCCATCATCTTGTGGTTAGAGAGTCATTTCTGATTGGCCAAAGAACAATAGAACATTCCTGGAATAATTCTAGGTGCCAACGTTTTTCGATTCGCACTGTAAGTTCAGGCCAATGATGCTTCGATTAAGCGCCGCGTTATTGTAAATAAAGGACATCGCTCTTTAATATTTTGCTCTCATATGAGGCATTTAATCGAGGGCGGCGGCGCTTAAACGATCTGCTCTGAATCTTGAAATTTAAAATAGGTTTCCTGTTAAAGACGATTCCTAAGTCAGTGACTTTCTTTTTTTAACACAAAAATGCAAATCCTTTGAAACGAAAAGGCAAATCTTTTGCGTGACTTAATTGAAGTAATGAGGTCAGCGTGTCCCAACATTTCAAATTGAAAGTATATGATTGGTCGGGTGGTCCTCTTCAATTCCATGACGTGGCGTGACAACTTTTTTCTTTTTCACTATTTCTTTTTGTCAGCAAGGTTTTCCATCCATCCATCCATCCATCCATCCATCCATCCATCCATCCATCCATCCATCCATCCATCCATCCATCCATCCATCCATCCATCCATCCATCCATCCATCCATCCATCCATCCATCCATCCATCCATCCATCCATCCATCCATCCATCCATCCATCCATCCATCCATCCATCCATCCATCCATCCATCCATCCATCCATCCATCCATCCATCCATCCATCCATCCATCCATCCATCCATCCATCCATCCATCCATCCATCCATCCATCCATCCATCCATCCATCCATCCATCCATCCATCCATCCATCCATCCATCCATCCATCCATCCATCCATCCATCCATCCATCCATCCATCCATCCATCCATCCATCCATCCATCCATCCATCCATCCATCCATCCATCCATCCATCCATCCATCCATCCATCCATCCATCCATCCATCCATCCATCCATCCATCCATCCATCCATCCATCCATCCATCCATCCATCCATCCATCCATCCATCCATCCATCCATCCATCCATCCATCCATCCATCCATCCATCCATCCATCCATCCATCCATCCATCCATCCATCCATCCATCCATCCATCCATCCATCCATCCATCCATCCATCCATCCATCCATCCATCCATCCATCCATCCATCCATCCATCCATCCATCCATCCATCCATCCATCCATCCATCCATCCATCCATCCATCCATCCATCCATCCATCCATCCATCCATCCATCCATCCATCCATCCATCCATCCATCCATCCATCCATCCATCCATCCATCCATCCATCCATCCATCCATCCATCCATCCATCCATCCATCCATCCATCCATCCATCCATCCATCCATCCATCATTTCTTTCATTCATTCATTCATTCATTCATTCATTCATCCATCATTTCTTTCATTCATTCATTCATTCATTCATCCATCCTTCCATTCATTCATTCATTCATTCATTTATTCATTCATCCATCCATCCATCCATTCATCCATCCATCCATCCATTCATTCATTCATTCATCCATTCATCCATTCATTCATTCATTCATTCATCCATTCATTCATTCATTCAGTTATCCATCCATCCATTCATTCATCCATTCATTCATCCTTTCTATCTTTCTTTCCATCCTTCTCTTATCCCTATTTTATTTACATTTGTCGTATTAACCATACATTATAAATCTACTCTTTCGCTCTATCAAGTTTCTTTGTGTTGCCATTAGTTCTTTCAATAAACATTCCACTGATTTTTACCCGTTGTAAAATGATTAGTATTTCCGTCACTCCGTAGCAGGAAAATATGACCGGAAATGCTCTCTCGTAATTCCTTCCTTCCTTACTATTTTAAGATTCTCTTCTTCTTTTTCTTTTCTTTCCTGCAACTAAAATATAATTCACTGGCATTCCATCCCATTCCCATCCAACGCATTCCATCCAATTTTTAAAACCATTCCATTTTCATATTTTACGAGTTCTTTCCATTCATAGTTTGAAAATGCTTAAAAGCGGATTTCGAACAGTCTGGAAAGTCGTAGTTCAAACATGCCCCATAACTGTGCGAAGTGCCGGATTGGATTCATCGCACGATCATCAGGAAGCTATTTCAATGCCATAAGTCAGTGCTGCAAATTCCCCAAACTAAGCCCAAATTAAAATAAGATTTCCAGATACGACCACGAACAAAATAGCTATGGCCAGTTTTGAATAATAAATTCACTCAAGGCTTGAGCGCGAACATCAGAAGTACATGATTTAATTTTCATGGTTCAAGTCTTCATAATTGTCTCTCCAGTTCAGGCCTATATTTCTGATAGCTTAACTTTGGCTAAATTAGAGTATATATTTCCACAACTTGACCTTATCGTTAAAAACTGTTACCAAACGCCAGAGTTAAGTATTTTCATCTTCAAATCATGTCGGTTCTTATCTGATATTAAAGCATAGAGTGTTAATATTTCCGTACAAATGAGGAATGAACGAGTCTGGACACATCGATGGCTCGACATTCTCTTCATAATTTCAAGGACAATTTTGACCACAAGCTTCGTATATCAGACGTCTCAGAGCTTGGACTGTCGTCAAAGATTTGAGATTGCATTCCTTAGATCAGAAAGATAAAAACCCCTTGTTTGAGAACCTTGAGCTTAAAGTTATCAAAAACAGCAGCTTTTGTGCCCATCTTCAACAGGAATTCTTCACATATTCTCGGTAAGTATTTGCTAATTTTTATTTTATGCAAATATATTCTTTATATTTGTAAACTGAATATAATCAGTGCTTAAAGAATTTTATATCTTATAGCTTTAAGTAATGTCTGCATAGATTTTTTAGACTTGGCTGAGCCAAGAATAGCTTAGCTTAATCGAAGTGCAAGAGCATATAGTACTTATTTCGTCTTTGCTATTAAATTTAAACATAAAGTAAAGCTTTGGTATTTCTGCATTTTGCTTGGAAATCTCTCTGTGCTATAGCCTTCGCTTTTCTTCGCTCCATAAAAATTTTAAAGCTCTGGGTTCTGAGATACCATATTTTTTTTACAATTATTTAATTTCCTAAACAAAATCGTCGAAAACTATTGTTACGAACTTAGAACACTAGTCAGAAAGCCGAAGTTTTGTAGATAGCATTTTGCACATTTTTTCGTTCGTTCCTTCTTTTGTTCTCAAAGTTTTTGTTTATTTAGCAATTACAGCAGATTATGTAGGAGACTGTCGTTATAAAACCATTAATCCTAGTAAAGTTAGTTCCTTCCCAAAGTATTGTTTTTCTTACTGACCAACTACGACAGTACAATTTTTTGGTATTCCGCTAACACAATGGGAAGCCATTTCAAAGTTAAATGCAGTATTTCTTTGATGCCATAGACGAATTCGTTTTTTTGTCACCATTTTCCAAATATATGTTTCTTAAAAGGTAAATTCCTTCTTGAGGTTCTTCACAGTTATTTTTTTAGCTATATAGATTAAGAATTTAGGGCTTTTTTGTAGATTCTTTTCTTCAAGATGTTGGCGTGTTGTTAAAGAATTTCAAGACAAGTTTCGATTCCTTCCGGCTTATCGTATGATCTGTCTTACTCGTTCTTTGCAATCCAAAGTGAATTGATTCTTTCAACAAAAGAGAACTGATGCTTGGCAGACGCGGCCGACATATAATTAGGCAGAGGAAATAACCGAGCACAAAAAAAAAAACAAGGGAGAGAAAAGATAAAAACATCGGACTATGAGTCAATGTCTAACAAAGATGGAGAGATTCGGTGAAAATGTGAAGGAATGTGTACAGTTCGTAGAAATTAATTCATTTTCTGATTCTTTTTTCTTCTTGTTCTTCTTGTTCTTGTTCTACTTTTACTTCTTCTTCTCCTTCTTCTTCTTCTTCTTCTTCTTCTTCTTCTTCTTCTTCTTCTTCTTCTTCTTCTTCTTCTTCTTCTTCTTCTTCTTCTTCTTCTTCTTCTTCTTCTTCTTCTTCTTTGTTCTTCTTCAGTCTTCGTCTTTGTTCTTCTTCTTTGTTCTTCATCTTCTTTTAAGCACAAAACTTTTTAATACATCAGTTTACAGACCGTAATCCAAGTTTACGATACTTCGATCATCACTGTTTTCCCAGTGCTGCATGTCTCCGTAAAAACAACCGAGGTTCTCCTTGCAGTAGATTGAGCACTGAACCACTTCCTGAGCGCTCGACAAAAAAATACGTTATAAATTATGCAATACGCTTTTTTTTTCCTCTTCGCCTTCTTCAGATATACTGAAAACATAAGTTTAATTCGATTGCAAAATTGGAGCAAGCACGTATCGTTAAGAAATTTCGAATATTTTCACTTGCTCCAAGTTTTTAGTCATTTTTAAGCACTTTTTAAGCTTACCAATATTTTTTGTTGTTTTTTATTTTACGATTTGATTTTTATGTAACGTTCTCTTCACATGTCATTCCCTTGAGATATGTTCTTTTATTAAAATATTAACACATGAAAAAATCAACTCCCGAAAGTGGCATCACATGGTCTTAAATGGCAACAACAAACAACGAAGTTAAAGAGGTATTTTGCTCTATACCATTTAAAATACTTGCGGCGTCGAAAAAAAAAATTGTTTGTGAATCTGCTTATTAGCTACAAATTAATTTTCGCTAGTGGTGATCTTAATCTAGCTACACTTACATTATCAGTTGTTCCAAATCTTTTACAAGTTCATATTTTCGCTACGTATTACATGGAGAATTTCTCTTGTTAACTATCAAGAGCATGGATGACTTGAGCACATTGGAATTAGAAGCGTGTATTCCCTTATCATTGACCATCTATGGACTGCTTACATTATGTGTAAACTATTCTTCAATAACAATACACAAAATCTTCCTGAAAATATCAAGATTCGTTTTTCTAACTCAAGCTTTGTCTGTCGAGGACGAGACGTCCTCTGATGTCCCAAAATCGTAAAATTTTAGGCGTAAACTAGAACTGTTTACCACATTTAAAAAAGCCAAAATTCTTAATTTTCGGTTACAATCTCTTTGATCAGTGCAAAAGAAAGGGGGTACTAAAGATAAGACCCTCCCTAATATAAATCTCAACTTGACAACCGATAAAAAACCTGTTATAAAAGTAAACATTCGAAAGCTTCCAGAAAATTCTTCCAGAACTCTGTATAAAGGGAGGCATTCTGCAGTACTATACTTACTCAAACCACAACAGTTCGACTTGCATGTCAAGACTAGTTCATTCAAGCTTCAGGTAGGTTTCGAGTTTGAAGAAACAAAATTCAAAATTCAAGAAATCAGTCCTAAAACATGATAGTTACTCGATAATTATAAGTTAAGTTTCCGTACAAATTATTTCAGAAACTGTAGGAATTATCCATGGATTTTCTTTGTCGAGCGTAGAAGTGTGAGTCCCTATTTCAAATTCGTTTAGTCTTGCAGTAATTTTTATAGCGTTTCTTCGTCGTAATTCCAGAAGGACTATCTACCAGTTTACCCTAAAAGTTTAATGTCCAGTCTTGTTTGAGAACAGTTAAAAAAGGTTTAAAAGCTAAGATTTACTCTAAGCAACTTTGTTAGTAAACTGTTTCGCATTTGAATCCAGAGGCATTTCTTGGAAACTAAACTGAAAACAACACGTAGATCATTGTAGTAGCAGTACTATAGTAATAGCCAAGTCTAGATTGATTTTACTTAGTAGACTAATAGAAGTTAGTAAGTAGATCTTAGAGTGGTTTAACAAGTAATTTTCATTCACCATCGTGACACAAATTGCTACTGAAATTATACAGTGATATATATTTGGTCTTATTCTTCCAGAAAAATAATGAATGTATCGAAAGTACATCTATTAGTCCTGGGACTACTCATCCACGTAACATTTACCCGTCCATATGCACCTCAGGTAAGAACACATGAACACTTATCGACTAAAAAAGGAAAGCCTATTTAATGGCACACTTTAATATGTTATATCAACCAACATTATTATATCTGTGAGTTAAACCATGCCCTGGCAACCAAAACTAGACTAAGCCGGGTTAATACATTTTGGGGTTTGATAAAATTTTCAAAGTTTCGAAGGAATAATTGCAATAACATTTGCTCGCAAACTATACTTATTTCATCCATACGCGTTCCTAATTAATTAGAAATGAGGGGCATAGATCAATAGTTTTGTGTTAAACTTTATGATATAAAAGCATTTAGGTCTTCAAGTTGGACTCTGCTTTTCTATCCATTTTTCTCACTGACTCTCTTGCCTCAAATAAACTTTTTATCTCTGACTCGGAGGGAAATGTTTATCAATAAATAATTGCTATAAATATAATTTTATGGATTAAAACTCCCATTAGTTTCCTCAAAAAATGTGTTCTACTTATCATATCTTTACTTCATATTTATACTCAACATTTGTTGCAATTTTGTTTTCTGTGTTTTCAGTGCTCTCGGATAACGAATAAGCCGTGTACAACACATCGTGATTGTCGTTGTCTTTTCTCGCTGTTTTTGTGCAGTCCTCAAAAAACATGTCAGAAAGCTACTCCAGAACTGATTTCAATTTTAGCCAGCCCGGTAAGAAAGCTCGATCGTTGTGGTTTTTTGTTTTTATTTGTTATTTCCTTCTCGTTCTTCCTTTCATTCTTTGGTCGTTTTGTTCGCTCTTTCAGTTTCTTTCTACGTTTAATCGTTACACCATATCTCTCTTCGTTCCTCCAAAGCTACCTACTTATATTTGCTACCTATGCCTTGCTTCCTTTCCCCTTGCTTTCTTGCTACCGGCTTGCCTTCTTGCTATCTTGCTTGTTTCCTTGCTTGCTTGCTTTCTTGCCTCCTTGCTTCCTTGCCTCCTTGCTTCCTTGCCTCCTTGCTTCCTTGCCTCCTTGCTTCCTTGCTTCGATCTTTGCTTCCTTTGCTTTCTTGCTTCCTTGTGCTCTTGCTTCATTGCTTCGATCTTTGCATGATTCCAGTCCTTCTTTCCTTACTTGCTTCCTTGCTTCCTATATGTATATTAAAGTCGTCAATTGTTTTGGTTCCTTTACTTTTTTCATTAAGTTTAATCGTATATATATTTTTTCCTATTCGATTACTACTTCGTATGTATAAGCCTATGTTTTGAAGAACAAACTATCATTGTTCAGTCCAAGTGCATTTATTTTCTCAAATAGAATAAAACTCTATTATTCTCAAACGCTTCGCATTCCAATGACTTATGGTATAATGTTAAGGTCAAACCAATTCCACGCTAGATCATGCGCCCATTTAACTATAACTAACTTTAAAAAGGGCAGCTTTTGAGATCATCATCTCCTAGTTAGGAATGTAATCCCCCAAACAGAGTTAACAGCTGCAGACAGAGTTTAAGTCAAAACCGTCATCAAAATGACACAAATGACTTTATTTCGTACTTATCTGATGAGATGTGCTGAAAGCCTTTGACATTCTTGCCTCTTGATAGACATATTTTGACTGTACTTTATTGCAATTCCATCAACACAGTGTGTCGCAATCTTCAAGAACTCTTGCTCATCTGACATGGACTGTAAGTGCAAAACACAGCGACTCAAGTGTGAAGACAACGAATGTGTCCGAGACAAAAATACCATCGTTGGAGGTAAAAATAAAAGAAAACTACAAAACGGTGGTTGTTAAGGAGGCTCATCAACAAGTTGGTTGCTAGGCAACGTGTGTTTTGCTGGAAGAGGTTGATGATAAAGGTAGCAACAACCACTAGTTGCTATTAGCAACGCAAATAGTGTGCAAAACAGATCTTAGATTTATTCTAATACTATAGACCAAGAATTGTAAAAATCAGAAAAAGGCAATTTGTATGAGCATACTACATTTAAAGCAGCATGTTGCCATGCAACGATAGAGCTTATGAGGACGTCATACACATGTTGCCATGGAAACTGAACCTTTTTCTTTGAAAAATCTACGTATACATCTCTGGAGTATTGCGAGAGAAAACCATCGTTGAGCTTTCAGCTAATACATGATGGTCGTTCATTGGTCGGTTTGTTTATGGCGATCGATCAGTATGTAGTCTTTGAGTAAAGTAAAATTATTATCAAAAATATTCAATTATTAACACAAGGCCTGCAGGGAAGCCCAAGTTATTAAACTTTTCGATATGTCTTCTGCCCACGTACTAAGGAAGTATTTTCCAAATAAACAAAATATTTTATGAACAAGAAAGCGCATCTGCAGAAGCTATAGTAATCACAGTGTGCAATGAGCAGTATGAACCTGTGACTACTGTCGCCATCAGTTGTTTTGCTCTCCGTAATCGATGCATGTTTTGACCAATTATACATATATCATATATCCAATATGGCCGTTGCTAATTTAAATATTAATATTTTCTTCGTTCTTACACTTCAAAATTGTTTCAAAAATGCATTTCAAAATACTTCAACTGAAATTAGACTTTAGGACAAGAAAGCTGATTGAGAATTACTGCATACTGTTACATATGTTCAATATTCAAAAATACTATATTCAAAAATGTTCTACATTTAATATGCTTTAAAACATGTTACATAATATTTTACTTAAAGGAGAATGATGTATAGTTTGTAAACTTTTAATTTTAGGCGACAAGAAAGCTATGTGCTTGAAATTGAAAATTACTGCTCTCCTCGCTCTCTCTCTCTCTCTCTCTCTCTCTCTCTCTCTCTCTCTCTCTCTCTCTCTCTCTCTCTCTCTCTCTGTCTGTCTATCTGTCTGTCTGTCTGTCTGTCTGTCTGTCTGTCTGTCTGTCTGTCTGTCTGTCTGTCTGTCTGTCTGTCTGTCTGTCTGTCTGTCTGTCTCTTTCTCTCTGTCTGTCTGTCTCTGTCTCGCTTGTGCTTGCTCGTAAACCTTAGGTTCGGGAACAATAGGCATCAAGTATAGGTAATTAAAATACGTATAAATATGCAGAGTAAGATTAGGTCGACTAAAAAGTGTAGCATTCTAAAAGAAAAAAAAGTATTCATGAGTTTTTCTTAGTTTTCAGTTGAAAACAAAACTAATTATAATTCAATCTTGTATTGAACTAAATTTGACGAATAAGACGACCGCACCTGACTAGCCTTTTCGGTTGTGTAATGTAAAATATATCTTTTTAAAACAAATGATAAATTATAATTTATAAACTTCAAAAAGAAGAGAAATAAACATTGGATTTATACAAGCGAGTTTCAATCCCGTAAAATATTTTTGATGCGAATTCTTTAGGTGAGAAACGATGACAAAAATAATGCATGTATTGGAAATAGCACCGGCTAAACAAAATGGCGGAAATTCAGTTTTCTGGGCATTGTTGATCATTTCTCGATCTGTTTGGTGATTTTCAGTGAACTTTGAGATAAACTTGCCCAAAAGTTGATATCTAGCTTACTCTCACTTTAGACAGAAACTAAAATTGTTTTTGAGTAATTTGGAAGAGAGTGAAATAACCAAAGACATGGCCGCCATGTTGGTTGACATTGCAAACGTCAACGGATAACATTTTCAAGTAAATTGAACAAAATGGCGGTCATCTTTTTGTTGTTAACTACCAAGAACTGTTATCTCCTAGTACTTTTCAGATATCAAGTAAATTTCAAGTCATTCAGAGTGCCTACTTTATATTGATAATGTAAATATTTGGTATCTTCATTAAATATATCAAAACAAAGCAGTAACGTGTTTGTTTTGTTTTCAAAAGCTCTCGAAATACAGAAGTGTTTTATTTCTAATCACGTTGGCGCTACTTGAAAACAAACATCTTCGAAAACACAAGCCATGCTGAAAGAAACTTTGCTTCGTGATTCAGTGCACGAACTTACTGCGAGCAGCAAAACAAGTGAAGAACTAAAATTAAGTCAAAATGCCCTAAAAAGGCCAAATTTTCTGTTGTTTAATTAACACTTTTCTTTAAAAAATATCTGCTGTTTCAAAGTTTTTGATATGTGAAATATATTTATCGAAATTTATAAACCAAATCTTGAATAGCGCTAGCGCACGCGCGCGGGGGCAGAAAAATCAAAACATTGGCCTTAGTAAACATAAAATTCGGGTATTCTCCGGCTCTAGAATTATCCTTATAATTCGGAGTGGGAGTAATGACCAGTGTGCCACAACTTTTACAAGTTTGAACGTCTTTGTCGCCTTTAATTTTCTCTCGTGAATGAAGTTATTAAGACACTTCATGGTATTTAAAAACGGTTAAGTTTGTTAAAATTGTCTTGTCAGCATGGGCCATGCGGAATTCTGTGTGTACGCTTTGCTTGGGCCACATTTATTTTAACTCTTTTTTTTTTCGAATTCCCAGCTTCAAATACCAAAAATCTACTCAAGGAAAATTATAATTAACGTAAAAGAATAAGCGCAGAATATAATTAAATCTTAAAAAATAATATTGGGATAATTAAAAGTGGTAACTGCCAACTTCAAGGTTGGAATCGCGGCACAGAGACCTCGGAGAGAGAGGTCCCAATTTCGTTATCAAGGTTTTTTAATTAACAATTCAAGATGTTCGCCATAAGGTATTGATGAAAAATAAAGATTTTAAAAAAACTATACAGTCGTGGGGTATATGAGAAAATTTAATCGCACGTTAAAATATCGAATATTTGAATAATATTGTCAAAGCTCAAACTGTGGATGAAAATTTTCATCGAATTTCAAATTTTGAGTAAATGCTAAAAACCTTTTAACCGACGCATGAGGATAATTTTATCTTGTACCTAAAATTATTAAGACCATTATCCCCCCCCTCCCCTGACAAATATTATACCTAAAACTAACTCATTTAAGTCTTTACTCTCTTTTGTCAGTTATCCCATGTTCTTAAAACAATTTTGTCTGTTATCTCTTGTCCCTAAATCTATTTACTTTTATCTCCCTAAAACTATTTGGCCTGTTATTCCTTACTTCTAAAACCCCTAATTTTGAGGACCTTTCTGCCGATGCTCAAAGATGAGTTCAATTTCATAGATAGATACTCTAATACAAAGAATATAATTCTATAATAGACTAATTCTGGACAAACAAAACTTAAATAGTTATTTTATAGCACTTTAATAAGTAAAAAATATATCAATAAACTCAGCGTGAATCGTGAAGATTAAAATCTCACCGTGAAAATCTCTGGCCTTGGAAACTAAAAACAAAGATTTATCACTGATAATAAAATTTCTTTAACAGAGCAAAATTTTAAAAATTCTTTTTTTATTGCGTTCTGATTCAAAGACCACGGCAACCATACAACTAGTCTCTTTATGATAAACCGCCTCTTGAAATAATATAAAAATGTTATTTATAATTCCAAACCGTTAATTCCAGGACGAACATCAGTCTATGACGACACATTGAACGGATATTTTTGCAATACTTTAATACGAGGGAGGCCGTCTTAAGCGGCATATCAGACAAACTTTATTTTAAAAATATATAAATGCTTGAATAAATCTCCGAAGTGTATTTTTTTTCCTCTCAGTGTCGACTCCCTGGCCTTCTGTCTGTATAGTCTGGCTGCCTCAGACATGCTCTCCAATAGGCTCCAATTCTCAGGAGCTCGAGATTAAAATTCTTTTCAGTGCCTCTTTTAGTTCTCTCTCTCTCTCTCTCTCTCTCTCTCTCTCTCTCTCTCTCTCTCTCTCTCTCTCTCTCTCTCTCTCTCTCTCTCTCTCTCTCTCTCTCTCTCTCTCTCTCTCTGAAATGAACTCAAATGAACTCAAATGTAAATTCTAAATATAAAAATGAATAATACCCCAATATGAACCCCTCGAAACATTATGTTACAAATATATACACCTGTCCTTCAAAGGCAATATAATAAATGTAAAAAAGGCATGGTTGTAATCTTAAACAGGTGATTTTCTTTAATCATAAACTGTATATGTGTCATTTCAAGTTTGCAGTAGTTTATTCCTTTTGTGAAAAAACTTACTATTTTTGGATTTTAGGACCTAAATTTTCCCGAAAATATATTTCAAAATTATAGTTTTTGAAAACCTCAATTTAAAAAATCAATGCCGTGACAAGAAATTTAATTCAAATGTAAAAAATGGTGAATATAGTTCTAGTCACATGTAGTTCACATGTAGTTCAAAGATGGCATCTTCTCCCTAAACGTTAATCAGTTTTAGCCTTTTCTAACAAAAGTATTCGCATCCTATTTCGTCACATCGCACTTAAAAGTTCGCAGTAAGATGGGAAGAGTGATAGTATTGTAGAAACACGAGGTCAATTTAGCAATTTTGGTGATCTAAATTTGTAAGATTTTATCAATAAAATATAAATAGTTTTGTTTGAAAATAAAATGCATCGAGCTAATATAAAATAAAACGGTTTCTCATGGTTTAGACATCTGTTTAAAAGCCATGCAGCACTTCGTAAAAAAACGACATTTCCGAGCAACAATTAGTAAAAAGTTACAAATCCATTTTCTCCTCAAAAGACTTGGCTGTAAATTTAATGGAAATAAAATTTTTTTTGTTCGTTCTTGACCGACATTTAACATTTAAGCATTCGTGAAAGCCATTTCCGTCAAAATTACAATTGTCGTTCGACTTTGTTACAGCTAAGTAAAGCTAAGTATAAATTTTTCTTTCTTTCTTTCTTTCTTTCTTTAATTTTTAGCGAGACGGAAGCTTAGCGAAACATTGCAAATAGAAACTGCAATATTTATTATCGGCTTTTTAAACTCTTCGCTTTGAAACAATGTCCAATCGAAATCGATTTTACTTGCCCTACGTCAAACTTACATTAAACTCGCAAGAGAGAAATCTTATTTGGGAATCATTAGAAATTCTGGGGAAAATTAATTGAAGCTGACGTACCAAAACGTTTACAGACTTCCAGGTGTTATTCAAAAACATTAAAACTAAATTCTTTTTATCATATTTGTGTGGGAAAATAATTTCTAAGTCATTGTTCTTATGAAAAAAGAAAACACTTTTTGATAGGCCAGAATTCGTAAAAGCCGCTGACAACGCTTTTGTGTTCATAATAATTGCGAGGTTTTCGTCACTTTGCTAAGTGTATATAAATTATAGACACATACATCGACCAGTACTTGGACTTCCCGAAAACCACTGCTAAGAATCCCTGTTTGAAGAGACAGGTAAGTTTAATATTTAGGCTTCACTTTCAAAGAATATTTCTCACACTTATTTAAAATCATCCAAGTCTAGCCTCCATTTTTATTTTCACAACCTTTTTTCCTTTATTTTTCGGAACGAAATTAATTAAAAATCAGTGCTATCCATTTCAGTATTTTTTTCACCCATAGTAGCTGAAATTAATATAGATATTAAAGGAAAAATCAACGACAAACCATGAATCATGAAACCAGGGAACCAACTGAACGAAAAGAAAGAACGAAAAGAAAACTTTAATAGGCGACGAAAACAGATCCACAAACTATGAATAATTCTAATACTTTTCATATTTTTCATGAGCTAAAATGTGAAGAAATCTTTAGAATATCAAGAAGCAAACATATTACCCATTTATTTCAAAAAGATTTAATTTTTAAGTAAATAAAAAAGTTTATTAGATTTAAAAATTAATTTTTCCTTGCAAGTCATATTCCCTTTAAATTATTATTTTTTACTTCAAACCCACGATTTTCATTTAATTCCTTATTTTTCCTAGTTTTTCTTCTTTGTCACTACTCGGCCGTTTTCAAATTCTTTAATATTTTTTGAAAATGATAATTCATTTTTTTTAAACTAAAAAACATAACAGATAACTACTGAACAACATGCAAATAAAAACGAATTTCATACCTGAAGATCATAATTTTAGTAAAACGATTTAGGAAGGAAAGCTTAAATTACGAACGTTTATGACTTAGTTTTATTAAAACTTAAATTCATCAATCGTTTCTGGTATAATGCTGTGTAATTTTTCTTCATTAAGTTCAGCCGTTGTAATTGTCAGCAATGCTGACTGAATCAACAACGTGTACCCAAAATCAAAGTCCCCATAACACGACTATTCATGGTTGAGACTTTTTGTATGCTCAGCCGTTTAGCAAGTCTCTAATTATTCCCAAGGTATTGATTACTTTTCCTCTAATTTACACTTTTCTTCTTTTCTTATCTTAAGCGGAACTTCATTCTCGGTTACCTTGAAAGGAAATTTCAAAATCTTTACTATCATCACGTCCTATAACTTCCAAGCTTTTTTACCAAAATCTCCGCTTTTCTCGGCGATATTTTGAAGATTCTTAAATCATTTCAAATTGATATATAAAGGTACTCCTTTTCTAAACTCATAAACTATCCTAAATTATGACTTTCAAAGAAAAACCGATTCAATTTGACGCTTTCCGGCCTACAACTAGTAAGTTGGAAAAAATATCTTATCATTAATATTATTATTTTTTGATATTAAAATATCATAAAATAGCTTTCATACTAAAGAATTATCAAAGTTAAGTTTAACGATTTGAATAAAACTTCAAGAATAGAATAATTGAAACTGGCTGTTATTTATTTAGCTTCCTTCTTTGATTATACAGAAGTTGAAAAACTGAAGAATGTTTGGGTTTCAGAGTGGTTTATTTGCCTTGAAACTCAAGGAGTGTTTGTAGACGATAACACAAGCATGTACAGTGTGCACTTGTTTTCACGACACAAAGTCAGTGTTGTTTATTTGAGTTTCCCTTGGTGCAACCAAAAATAAACACAACTGTTACATTTCTGTTATTATTTCATGAAGCTTTAACTCCTAGTTTTGACATTTTTGTAATTTTTAATTTTCAAAGCTCGTCTCGCGCCACGGCTCGCCTTCGGCTCGCCACATAAAAGTGCCTATGGAACCAGGCCGGGTACCATTTTGCTAAAATAACTTCCAAATTTAGTGCTTCTTTCGGCAGTTCTCACCGACATAGAAATTGGAATTTGAGCATATAATTTTTACAAGTTTTTCTAATTTAAAAAAAAAAAATAGCGTACAAAATACAAAAAACCGCCCACCCCTTTTGATTATACCTTTTAGAGATTTTATTTTCTAAGGATACGCATACAAACACTTTACATATTAATCTTGACAGATGACACCGGCTAAACTCCGGCTATACTCCGGCTATACTCCGGCTATACTCCGGCCAAACTCCGGCTAAACTCCGGCTAAACTCCGGCTAAACTCCGGCTAAACTCCGGCTTAATTATAAAATTCCAGTCCGCCTCTCTGAGTTCTAAATTTAGATGAACCATGAATGTCGATTTTTAAAATAAAATGATAAAATGAAAATTTCCTTAAATCCGCGAAGAAAGAAATAGTATGTCAGAATTGGCAAATCCTCTTAGAAATTAACTTATATTTACCTTCTCATATTTTACAATACGTTCCACATTTCCTTGCTTATTGGTATATTAAGGTACTGTAGTTCCGGACACTTGGAGATTAATGGATCAATGAATTTTCTTAGAAATCCTGTCATTTATATTATAGATCATTGTTAGGCAAGTCAAAAACCGAGAAAAAAAGCTGGGGTCACCGTATTGGTTATAGAGCTATAAGATGTAGTAAAAGTAGGTATTTGCAATAATTCGCGGTGATTTTGCTCATAAAGTACCTACTCAAAGTAGTCTAAATAATACGAACGCATTCCGCGGGCAAAAGCATAAGACTATTTTAAACGATATATCTAAGGCTTATCTAATATTTCCTATTATTAAAAAATCTTCAATCATTTGCAAATATGGGTAAAACGTATGGCTTAGAAGCAAACTTTTATGGCAATGACGCACCATTGATTGTGTATAGAGAGTTCAATTTGTAAAATTCATGACAATCCAATCAAGGAATATTGTATCTTATCAGTTCTAAATCGCAAAGATAGTAACTGCAAATTGATTAAAAAGAAGAAAAAATAAGGGGTCATCGTACTAATAGACGAGCTCTGAGCGACTAATTCCATTTTTTTGGTCAAAAAAAACAACAACAAAAAAACAAAAAAAAAAACACAATTCCTGTCCGCACGGGACTGGGTTCTAGTACTTTAAACCCCCGCTTATAAAACTTGTCAAATTGTCCTCGTAATCTCCAGAAACCTAAGAACTATTGTGAATTGATTTTGGAACTAAAGATGTCAAATTATATTTTTATCAATTCATTTTTACAAAGTTGTAAATTTGTTGTTTTGAGACAAAACAGCGACCGTACCAGTCAGGTTATGAGAATCTTACCATGTTTCGTAAAATATCCCATTTTACCTCAAAAATTGCATGAAATAACGAAATATTTGGTTAAGTTATAGAAAAGGTTTCAAATTAAGATATTATTTAGAAATGTTTTCAAAACAACGCAAATAAAGTTCAAAAAACGAGATGCGCGAAATGGATGCGCAGTAGCAAGGGTCAGGAACTACCTTAAATCAATCAATGCTTGCAACTTGTATAATAACATATGTCATTAATTCATAATCAAATCCATCGTGGAAATCTTCCATCGTGCATCTCCCTACGATTTTTCGGCTTTCCTTCTTTTCTTCTTCTTTCTTTGTTTATATGTTAATCTCTCTTTTTTGTTTCATTTGATGATACTAAAAATACTGTTCTGTCTTCAGTGATTTCTTCTTCGTCTTCTTTTTCTTTCCTTCGTTCGTCTCTTGCATACAAATTATTTCCAAATAGATATCAAATCGACCAATTATTGCTTCAATAACGAAAAAAAAATCACTCAATCTCAAGTAAATAAACCCATTAGATTGAAATCTAAAATGACTGCGAAGTTTCGTCAGAAACAGGAAGTTCAATAACATTGAAAGGAACCTAATCTACTCGATAAACGCCCTCTCAATAAATCACAAACGATGCATTTTAATAAATATATCTCCAAATCTTGCCTACAACAAAAGTAGAGGAACAAATCTAACGGTAATTCAAATTCTCCTAATGTTTCTACGTCTGATTTTGAAGAAATGTCTTATCAAAAGTTTACGTGTTTTCAATGCTCAAAAGACGCTGTACGAATTACCGTATTTTGGTTAGAAGCGTAGATAGTAATCACAACTAAGTGAGTAAGTTCCTTTTTTGGTCTCACTTACTAGTGAGAAAACAGCAGGTTATTGTGCACAATATACTCATTTGAAAAAAAATTCCTAAATAATTAGTGCTAAATAGTACAATTTAAACAAAAAGAAATATTTTGTACAATTTATGTATAATAGTACGTTAAGTTTTCGTAATTTTCCGGTGATGGTTTACAGTGAGGACACTCGAACCATGAACACTTGATATTTTTATATTTTTTATTTTATGAACTTTCTACTGCTTCAAACCTTCTGAAAATGAAGCACTGAACTCAAATAATCTTATTGTTCGAAATAAATCATATTTCCAATCGATTCACACAAGGGTAAAGGAGGAAACAAAATATGAAAAAACCTCAAAGTGTTCACGGTTCGAGTGTCCTCACTGTAAAGGTGTTGTGTACTCACAATTATTGAAACCATTTACGTGATTTAGCTTTATGCCTGACAGCAACACATGCTGAATAATACTTTATTTCTCAGCGAGAAACAAATAGTTACAAAACTACACAATGTCAGGAAATAATCTGTAACAAAGACGTGCTGCTTTGGAACAAAAAACGATCAACCAAATCACAACCAACTAGGAAGTGAGAAACACATTTTTCGCTTGCGTGGATCAATCATTTCCTATGACTGAGTACCGAAAGGCCGCTTTTGCCCTTATAAGGACATTAGGAGAAAACGTTTTACGCATTCGTGTATGTCGGCCCGTTTTCAAAGAATTCGATGCTATAGACCCTTTGCACGAGACGTCAGAGCCGCTCAATTTGGATGGCACGATGGAAATAATTTTAATCTTCTGAGAATTGGAACCTATTGTTTTTTATGCAAAAGTTACATAACCAATTCCGGCACCCATAAGTTAAGACGTTGAGCTTTTCGTTCAAATAATACATATTTAAATGGGTGGCTTCTGATGGGATTCACAACAGTGACCAGTCCTGACTCATCTGATTGGTCCATTAAGAACACGTGATGCTTTGTTGGCGCACGAGGAAAACAAACGGAAAAATACCTAAACAAATTAAACAAACAAGAAAAAACAACAAGGGAACAGTTAAAAAACAAGCAAAATATTATATTTTAATCTATTTAAAAACATGCAAATAAACAAGAACTCGAGAGAGAACTAAAAGAGTCACTGAAAAGAATTTTAATCTCGAGCTCCTGAGAATTGGAGCCTATTGTTTTGCCCGCCAAATTGAACTGCATTCTTACGTACTGCAAGGGGTCTAAAGATGTAGACATCTGTACGTAAACCATACAACATTCTTGAAAGTCTTAATTTCCATCTTAGTTTTTTCTTGTGTCTATCGTTCTTTTCTTGTCGCAGGGGCGGCGGAGCGTTTTTGTAGCTGGGGGGGCTGAGCTTCAGACAAAATTTTTTCCCGCCAAAATTTGTAGGTCTGCAATTTGTAGGTCTTTTTAAAATTAAGCAGTTTTACCTCGATTGAAATAAAAAGGAAAAAAAAACAACAACAACATCTAATTGCACAACTCTCTGAAAAAGCTGGGGGGGCTCCAGCCCCCCCAGCCCCCCCGGCTGCGCCGCCCCTGTGTCGAGGATCGCTTTGTACACGTGCGTTGTCACTGGTGTCATCTGATTTTAAGACTGATTGAAACACTTGTGGAAAACATGCCCGACGGCCCGACGCTTATCGCTTGTAAAAAAAATATTGGCGGCAAAAAAAAGACCGTTATTTCCAATGGTTAAATACTAGCATATGTCAAAAACAAATAGAGTTTATACCGGCCACTCCTCGGTATGAGAGAATCATTTCCCTTTATCTGTTTATGTATGACTAAAATTTCTAAAAGCCGGCTGAATTCCACAGGAATTTCTTCATTAGATCAAGATTTTTCCCGAAAAATTTCAAGTCTCGTTAAAAATTCTTCTGTATATCAGAAAAAAGTTCCAAAATTTAATCAGGATTTTCAGTACTATGTAGAAAACACTAGGAACTCTAGAAGCCCACACATTACTAAAAGATTGTTTCTCGACTTCTCGACACACCCAGATCCATGTGTTTACTTCCCGGCGTAGGCGCAAAAACAATGATCTTTCCCTTAAGAATCTCATCATCAACTTGGTTTCCTGCTAACATGTTTTTCAACACCTTCTCACCGGTTATCTAACCACACCATCGTTATAAGACTAGATATAACCCTCGTAATGGGCTAGAGACAAATCAGAACCACGAGATAACCATTGGTAGTACTGCATTAGCACAACACCTCAGCGGCCGTCAAATATCTCCCTAAAAACTTCCATTGAGGTAAATAGTAACGTCCATGAATGTGGAAAAAATTTGTTCTTACATGGATGCCATCTTTTTAAAGTATTGTGCAATGTCGCTAGTTTTATCTAGCTAACATCATTGTATGTTCATTGTTTTGCGAAATGCAAAAACTAAGCTTAAAGAAATGCCATTTTTGTTTCAACTTTTGCGATTTTTAATAGTGTGTAACGTGTTTGCAACGCATATCATTTTCGCGCGCTTTTTCAGTGTCTCGTCAAAAATAGTAAACAAAGGCAAACTAGTATAGAATATTTTGCACCAGTTTTTCCTTAAAAAGTGCGCTATCTGAGCAAAAAAATCATTAACACAGCTTCTTCCTTCTAGTCGACTACCAAGTGGCTACCAAATTTAACGCAAAGTTTAGATTTTATAGCAATATAATTATTTGGAATCTTCTTCGCGAGTTCTCATCTTGGCCATGGCCTTGAACGTCATGTGTTTACCATTTTTTTCCTAAGGAATTTTACAGTTTATGTCATATCTAAATAAGCTATTCGTCGCGTGAGGTATGACAGTTTTCCCTCTCCCACAAAGATTTTAAAAAGCCAATATCCCGCTGTTCCGATACCTCGAATTCTTGAGAGTCCATCTTGTTATGGTTTTACACTATTTTGAACATTAAGCATTCCGAAATTCATCCTTATAATTAAACAATCTCCAAGACGATGCAGAAACGCAAATTTTCGGTTCTGCTAAGTTCATATCTTTTCCATTTCCGAATCTGATTTTTAAAAAAATAGATCTTAGATATGATTATTTGCATTTTGTCTACATCATAAGTTATTTCTGCAGTCTAGCTTTGTGCACAAATCACAGCATCAAAATTGAACGTTTTGATTGGCTAGTGAAACGTGTTGGAATTTATGCAGCACTAAAATAGCTTTTTCGTCGCTTCTAATTCTGTACATCAGACGCAGAGCTGGATCCTTTTTTTTTTTCTTCTTTCTTTCTTTTCGCTGAAATTTATATATCGTCATAAAATGATTTATAGTAGCTGAGAATATTAAATAGATTTTGAAATTAGAAGTTAACCTTGCATATCCACAATTTAGAACAATGGTAAGTCTAAAACATTGACCTTACGATCGACCTCTTCCCAGGGAACAGCGCGCCCGCACACAGTGTGACACCCGACGAAGTCCCGACAAAGCTTTTAAAACCACTTCTCCGTCTATTAGCTCTAGGGCTTTGGCTAAAAGGAGCGAAGCAACATGTGTAAAGAAAAATACCTCAAATTCATTCACGAAGCAAGTTTTTAAGAGACTAGATATTTATAGCGTTAAGGTTAATGAGTTTATTAGTTTCTTTTCCGCACAGCTACTAAACGTTTCCCGTAACTGGGTCGTATATAAACGGCATGCAAGCGAGCTGAACAAGAATCGGCTAACAAAATTGTCGTTGTTGTTGTTGTTTACAAGTTTGCGGAGCCAATAATATTAAAACTTTATTTTTATTGGCTCCATATTTGTGAAGGAAACTCGCTAAATATTAGATTGATTATTTTCTACGATATCATAAACCCCGTGAAGTTGGTAAACTCGTTTCACTTTTCCAACTTAACAAGCGGAATTCGATCATAGAAATCTTTATACAATCTTGTTGTAGAACCATGGAATTTGAAATCTTAGCATGAAATTTGTTCTAGATAAAGTCAGATAAATTCACGAAACATCGTTAGTATAGCAGGCATCTTTTAAAATCGATTATCAAGGTTCTTGTGCCTGGCGAATGTCCTAGAATGAATGCTCGGGATTATAAATATTCTTTTTTTTGGTCTCCATCATTGTTGGAAATCCAATGCAAGGAGCTGTGTCAGCTAATGGCCGCGGTGTCTAGCTCGGCAGGGCTTTTGGTCCAGAATCTATCCAGAACATTCTTATTATGTAGGAGATAAGAAAACCACGAATATCTTTAAAATGCAATTGATAGAAAATAAATTTTTGAAGTTTGAAGTCATTTTGAAGCCACGTTATTTTGTAAAGTCTTAGATTTCAAGTTCTGGTGGGCGGTGACTCTGGTGCTAGGAACAATTCTTTTGCTTCAGTTTTAGCTCTAATTTCCCAATATAATATTGCAGTTTAGCAATATACTTTGCATGACGTTAACCCTACTTTCATGTAAAGTATTGTTTGAATTCTTACTCTTAAGCTTGTCAACTAAACCTTATTTCAGCGTTGTGATTGGATAAATTCAGTTGTTGCACAATGGAAAGCCATTTCAATGTTGCAATATATCGTAGTTTGCACGTGCTGTTATTCTTGTTATGTATAGGTTTTTCCTCCACTATGCTCTTTGATTTCGCAATTCTTTCTATGGGCACGTGGAATAATACGTTAGAAATAGTTGGCTCATTTTGGTATAGACTTAGCTCTCAGCAAGAACGACTGGATAGCGCGGACCACAGCGCATAGGTTCGGATAGTTTCGTTATTTCGCATGTATTGCTCATTCCACTATAGACCCCTTAACGTCACGTCAAAGCAGCTCAATTTGGAGGACAAAACAAAGAATTTCAATCTCCTGAGAAATGAACCTATCGTTTTGTCCTCTATAAATTGAGCTGCATTCCGAAGTGCTGCAAGGGATCTATTCTCATAACAGTAACGAAAGAAAATAATATCGCAAGAAAATGACATAAATATTTATGGTCAGCTAGAAGCGACAATGTACGTTATGCCTAAAGCCGACTCTACGGGGGGGGGGGGGGGGGGGGGGCAGGGTGTGGTTATATCGTTAGACATGATCGGAGCGGAACCGGCATGTAACGGTAAAAATCCCGGATGGGTAAAAGGGTTGGTCAAAAACGCGGCACGGAAGCAAACTGGGCGGATACGGGTGGAGACGAACAGCGGGTTGCAGGGTACCGGATAGGATTGTTCGGGCATGTACAAAAAGCATTGCAGTAATGCAATAGCAAATGAACAAGGAACAAAATTCCTATGAAAGAATTCATTGATTTATACCTTCACAAAATAAGTTATCTCTTATTCTGTTGTTAGATAGCCAAGACTGACGATGACTGGGAAAATAATCTTATTTGTTGCCGTCTTTGGGATATTTGTTGTGGTGGGAAAGTCACAAAGCTACGATGTCCTTGTAAGTATTGCTTCAACTCTTTTACTGATCACTAAGGTGCGGAAACACGATGCGATTTTTTTCACGTGACGTCCCATAAAGAAGAAACGAGTTCTACTTTTGCGACTTTGCTCGCGACGAATCTCACCGTGTGAGCAACGTCGCGAGCATACGTCAAACGAGTGGTCACACGGTACGATCTAGTTTTGCGACGTGAATGAATGGGATTTAGTAGTGGCACCTCTATCTGTCCACTGTAATTCCAATTGGAATTTAGAAGTTTATTTTTGCGGAGAGAGGAAAACTGGAGAACCTGGCTATGGAGAAAACCTCTAGAAGCACAGGAGAGAACCAACAAGCAACTCTTCTCACATGCGACACCGAGCCCGGTGGGACTAGAGCCCTTGCATCCCGTCGCAATCAACGTCGCATGAAAATCACATCGTGTGTCCTCACATTTATAGACTTCTGTTTGAGTTTCATAATGTTTATCAAACTCATCAGTGCAGATCAGTAGCGTCAGTTGTTGTTGCGATCAAAATGATAAACAGTGCATGTTTGAACGTACGTCTACGAAATTCAAAATCTTCAAGATTTTTGTCATCTCAGATTTGCCAATCAACTTATTTGAACTCAAATCGTAATCTGGTCGCTAAGCGCTGTCAAAGAAGCCAATGCACCCTTAATAGACCTTATTTGCTTAGGCATAATTTTTCTCCATTTCACTGAGACCTTGCACGTGTCATTCTCTCGAGAATAAGATTCTTTGTTTGAGTTGTATCCATATTCATGTGGTGTCTGTTCTCATGCACAGCCGTTAAACAAAGAAATGATACTCTATAGAATGACACGTGGTCTGAAATGGGAAAACATTAGACCAAAGACCAAATGTCCTTAACGATCTTTTTCGCTGTCGATCAGTTGCTTAGAGTTAGCTTGCTTTGAATACCCTTAATGGAGGACGGTGGCACTCCGATCGTCCCTCTGTGACTGTTTCTCACAGACAGTCTTCATTTATCTCAATCTTTCAGTGCTCTGATATCAAAGGTGATGAGTGTATCAACGATGAAGACTGCAAGTGCTCAGGAGCTAAATTTATTTGTAACCGATTCTCGAAATGTGATCGACCTACGCTAATGGATATCCTGAACAGACAGCCGGTATGTGTCGTGACAACCGAATAACCGAGCAACCGATATGCCAACTAACCGACCGACCGACATACCGATCGACTGACTAAACAACCAACCAACCAACCAACCAACCAACCAACAAACAACCGACCAACCAACCAACCAACCAACCAACCAACCAACCAACCAACCAACCAACCAACCAACCAACCAACCAACCAACCAACCAACCAACCAACCAACCAAACAACTACAACCAACCAACCAACCAACCAACCAACCAACCAACCAACCAACCAACCAACCAACCAACCAACCAACCAACCAACCAACCAACCAACCGACCAACCGACCAACCAACCAACCAACCAACCAACCAACCAACTAAGCTACCAACCAAACAACCAACCAACCCACTCACCCACCCACCCACCCACCCAACCAACCAACCAACCAACCAATAAAACAACCCATCAACCAACCAACCAACCAACCCACCAACTAAGCTACCAACTAACCATCGGCAATGCCAATTAACAATACCAACTAACAAAACAGCCAACATTAATGATCGACCAATCCATCAACACATCAACAAATCTTTCTCTTTTCCCTTTTAGTGCCGCGGCGTCTTCAAAAGCCCTTGTGTGGACGATTCAGACTGTTACTGCAAAGGGTCTCGACTAATTTGCGAAGCCAATGAATGCGTAAGATCAAAAATTGTAGCGGCATTTTGAAGTTTGAGAGCGAAACAGATCTTTAATCATGATGGCTGAATTCAAAGAATGGCAGAATCACGTGTTCCGCTAATCGTGTGATTATTAAAAACAGAAAAATTATAACTGTGACGAGTATGTAAATAATATTGTAAGGCAAAGCTGTAAAGCAATAAAAACAGAACGCTGTCAAATATGGATAGATGGATGGATGGATGGATGGATGGATGGATGGATGGATGGATGGATGGATGGATGGATGGATGGATGGATGGATAGATGGATGGATGGATGGATGGACGGTTGGATGGATGGATGGATGGATGGATGGATGGATGGATGAATGGATGGATCGGATGGATGGATGGATGGATGGATCGAGAGAGGGAAGGATGGATGGATGGATGGATGGATGGATGGATGGATGGATCGAGAGAGGGATGGATGGATGGATGGATGGATGGATGGATGGATGGATGGATGGATGGATGGATGGATGGATGGATGGATGGATCGAGAGAGGGAGGGAGGGGGAGGGGAATATCTATTTCCAATGTACTCCAAACAATATTTAGACCTTTTCATAAACTAGCTGCTGCAAATTAAAATGAGTTAGAATTGAGCTGAGTAACAAACCTATTCCAGCACTTGATCATAAAAGAGCACCTTTACTTTCGTAACCAAACGAAGATTCATTATGTAAGGTGTTATATCGCGGCAGAGAATTAAAACTTGAGTTGAAAATTTCGAGTCAAATTTACAGTCGACGTTTGTATGATTTGTGGTATGGCGTATGCCGAGGGCTAAAGGTTTTTTTAAGTCGTATCGTCAAACAAACAGGGACAATTTTATATATTTGTATATCTTACTATGCGCATGCTTATTCCAGTTTTTCCTTTTTATTTTTTCCATTCAATGAATGTTGCAAATACCTTCTGTTAAGGTTAAAAAAAACCCCAAGACTTTAATTTTGAGTTCCCCCAAGTCTGCGCGTTAAAATTAAATTTTCCATATAAACGTCACCGATAGGTTTCTCAAAACGCATCCCACATGGAAAGGATTGTCTACTTGAGATTAGTGCTCAGCGACAGAAGCGAATTATCGGGTGTGCTGGTCATAGCAAGGGGTTAATCATCTACGGTCTAGGGGCCGACTTACCTCTCCCTTAGGCTTCGGCCGAGCTTCCTGATCAGTCTGTAAATCCAGGGATAACGGTGTCGGGGCCGAAATCTCCGGCATAGCCGTAAATGCTTTGCGCTGCCATACTGAGCTTCAGCACTACGTTTGGAGGTATGGTCCTTAATTAATAAACATGATAATGATAATTGATGGGGAAAAAAAAGAAATGAACTGTGAAAAATAGATCAACTTTGGAAAGACAAGAATCCTAAGTGAGTATGTGTAACTGAGGAGGCTCTAAGCAGGTTTTTTCTCGCCACACTTCTGATTTTAAGTCGGCAAATAGTTATTCCTAGCTTCCGTAGCTGAATCGATCCGATTTTCATACCAGACCTTGCACGAGTACTAGAGACTGTAATGATGTTGTTTCGAGTGTTACGGCGTTACCATAGAGACGGTAGACGAATCATCCTCGATACCAGTTTTTCTATAAGAGATATCTTTTGGTGTCTTTCTTTTGACCACCGAGTATTGTTTCTGTCTTTCCAGAGTAAATACGAAAAAAAGGCGAATAAAGGATGCTATATGAATTTAGAAAACATTTCTTCCATACATAGTTATTGTAAAAGGTTATTTCTAGATATTTTTTTAATAGTTTTAAGAAAAAAAACCTTTTCCCCCTTCAAGGATTACGACAGTTCTTAAAATAATTAAACTATTTTGCGTCAGTTTTATGTTATATAATCTGTGCAATATGGATATTAAAAAAATCTCTCGTTCATGCATAGTATCTGGAAATATTCATCTTTCCATTCGAGACTAACGAAATAAAATTCCCGAAAATTTCATGCTAAATTCATTTTGAGCTAAAAAAAAAACAGTTTCTCTGGAGTTATATAATTAACTCTTACCAAGAATAGATAATATATAATGAAAGTTCTCGAAAATGTTCCAAAGTAATTCCATGATCGATTTACAAAGGTTGCAAGGACGGTAAAATTCAAGCCGCATAAGCTTAAACTTTCCCGGCCTACAGTTTCGTTCATCGACTGTTGATATTTAGAAACTTTGTATTATAAAGTTTTCGTCTTCTAAAACTAATTAATCTTGCGTGCATTCGGAGGGTTTTCTTCATCAAAGGTTTCCTCGAAATAATTTATGTGAGTTGAACATGCAAATGAGTCTGAGTCTTAACAGGTGCATTGATCAATGTAAATAAGCTTCGTGGAACTCTCACATCAGAACATTGTATTTATATTTACTGGAAAGGTCGGTATCCGGGCGAAAAAAGTCGATAGCCAGAAAAGCAACGACTGTTACAACAAGATGAATCGGTGGGACGTACACCAGAGGACCAATCCACCACATTCCAATTGCAGATCCAGCGAATGTCACTGGTTGAACGAGGAGAAGAACCAGGAAAATTGTCGCCCAGTCTCGTTGATCTTTCTTTTTCAAACCGCCAGGAGTATCCCACCAATCCAGAAGGGTTGGCGAGAATAGAGTCGCCCAGATAGAAGCAATAGCTCCAACACCGTACAGAACAGATAGAGTGATAAGCCAGTCTTCTCCGAGAACAATGTCTTTCATGTTGAAGCCTCAATGAAAACTTCCTCTCAACTTAGAAAAGAAAGAAATAAAAACATTAAGTTTCCAGTTTCAAAATACAAACTCACTCATTCAAAGCGAAAACCTAACATGAAATTTCTGAAATAGGTTATTTAGGAATTGCCCCACGACTTACCCGAAAAGTTTGGATAATTTTGAAGACACTTCCAAGCGTTAGGTTCGTGTAAGTGCGTTTCGAATGCGTTAATGAATTCGCTGAATGAATTCATAAACGATCTTCGTCAATGTGCCTAACAACGGTTGCTATGTAAAATTCGATCTAAGTTTTTAAATATTAATGCCTTTTCTACTTTCAAATACAGCGGAGTATAAATTTACTGATTGAAATAAATTCTTCGGTTTTGCCCTTCCTTTTTTTTCTTCTATTTTTCATGTTTCTTTGTTAAATTGCAACCGGCTAAAATTCTAAGGAGCAATTTTCATTCGCTTATATATATTCTTTCCTTATTCTTTTCTTTGTCTCTTTTATTCTTCCTTGTTCGTTTTGTCCGTCCGTCCGTCCGTCCTTCCTTCTTCTTTCCTACCTTTCTTTCTTCCTTTCTCTGTTTCATTTTTTCTTTCTCCTTTTCTCCTCGTAATTTCTCTCTCCACTTATTCGTTTGTGTATAAAAAAGAAAAAACACAAAAAAAAAAAAAAAAAAAAAAAAATCACACACACACACAAAATAAAATAAAATAAAAACAAAACAACAACAACAACAAAACAAAACAAACTAAAAAACAAATAAAAGATAATTCTAAACCCATAATAATATATCGGGCTTCCTGTGGAGGCAACCGCTGCCAGCTAGTTCGGCTCAGGTACCAAAGTATGGCGGTGGTTTTGAAGAAGAACCAAAAAACTTCACTTCTTTTCTTCAAATATTCAGGCCGTTTGCTCAGTAACAGGCCACAAATAATGTCTCAGAGACTAAACCTAGGTAAAGATAAATACATTGAGTACTATCACAGCCCAGGTAGTTCACCAGGTGTGGTATTTTTACCGGGCTTAATGTCCAACATGAATGGGACCAAAGCTCTAGCTTTAGAGAAATACTGCCAGGCTACAGGACGAGCTTATACTAGATTTGATCATCGAGGGATGGGTTTGTCTAGCGGTAAGCCAGAAGAATGCACGGTAGGTTCGAGGAAGGAAGACGTTCTGAGTATGCTTCATTTGATAAAAGGTAAGCTTCCTTGCAGGCCCAAATAATTTTGAGGGAAGGGGTGTAGTCAAGAAGCATATTTGGTGGGAGGCGGGACATGCTATGTGAAAAACTTCTCTTGGGGGAGAAGCAGTCAAAGGTATTTGTTGAAGGGGAAGTGCACAGTCAAATAACTTGGGGGGGGGCGTACAGTACAGAAGCTTTGGGGTGTAGAGGGTCATACGCTTCACTATCACTTGGGTTAAGATGGGTAGCATAAATAGAATAGGATGGTAGAATGAATGAATTTAATTAATAAGCAGTTATATGAGGTATAAGGTTAGCAATTCTTCATATATGATGACATAAATGAAAACGAGTCAATTGGTTGATTGGTTAGAAAACAATACTAATTTTTTCCAGACATTTTTGGTGTTCACGGTTTTCTTAGTGTGACTGTAACAATGATAATTGTAAGGATGGTTAACTACAAAATGTACAAATACCTTACTGTACAAAAGTATAAGTTTTATGTAAAAGGTTTACGCCATTCTCCAGCATTTTCCTTCTTTATCTTTGATTTCACAAGGGCCCCAGATTCTTGTGGGTTCCAGTCTAGGTGGATGGATTATGCTCCTGGTTGCCATGGAGATTCCACATAGAATCCAAGGCTTGGTTGGCATAGCAACAGCAATTGATTTTCTTAGAAGGAGATTCGACAGCCTACCTGATGAAACTAAAGAAGAAATCAAAACTACTGGGAAATGGTTGTTTCCTTCTCCATATAGTGAAAATCCTTATGTTTTAACATGGGACATGATACAGGATGCTCGTCAGCATGTTTTGGGTGATAACATACCGATACACTGCCCAATCAGGTTGATTCATGGCATGAAAGATGAAGAGGTTCCTTACAACGTTTCTCTTGATGTTGCTAAACGAGTACAGAGTAAAGATGTGAATGTAACATTGGTAAAAGATGGTTATCACAGACTGTCTGAACCAAAGAATATCCGTATTATTAAGAGAACAATTCAAGAACTGGTTCAAGAACTAAGTTTGCCAACATCAACTATGTAGATTAAAGTCTGGACATCCTACTTGAAACATAGGGTCATTAGTACCATTAGCTAGCATTACAATAATTATCAGGAATGTGACTATTCCTTTTCTCTGAGATGTTAGTTTTTCTCAGGCTGCCCCCAGCATTTTGCCAGGTTATTCCTAAGAATATACTTCTTTAACCTGTGCAACACAGAGTGCATCATTCACACCATCATGTGAGTACGAGCTGCTTGTAGGTTCTCTCCAGGCCTTCGAGGTTTTTTCTTCAGTTTTTCTCCTTATGCAAAAAGTCTAAATTCCAATTTGATCATGGAATGAGGGCCACACAGGATGTTTTGTTTGAACTTAACCTTATATCTACTGACAGTATTTTATTTTTCTTCTTCTCAAGCTCAACCATAAAACAAAAATTCTACTCTAGGGGAAAACATGTGGTCTGAAATGGGAAAGCATTATACCAGGGCTCAAAATAGGGGCCTGCCAATGGCCAAAATGTAGGTCAGGTTTTACTACTGTCAGGCTAAAAATGCCAAATGGAAAATAAAATGGCAGGGGAATTTTGCTCCAAAATCTATTTTTCCTGCCGAAATAAAGAAACTGTCTGGCCTTTTCTATTTCGAGCCCTGTATGCCCAAGCTGAATAGGACTTTTAGTTGGCATACCCATTCATACTCTTGCCGTGGTGGGGAGAGGCAGTGGCGTAAAATATATCAGTCTACAAAGCAGTGGTACATTTTTAAGACATCCTCACTCAATTTGATACTAAGGTGCAGTCTACTATGCTGTTTTACAGCAATAAGTTTCATGCAGCAGCTCAATGCCAACAAGGACTGCCAAGCATCCTAAACGTTGTGTGGGTGGGTGGGGGGAGTACTGTATGACTAAAGGGGGGGGGGGGGGGTGCTGAGAAAATGTAGTAGACATACACAAAAAAAATTGGGACCTGGTAAAGTAACTTGAAACAAGAAAATAATATTAGACCAATAATTATTGTTCATTTTTATTCTTTTCAAAAACATAGAGCGATTGCATTCACAAGGTATTAACAAGGACTAACAATTTCATAATTTATTTTTGATAGCAGAATGTCAGTGTTGCTTGAGAAATTATACTGATTTATAAAATACAATAGAACAAAAATAAAATAAAATTTAAAAAAAATACAAACTTAATAGTTAAATTTAGTAGAAAATAGGAAAAGATTTTGATTAAAGATATAGCTTTTTATGAGGACTACTGTAATCAAAGACAACACAGCAGCAGTGCTTCGGATTTGAATTCCATTCTAACCCTGAAAATGTATCATTTAGATTTTCATATAAATTATCTGAATACGACACAGCAGTATGTTATGCATTCAAAAAGGTCTATTGTTTAGTTAAGAGGGATGGAATTGCTAGAAGTTTTAAATTTATCATCCCCCAGTTGGGATGGTTGGGCACCAGCCTGTGGAAGGTCGTAGGTTCAAGCCTTGGCTGGACCAACACTCAGGGTTTTTAAAATTTCTGTGTTTTGATCTTCAAGTATCTGGAAATAGACTATATCGCTATTATGCTGCAGCAATGCATTCTGGGATGGTTATGTCAATCAAATAGCACCAAACAAAAGAACAAGCCATGATGTTCAGTGGCACAATATATACACCTATTTCAATATAGGTTGTCGCAGCGAAAAGCAACAAGCGACAAGCCAAGAGCACATGCAAGCAAAGTTTTAATTAGTTGAAGATTCAGGACAACACTTAAGAAACGAAACAGTTGCAGCCTACATTACAAATGACTAAAATATTCATGTCTAAATCATTGATGAACAAGGTGTAAATTAGAGATGCTTTTTTTGTCCTCTTGTGTTGTTGCTTGTTGTTTTCAGCTGTGACAACCTTTTGTGAAATGGGTGTATATCCAGATATCTGGAATAAGCTTAAGCTTGATTCGTGATGGCTGCTTCTATCACATATCAAACTTCTTGCTGAATTTACTGGCTTTCAGAGGAAATTTACTAAATTTCTCATGGAATAAAAGTTTAGTTTTGATAAGTTTTAAAGCAAGAGAATGTGATTTACTGAGAAACAATTCCTTGACAAAACATCTGAATATTCCAGAACATCACATTAAAGGAATGCATGGCTGTTACATGTTTCAACCCCCTAATGAGTTTCTAGTTATAACTGTTGTATGTCACCCTCTTTAAAATAAAGTCAATAGACCCTTCTTGAATATGGCTTCTATGACGTCAAAGGAGAATGAGAATGTCCCGGATGTCGAAACCCAATGATTTCCACTAGCAGCATCCGAGACTGCAATGCTCCAGATTTCAAAACACAATCATTGTCACTAATAACATCCGGGACATTCTAGGACTCCTTGTTTGACATCATAGATGCCATATTTGAAAAGGGTGTTATCATTATTTTTCATCTTTTTTTTTCTCATCATTTATTACATTGATGCTTCATTTTCTGCTGTCGTTTTATGGCTTTCGGTCATAAATTTATGTTTTGATATTATGAAATAGGATTTCAATTTAGTTCTTATGTACAACTTTTCACATGAATTTATACAGTTGGATTTGCTTCATTTTTAATTCTTCATTTTTTTTCATTTCAAGTCATTTTTAATTACAATTTCATCTCATAAACTTAGATGTATAAAGAAATGTCTACTTTCCCATGCAGCCTCTGTTAGCTGCATTGTACCCAAAACTTTGCACTCATTTTCAAAATTATATGACCAACACAGCCCAAGATGTCTGGCTGGCTTTTTGGTTGTCGTTGACTAGACTAAAATTGACTAGTTCAGACTGTTGGAAATTTATTTGATAGAAGTCAAAAACCAAGATAACTTGAAGTATACTGTAGCTAAATGTCTGGGTCGTGTAATTAAGAAAATGGGTGTAACTTTGCATGACGACACTAAGAGTGGCTGTGAAGGAAACTAGTCTCTGTCTTGACAGGGCAGAAATGTATTAGATACAGTATCAGTGATATTAGCTGATAACACATATGGGTTGTATTATACAGTTTCTGCTGTGACTTTGAAGACCAATCTTGGGTTTTGGATACCTTATCATTAGCTTCAAAGTCACTAGTAATAAACCTGATATAGCAAACATGGTGCATTGTGGTCTAGCTTGGGTACAAACGTCCTTTTTCATCATGCCTTTTATAGTATTGTTTGTACCCAAGCTAGACCACAATGCATCATGTTTATCAAACTCAAAAGAAGCCTATCAAAATTAATATCTAGACTAACTTGGGTCCATTTCCTGGTACAACATCTGGTTGCGAGACATTGTTATGTACATGTACGGGAACTGTAAGAATTTCTCCATTTGGAATACTTGTATCCCTAATAAGCAGTTCATCATCATCATCATCATCAATTATTTCATCATTATCATCATCTTGATCTCCAGATACAGAATTCAAAAGTGAGCTTGTGTCATCAGTTTGGTTGTACTTGTCTGCTTCGCTGTGATCTTTTTCCAGGTAAAATGCACATAAGATGAAAGCCAACCCACCAAGGACGCAAACAAATGTAGTGATTAATAATGAATATTCCATGCTTGTTTGACGATCGGCCACTAAACTGCTATTACCTCTTATTGCATCAGATATCTGGGATAAAATAGAGCAGTTAACAATGATGTCTACCATCAAATTCTTTACTGAACTCTGAAACAACATCTGTGCTGATTTCAGAGCACATGAATTAATTTTCTTGAGAATAAAGGAGCAGGACACAATGTGATTTTTCATGTGATGTTGCAAAAATTAGAGATTGCACTGTATGGTCACCCATGCGATGTGGCATGCTAGGTATCTCACCATATGCACAGAAACATTGCACGAGTGGTCACATTGTGCAATCTAGTTTTTGAGATGTCACCAGCAACACTGCATGAAAAATTGTACTGTGTGTCCGCACCCTTAAGATTACTGTGTTTGTTTGAGCTAGATATATCTATGCACCTTTCCATAGTCTTCCCACAATCCCTCATGATCCTAGCATGAGGTTGAGGTCAGGGTAAAATTTGCATAAAAATGTATAAAAAATATGCAAATTTTACCCTGACCTCGAGCTCACGCTGGGATTATAAGGAATTGTGGGAAGACTATGGAAGGAGCATATATTCATGTGTCTTCTCATGTGCAACTGTTAAGCAAAAAAAAAAAATGATACTCTAGGGAAAACACTACCCCCAAGCCAAAAGGGTCTATTTATCTTCTGAAATCAATATTTTGCAAGGTCATGTACCTCTCCAATGAGCCATGGACTCCCTGCATCACCAAATAAGTGAGACACCAATATTTGCACTGCTTCAGCACTGGATCGACGGGGAGGAACTATGATGTACTGAAAAAATAAATTCAAAATGAAGTTGATGAAAAGATTTGCATACAGTATGAATATACATGTACAGTATTGTGTACTTAATGATCTGACAGCTTATATGTGTTGACTGACACTTGACCTACTGCTGGCTGATCATTGGGCATCTGCTGGTTGCATCTGCCAATGGGTGGCCATTTATTAAGAACGCAAAGCAAGACTCAGTGTTGGTGAAGTGTTAACTGATTATTGATTGACAGTTAGCTGAGTGTCCATAGACACATGTTGGTTGGTCAATTAAGAAATATATCACAGGCCTTGCTTACCAAAACCATGTCTCCTACTGGTGCCCAGTTCATGCACAGCAAGACTTCTCCAATGAAGACAGCCGTCTATAATGGGAATTCAAACATGATTTATAAGAAATCAAAGCCTGACTCACTATATTGGTGAGATTGCTTGTCTCACCAATTTGATGTAACCCACATAATTTGTAATAAATTAATGGTTGTATGGTCATACATAGGTAGAGTGTCTAGTTCTCTCACTCTGTGCTTTTAGGGTTTTTCCTCTGGGTTCTCCAGTTTTCCTCCCTCCATAAAAATCAACTTGTAGGTGTAAATTCCAATTCCATCATAGAACAAGGGTCACAGGTTTGTTAACTCGCCACTGAATATTACGTGCTATTCCCT
The DNA here is from genome assembly GCA_023349425.1 of Anthopleura sola. NCBI lineage: Eukaryota > Metazoa > Cnidaria > Anthozoa > Actiniaria > Actiniidae > Anthopleura > Anthopleura sola. The sequence continues at coordinate 1,297,736 of JALHLI010000014.1, forward strand.
CACAGGGCTGTTTCTGTATTTTGTTTTATATTTGTTGTACAATACTCACATAAGCGATGTAAACATGTGAATGAGCTAGCACAAGAGCTGCGTATAAAAATGGACTGCACGTGACCAGACCTATAGCGCACACAAGGGCATCAGCTCTTTTGTTGGTAGCTCTCCATCGACGAGCAACTTCAGCTCCTAGCCATACACCAACAATACCAGCAGCACAAGTTATGATACCAAATGTTAAACTAACTCTGTGGGAAATAGGGAAATCATAATTAATCTTTCATCAGGGTGAGTTAATACTGAAGATAATCAGTTGGTAATAGTCCCCTTCACAGTTCCCTGCGCCATCTTGAAAGGTACAGTAGCTGTGCCTTTGCATTGAAGTGAGATGAGCGGTAAACTTGCAATGATAGACCTTTTTTAACACCTTGGACAATTATTATTCACGTCTCTATCATTGCAAGCTCACCATAGGTCTTACTTCAATGCCAAGGCACTGCTACCTTACCAGATAGCGCAAATAACATACTTGTCTTCTGGTGTCTTCATCCCTTGTACTTGTGATGCATAGTACATAAACTTTGGTGCCCAGAATGCCAGAGCTCCTGTTACAAATGTCACACAAGTGAAGCCTACAGTAAGCCAAAGGAAGCTCTTCCTAAAAACAAAATATCAAATATTGTAAATTACAAGGAATAAATATCTATCTATTTTGCAGACTATGAATAGATGGATGGATGGGTCAGTTGGATTTATCCATGGATGGAAAAAATATGGCTTTGTGGGAAATAGAGGATGGAGAGGTGAGAGGCTTGGCATCTGGATGAATGGATGGGTGGTAAAGATGGCCCAGTGGGTGGCTAGTGGGTAGTTGGTAAGATGGATGGGTAGCTTGCTTAGTACATGTAAATGTAGGTGGGTGGATGGGTGGGTGGGTGGGTGGATGGATGGATGGATGGGTGGCTTACTGGATAGATGGATGGATGGGTGGGTTGCTTGGTGGTTGGATAGTTGGTTGGATGTATGGATTGCTTGGTGAATGGATAAATGAATCAGTGTAAGTTTAAAATATGAATGAGATAGACTTGTTCGTTTTCTACTTACACTTGGAAAATATACTTTATATCCTGCCAGTAACTAGTATTCACATGGACATTAGATGCTGACACAAGGTTTGGATTGACACCCTTCTCTATCACTCCTCTTGGTGGTTCATGTACAACAAACAACAATAAAAGAAAGCAAACAACACCAAGCATTGGAGTAACCTGAAATGAGAATGAAAAACGAGGAATGAGAGAAATTCCAAGCCATTTATTTAAGTTTTTTGGTTGCAAAGAGTATAAATCTTTGGAGTCAAAACTGAGTGAGTTCACATGCAAATGTACCATTTAATTGGGTGGACATGGTATGGTGTGTCTTGCTGTAATTCACAGCACACAAGTCCACGACCCATACTTCCTTGATTGCTCAAAGTAGGGGACAGGTGGAGTAAGTTAGTAACTAGGTTTCCTGTGTAATTGAGACTACAGTACGTCATTAAAGCAGTACTTATGCTGGCTCAAAATAATGGTCGGTCAACAGCAAAATTTGGTACTTATCCGGTCAAATACAGTTTTGGATAGACATGTTGACAGGTCATATTTGAAAAAAAATAAAATAAAACTTCATACGCAGGTCAAGATGGCTAGCATAATACTGGCCGTTATTTTGAGCCCTGCTCATATGATACACAAGGTTCAACATAACAGGGGGATAATAGTAATTGCATAGAACTTACCCTTAACCCCCACTGCCATGCATTAAATTGTTCTGCTACTGTAGATCCTACTATATAACCAAGTCCACTGTCAATAAAAAGTATACAATTGTACATTAATTTAGTGTGCTATGGTAAGACAGTTAACAAATTTCCAATGGTTCAGAGTCTGTGGTAGTTTTTGTTCTGGGTTTTTTTTTTGCTAGCTATATGTGTTCTTCCGGCCAATCTTTATATTAACATTGTATGCAATACAACTGCAACCTGTTCTCATTAGCCCTCATGGTTATTTCAGGTTGTCAGTACCCCTTGCTTTCTTTATATATACACATATTTAATTTTTATATTTATTGCATTATGCTTATTAATTGATACTGTTAAATATGATCTTTATTGTAATATTTTCTATATTTTGGGGTAAATAAATGATTGATTGATTGATTGATTGGTGGTATGCCCTCTTATTTACCACAATATGATGTCAAAAGTTGGTCAAAATGTTATGTACTCACGAATTTTGACCAACTTTAGACGTCATAATTATTGTGGTAAATAAGAGGACATACCACACAATTTCAAAGCCATCGGAAATTTGTTTTTTAACATAACAAAGTCAAATAAAAGATCCAAAAACAAAGAAAAAGTTTGAAAGAAAAAACTGTTTGAAGTGCGCGCTGACTTAGTGTGTGAGTGATTTATCATTCTATTGGTATGTCCTCTTATTTACCACGGCTCTCAACCAGTCAGCGTGCGAGAAATTTCACAGTTATGGTAAAAACTACAGTTTAGAGTATAAATGACTTGGGTTTGATTTCCGGGTTCTCTGGTTTTTCTTCCTCCACAAAAATCAACTTCTAAATTCCAATTTGAATCCAGTGGAAAAAGAGCCACTCTATGGAACCAATGTTAAATCCCATTATCATTTATTGATATTATCTTTTACCTGCCAACTGGAATAGCAAAGTAAAATATAGAGAGCATTCTTGTCCTCATATCTCCTGTGAACAGATCTGCTATGACTGTTGGTGCTATTGTTGAATAACTGGCCTCGCCAATACCAACTACGCCTCTTAGAGCTAAAAACCACCAAAATTGCTGTAATAAGAAAAGAAGAAAATAATCAAAATTGTACATTTTTGGTAACTGTAACTACAAAGGCAGCACCTTCTCCTCGGTTATTGTAAGACTCTGAGTGTTGTGGGACTCAAACTATGACCTCCTGCATGATTGGCATGAGTCTAATGCTCTACCGAGCTGGGTGTCAGCTTACTTACATCACGAGCTAGCAGTGTACTGGAAAAGACAACTGCTGACCAAACCAGAACACCAACAGCCATCAAGTACTTCCTCTTGAGCCTGTCACCAAGGTAACCAAATATTGGCGCAACAATCATATAACTACAGATGAAGGAGGTCTGTAGCAGTCCTGTCACTGAGTTGTCATTTTCTTTGTGGAAGTATGTTTGTATTTTAATCAGGATACCTGAAAGTAGAAATAATGCACATCTATATGACTTCAAAAAAAGGTTGTTGTAGCCAAAGGGATATGCAATGACTGATAAATCATTCCAAGATCCAAGAATACAGTAGCTGGAAGGACTTGTGTTTCTTATCATCATTCTTGTCAAGAACACAGAGCGTTGTATTGAGATATTAAGCAATTATTGGACAAGGTTGAGCAAAATATTGTGATTTGTTATAGTGGCAAGCAAGCAATTATTTGCCAATGTCAAAGGCAGAGTCAAAATATTGTGATTGGTTAGTGTCTCGCAAGCAATTATTTGCCAATGCCAAAGGCAGATTTCCATCTTGCACATGACCCATTTGAACCAATGACAGCGCACAAAATTTTATCATTGGGATATAATTTTGAATATAAGGAAATTCTGAAGAAATCCAACCACCCTACCTCGAACTCTGTCCCATGGAGATCCGCCCCATCCTCAAATCCTGTATATTCTGATGACTCTATTTAACTATGTGTTTTCACTTGGTCAACAATTAAAAAACAGATCTCAAAGACATGATACTCTTAAAAGAGAAATAAATTTGACATCTTTTTTTCATTTTCAAAATTACATCACGCTAATGAAGTTCTTGTAAACAGGAAGTGGTACGTAGGAAGCAGTCTCCACAAAATGTTCAATCTATACTTCATTAATAAAGCCTGTACAACAATGGAAAATTAAATATACAGGGTGAAGGCTTTGTATTTAGAAATTTCAGTTTATATACTTATCAGAAAATGATATAAATTGTACAATCTTTCATTTTATTTGGCGACTTCGCCCGGTCCTGTACAATCTTGACATTTTTGAAAACCTTGCGGAACAAATTGTACATTCGAGCAGAATTTTCACCCGTATAAACTTCAATAATTAAAAGTTTTCTGTTCCATATCCTATCTCAAGGTAAATAAATAGTTAACCAAACAGAGTTGTAAATTAAGTATTTATTCGTACCTGCGATGGTAAATCTGTCCATATAGTTGAGTAGGTTGATGATAAAAAGTACTGCAACAGTCAAGTAAGCACGACAGTTCGTCCCACTAGATACTCGAGGCATAGTGTTTGTTTCGTTGTTTTGAGCTTCGTTTTCTGGTCTTACGGCATTAGTGTCCTTCTCCTTGGACATAACCTCGCAGTGAAGCTTATTTTTTGGTAGTTTTTCCGGTCTTTTTGATTGTGAAATGTTCTGTTTTTTTCTTCCTCGAAGCTGCGTGATGCGAGTGATGTGAGAACAAGGCACCTGATGAGGGATGGTTACATAGCAATAACACAGGAAGCCCAGGCTTGTAGTTCAACATTTTCATTTTCATTTTCACTTCTTTTCACTTCAAAATCCCATCTCGTACCGACCTCTACGAAATATTTAAGAATTTTCACTTAGATATTATTTATCTAAAGCTTTGTCTTTGCCTATGTCAGGGCACAACCAAATTGGACGATGACAGAAAAATATATGCAGTGATTACAATTGCAATGTAATAAGCGGATCCCTTATTGCTTGTTAGCGGACTGACAACTAGTTGCACGGACATTTTCTTCACTAATTTATTGCTTTCTTACTTACTTACTTACGTTTTTTGGATGTTACTCTCAGTCCCGCGCGATTCCCTCGGGATGTGCCTCCCAGTCTCCCCCGTCCCATCTGTCATGTTACGTTACCCATCTGACAGGTTTGTAACGATCGGCGTGTTTCTGGCGGGCACCGAGCTTTATTTGAAAATCAACTCAAAGACACAGTAGAGTAGGATTACCGCCACGTTCAAGATCACTAATGCTGCTCTAGCTATCCGCCTTTCTTTGTCCTATCCTAACGTATTTTTCCACAGTTTTGAACAAGAAGTTTCATCTCGACTCGAAGATCGCGTTCTCGAACGCGTCCCGAACTCGAACGAACACTCTATTGATCTCAAACTTTATTAATCCTATTGAGATTCTATTGCCATCGATTCTGCCGTAAGAAGTTCTTGATAATTAGAGGTAAGTCCAAAAGCTAGATTGCATAGATTAGATATTATGATTCAATCTGGGCTTTTGTTTTTTCGCGGTCACTCGCTAATTCCAGATACACTATGGAACAGTACTTGACTTTCTTCCCTAAAAATTAGTTTATTTTATTTATATTTATTACAATTGAACCCCAAACATGTGATTTAGTGCTGTTTTAAAAGTTTATAGCTTTCTTATGGAAGTTTTCGAGTGGTTTTGTGGTGAAAATCCAGGTTTTTACTACTCGTGAGTGAAAATTATACTGTAATGGGGGTATCAAGTTTCAACAGTCTAAATTTTGTTTTTGTTTAGAACAACGGGAGATCCGAGCTAGATTATTTCCCGATTACATCTCAAACTCCTAAATAAAAGCTTAACTCACAAAGTTTTCACTTTGGTTACAGATATATTGAAATCGAGAGGAAAACTTTGAATTTTTTTTGACTGTCTTCCACACAAAGACTTCGTTTTCAAATTGTTCAATTATAGTAGCTACAGTTGAAGAACAATGCTATTCTTCTTGAAAAGACTCTTCAAAATGTTTGCAAAATTGAAGCTGACAGCTGGCTTTAGAACATTAGAATGGAGATATAAGTTATTACGGTTTTTCTGGTGTTCTAAATATCCTATAACCAAATAAAAAAAGTTATAATTTTTTCCCAAAGACTCTTGTATTGCATGGCCACATGTAAGGTTGATGTCCTAATAAATAATTAATAGAAAAATATGTTTTTATTCTGTTTTACTATAATGTTTTTAAAATTTTCTATTCCCTTAGGGCATGACATTTTTAACTTGGAATAATGATGCATTTGTGAGGCTGTTTCTATGGCAATTTATTCTGGAATTTTGAATCAGAAATATTAATATAACCTGCTTTAAATATATAATGTTTTAAGGGCGTTTTCGTTGTTTTAATTCAATATTTAGACTAAGAGCTCTTTCTTCATAGGGGAGGGGATTCTGTGCAGGTGATGATAACTTATTATTGATCTTAATTTGGTTGTTTTTCTGCTTTAAGTTCATAAATATTCTATTCATTATATTGCAACAAATTGTTTCAATTAGCTTGACATCAATTTGTGGTATTTTTATCCTATTAGAGCTCCAAAAGAGTGACAAAGCTTTGCTAATTTTGCTTAATACTATAATTTTAGTCTTATATAAACATATATTGGTCATGTTTATAATCTCTTTGCAGCGTTTTGGAGGAAGAGAAAATTATGGATGAAAATAATTTGAGTTCTGAATCAATCTGCAGTGATGACACAGAGTACCTTCTAGGACAGAATGTTTCTATTAGGGAGATAGATGATATAGACTTAAAACCAAGCACACAATTTGAAAAAACTGAGAAGATTACTTCATTGAAGTATAATGAAGATAGACAGTCTCCTAGGATAAGAAATGAGAACAGAAAAGGGCAGTATTTGATTGATTCGTCTACTCAAAGTAAAGAAGAAAAGAGAAGAGTTCCAACTAGTGACAAGCTTCAGGAGCCAAATCTACTTGGTTACCAGGAACGAGGAAAGGCAAAATATTCTACACAATCTAGTGGTATAGAACCTACACCTAAATATTATTCATCTCAAAAATATATTTCTGAACCAAGTGATGTTAGCAGAGAAAAGAAAGGTAGTGTGGGGAAGCCATCACAGGGAAGGACAAAAGTACAGCCCAGTGCACAACAGGGAAAGTCAAAAACACACATAGAAGGAGGAAGGAGTATCACTAGGGACATTAAACAACGGGAGGATTACAAAGATTATCCCAAACAAAGATCATATGATGATAAAAGAGCTGGTTCGGATAGAGGAGGCCCTAAAGTTGTCAAAACAGAAGCAGAACCTGACCAGAGGAAGGGCTGGAGACAGAAAGATTCTCCTGTTAACTTCGAGAAATCATGGAAAAGAGAAGTATATGAAGGAGAGGAAAACTTGGATTCACCAGAGCAAGCAGATGTTGGAAGCATGGCATCTGAAGCTACTGAAGATTTGTTAAAACAAGATGATGAATTGGATGGTTCTATTATAGAAAAACTGAAAGAACTGAATCTTGCTGTCAGCTATGATGCTGATACTCAAGGTAATTAGTTTAAATTAAAAAAATTCGAGGGCTTGAAGAAAACCTCTCATCTTTTTTTTTTTGTATTTTGGCACTGCAGCAGTTTTTGTCCATGCTTGGGGACTACAGTACCTGCATGCGCACTTATGGAGGGGGGAGCTCGGACCCATGTTCTCGAAGAGATGCATAAGACTGGATAGGCAAAGAGAGTGAAAAGGGGTGTCGGAGAGAAAGAGAAAAATTACAATAAGTGGAAAGAAAAGGAGAGGAAAGGACGAAAGAAAAGAAATTAAAAGGTTTTCTTCAAGCTCTCAAATTTAATTTCCATGGTATCAATTTGAGATGTGACGCAATTTTCACTATTTCCCTGCCTTTTATGGGTTTCCTGTGGTATTGGTGTGAGCTATCCTGTAACAGTCACCCCCATTATAAAAATCCTTGATCTACTGTACCCCTGTAGTATCACAACAATCCTATAAACAAGTTTGATCGAAACAGAGAGAGCCTCCAATATGCACTCATATTGTTGACACAGATATACCTTTTGATAGAAGAATAATTCTTCTATCAAAAGGTATATCTGTGTCAACAATATGTGATACTTCAGGGCTCAAAATAATGGCCAGTCAATGGTCAATGTCTGGCCAAATTTGGTGCTTGACTGGTCAAATATGGTTTTGAACGGACATGTTGACTGGTCATATTTGAAAAAAAAAAAAATATATATATATCATACGGCAGACATCTTGACCGGCCTATGACTGGCCGTTATTTTGAGCCCTGTACTTATATTAAGTCACTAGCTAGTACGGGATTATATTGACACTATAATTTGGAAGAAAATATATTCAGTATTGGCCTTTGTCACTATGGAATATGTTTTCTCCCAAGTTATAAGTATAATAATAATAATTTATTTCTTGAGCGCATTCCATATAAAAATCTCAATGCTCTTACAATTCAATAAAATAGTGATATATATTATATATATATACATTGCGAATGTCTAAATGTCTGAAATTACGAAGGGAAACGAAGATTCAAAAATTTGGTCAGCAAAATTAATGTCAGTTGTTTCATTTGTTTCAATCAAATAAAAATGTTTTTAGTTTTTTCTTAAAAACGTCCTTGGAAGGAGCGCTCCGTACTTCCAGCGGAATATCATTCCATAGTTTAGGAGCGCATACAGAAAAAGCACGAGCACCATAGCTATTGGTGTTGCATGGCTTGATTGACAAGCGTAGGTGGTCTTTGCTTGAGCGTAAGACTCTTGTTGGCTGGTGGAGACTGAGAAGATCACAGAGGTAGCTTGGCGCTGAGCCACTGACGGTATCACATTGATTTTCTCTTTTTTTTTTTTCATGATTCAGAACTCGATGATTACAAAGTAAAAGAAGGAGCACAGCTCTTATCAAAACTGTTTGGTGGAAGTATAGATAACTATTACAGCTCTCCAAGGTAATTTATAAAATGATTGTTATAGAATTTAATGCTTTCTGAGTGATTGAGGGGGCTAAATTTGCTTTGTCAGAGAACACATCCTTGTGTAAATTTGATGATGTATGCTAATGACCCATAAAATGTTTTCACATGAAGTTTTAAGTGAATCTTGATAATATTTTCTTTAATTTTTTTCAGTGCTCACTCAGGGTCTGCAAGTGGACATGAATGTAAGGATTATGTTTTACAGGATATGCAGAAATTATTAGACACTCATTAAGTTGTGATTACAATATAGCTGTGCGTTTGTATACAATACTTTTTGCTCCATTGCCCAGAACGTTTGAGACCAAGCAGTAGGCAGGGACCGCGGAGCATAATTTTGATGGGGGGGGGGGGGGGTAGGTAGGTAGGTAGGTAGCAAATCCAGTATGGTTTCAATGGGAGGGGTTGTTACCAAGAAAGCCAATATACAGCTTCAGCAGGGGTACATAATGAGAGGAGTGCAGGGGTGTGTATAACTGATATGTTATTGGTGCTTGAGTTTATCAATTCCTGATCATAAATGGTGCAACCCCTCCTAAAAAGTTCCAGGATCAGCCGCTGTTAAGATATTATTTTACAGTACTCTTTATTCTTATATTTAGATTCCAAAGACAGGGGGGTTACTGTAGCCAATCCTCCCCCCCCCCCCCCCCCCCCCAGTAAACTTCCTATAATCTGAGCTGCCTACTTCTGCCATTCTTAGTTTTATGTGTTTTTATGTAACCTTTATTTACACAGGGTGGCCCATTCAGCTAAAAACTGGTATCCAGAGGGGCCCTGTAATTAGTTCCAAGCCACCTAATAAGTAAACTATCTGCCTACTTGAGATTTTACCGAAATTCCTGGGGCCTCCTAGACACACCTATGCATGATAGTACTCCCTTGATAATTCTTTGAATGCAGTTTTTTTTTCGGTTTCCAAAGACCCCATCTGCTGGACATGTGTTTAATTGAAATAACTTTTAATTATTGAAGCTTCACGAGGCGAAAGTCAGATAGAAGAAAAACGAAACATCAGCAACGCTAGTAGTAAAGGAAGTACCACTTCATTCATCAACACTGAAAGCCTACATCACACCCCAGAAGAGACAAAGAAAAACATCCCGAGAAAAACGAAAGTCTCCTTCGCTACAGATGAAAGTACTTCGTTTGATAGTTCTCCTCGTTTGGTCAAGAGACAAACACCCGAGGTAGTGTATGAGGATAACTATGGTCGATCAGTAAAGAAAGACGTCAGGTACAGCGATAAGAGTGATGGTTATGGTGGGTTTGTACGAGAGACTAGTGCTTTGAGAGCAGCTATGGATTATGATGACGACGACGACGATGATGATGATGCGAGATATAAACCTAAGCAGTCGCCTACACGTAGCATGTCGTCCGATATTTATAGAGAAAGTGAAACGCGTCTGGTAAGGGGATATCAAAATGAGCAGCAGAAACAGCACCATACTGATGAACACAGAAGAGAAGGTAAACTATTTTGCTATTGTACGATATCGTACGATAATTCACCGTCGCGAAAAAATAGCATTTTGACGGACGTCATCAATGAAATCTTTCCATGACATTGTTGGAGTGGAAAAAAAACTAAAAGTTTTGAAGGGCTTTTCCTTAAGGAGTGTCATGGAAACGCAGTGATTGACGTCCACCAAAGCCTACTTCTCGTCTACGATTCCGCGTGTGCAATTGAGAAGCACTGTAATATACATGAAGCTAAGCGAAAACACTGTCGAGTACGTTAACTAGTTTGAGCTGCGTCAGTCTGTGAAGCACAAATGATGTGTACTGAAAAAGATATGCTTTCCAGACGTTTCGGATGTTGTCCTTCATCGGAGCAAAGATTGATGAAGCTCAAACAAAAATATTATGCCATTTTTATAATGTATGCTTGTAAATATACCAAGCTTTGCTTCAGTAATGGCATCGATTAACATTAACAATTAAGAAGATGGACATGAAAGAAAGACAAACGAAACTTTCTCTATAAATATTACTCGACATCTTTGTCAGTCAGCCCCGAGGACACCCCATAATGTCTTGCGATTCAAGATGGCCGCCATGTCGTCGAAGTACATGCACGACCCAAACAATGAGCTATAATTCGAGACGTCTGGCTTCGGTCAATCAAATTTTCAAAAGCTTGTCTGAGCTAATACTAGTATTTCTTGAACGAGAGAAGCCAAAAAACCCAGACTTCTAAAAGGGCTGTGTTTGTTGCATAATTATGAAAATGGATACAAGAAATTTATGGGAAAATGTCGTCTTGTTGTTGTTTCAGAACAAGGAGAACCCGCTTATTCGACAGGAAAAGTTCCAAGCAGGTAATTTGTAAAGAAAAGGGAAAGAAAAGCAAAGCAAAGATATAATAAGAAATGAAATAATTATAAATTGTAGGTATTTATTTTCTTGCAAGGTTGGATTTTGAGACGATTTTTGATTATAAAAGCATTCCAAGAGCATCCGATAATTTCCCGCCAAAACCAAAGGCCTTCGTGCCGAAGTGACGAAATCCGTCCAGTTTTTAAAACAACGTAAACAAGCGAAACTTGTAACAAGTCTTCCCCTTCAACCACATGAAAACCTAGCCACAGGTATCCCAATCTTCTGAGTATGTCTTCTTATCATGAATGCTTAAATCCCAAGGTATAAGGTCGAGCGTTATTCTGACAGTGCTCCAAGAAGAAAGGCTGACGTGATAGAAAGCGAACCACTATGGGATGGATTTTACACATCAACTCCCCACAAAAATGCGCAGAAAAATGTGTCACCGGGAACTAGTGGCAAGGTAGGTCCTTTAAGCTGCCGATGAAATTATATTTTTGCGCTAACAATGCAATTTTTTGCTCTACTGCCTGCATTGTCGGAGCAAGAAGACATTTCAGCGTGTATTGTATTCAATCTCGCAAAACGTTTTCACGATAACACATAATGTTGCAAGAAGTTTACGACGCATTTTGGCCTTCGCGTTAATCAAATTTCACATCGACGTGAATAGTTGTTTTGATTGCAGGAGGCGAAAATCCAGATTTCTGGAAATTCGTAGAAAATGGAAGCAATATTCAAAACCACGTATTTCCGCATTCCCTCACCATTCAAGACAACTTCACGTAATAGCTGTATGGCATAGTGTTGCAATGGCAAATTTGCATTTTGTTACGATTTATCGTATGAATGGCGAATTCCATGCAGCTACAAGTATCGCGTAAGAAAAATTATGACCTAAAAATGTATTCCTTTTTTCATAGGTTGACAGTTCTGATATCGAAAGAAAGTTGTACCTGGAAAAGAAGGTAGGTTGAACCTCTGCTTCCTGCTCCTTTATTTTCATATTTTCATAGAGAACACGGAGGAAAATATGGTTTAATATATAGATTTTTTGAATGTTTCTCTGGTTTCGTAAACCGAGTTTTTAAGTGCTTCTTAATAGACCTTTCTCGAATTCGCTAGAGTGACCGCGAAACATCAAAAAAGCTGAAGTACAGGAATAGGACTTCCCCTGCACAGTTCCCTCCGCCATCTTGAAAGGTAGCCGAGCTTTTGCATCGAAGCGAGACGAACGGGGAGCTTGCAATGATAGAGACCTTTTTTTAACACCTCGGTCAATTATTCACATGTCTCTATCATTGCACTCGCTAGCTCATCGTTCGTCTCGCTTCAATGCAAAGGCTCGGCTACCTTTCAAGATGGCGCAGGGAACTGTGAAGGGGAGTATTTCAATTTGTTTTGTGATCTCCGACACAGGTAACCCGTGTCTTAAATACAAATTGTTTTGTTTTCTACCCAGTTACATGAAACAGGGGATCAACTAATCAAGAGTTCAAGGGAGCTACTTGACATTCAAAATGAAGTTGATAAAGCCTTCATGAGGAAGAAGGTTTGTATAGTACAAGTACAGTTATTTAGCACCTGTAATAATACTACCATGGATTTCTTTCCGGCCACTGTCCAACAAATAACAAGACTGTGTTACATCTGACCATTTGTCAGGCATTCGTTAATGTGCATATAATTAATAAAGTGGAACGGTAATTTTCACGTTATAAATTTCTAGCACTTTTATCTGTAATCTACTTTTGAAATTTCTTTAATTTAAAACTGAACATTAATTACAACAACATTTCAATATTTGTCGGAAATTATATTTTCGTTTTTAATTCTACAAACTCTGTTCATTTTTACTTTCAGATGAGTTATCTTTGTGTCCATCGCGTTAATTTCATTTAAATGGAAATTTTGGCTTTTCTTTCGCGTTTTTCTTCATTTGGAAGTATTTTTGCCCTCAATTCGCGTTAATTTAAGTCGCGCTAATTTCTAATACTTTAATTTCGTGCGTGGAGCGTTAATTTCCTATAATAAGGTATTTGATATTGTAATGGTTTCTTGCAGGTTGCTCTTGAAGAAGTTCAAGTACTCGACGATAAGTTAAAAAGAACCAGAGCTGATATCAAGACCTCAGAACACCTGGCCGAACAGTACCGACAGCAAGTCACAAAAACAAGGTATGAAGCGCGCTGAAATTAAACTTTGTTTCAATTGGTGTTACACCAAGCAGTGTTCCTTGTCTTGTACTTTTGGTGCGCGGCAAAAAAAAAAAAAAAAAAAAAAATGCGCGCAATATTGCAGGTAATGTTGCTGAATAGTCCCTTTCGCAGTTCCCTTCGCCATCTTGAAAGGTAGCCATGCCTTTGGATCGAAGCGAGACGAACGGTGAGCGTGTAATGATGAGAATAATTGTCTAAGGTGTTGAAAAAGGTCCCTGTCATTGCAAACTCACCGTTCGTCTCACTTCGATGAAAAGGCTGTGAAGGGAATTATTAGAATTGCGTACAACTGAATTACGTTGTGTGACATGGCTCGCATCGATTCCCTGCCACATTGCGCGCAATGTCGCACCTTGTGTCCGTAGCTTTACACAAGGCAACTCACCCTACAGTTTTGTTCCGTGACAAAAACAATGCGTTGCAGTTACACCGATAGGGTATGTTACACTAGTTAATGATTCACGGAACTTGTATCACACATTCGACTGAAACGATTAATAAGTTACGCGCGTTTAAATATTATTGCCTTGTTAAGAACAAGGGAGAGAGGGACAAGTGACAAATACTGCATGTCATTAGTTTTTTACAAAGAAGAAAAAAATTGCCAAGCTTCCAACGCTAGCAGCTTCTCAAAGACAGAGTAAGCACACAGTTTCTCGCAATTTAAAGTTGTTATAAACTGTAAAAAAAACTACAAATTTATTCAATTAAAACACAGTTCTAAGTCCTCAGTTTTTCTATCGGACTTTTGATTTCCAAAAAGTGAAACGAATAAAGGACTTGTTACACTGTGCAATTTCCCTGCAACTTGTCTCGCAACTGCACAGTGTAAAAGAGGTTGTCTCGCAATTTTTTTGTTGCGCGTAGCGTTGCAGAACTCTACTGGAAAAAGCCATTGTACAGTGTATCACCCTTCAATACAACTTTTCTCGCGATTTTAAGGCATATTTTTCAAATTGCTGAGATCGCGTTGCAGTGTAAAATCTCAGTGTAGTCGCGAAGCGACAAAAGCCAATGCGGAATATATTTTCTTCCAACGCCGTCAATATAATCCGTACTAGCGGCTCAAAACCGCAATAAGTTATAAATATTCAATATTTATAACTTATTGTTGACAAATATTGACGTTTTTAATTTATATTTTCGCATTAAATTAAGCGCAAGGTTTTTTATTTCATCAATCAATAATGAGCTTTTAATCCATTAACTTTCTTTTCCTGCAAAAACAAACGCCATTAAAAGTTTTTATTCTAAGTCACTTTTGAAGGAAAGCGACGCCGCTTCGTGGATCCTCAACCAGCAGGGAAGCATTTGTCGTCTACAAACCTGTGTGTCTTAAATAATCTCCTTAACCTTTACGTTTTTCTGGCTTTTTCGGTGATTATATAGTCTTTTTTGATTTTTAACCCTTTTATATAAAGACCTAAGCAACACCAAATGTGACTAAACTGAATTAAATATCTACATCTGAGACAGAAGAGACAACGGAAACTAAATAACTGTTGACTTTTTGCTTCATTGTTAAAACAGCTGTATTAATTTCGGAATTTCTCAGCTCTAAGATTCTCTTATTTTCGTTTTCTAGCGGTTTTCTTGCTTTAATTAGACGTATTGTGACATCCTCTTGAAAGTATTACTCGGCCACCTAATTGTACAGATGGTACACGAAACTTGGAAAACTGACACTAGTCTTTTCGCCATAACATTTTTATACTGCAAATGTTCGAGAAAGCAAAGTTCACAGGTAACTTCAGTAAAACATCTCTTTTAAACTCCATCTCTCTCAAGCGTGTGAAAAAGTGAGAATATAGGAAGAACAAGGCTGCAATGGTTGACTTGAACAACACTTCACTTCAACTTCGCAATGTCTTCAACTCTACATCGAGATTCCAAGAGTTTTCCTTCTCGCTATCGTTACAACCCCTCACTAGAGTAACCTGTGGGGTTCTCCTCGCGTTCATCATGTTGTCTGGTGTCATTGGTAATGGTGTAGTCATCGCTGTTCTTCGAAGAGAGTTAAAGGAAAAAATGACCATCACTTACTTATTGATCATACACCTGTGTGTTGCAGACATTCTTGGCTGTGTTCTGGACATGCCTTTAATTCTTATCCAGTTTGTCTTCAACGTCCAAGGCAAACTACTCGACGTGGTTAGTGATTTGAACTTCGTGGTCTGCTCAGCAATCAGTCTTCTTAACTGTCTGATAATCAATCTGATGAGTCTAAGTCGAAGAGACGCCTTCAACATACTCAGTGATCCTGTACTAACAGTCCCAAGACTGAAGATCATTTTACCCATCATTTGGACAGTTTGTGTTAGTACCAGCGTATCAATGGGAGTAGCAGCCTTACTAACAGGTCGTAAGCAATGGTACCTTCAATCCCATACAGATATAAGGAACTTAGGAACGTCTATCATCGACATCGGATCTGGGATTGTAAGTGTGCTCTGTGTACTCAGTACCTTCATAAATATGATCACATCCTTCTGTTTAGCATTGAGAAACATCAAGGCTCATAATGCCATGCTACAGCGAAGCATGATCCAGTCTAGACTCGACTTAGAACGTAAAATGAACCTTTCTGCTTTGATCTTAACTTCAGCATTTTTTGTCAGCTGGATGCCGTGGTTGATAGTACGATCCCTCCATTTAGTGACAGCAGAGGTCCAGAGTGATATGGCAGCTATAGTAACAGTTATCATAGGTCTGAATCACTGTATTAATCCACTGGTGTATGCTGGAACGGTCTCGGGATTGCGCGGGAAGATGGCAGAGTTTCTTGGGACTTTCTTAAACTGTCCGTACAATTGTTGGAGAAGGGTTGTCGGGACTCAGAGAAGATTTGTAATTTCAAGCCAAAGAATAAATCCAGAGAACACATCTCACGAACTCAGCAATAGAGCAAAAACCCAAATGACCCAGGCGTAAAATAAGTAATAAAAATAAATAAATAAAAGATAAATAGGGTTTAGCAGTGACTTCCCACAGCCAGAGTGGCTTAGTTTCAGTATTAAAACTATTTTCTAGATAACAGTTTTAAAAAGCAAAACAATTCTTCGCACACTTAGGATAAAAGGTCCGTTTAAATCATTAGTCATTGCTAAATCATTGCTATTAAAGTGCTAGTGCCTGTCATCTATCATTTATTATTTATTAGCTTATCATTTATTGAAGACAACATTGCTTTCATTGTAAATAGTATATCAAAATTAGTAATCTTCAAAAAATTCAGTTTAGTAACATTGAAGGATAAAAAGCTACAACTGTTTGAAATTAGCAATTCTTAATACCGCGCGCGTATGAAGGTGCGGACGTGTGCGTGCGCTCTCAAAAACAACATACTTTTCTTTGATTTTTCTCACTTTTTTCGACGAAATCTATTAGATAAAGCAAAAAAATCAGGATTGGTTATATTTTGTTCTCTGAGAAAACACGACTGAGGCTGTTGAACGCTCAAAAAGACGCGAAATTTATGTTTTTCACCAAAAAAGTGGCTACTTCCAGGTTTGGATGAAGCACACAATTTTTGACGCACAGGAGTGGGGTATGGTGAAAATTGTTTATACGCGGATGCTAAAAATAGCCCAACCGGGAATTCACATGGCGCGCGCGGCATTAAGAAGTTTCCCTCTCTTATTTATACTCTCTTGAAAGTAGTCAGTCACCTTAACAAACAATCAGACTCAATTAGAGGCAAAGTATTTCTTTGACACCTTGTTATTATGCCTCATTGCTTCTATATGTTTGCATTTTTCTCATCTTTCAGTAGACCTGACGATGTTGTCGTGATGACGACGAAACGTAGTCTTCTATCGTTAGTTTTTATAATAAATATGACAACTTCTTGTAATTCGATGTAAGTCAAATAAAAACTAGGGAGAATCAGGTGTTTAACTTAGTTGCTCAATTCATTGACTCGCAGATTCATTCATTCATTGTCTTCTTTTCATATTGTACATTGTGTCATTCATTTATTCATTCGTTATTCATTGGGACGTCCGACTGTTGATTATTCGACCCCTTTTTTGTTTGTCTTTCCTTTCTGCGAGGCGTACCCATTGATTCAGGACACTCTCTAAACCTTTGTAGTTTTTCTTGATATATTTTATAAGTTTTACAAAACCGCGATATCTTCTTAACGCGTAGGATATCTTCGAATATCTTAAAAACTTAAACAAAAACAGTCTAGGTGGTTTTTATTTACTATCCCCAGTAATTACACTTTTGATGTCTTCTTTTCATATTGTACATTGTATATTGTGTCATTCATTTATTATTTCGTTATTCATTGGGATGCCCGACTGTTGATTAATTCGCCCACTTTTTTGTTTGTCTTTCCTTTCTGCGAGGCGTACCCATTGATTCAGGACAGTCCATTTTCTTTTATCAATTTGATTCGCGAATACTGCACTTAAACTAAAATAAAATTTGAAAGGAAATACATCAACTACTCTCGTTCATTTTTCCGAGGCGTACCAATTGATTCGGGACAGTCAATGTTCGTTTATCTATTTCAGTGAATCGCGAAAATTGCACTAATGAGAAACTGAAATAAAATCCACGAGAAGTACTTCAGTATTTATCACAGTATTGTGAGAAGGTTTTAACACTCTTTAAACCTTTGTAGTTTTTCTTGATATATTTTATAAGTTTTACAAAACCGCGATATCTTCTTAACGCGCAGGATATCTTCGAATATCTTAAAAACTTAAACAAAAACAGTCTAGGTGGTTTTTATTTACTATCCCTAGTAATTGATGTCTTCTCTTCATATTGTATATTGTATGTAAGATGTATACACACTTTTGAAATAAATATATACAATATTTTTTGATGCTGTTTTTGTTGAATTCAAAAAATAAACAGTAGCTCCCAGACTACGAGTAAATCACTTGTAAAAAAATCAAGATCAGATCATGCAGTAATAGTTAAATAACTCATTGCGTTCATTTATCTGTTTTGTATGGAGATCAAATGCATATAATATTTTAATAATATATGCTTGGAATAAGAGAAAACGATTAGAAAAAAGTTCCTTAATTAGGAGAAAAATTATTTATTAAATTAAGATTAAATGAGCTCCTTTGTTTTCTAAAATCCTTTCTTTACTATATTTGGTTGTTTGAAAAGTTTCATTTCATTTCTACTTAAAACATATTTGTTTAGTTACTCAGTGAAAAACAGAACAAAGTCAGTTAAAATGGGAAGACTATAAGAGTTTGAATGTCTTGGAAATCCCAACCATATAAGCAGACACGGCGACATCATCGAGTACGTGTGGAATCGTAATCTAAAACAATGAGTTTCTTGAGAACTGTTTTCATGTCTTAATCATCTGTGTTCTTGTGCTGAGTTCGGTTGGTTTATGCTCTGGGTGTATTCTTTTGCTTGAACCAATGAATCGTTTCTTAACATCCCTTCCACAACAAGAGCAAAAACATTTGAACAAAGTCTTTAAAAACTTTCCCATTTTTCCACGCAATTCCGAAATTGTCCCTGCATACACCAGTGGATTAATACAGTGATTCAGACCTATGATAACTGTTACTATAGCTGCCATATCACTCTGGACCTCTGCTGTCACTAAATGAAGGGATCGTACTATCAACCACGGCAACCAGCTGACAAGAAATGCTGAGGTTAAGATCAAAGCAGAAAGGTTCATTTTACGTTCTAAGTCGAGTCTAGACTGGATCATGCTTCGCTGTAGCATGGCATTATGAGCCTTGATGTTTCTCAATGCTAAACAGAAGGATGTGATCATATTTATGAAGGTACTGAGTACACAGAGCACACTTACAATCCCAGATCCGATGTCGATGATAGATGTTCCTAAGCTCTTTATATCTGTATGGGATTGAAGGTACCATTGCTTACGACCTGTTAGTAAGGCTGCTACTCCCATTGATACGCTGGTACTAACACAAACTGTCCAAATGATGGGTAAAATGATCTTCAGTCTTGGGACTGTTAGTACAGGATCGCTGAGTATGTTGAAGGCGTCTCTTCGACTTAGACTCATCAGATTGATTATCAGACAGTTAAGAAGACTGATTGCTGAGCAGACCACGAAGTTCAAATCACTAACCACGTCGAGTAGTTTGCCTTGAACGTTGAAGACAAACTGGATAAGAATTAAAGGCATGTCCAGAACACAGCCAAGAATGTCTGCAACACACAGGTGTATGATCAATAAGTAAGTGATGGTCATTTTTTCCTTTAACTCTCTTCGAAGAACAGCGATGACTACACCATTACCAATGACACCAGACAACATGATGAACGCGAGGAGAACCCCACAGGTTACTCTAGTGAGGGGTTGTAACGATAGCGAGAAGGAAAACTCTTGGAATCTCGATGTAGAGTTGAAGACATTGCGAAGTTGAAGTGAAGTGTTGTTCAGGTCAACCATCATTTAGCCTTTCTCTTCCTTCTTGCAAATTAGTTTCTTTCAAATGTGTTTGTTATAAAGGATTTTTTCTTATATATGTTGACCTAGTCCTTTTTAAATATGCTTTCTCAATAAGCCACATTTAGCCTGCGCACGGACTCTCAACTCAGAACACTTGGTTTGATAAAAAGTTTTGGTTATTCTTTCCAGTAATTAAAATTTTTTGGAAATATCTAGACTTCTGAACTTTTGTATAAAGTGAAACTGTGAAAGTAATCTTGGTTTGTTTTGGCTTCCGCCCATCACATTTTCAATGGTAGCTTGAGATTTTGACGAGGTTGCATCGTCATGAAAAGCGGCCTAACAAAAGATGTAATCAAACTGCAATCCAGCTGTAAGTCGCCTTCATTCAAATGATAATGACATTTTTTCCCTTTTTTTGGAAGAAGTAAACTTGAAGAACCTATGATTGTCATAAAAACTAATTATATCTTTACAATCTAAAAATACGAAAAAATATTTGTTCAAGGTATTCAGATTTATTGTGTAATTTTAACATTTCTCTAGAGAAACTAAAATATACTAGAATATATATTTTTATTCTATGATTATCAATGAAATACCTATATTTCTCTATATCAAAAATTTGATATTTTCACATGTTATTTTCACATGGAAAATATCATCACTATGGTAACATACTTCTTATGGCAGAATAAAAGCTCGAAAAATCTTTCTTTTCTTTTTCATTGATAATTATATAATAAACAGAATATTACATAGGTGCTTGAAGATACGAATTTTATCTTCTCGTGTTGAAAATCTCTAACTCGTTCGCTGTGCTCACTCATGAGAGATCTTTTCAACACTCGAAGATAAAATTCACATATCCTCTCTCTCTATTTTTTTGTTTCGACCCATTAATGATTTTTTCCCCAGTTTTTTTTGTTCTGATAAAAAAGAAATTGAAAAATGTAAGAACTGAATCATAAATTTGATGTTTAATTTTTTTAAATTTTGTCCTGGACCTATCGCACCAATAAATATTTTTACCCTCAGATTTTCCTTATCTTTAGTTGTCTGCGAAATTATCCAAAAATGTTAAATGTCAGTCAAAAATGTCTTTATTTCTGTTCAAGTGGTTTCAAATCAACTTCAAAACTGATTTTTCTGAGGTTTCTGTTTTCCGAAATGAAATAATGAAATAATTATATATTAACATGGTTTGTAAATCATTTGAAATATTGAAGATAAATATTAAGATAGCCTTTGAAAGCTGTGATGGACGTCGTTTTGGTTTTATTTGAGAGTAGAAATCCTCACGGTGAAAATAGTCCTCTTTTAGGTTAAAGTTTCTTCACTGTTGCTCTAATATTATTTTTTCAGAATTTTCTCTTCATTCTTAATTTTTCTCTTACTACTAATGAAGCACTTTCTTTATTGTAAGAAAAGCTTTTGAAAAGCAATTTTTTTAAAAGATTCAGGAACTTATCGGCGTAAAGTAAACAAGGAGGTTTAATCGAATCTTTCCGTCAAGTCTTTCGATAGTTCATCACCACATAATTTGTTTAAAAAATGTAATTTCTTGCACTACGAATTTTCAAGGCTTGAACAACATCTCTGAAGTGGATGTACGTTAAAAGAATTATGCTTCTTTTTATATTCAATCAAATAAGCTGAGATTTGTATGTTGATATAAAGGAAGTTCTTAGTCTCGTACAATAAATGAGTTCGGCTGGTAAAATTATTTTCAAATCTTTAAAATATATTTTCTTACTTGAAAAATTTCTTAACACAAACACCAACATACATTAAAAATACAAACAGTCGAAAGTTGTCAGTCGATTCTAAAGAATTAATAAAAACGGATTTCGCACCGGGTTGAAATTTGAATTGAAGTAGAATTGCCTACAACATCCATAATAAATGAAGAATTTGTTTGCTTAACTTGAATGGCTTTGAAAATATTTTCGTTTAGAATTTAATGACGCAAGCTCTATTATTCAGCAAAAGTTATGAGAAAAAGATGTAAAAAGCATAGAAATTAATAAGAAAAATAGTTGGTAATCTAGGGCTGGGGGGGAATTAAACGGTTAAAATAAACGGTTAAAATAGGTTGTTGTTTCCTTCCTTCTCTCTCCCGGCCTCACTCTTTCCCCTTTTCCTTCAAGTTTCCCATTTTTATCTTCCTTCACTCGTTCATTTGTTTCCCGCTTTTCTTGACTTCTCTTTCTTTATTTTTACAAACCACTCATTTTTCCTACTTTTGTTTAGGTCAGAATTAATGGATCTAGAAGTCGAACGAGACTCAGCTCGACAAGACATCAAAGAAATGGAAAACATTTTGATCAAACAAAAGCAAGAAGCAAACGAGGTATGTCGGATTTTCAACGGGAAATTTCCATAACACTGCTGCGCGAAGACAGTGGAATTCATCTTATTTATTTTAGCCTCTCTACGACCACCTGCCGATTCGTAACCGAAAAGCGCAGGCGCGTCTTCGGCAAGCGCGCGAAAAATTCTTCTGTGTGATTGGTGGGAAAAAATTGATATCTTTCCGTTATTTGCGCGGAAGTGTTAACTATATCACTTGATCGAATAATTCTATTAGTTTTTTGTTTAAAAATTTTGTTTTTTATCGAGTACAAATTTTTCTTATCAATTTTAATTGCTTGTTCCTCGTTTTTGATTGCTTGTTGCTAATTCGTAAATCTTCAGATATATATTTAATAATGTAACGAATCACTACCAGGTGTCCGGAGCACGCACGAACCGTCCAATCACAGCGCGTTTCGATGCTTAGCCAAGCGGCCCTTGCTCCAAGTCTCTTCCCAATTAAAAAACACGCGTTTCAAAGAATTTAGAGAAAAAAAGTTGAAGTATACGTGTTAAAAAAATAAAGTAAATCTTTGCGATCCATCTCCTCAAATTCTGTGAGATATATGACTTTTAAGACTCGGGCGAGGGCCGCTTGAATTGCGACAACAATCCTTTTCGCGCTTAGTTTTTCGTACAGCTGGTAGTCCCGCCCAGATTAGTTTTTACTATTTACGGAATGATAAATCTGTAAATGTCTAAACATACATTCAGTTATGTAATAAACTTGAACTCGAACTTGCTGCTAATGCTTAAAATATCAAGTGGCGAGAATGAACTGTACTCTTTTTCTTCTTTTTTTCTTCTAGGCTTTCAAAGTAGACAGAAAGAATGAAAGAAAAGTACTAGAAGTGTCTTTAAATAACAATAAACTACAGCGAGAAATAGAAATACTTAAAACCAAGCTTGAACAGTCAGAATCGACTCTTGAAAACGAAAACAAACTCCACCAGGAAAAGATTGGAATGTTACAGGAACAGTTTCGCGATGGCCAGCGATCTTTAGAAGAAAATATTCAGAGATTAAAAAAAGTGAGTATAATTTAGCGTTTTCAAAGCTGGTTCATATTTTTGTTGCAGTCCCTACGCTAAATAATGCTTCCAGGTTTGAAGTCTGTTTCCAAATACCAACACACGTAACGGTAAAAACACATTTAAATAAAGCAACAACGAAACAAAAAAAAAAAGCACGGAAAACAATACAAATGAGTCTGTGTTCTTCAAAAACAGCGGTTTCCACCGAATGTGAAACTGGAGTATTTGGAGGGCAAAATTGGAACCTCTTGTTTTGCCCTCCAAATTGAGCTGCATTCCGAATAAGGGGTCTATTGGAAATATTTAGCAGACGCAAATTGGAAGACATACTTCATATTCAATTGAATAAAGCGAAATGAAAATACAACAAAACAACAAAACAAACAAACAAAAGAAGCAAGTAAAAATCACGGTAAAGCAATATATATCTTAATGGCAACCAGCCTTAATTGTGCCTCGTAATAGCAATGGCAATACCAACTTGCGACAACATTTTTAAACAAAGTTTTTGTATTTTAAATTTTGTCTGTAGTATTTCAGTTGAACATTGGAAACTGTCACAAAACAACTATACTCTTTGCCAATCAGAGCAGTCGATCTATTTGCGTCATCAAGGACGTTATATTTTACAGTTCAAGATATACAATACTCTTTTTTTTTTTTTTTTTTTTTTTTTTTTTTTTGCTTAGCAACTGGAGGATGAACGTGACAACGCCCGCTCCTCACACTACGAGAGAATCCAGTCCATACAGAAGTTTCAAGACGAATCCAAAGAAATCCAAGAAAGAGAGATTGAGGCTGTCAGGACTCGTCTAACAAGGGTACCCGCATTTGATTTCTCTAGTAATATATCTTTCTTCAAAGTGGACTCCCTTTTGGAATACATTTTTCGTTGAAAGAGCTTCCTGAGTGAGAGTGCTTTCTCAGTCGATCTCACGAGCCAGATGCTGGCAGTTTCGGATTGCAGTTTTAAGGTTGAATTTTGAGGAAGTTAAAAAATTTCTTGAAACAAAGGAGAGAAGCAATAATTAAACAACTTCGTTCGTATTTTGAACGAGCTCTTTTCAATCAGATTGATTGATTGATTGATTGATTGATTGATTGATTGATTGATTGATTGATTGATTGATTGATTGATTGATTGAACAACTCTACCCACAAAAGATAGCGGGTCGTGGAATCGAACCTATGACCACAGTAGTAACAGTAGTGGAATAGCAGCTCGCAATACCCGTGCTTTTCTGGAACTCCTATAATACGGACAAGATACAGTGTCATATATGTCCATATTAAGAGGGGCGTCCGTCTGTCCGTCCTTCCGTATTAAGCGGGTATGAAAAGTGGCGATTTATGAGTAAATAAAATCCAACAGCGCGGTGTCCAAATTAATTCGGTGTCCATAAAGTTGTTCTGGCTTTGTTTAAAGGAAAACGAAGCTCATTTGGAAAAAATGCAAGAAAAAACGAAAAGAGAGATGGATGGTCTCACCAGGAAAATTCAGGTCAGCAAATTATACAAACTGGGCATCCTGTGATAAAATATTTGCATCTTTTTTTTTCTTGAGATTCTTAAAAACGTATTGCGCATGTTCGGAAAATCATTAATTTCTACGAACCTATTCTTTCGGGGTGAACACGTGTTTCCATAACCCAAACTGTCCTTCATCGAGAAAGGACCATTTTCTCGGAAATTTTCCGAGCATGCGTAGTGTAACTTTTAATGAACATTTCCTATTTTTGGAACGTGGTCGCCATTTTCTCGGAAATTTTCCGAACATGCGCAGTGTAATTTTTTTTAACTTTAAAATATTTTTTCTTACTTTTTAGGACGGAGAAGTTCGTTTTTCGCAGCTGGAAAACACTTTAAGAGAAAAAGAACAAGAGATTGATCTTTTGAAAACCAAGTTATTAGAAGAAAAACAGAAGGCATATGATAACGAGACGAGTGTGAAAGACGAAAACGCTAAACTGGAAAACTACGCCAAGGCACTCAAAGCAGAGGTGAATATTATGATCGATAAGGCCTTTTATGTACTAGCAAGTTATTTTGATGTTACATCATTTCCCAATGGCCCACTTGCGAGATATGCTTCGCTTGTAACGCACAAGGGTTTCAATTTGAGGCTCCGTGCATAATGCTCAGTGATTCGTGACGGGAGAAAAGAATAAGGACGTGACTGTCACTCTTCAAAAACATGTTTCAAATAGTATTTCTAGCTTTTTGCTTACCGATTGTTTTGTTATTTTCAGGTCGATTCTCTGAGGCAACGAGAAGCGAATCTTTCTGCTTCAAACCGAACTTTAGAACAAGTGGGTACAATACATGACAATTAATCTTGTCTTGAAAGATTTATTTCATCCCTTCAAACAAAAGTTGATACAGTAAATTTTTTACAATATGTTGATGATACAGTAATATTCCTATTTTTAAAAACAACAGGGGTTCCCACGGTCAGGGAAAAATCAGTGAAGTATTCTGAATTTTTTCCAAAGTCAGGGAATTGTCAGGGAATTTTGATTTTGGTCAGTGAATTTCTTAAATTCACCCAAAAGTCAGTGAAAGTCAGGGAATTTCTGTCAGTCTTCGAAAGTCGTGTTGATTTTGGAATTTTTAAATGGGCTTTTTGTGGTCCCACTACCATTTTTCGTAAAATAAGTGCACAGTGTAATCAGTGAAAAAAGGTTTTAGTTAAGGGGAAATGCCAGGGAGTTTTATTTTTCCAGATGAGTGGGAACCCTGAACAAAGGAATTTTTGAACCACAAGGGGTCATTTTCAAAATCTTCAAAAAATAGTTTTGATCCCAGAAGTGAGTGAACAACACCTTGGTAGTGTGGTTTGGTTCATCCATGTGTGTGCATGAATACTTTTCTAGAAGTAAAACTACTATTTAGCTCTTTAGTGCATCACTGGAACAAAACAAGAATACGTCAATTGAACCCTTAAAAGAGTTTTCACGAGGAATGTCTTTTTTCCCCAAGAGCTATGATGAAAAGATACAAGAAACTCGAAGACTACAAGATAAGATCCATAACCAGCTAGAAGAAACAAGCAAGTTGCAAGAGGTAAATTGTTTGAATTTAGTGAATGAAGAGCCATTTAGTTGTAATCGTAATATCTTCAGGGTTCCAAAGGTCAGGGAAAAGTCAGTGAATTCTGAATTTTTTTCGAGGTCAGGGAATTGTCAGATAATTTTGATTTTGGTCAGTGAATTTTTGCAGTTCTCCCAAAAGGCAGTGAAAAGAGAATTTCTTTCAGCCTCCAAGAAATAGTTTTAAATTTGGAATTCTTAGTTGGGCGGTCTGTAATCAAACTCAAGGGCGGATCCAGGGGGAAGGTCGGGGGGGGTCAGGACCCCCCCTGTCAAATTTAAGTTCAATTTTTTTTTATCAATGAGTATATCCTAAAATAAAGATAAAAAGTTTTTTTTTCTGAGAGAAGGCTTAATTTTAATATTCATTTTAATATCAATCAATGCCGTAAGTTTTAGCAGCTCATAAACGCTTCAGTATTTGGGCTTCCTGTGGTAAAATGCGCCCGGGATTCCTGTGCCAACTAAATTTTCCCCCGGGACCCCCCTTTTGAAAAATCCTGGATCCGCCCTTGAAACTACCATCTTTTTGTTAAATTAGTGCACATTGTGATCAGGGAAAAGTCATGAATTTTATTTTTCTAGACAATGGGAACCCTGATCCTGAACCTTCCAACAAACCAATCAATTAAAGTGCATATTTGTCCTGATAAATAATCTTATCTTTTGTAACCAATTTAGAATAAAGAAGATGAGGTTCAAATGTTACGTGGTTTAGTCAGACAACAAGAAGACGCTACGAGACTTCTGGGTGAAAAACTACGAACCGAAGCTCAAGAACAGGTAAGGCAAACAATACGAATCTGGTGACATCCTTTGAACCAATCACAGCGTACAGAAGTTATCTCCTCAGCCAATGAAATCTCAGACACGGACGTAGCCATGGCGACACTAAAGGCGCGATTACACGGTGCAATTTTCTCTGCAACTTGTCTCGCAATGGCGTTGCGAGACAAGTTGCAAGAGCGTTTACACGGTGCAACGGAGACGCAATCGTTGCCGAAAGTAGAAACGAATTAACGTTTCTCTTAATACTCTGTTTTTTTATCTCAGATCCGTAGCGCACTTCAAAGAGAACGTGAAGCGATTGACAAAGAACGAGAGAAACAGAAAGAGAAATTAGACCAGTTTAAAAACAGTTATGATGATATTTTAAAGCAAGTTCGGGCTGAACTCGAAGAGGAAAGAACCGGTCATCATCAGCTTCAGACAGCAGCACTGAAAATGAAAAAGGTGAGAAGAACTTTAGAATCTAACCCTAAACCTTATCCTAAACCTAACCAACTCTAGAATCGATTTCAGTTCTTTCTCGATGAAGAACAATTTGGGCTATGGAAACAATAGACCATTTTCGAGATGCGCGAGCGCTTTCTAAAATATCGCAGGCGCAGAGGCATTTTCGGGCAAGATCACGCGCGCTATTGACTCTGTCCGAAAATGCCTCGAGATCATGTACGCCCCTGAGATATTTTTGAAAGCGCTCGCACATCTCGAAAATGGTCTATTGTTCACCGAGAAGAACATCATTTTCCTCGACGCGCCGATGTGCATTGGCACTTTGAATTGGCTTCTGTTCAACGGCGGTTTGAGGTAGTAGTTTTTTTTACTTGGCCGAGGTCAAATTCCAGACATCTGCGAGTCGTAGAGAGAAAACATGAAAACCTAGAGAAACATGGTGGCAGCGCCCATCAGCGCTTTTTGTCTCTAAATTTATTTCTATAATTACACACAAAAAGCGATCGTTACCAGCACCGGTCTCACTTAAAACTTGTGTGAAACGAACCAGGTCGCATTTAAGACCATTTCGCTTACTCTCCCATTCGTAGGGAATGAAAACCCAGAAAAAAAACAACAGCACTAAAACAGCCGAAGACTTGTACAGCTCCAGAACTTCCCTCTCTTTTTCTTATTTTCATTCTTTCGCTCTTTTTTCACTTTTCAGGAAATTGAAAAACTACGGGAAACCAATTTACACGCTCAAGAAGAGAAAGTGAATGCAGTCGCGCAACTGAGATCAGAATCCAAAGAACAAATTATCAAATTGAAAGACAAAATACAAGAGGTATATGATAAACAATTATTGCAGGTTTTGAGCCTTGAAGCACCACGATATCACATAGGCCGTTTGCATCAGTGCCACTCTTTAATACTACAACTACCGTAATTCTTTGCGCACTTTCTTTTGACTTGAGCCTTGAAGCACCACGATATCTTCTTTATAACAGGCCGTTTGCATCAGTGCCAATCTTTAATACTACAACTACCATAATTCTTTGCGCACTTTCTCTCGACTTTCTTAAAATCGTTAAGGAAATCCGCAAAACATTCTCGGTAATAAAATGACGCCATCATGCAAGTGGATTATAAAACTTAAAGTGTGACGTCAATTGTATGGGAAAACGACTTCCGGGTCCAAAACGAAAAAATATTTCTATAAAGATTTTCTTGATTACTTTTTCTTCATGACAAGATTTGCCAGTTAAGTGTCCAAAGTGCTAACTGTTTTATGTGAAGGTTAAATCATTGAAAACATTTTTCACTTTATTGTTAACAGTTTTTTTGAGCAGTTGAACCCGGAAAAAATTTCTATTATGCTCGTGACAAATATAAACAATTACGATTTTGATGGCAGTCTGTAACTTGTATTTCAGCTGGCACTAATTACAGATAGAAATGAAAAGGACATAGTGTTGGAAATCAACGAGGAATGTCGCCGAATCGCGGCTGTGATTGGTGGATCTCCAAACACCACGCCCATCAAGTAAGTATGACCACAGGTAGCCCAAGCTGTTGAGCCGACATTTGTAGTCGAGTAAAGAGAGATAATAGGGAGCTTAAGGCAAAGCATGGACGACGAAACACATGACGACGGCGATCGAAAGCTGGATGGTTACATGTATTGTACGCAAGTTACTTTCTCTTTTCATGTCTACAAATTTATTCTTTTTATAAACTTTTATTGTAAATAATAATAATAAGGATAACCTTAGTTATACAATTTAATAAGAAAACTAAAGATTTTGAATCTCTTTATTAGTCTACATCTGTACTTTTGCATTTACATTTCGCTTTGATAATGTGGTCATGTTGACCACGAAACGTCAGCAGAATTTCGTTTCTTTAGTTTTCTTATTAAATTTTATTGTAAAATTCCAAAAATATATATATTTTTGAATAGATTTGGGTACGTTTTTATTCTGTGGGTTTTCAACCCTGACGTCATTATTCTGTCGTCGTCGTGTGTTTCATCGTCGACGCTTAAGCTCCGTAATGGTTACTGCTCCATTTAGATTTTTTTCAATCCATTGACTTTCCTTTTCTTTTCTTTTTTAATGTTGTTTATTTGAGTTGTTTTGTACTTCGTTTGTTTTTTTGTTTACTTGTTTGTTTGTCGTTCCATATTGTTTTCGTTCCTTTGTTTGGTTTTATCACCGTTTGGACTATTTTCAACGTCTATCTGCTCTTCCAGGTCGAACAGTCTGTCCAGCAGTTTCACTGGCAGTATTACAGGAAGAGAGAGTCCTGGATCCAACACCAACAGTCCTGCCCGTGATGCACTGGTAACTAACTTTTTTATTCAGTATATTTTGTGTCTCGTATGTTCTAAGTCTCAGTGAATTTTTATTTGTACGTGTGGGTTTTTTGGCCCTCGTCAATTATAAAGTTACTAACTGGGCCATAGAAACGCGAAAACCACTCTAATCAATAAAGATATATTTTCTAGTCAAACTTAAAGTCGTGTAATGCTGAGCTGAGACAACACTTGATTGAAGCCAGAAGAGAAATGGAATATAGCAAGTACGAGTCGCTCAGGAAACAGGTAACACAATCATTAACCATTGACTCGACATGGATGGAGATAAGGTTGGGAACCCTGTGGTATTTTCATTATGGGATGTCAGACGGACACGATATCAATGATGTCGTTGAATGAAGAATTAACTTTATTGGATAGGACATAAGCACTATGGCGCAATTGACGTTGGCAATTTAAATAACAATCAACTAAAACCAATTACATCATACATCGACCTACACCAAAAAGTATTTAATGATAATTTTTGCCGAATATGGCATTCATTGTACCATTGTTTGGCTTAAAAATAACAGTATATTCACTTAGTATTCTTTAACTCTTTCCGGTAGCCGGATATCGCAGATCTAACACACCAACAGATCAGTCTATTCAAGAAGGCTCTCAAGAGTAAGGTGGGTTTTATCGTTCAATACGTTGTAAACAAATTTACATCTAGGATTCATAATGTTGTAGGGGAAAAAGGTGCACGTGTTAACTGATTGATATTTCTTGTTTATATCTTTTTTAGGATGACGAAATTGCCAGGCTTAAGAGGTAATGACAAAAAAAATATTCCTCCCTCGATCCCACTTTTTCTTTCCCCTTTTAACTTTTCCCTCCTTCCTAACCAACGCATCCCAGCCATCCGCCAAACCATTTATCCTTTTATCCATCCATCCATCCATCTATCCATCCATCTATCCATCCACCCATTGGCTTTCCTCTTCTCTTTCATCTCTACGATATTTTCTTTGCAATGAATTTTATTTTTTCATCCAGACAACTGCAAGAAGACACCAACAAAAGCATGGCGCAGTTCAAGTCAGAACGTGCGGTGAGTAGTATTTAAATTCAGTGCGAGAACAACTTAATGCGTTTGCAACCGCGTTCTCTGAATATGTCAGTAATATCCGAAATATCTGTCAAAATATTGTCAGAAACATTGAGATAATAGACCTTTTTACCTTGGCAGTAGTGTTTTCTTATTTCAGACCACGTGTCATTCCCTTGAGAATAAGATTCTTTGTTTGAATGGCACAATTGTTAAGAAATGATACTCTGTGGAATGACGTGTGGTCTGAAACGGGAAAAAAAACATGCCCAAGATAAAAGGCCTAGATTCTATTGTAAGAGGATTGAAAGAATATTACCCCCCCCCCCCCCCCCCCCAGTAATTTTGACAGTTGACTGTGAATGGAAACAGATCTAGAATAAATTGAAGAAAGTCATAACACTAATCTACATATTTACATATAGGTTATGCAGAAAACGATAGACCGTCTTGAGAGAGATCTCAGAGAAACAAAAAAATTGGTAAGACAGAACAGCCAGGCGAGTTCGTGTCTAAATGACTTAGTTTACGTCAATCCCTTGAGAACCATTTCTTTATTTAATGGTTGTACATGAGAAGACACATGAATATGGATACAACTCAAACAATGAATCTTATTCTCAAGGGAATGACACGTGGTCTGAAATGGGGAAACATTGCCCCAAGTGAAAAAGGCGTAATATGCGATTTGCATCAGACACGTTGATCTATTACTTTTCTAACACATCAACTCAGCCCAAGGTCCCTTGGGGAAGGTTCTGCTGATAGGCAAACAAACCTTTAAATGCTTTGTATCTTGAAATCGAAATTATCTTCCCGCAAAAGTTCTTTTTGCCAAGTAACAGTCATTTGATTATGTCCTGCAAAAGGCTATTCTGTTTAAAAAGGAGTTTTTGCAAAGTTGTATGTTTTTTTCTTATATTAGATTCCTGCATCCAGTCCAATTGTAAACGGCCATTGCTCATTAGAAAACACAAACACTAGTGGAATGGGCACGAGTATCAGCTCATGCGCAAGTCCGAGGCCTGGGGAGGACAGTTCCACATCGAGGCTATTACGTCACTTACAGGGTCGAGTCCAACAGCTTCGTGCTCAGAATGACAGTTTGAGGAGTGATTCGTTGAACGAGAGTCATTCAAGTGTTAGTACTGTCGATTCAACGGTGGGTGCAACCAAGTATTTGGAATTTGTATTTCATAGGTCTTTTCTGAGCTCTATAATCGTGATGCATTGTGGTCTAGTTTGGGTATAAACAGCACCATATAAGACATGATAAATAAAAGATGTTTGTACCGAAGCTAGCCCACAATGCACCATGTTCTGTACCTCAAAAGCCTTGGAAAAGATCATAGAGGTCTAAGGCAGTCATATAATGGGGCAATTCAATAGAGATGTGTCTTTTTGGGGGAATGAATTCTCTTGTTAGGCAAAGGTATTGCATTGATGCTGCCCTACAACCTGGCTGCCCTACTATTTGCCATTGCAGTTGCGACTTGACTTTAGAAAGAAAATAATCAACTAGATAAACCCCTAGTAAAGGGCGATAAACCTCTAGGAAAATAAACCTCTAGATAAACTTATAGGAAAAGCCGCAAAATAGCGACAAGAATATCTTGTAATGCAGTTCGATATAACGGTATTTTTTCGCTCATATAAATATCTTGAGAACTATTATTATAATCTCTCATTTGTTTCTTTTGTTCTTGTAGTATGTTGACGGTGCTGACGACCGATCCAGTAAACTCCACTCAGCTCTACAGGTAATTTAAAGACACATCAGTAATCTCTCTCTTTGAATCTTCTTGCAATCTAGTCTTCAGAAAAGTAACCGCATGGCCCTGGTTAGGATTCGTTTATAAGTTAAACCACCATTTAATATTTGTCACCAAAAATGTATCATTTATTTTCTTTTTCTTTTTAAACCGTGGGCACCCAGAAATATTTCAGAAATCGTTGATCGTCATTGAGCAATCTAAAGCAACTCTCTAACTACAAGAAGTTCAACTGATTCGTAGTCAGATAAACTTCGTGTAGTTAGAGAGTCGTTTCTGATGTTTCTGGGTGCTAACGGTTTTTCGATTCGCACTGTAAAATGAAATTTCAAAAGCTCTTTGAAAACATCTCTGTCAGATCTAAAAAACATTTTCAATGTTTGTCTTTTGAAGCTTTCTGACCAGCGTGCGAACAGGAATGCCGCCATGTTAAGCCAAAAGATGTTGGAAATGACCAAACTACAGAAAATGCTCACTCACGCCACAAAGGTTTGAAAATAAAACAGTTATAGTTGCTTTCTTGACGGCTTATACACGTGATCACTTACCGCCATCTTGGAAAAAACAACTAGTCACTAGTTTCTATTACTGACCAAGTACTTGGGAAGTTTTGAATTATTATTTTTTCTTTGTAAAGAGTGAAAGTTCTTTACTGGGCCTTGATACACACTTACGCTCTAAGCCAGAAGTAGTATGGAAGGGCCATTTAATTTTCTTTTTTCAATAACAAACTAATGTCATTTCATAAGATGGTAGTAAACGGCCTATTGTTGTAAACGAGCTTTTTTTCCACAAAGGAATGGAATTTTTAGGTATTTTATTTTCTATTTTTGTTAGCTTATAGCTTTAGACCTCGTTTCCATTCTTTTGTTTCGCTTTAGCTCATTTCTGGCTTAGATCGTAAGCGTGTATATAGCAATACCTATTCAGCAATGATTGTGAAATACTGGGGGGAAATATTCTCGTTTTTATTCATTTATTTATTTATTTATTTTTTAATTCCAGGAAAACATGAAATTAGAAAGAGCGTATGCATCCTTACAACAAAAGATTATCGATACGTCGCCCTAAAGAATTCAAATAGCGAAACTAGCTAGCATCATAATATATTTTCGAATCATTCGTTAAAATAACAAAAAGAGCTGGCGGCCATATTGGGTATACCAAAAGACAACAAAGAGAAATAAACATCTTTTATTAAATTCATTCAACATGGCGGCCATGAAAATCAGCAATTCCTGACCTCGGTTGGCTTCCTTGAATCAAAACTTTCGAGTCTGTCTTACTAGTAGTTACGAGAAGCAATTTCTAGGCTTTTTTAACCACTGATTTGTAATTCTTAAAGCATTTATATTCATCCATTCTCGGTCACTCAGGACAACCCCTTGTTTGAAAGACAATGCATATCGGCTCAAAGTCGTCTCAAACAATACGTCGCTAGTTTCAAAATCTTAGTCTAATGAACTCAGTTTTAAGATAGACAATTCTTGGGGTGCAAACACGTCACTACAAATCCCTTGAGATATAAATAACAATGAAAAAGCCGCCATCTTGGTTGATATAACCAGAGAATTTTAATGAGGAATGCTTTGTGTAGTCAACCAACATGGCGTCTAGTGACGTAGCATCTGGTTAATAATCGTGTGGTGTTAAACAGTTTGCAACATTTTTAGACATTTTTCATAATCAAGTGTTCAAGTGGTTTTTTATCATTTTTGTGTGATATTTTGATATTTTAAAGTATATTTCTAAGTTATTTTAGCTTTTTCATAACGTAAATTTGATATTGAGTGTAAAAATCTTTCTACCAATAATATTAGAACGTGTGTTTTTAGTTTTTCATCGCTTTTAACTTCTTTTTTTCGTCCATCATTAGCCACTTCCTGTTACTGCTTAAATAATTTCTAAAATTCTCGCTCAAATCGTTTTATTATCACCTAAAATAACGTAAAACTGATGTAGTGTGTGTGTTAGGCCTAGTTCAAAAGTCGATCTTCTCATGAACCGAACGCCTTGAAAGCAATGGGTAGAGTACAAACATTAAAAGCATGTAATAGGCTACTTTGCACTATTTTAAGTACTAATTAAACAATAGAATAAGCATAATTTAACACTATTTTAGATTACACTCATAGTGTTTGTGCTCTAATAAAGCGGTGTTCTTTAATGTCGTTAGGCTCATGAAAAGATCAATGTTTGAACTGGGCCGTAGAAAGAAAACTGCTAAACTAATTTTGGTTTAAAACAAATTTGAAGAGTTTTTCATTGACTCGATTATTGCTTAGCTATGATTTCTCGAAAAATAAATATTTGAACTTTCTCTTAGCGGTTTTAGTAGATATCTGAAATATCCACGCAACGATTCATAATATATTCATCTATTGTATAGCCTTGAAAACCGAATAGAACCTGTATTAATAAAATCATATGCAGCTAAAAATGTTTTAGATGCTTTTATGCAAGCTCTGCATTGTCAATCAATTCGGCGCATGCAAGAAGTTGAAGCGAGAACACTTAAAAGCAGCTCCACGGTTGAGGGACTGGGTCCTAGTGCAAATATGAATCTAATTAAGAATTGATCCTCGTCACAAAAAAAGAATCGTACTGTTATTAGTATTATTACCGAGTTTGAGCATGTTTGGATGTAAACTAACTTGAGTAGCAAGCTTTTTTTAAAGGTCGCAAAAATGAGAGGATATATGGGGTTTGCGGACAGCATCCACCATAACAATACATTCTCTCTTATTTTGATGATTTGTGTAAAGCCTGCTTATCAGTCAGTATTTACCCAAACATTCTAAAACTTGGTAAACTAATAATTTCAGCGTGATCTTACATGAGATGGGGTTTGTTTTTCAATTAGATTGATATTTCTGCACTCGTTTCCATTCCTTCTCAACCTCAGAACGACTAATAGGAATGTGTCATCTTGCCTTACAAACGGGTGACTTACTTCTGTTGATATCGCTTATAACTAACAAGAAAAGAGGATGGATCAACGTATTTTTACGGCAAAGAGTAGCTGTTTGTGTATTTTAGTGTTCAGTTTTACCGATAAACACATTTGAAAATCAAAATTAGTGCAATACAAATATAAAGCAATGAATATTATTAATTGTTTGAATTGACGATTCCCGCCAAATAAATACAGCAAATAACCACAATCGGTAAGTATATCATCTTTTATTTTATCTTACTATTAAATGACTAATTTTCTCAAATTAAATTAATTAATTTAAGGCGGCTCAACACCGTTATCCTTGATCGTGCGGGATCAAAAAAAAATTTCAAAATATTATATACACGCACTATATGAAATTTGCAATCGAAACATGTTGTGGACCAAATTCTCAAATTCGCACAAATTTTAAGAACATTTTTTACAAAATAAACTAAGAACGAGGCTCCGTCCATTATTTTCTTTCAATATTATTTCATAGTAATTTTTTCCTCTGTTTTGTTAGGATTACTATCTCAACATAAACTATCTATTTATTTTTCTTAATGAAATTTTCGTGCTAATAAAAGCAATGCTAAGGGTATCACATTCTATAAAGCCATCTCTTCGTAGAGCAGTATACGTACCATAGTACCAGCGACGATTAATTAAGAGATCTGTTAAGATGCTGTTTATTTTCACAGTTCTAGTGGTTGTGGCTACTGTTCATGGTTCTTCCATCGCTTGTGAGGAGACAGAAGGCGGATGTAAGTTTTCTAAATTCATCTTACTAAATATTTCGTTCACGTGCACTCGTTCTTTGTCGTGAAAAAGACGCCGAAACAAAGTAATAAAAAAGAGGGAAAGAAAGAGGGGAAAAAGTAACAAACTGAAAAAATAAGAATGAAATAGAAAGTTAGAAATATTTTGTAGGAAATCAAAACCATGAAGGAAAAGCTATGTAGTTAAAGTGACACTTTAACATGATATTTTTGGATTTGATCTAAAAGATAGCAGAGTGCTTTGTCAGTGTAGTCCTTCGAGTCGGGTGGCTTATCATCGTACGTGGGACTTCCCTTCGTTCGTGATTGTCATTGTGTGATGTGCTGTCCTCTCCCTTGGCGTAAAGGTTTTTTCTCAAGGTTCTCTGGTTTTCCTTCCCTTCCTCAGTTGATATGATAAGTATGCGAGTCGAGAGGTGTCGAATATAAAATTAAATATAACGTAACTTAATAGCAATGCGTGTGACAAGCAAGGATGGTGTAAAATATAAAATTAAAAAATTAAAATTTAGAGGGTCTAATCATCCTTGCTTGCAGCTGAAGGACGCAGCTCAACGTGGTCGAGTCGAAGGCATACGAAGGCGCCTCGGGCAGCCGCCATACGACTCATGTCTGACCACGGAGCACAGCTCAGATCGAATTAGGGTTGGTTTTTACGGAGGGAGGAAAACTCCACTCGCGCCTCTTATTTCTGGGATCTGTTTATAAGGTCTTTCTTTTTGCAAATTAATTCAAGGGTTTTTCTCTGGGTTGTCCTGTTTTACTCCCTCCTCAAAACCTAAATTCTAATTTGACCTGTGAGTTAGCTGTGCCCTAGCTTTGATCAGCCTAGAGGTGGTTCAGTGTTCGGAGAGCAGTATTTATAATAAATCTGTTAACCCAGTACAATATACATATACCTAAAGTTCCATACTGTAATCATAGGTTGTGATATTTTGTCAAGAGAAAGCTGCAACCGTTTCCGAGAAGACAGCAAGTGCAGTGCCCCGTCCTTCAGTCATTACTGCCATTACACATGTGGAAGATGCCATGCTGGTAAGTGAGTTACCAAAATCAAATAAGAACAACGGCGGTCATGCTTATTCCCAGGACAATAAAAATCTTTGTTTGCATGGGATTCTAAACGTATTGTTTCATCCAATATGGCCGCCGTGTGATTAAAGCGAATTGCGTGAAGGTTTTAGATGAATCACTCATGAATGTGTGTGGGGTGTCACGCCACGAAATTGACGATATCCGTTGAGCCAATCCCGGGGCGCGAGATCACTAGTGGCCCAATGAAAATGCTTGGCCATGACGGTCACTACGTCACAATAGGAGCGTAAGAATTTTCTCGACAAAAGCTACTAGCTTGACCATGATGTCAAGGTAAAATACAGCAATAAAAAGAATCAATTCACGCAGGAGTTTATTATACAATATAGTTGCTTCGAAAAAGTTCTTTTACATTTTAAATTGGAGGTCCTGAGTAAAATTCAAGTAATTCTGGTTAAACGATATGGGATTTTTTTCATTCTTACATCATTACGAGCAAGAAAGAGTTAAATTATTTACATTTAGGAAGTTTTAGGGTAAGATATATCAAATAGTATGAACTTGTAAACTAAATCTCCTGTGAATTGTGGAAGAATCTGACGACTTTCGGCGAAAACTCAGGCATGAAATACATGAAAAAAATTCTTTCTTGTAAGAAGAATTTTCAAAATAACTAGTTTCTGAAAAAAATAATCATAAAGTCAGAATAAGACATCTTTCCGAGGTCAAGCCGATGAGTTTCCGAATAGAAACGATGCCTATGGACAAGATGATCAACTGCGCATGTCTGAAAATTAATAGTCGTATTCATTGAAATTTATAATTTACCTTAAAAATCTTGCCAACAAGCAAACAGTCAGACCTGCAGCCCATAGAGATGGTAAATATGGATTTCCTTCACATCCAAAACGGACATGTAAACCTTTCCTTTCGCTGAAATCTGTATCGTCATCATTGATGCCATCACTATACTCTTCATCAGCAACAATAACACTACCATTATCAAAGGCTTTGCACTCTTCATCTTTACTCTTAACACAGACGCTGCTGTCATAACCACCATCATAACTATCACAGTCATCAACATTGCCACAATCCCTTACTTGTCCATAAACAGCACCATCGCTATCGCTTGCTTCGTCATTGATAATATCATCATCTAGGCCATCTCTTTCGTCGCTAACTACACAGCTGTGATCTCCATCATAATCTTCATGATCCTCTTCCTCATCCTCGTCAGTAAATACAGGAAGCTCATATGTATTGGATGTTGAGGGATTCCATAGTGCCAAAGACATTCCGTTGTCGTGTCTCTCATCCCTGGCTAAAATCATTGGTCTTTTTTGGATAAATTCGTCAATAACAACAGAATTATAAGATTGGTTTAGTGTACAGAACTCATCATAGAACTCATCGAAGAATTCTGATACAAACTTCACCACTCTTTCTCTTGATACCCCTAGGAGTTTTGAATTAATCCAACATTGAATCTTTGAATGCTCTTCACTCTTGTCAAAAGAGATACAGGCCAAATGCATCGTCGTTGCTGTATAGGTTTTGGTATCGTTA
Organism: Anthopleura sola; assembly: GCA_023349425.1. Lineage (NCBI taxonomy): Eukaryota > Metazoa > Cnidaria > Anthozoa > Actiniaria > Actiniidae > Anthopleura > Anthopleura sola. The sequence goes on from JALHLI010000014.1 coordinate 1,336,696, forward strand.
AGGCAAGTGTACTCAACAATAGCAAAGAGAAGAGCTGTGACACGGCTTTCGTCAGGGAAGTTCCTCGATAGTTTGTAGAACTTCGGAGGGTTTTTGTGCCATTTTGGGAGGTTGTCATCAGATGTTTCATCATCGCTTGTATCATAATCTTCATCGTATTCTGAGTCATCATCATCATAGATATCTTCATCATCACCATCATAAACATTACCACAGTCTAGTTTGGATGCTACTAATGGCCTGTTTTTCAAAAAATCTTCTATCAAGCCGATGGTTCTGGAAATGAAACCCATCATCACTTTCCATACATCGTTTGAAAAGTCATTGTTTTCAGGTGTTAGCTGATTGGTCAGTTTCTTCAAGTAGTCCCGGTACTGAAGTGTGTTTGCACTGTAAGCCTTGCTTCAATGCAGACTTGATTCAGATCAGTTTTGTTTACGATGTGATGTCTTGAGATTGATCAATGGTAATATCGCGATTCTCCTATAAGTTTGATCGGGAGAGAGCCGCCAATATACACCCGTATTGTCGGCTCAGAATTACCGCGCGATAGAAAAATCGCAATACAAAACTTATTGCGATTTTGAGCAGCCAATACGGGTTATATTGACGGCTAGTTGGGAGAAAATATATTCCGTATTGGTCTTCGTCGCAATAAGTTATAAATATTCGGCATCTCTTATGTTGTAATCAGTTTACCTCCTTATGCAGACGTACAGCAAAACAAGTAGTATAATGAAGTAGGTTACTCTTACTACGAGAGGCTCGTTGTCCTCGGCTGTAATGAAAAAGAAAAGAAACATGTTAAAGGCTAAATTAATCGAAAACCAACAAATATTTTAATGAATGAAAAAATGGTTTCTAAATAATTTTAATAAATATTTTAATTAAACTTAAAAGTTATAATTTTGTAAAAGAAATCCGGATTTCTTTTACCTAAAATATCATAAAAAATAAAAACAAAGAAATGTCAAAAATATTCTTACGCGCGCTCCCAGCAAGACGTGCGGGAAACCCTCGGGATAAAATCAGATTCCCTCCGATAAAGTTTCTTACGCAGTTGATATTTTGGGTAATTTATGTAGTAAGATATATAATGCTAGTTGAGTGACTTATCCTTGTTGGATCAAAAGACTGTATTCCTCCCCATGAAATGAACAGTTGTGGAAACTCATAACTTACATGCAGCGAGCTATCCTCTTAGAAGCAAGATCGATTATATTCTTTTTAAAACTTTTGAAATATCAGTTAAAATTTTGTACCAAGATCTTCGTTTGGTTCACTAGTATTATGTACTTATTGAGTTCCGTGCCAAGGACCGAGAGCCAAATATTTTCCCGTTCGGACCGACCTTAACTCAGTCAATAAGCATTTTATCATATGACCACATATAAAAAATCGATTTCAAAGCGTTTTTAATAAATGCGAATCAAAATCGGCAGCGAGTCCGAACGGCGAGTCCGAACGGGAAATTATTACACTTTTCGGAAAAGCGTACTTTTTTTGCTGACGCCATTTTCCCCAAAGGTTTTTTTAAGAATCACGCGTACAGTGAAATACGGTCATATGATAACTTCCTTTTCTAAAGTTTACCGAAAATATTTTTTCTCTTTTCTATGTTGAAATATTTTGATTTATCTTTCTTTTAGTTTCAGTGAAAAAACCATTATATTGAAAAATTTCCAAAACTTTTCCTTGAAACAATTTTTTTTCTGCGGAATACAATTTTTTTTCTGCTTCAATTTAAAATAAACTTTACCTGTTTTCATCCTTTTGAAGGTGTTCATTTTCTAGCACGAAAAATATGTTTTTCGTTAAAAAACAATTTCTAAGAAAATTTTTGTCTTTCGTCGGTAAGACGCAAGTTCTATCTGAATTAATTAGAACTTGATGATTATGACGTCACAGACATGCGCACGCAGAATGATACCCAGGTTCTCTCGCACTTTTATTTGTCACTTTTTACTCAATTCTTCTTTACTTTATCGTAAATTGTGGATTGATTACAATATTTAAATTTTTGTTCAAAAACGAGTCCCACATTGGAAGGTTTTAAGTTTTAAGTTAAATATCAGGCCTTTTGTCAGTTGTTAGTTGAATTTTAGGCTATTTGGCAGTTAAATGTCAAGGTGTTTGTCAGTTGTCAGTTAACCACATTCGCCCTGTTATTCGTCGCGCGATATGCAGATATAAAGGATTTTGGGAATGATAGAATGCGAGAAGTATTGACATTCATTCCGCTACGCGTTGTTATTCTCCTTACACTTCTCTCTTGTTCTGTGAATCCCAGCGTGCTTCATGCCTGCACAAAAAACTGTTTATTGCTATTCGCCATCGCGCGAGTGCAGCAGTGTAGCAGCTCAGCGGGAATTAAGCTGAAAGCAATGTGAAGGCGCCCATGTACGACCCCACAACACAGCTCTAACCAGTTAGCACAAAGCTCATCTTTAACAATACGTCCGCGAAATCATGGATCCATGCTCCTTTCCGTAGTCTTCCCACAATCCCTTATGATCCCAGCGCGAGCTCGAGGTCAGGGTAAAATTTGCATATTTTTTATACATTTTTATGCAAATTTTACCCTGACCTCGAGCTCGCGCTGGGATCATAAGGGATTGTGGGAAGACTACGGAAAGGTCTATTGCTAATAAATATCCTCTCTTTGTCTCAGAATGGAAAAGGGTCACGAAAGAAATGATCCAATCAACTTACAGCGTTAATGTCGACCTGAAGTACAATGACGTCGAAGGGGGCCTGAAGATAGTAGGTAACGTCACAAAGTATGGTTGCGGTCGTACTACTGGTTCCGGTGCAATTACTTTCATCAAAGGTAATTGGATTAAGATCAAGTACACTCAGGAGTTCATTGGCGCGGCATCGTGTTGGAAGATATTTGGAGGAGTAGCATATCCTAAGTACAGGTAACTGGATGGATGGATGGATGGATGGATGGATGGATGGATGAATGGATGGATGGATGGATGGATGGATGGATGGATGGATGGATGCATGGATGGATGCATGGATGGATGGATGCATGGATGGATGCATGGATGGATGGATGGATGGATGGATGGATGGATGGATGCATGGATGCATGGATGGATGGATGGATGCATGGATGGATGGATGGATGGATGGCTTGCTGGATGAATGGATGGATGGATGGATGGATGGATGAACCAGATGGGGAAAACATGGTGGGGAATATGAAAGTGGTGAATGGAGATTGAGTGCACCATGGATAATATATTCACATATTCCTTTAATTTGTAATTTTTTTTGTTTGATCTTATCTATTTAGGAAGCAGTTTGCTTTTTCTAAGGGCGATGACTGTTTCTACTCGCGACTCAACAACCTGATGGACTTCTCCGCTGAGGCAGGTGACAAGATATATAACGAGTACCGGATGAATAGCGCTAAGAGTGAGTATTATAACAAACGTGCTTCCACGGTTAACCGACAGATCGAACCCTGAAACAGCCTCTGGGCTGATCAAAGTCAGGGTACGGCTAGGTCAAAGGTCGAACCCTGAAACAACCTCTGGGCTGATCAAAGTCAGGGTATGGCTAGGTCAAAGATCGAACCCCGTATAAACAGCCTCTGAGCTGATCAAAGTCAGGGTACAGCTAGCTGGTCACAGATCGAATGGGAATTTAGCATTTTAGGTTAAGAAACCAAACAAACTCTAATCACATATCTTTTTCATCAGATTCTAAGTTTGATGGTCAAGTTTACCGATGTGACAACGAGAAGCTGAACTTCTGGCACACCAACAACGGAAAAGGAGTTCGTCGAGCCACGGTAGAGCTGAGGCGATCACCAAATGGAGGCGATGCGGGAATATCAACAGAAACTTCATGTGGAACTCCACGCTACATCATCAAGGATATCTATGTCATATAACTTGATGATCACCAGAAAAAGATAATGAGAATGAGAATAAAACGATGAAAATATAAAAAGGTATCTGTTTATCTCTGATCAACTTTCAATATTAAAAAAAAAAAGATTGAAACAAAACATTTTTTTTTAATTAACGCTCTATATTTTAAAGTGAAAAAAAAAAAAAAATTTGAAAAATGTACACGAGATGGCTAGGGTGAAAAAAGTTGTGAAAAAGAGTCAAAATCCATCCAAACCATAGTCCATCCTTTTCTCGTGAAAAAAAAAATAATAGTAAAAGTTAAAAAATGTACACGAGATGGCTTGGATGAAAAAAGGTGTGAAAAAAGAGTCAAAATCCATCCAAACCATGGGCTATAGTCCATCCTTTTTTCAGTAAAAAAAAAATGGAAAAAGGTAAAAAATGTACACGAGATGGCTTGGATGAAAAAAGTTGTGAAAAAGAGTGAAAATCCATCAAAACCATGGACTATAGTCCATCCTTTTTTCGCAAAAACAAAAAAAAAAAAAAAAAAAATAGTAAAAGGTAAAAAATATACACGAGATGGCTTGGATGAAAAAAGGTCAAAATCAATCCAAACCATGGGCTACAGTCAATCCTTTTTTCCGTTAAAAAAAAAAAAAAATGGAAAAAGGTAAAAAATGTACACGAGATGGCTTCGATGAAAAAAGTTGTGAAAAAGGGTGAAAATCCATAAAAACCATGGGCTATAGTCCATCCATTTTTCGTAAAAAAAAAAAAAAAAAAGAAAATGGTCAAATGTAAAAAATATACACGAGATGGCTTGGATGAAAAAAGGTGTGAAAAAAGAGTCAAAATCCATCCAAACCATGGGCTATAGTTCATCTTTTTTTCGTAAAAAAAAAAAAAATGGAAAAAGGTAAAAAATATACAGGAGATGGCTTGGATGAAAAAAGGTGTAACACTCGAAACAACATCATTAAAGTCTTTAGTACTCGTGCAATATCTGGTATGAAAATCGGATCGATTCAGCTAAGGAAGCTACGAATAACTATTTGCCGACTCAAAATCAGAAGTGTGGCGAGAAAAAACCTGCTCAGAGCCTCCTCAGTTACACATACTCCCTTAGGATTCTTGTCTTTCCAAAATTGATCTATTCTTCACAGTTCATTTCCTAACGAGATTTCCTCGTGCACTTTTTCTTTTTCTTTTTCTTTTTCCCATCAATTATAATTATCATGTTTATTAATTAAGGACCATACCTCCAAACGTAGTGCTGAAGCTCAGTATGGCAGCGCGAAGCATTTAAGGCTATGCCGGAGATTTCGACCCCGACACCGTTATCCCTGGATTTACAGACTGATCAGGAAGCTCGGCCGAAGCCTAAGGGAGAGGTTAGTCGGCCCCTAGACCGTAGATGATTAACCCCTTGCTATGAACAGCACACCCAATAATTCGCTTGTGTCGCTGAGCACTAATCTCAAGTAGACAATCCTTTCCATGTGGGATTCGTTTTGAGAAACCTATCGGTGACGTTTATGGAAAATTTAATTTTAACGCGCAGACTTGGGGGAACTCAAAAGGAAGTCTTGGGTTTTTTTTTTTTAACCCTAACAACCTTACAACACTCATGAAAGGAAAAAAGAAAAAAAGGAAAAACTGGAATAAACATGCGCATAGTAAGATATGGCTTTGATGAAAAAAGTTGTGAAAAAAAAGTCAAAATCCATCAAAACCATAGACTATAATCCATCCTTTTTTCGTAAAAAAAAAAAAAAAAATAGTAAAAGGTAAAATATATACACGAGATGGCTTGGATGAAAAAAGGTGTGAAAAAAGGTCAAAATCAATCCAAGCCATGGACTATAGTCCATCCTTTTTTTGGAAAAAATAAAATATGGTAAAAGGTAAAAAATATACCCAACAAAGCTTGGATGAAAAAAGAGTCAAAATCCATCCAAACCATAGGCTATAGTCCATCCTTTTTTCCGTAAGAAAGAAAATGGAGAAAGGTAAGAAATGTACACGAGATGGCTTGGATGAAAAAAGTTGTGAAAAAGGGTGAAAATCCATCAAAACCATGGGCTATAGTCCATCCTTTTTTGGTAAAAAAAAAAAGAAAAAAAAAAAAGTAGTAAAAGGTAAAAAATATACACGAGATGGCTTTGATGAATAAAGTTTTGAAAAAGGGTGAAAATCCATCCAAACCATGGGCCATAGTCCATCCCTTTTTCATTAAAAAAAATGGTAAAAGGTAAAAAATATACACGAGATGGCTTGGATGAAAAAAGGTGTGAAAATTGGTCAAACTACAGTCTACCCTTTTTGGTCAAAAAAGAACAAAATGATACAATTTGAAAAACATATATACACGAGATGGAATATATGAAAAAAGGTGTGAAAAAAGAGTCAAAATCCATCCAAACCATGGGATATAGTCCATCCTTTTTTCGTAAAAGAAAAAATGATAAAAGGTAAAAAATATACACGAGATGGCTTGGATATAAAAAGGTGTGAAAAAAGAGTCAAAATCCATCCAAACTATGGGCTATAGTCCATTCTTTTTTCTTAAAAAAAAAAAAAATGTTAAAATGTAAAAAATATACACGAGATGGCTTGGATGAAAAAAGGTGTGAAAAAAAAGTCAAAATCCATCCAAACCATGGGCTATAGTCCATCCTTTTTTAAGTAAAAAAAATGGTAAAAGGTAAAAAATATACACGAGATGGCTTGGATGAAAAAAGGTGTGAAAAAAAAAAACGAAAATCCTACCAAGCCATGGGCTACAGTCCATCCTTTTTTCGTGAAAAAAAATAATAATAGTAAAAGGTTAAAAATATGCACGAGATGGCTTGGATGAAAAAAGGTGTGAAAAAAAAATCAAAATCCATCCAAACCATGGGCTATAGTCCATCCCTTTTTCGTAAAAAACAAAACAAAATGGTAAAAGGTAAAAAATATACACGAGATGCCTTGGATGAAAAAAGTTGTGAAAAAGGGTGAAAATCCATCAAAACCATGGGCTATAGTCCATCCCTTTTTTGTTAAAAAAAAAATGGTAAAAGGTAAAAAATATACACGAGATGCCTTGGATGAAAAAAGGTGTGATAAAGGGTGAAAATCCATCAAAACCATGGGCTATAGTCCATCCTTTTTTTATTAAAAAAAATGGTAAAAGGTAAAAAATATACACGAGATGGCTTGGATGAAAAAAGGTGTAACACTCGAAAAAACATCATTAAAGTCTTTAGTACTCGTGCAATAACTACTTGCCGACTTAAAATCAGAAGTGTGGCGAGAAAAAACCTGCTTAGAGCCTCCTCAGTTACACATACTCACTTAGGATTCTTGTCTTTCCAAAATTGATCTATTTTTCACAGTTCATTTCCTAACGAGATTTCTTTGTGCACTTTTTCTTTTTCTTTTTCTTTTTCCCATCAATTATCATTATCATGTTTATTAATTAAGGACCATACCTCCAAACGTAGTGCTGAAGCTCAGTATGGCAGCGCGAAGCATTTAAGGCTATGCCGGAGATTTCGACCCCGACACCGTTATCCCTGGATTTACAGACTGATCAGGAAGCTCGGCCGAAGCCTAAGGGAGAGGTTAGTCGGCCCCTAGACCGTAGATGATTAACCCCTTGCTATGAACAGCACACCCGATAATTCGCTTGTGTCGCTGAGCATTAATCTCAAGTAGACAATCCTTTCCATGTGGGATGCGTTTTGAAAAACCTATCGGTGACGTTTATGGAAAATTTAATTTTAACGCGCAGACTTGGGGGAACTCAAAAGGAAGTCTTGGGGTTTTTTTTTTTTTTTTTTTAACCCTAACTACCTTACAAAATTCATGAAAGGAAAAAAGAAAAAAAGAAAAAAATGGAATAAACATGCGCATAGTAAGATATACAAATAAACATCAATAGTTGTCAAGATTTACATATGCATAGTGGAGTATATGGATATAAAATTGGGTGGAAAAGGGTGAAAATCCATCAAAACCATGGACTATAGTCCATCCTTTTTTTATTAAAAAAAAATGGTAAAAGGTAAAAAAATATACACGAGATGGCTTTGATGAATAAAGTTGTGAAAAAAGGTCAAAATCAATCCAAGCCATGGACTATAGTCCATCCTTTTTTTGGTAAAAATAAAATATGGTAAAAGGTAAAAAATATACACGAGATGGCTTGGATGAAAAAAGTTGTGAAAAAGGGTGAAAATCCGTCAAAACCATGGGCTATAGTCCATCCATTTTTCGTAAAAAAAAAAAAAATGAAAATAGTAAAATGTGAAATATATCCACGAGATGGCTTGGATGAAAAAAGGTGTGAAAAAGAGTCAAAATCCATCCAAACCATTGGTTATAGTCTTACTTTTTTCCGTAAAAAAAAAATGGTAAAAGGTAAAAAATATACACGAAATTCCTTGGATGAAAAAAGGTGTGAAAATAAAATCAAAATCCTACCAAGCCATGGGCTATAGTCCATCCTTTTTTTAGTAAAAAAAAAATATGGTAAAAGGTAAAAATTATACTTGAGATGGCTTGGATGAATAAAGTTGTGAAAAAGGGTGAAAATCCATCAAAACCATGGGCTATAGTCCATCATTTTTTTTTGTAAAAAAAAAATATGGTTAAAGGTAAAAAATATACACGAGATGGCTTGGATGAAAAAAGGTGTGAAAAAAGAGTCAAAATCCATCCAAACTATGGGCTATAGTCTTACTTTTTTCTTAAAAAAAAAAAAAAAGTAAAATATAAAAAATATACACGAGATGGCTTGGATAAAAAAAGGTGTGAAAAAAAAGTCAAAATCCATCCAAACCATGGGCTATAGTCCATCCTTTTTTAAGTAAAAAAAATGGAAAAAGGTAAAAAATGTACACGAGATGGCTTGGATGAAAAAAGTTGTGAAAAAGGGTGAAAATCCATCAAAACCATGGACTATAGTCCATCCTTTTTTTATTAAAAATAAAATGGTTAAAGGTAAAAAATATACACGAGATGGCTTGGATGAAAAAAGGTGTGAAAAAAAAGTCAAAATCCATCCAAACCATGGGCTATAGTCCATCCTTTTTTAAGTAAAAAAAATGGTAAAAGGTAAAAAATATACACGAGATGGCTTGGATGAAAAAAGGTGTGAAAAAAAACAAACGAAAATCCTACCAAGCCATGGGCTACAGTCCATCCTTTTTTCGTGAAAAAAAAAATAATAGTAAAAGGTTAAAAATATGCACGAGATGGTTTGGATGAAAAAAGGTGTGAAAAAAAAATCAAAATCCATCCAAACCATGGGCTATAGTCCATCCCTTTTTCGTAAAAAACAAAACAAAATGGTAAAAGGTAAAAAATATACACGAGATGCCTTGGATGAAAAAAGTTGTGAAAAAGGGTGAAAATCCATCAAAACCATGGGCTATAGTCCATCCCTTTTTTGTTAAAAAAAAACCAAAATGGTAAAAGGTAAAAAATATACACGAGATGCCTTGGATGAAAAAAGGTGTGATAAAGGGTGAAAATCCATCAAAACCATGGGCTATAGTCCATCCTTTTTTCGTAAAAAAAAAAAAATGGTAAAAGGTAAAAAATATACACGAGATGGCTTGGATGAAAAAAGGTGTAACACTCGAAAAAACATCATTAAAGTCTTTAGTACTCGTGCAATAACTATTTGCCGACTTAAAATCAGAAGTGTGGCGAGAAAAAACCTGCTTAGAGCCTCCTCAGTTACACATACTCACTTAATATTCTTGTCTTTCCAAAATTGATCTATTTTTCACAATTCATTTCCTAACGAGATTTCTTTGTGCACTTTTTCTTTTTCTTTTTCTTTTTCCCATCAATTATCATTATCATGTTTATTAATTAAGGACCATACCTCCAAACGTAGTGCTGAAGCTCAGTATGGCAGCGCGAAGCATTTAAGGCTATGCCGGAGATTTCGACCCCGACACCGTTATCCCTGGATTTACAGACTGATCAGGAAGCTCGGCCGACGCCTAAGGGAGAGGTTAGTCGGCCCCTAGACCGTAGATGATTAACCCCTTGCTATGAACAGCACACCCGATAATTCGCTTGTGTCGCTGAGCATTAATCTCAAGTAGACAATCCTTTCCATGTGGGATGCGTTTTGAAAAACCTATCGGTGACGTTTATGGAAAATTTAATTTTAACGCGCAGACTTGGGGGAACTCAAAAGGAAGTCTTGGTTTTTTTTTTTTTTTAACCTTAACAACCTTACAACATTCATGAAAGGAAAAAAAAAAAAAAAAAAAAAAATGGAATAAACATGCGCATAGTAAGATATACAAATAAACACCAATAGTTGTCAAGATTTACATATGCATAGTGGAGTATATGGATATAAAATTGGGTGGAAAAGGGTGAAAATCCATCAAAACCATGGACTATAGTCCATCCTTTTTTTATTAAAAAAAAATGGTAAAAGGTAAAAAATATACACGAGATGGCTTTGATGAATAAAGTTGTGAAAAAGTGAGAAAATCCATCAAAACCATGGTCTATAGTCCATGCTTTTTTCGTAAAAAAAAAAATGGTAAAAGGTAAAAAATATACACGAGATGGCTTGGATGAAAAACGTTGTGAAAAAGGGAGAAAATCCATCAAAACCATGGGCTATAGTCCATCCTTTTTTCGTAAAAAAAAAAAATGGTAAAAGGTAAAAAATATACACGAGATGGCTTGGATGAAAAACGTTGTGAAAAAGGGAGAAAATCCATCAAAACCATGGGCTATAGTCCATCCTTTTTTCGTAAAAAAAAAAAAGGTAAAAGGTAAACAATATGCACGAGATGGCTTTGATGAATAAAGTTGTGAAAAAGGGAGAAAATCCATCAAAACCATGGGCTATAGTCCATCTTTTTTTCGTAAAAAAAAAAAAAAAATGGTAAAAGGTAAAAAATATACACGAGATGGCTTGGATGAAAAAAGGTGTGAAAAAGTGTGAAAATCCATCAAAACCATGAGCTATAGTCCATCCTTTTTTCGTAAAAAAAAAAAGGTAAAACGTAAACAATATGCACGAGATGGCTTTGATGAATAAAGTTGTGAAAAAGGGAGAAAATCCATCAAAACCATGGGCTATAGTCCATCTTTTTTTCGTAAAAAAAAAAAAAAATGGTAAAAGGTAAAAAATATACACGAGATGGCTTGGATGAATAAAGTTGTGAAAAAGGGAGAAAATCCATCAAAACCATGGGCTATAGTCCATCTTTTTTTCGTAAAAAAAAAAAAAAATGGTAAAAGGTAAAAAATATACACGAGATGGCTTGGATGAAAAAAGGTGTGAAAAAGTGTGAAAATCCATCAAAACCATGAGCTATAGTCCATCCTTTTTTCGTAAAAAAAAATGGTAAAAGGTAAAAAATATACACGAGATGGCTTGGATGAATAAAGTTGTGAAAAAGGGAGAAAATCCATCAAAACCATGGTCTATAGTCCATCCTTTTTTCGTAAAAAAAATAATGGTAAAAGGTAAAAAATATACACCAGATGGCTTGGACGAAAAACGTTGTGAAAAAGGGAGAAAATCCATCAAAACCATGGGCTATAGTCCATCCTTTTTTCGTAAAAAAAAAAAGGTAAAAGGTAAAAAAAATACTTGAGATGGCTTGCATGAATAAAGTTGTGAAAAAGAGTGAAAATCCATCGAAACCATGGGCTATAGTCCATCATTTTTTTTGGTAAAAAAAAAAAATATGGTTAAAGGTAAAAAATATACACGAGATGGTTTGGATGAAAAAAGGTGTGAAAAAAAGTCAAAATCCATCCAAACCATGGGCTATAGTCCATCTTTTTTTAGGTAAAAAAAATGGTAAAAGGTAAAAAATATACACAAAATTCCTTGGATGAGAAAAGGTGTGAAAAAAAAAACGAAAATCCTACCAAGCCATGGGCTACAGTCCATCCTTTTTTCGTGAAAAAAAAAATAATAGTAAAAGGTTAAAAATATGCACGAGATGGCTTGGATGAAAAAAGGTGTGAAAAAAAAATCAGAATCCATCCAAACCATGGGCTATAGTCCATCCTTTTTTCGTAAAAAAAAAAGAAAAATGGTAAAAGGTAAAAAATATACACGAGATGCCTTGGATGAAAAAAGGTGTAACACTCGAAACAACATCATTACAGTCTTTAGTACTCGTGCAATATCTGGTATGAAAATCGGATCGATTCAGCTAAGGAAGCTAGGAATAACTATTTGCCGACTTAAAATCAGAAGTGTGGCGAGAAAAAACCTGCTTAGAGCCTCCTCAGTTACACATACTCACTTAGGATTCTTGTCTTTCCAAAATTGATCTATTTTTCACAGTTCATTTCCTAACGAGATTTCTTTGTGCACTTTTTCTTTTTCTTTTTCTTTTTCCCATCAATTATCATTATCATGTTTATTAATTAAGGACCATACCTCCAAACGTAGTGCTGAAGCTCAGTATGGCAGCGCGAAGCATTTAAGGCTATGCCGGAGATTTCGACCCCGACACCGTTATCCCTGGATTTACAGACTGATCAGGAAGCTCGGCCGAAGCCTAAGGGAGAGGTTAGTCGGCCCCTAGACCGTAGATGATTAACCCCTTGCTATGAACAGCACACCCGATAATTCGCTTGTGTCGCTGAGCATTAATCTCAAGTAGACAATCCTTTCCATGTGGGATGCGTTTTGAAAAACCTATCGGTGACGTTTATGGAAAATTTAATTTTAACGCGCAGACTTGGGGGAACTCAAAAGGAAGTCTTGGGGTTTTTTTTTTTTTTTTTTTAACCCTAACTACCTTACAAAATTCATGAAAGGAAAAAAGAAAAAAAGAAAAAAATGGAATAAACATGCGCATAGTAAGATATACAAATAAACATCAATAGTTGTCAAGATTTACATATGCATAGTGGAGTATATGGATATAAAATTGGGTGGAAAAGGGTGAAAATCCATCAAAACCATGGACTATAGTCCATCCTTTTTTTATTAAAAAAAAATGGTAAAAGGTAAAAAAATATACACGAGATGGCTTTGATGAATAAAGTTGTGAAAAAAGGTCAAAATCAATCCAAGCCATGGACTATAGTCCATCCTTTTTTTGGTAAAAATAAAATATGGTAAAAGGTAAAAAATATACACGAGATGGCTTGGATGAAAAAAGTTGTGAAAAAGGGTGAAAATCCGTCAAAACCATGGGCTATAGTCCATCCATTTTTCGTAAAAAAAAAAAAAATGAAAATAGTAAAATGTGAAATATATCCACGAGATGGCTTGGATGAAAAAAGGTGTGAAAAAGAGTCAAAATCCATCCAAACCATTGGTTATAGTCTTACTTTTTTCCGTAAAAAAAAAATGGTAAAAGGTAAAAAATATACACGAAATTCCTTGGATGAAAAAAGGTGTGAAAATAAAATCAAAATCCTACCAAGCCATGGGCTATAGTCCATCCTTTTTTTAGTAAAAAAAAAATATGGTAAAAGGTAAAAATTATACTTGAGATGGCTTGGATGAATAAAGTTGTGAAAAAGGGTGAAAATCCATCAAAACCATGGGCTATAGTCCATCATTTTTTTTTGTAAAAAAAAAATATGGTTAAAGGTAAAAAATATACACGAGATGGCTTGGATGAAAAAAGGTGTGAAAAAAGAGTCAAAATCCATCCAAACTATGGGCTATAGTCTTACTTTTTTCTTAAAAAAAAAAAAAAAGTAAAATATAAAAAATATACACGAGATGGCTTGGATAAAAAAAGGTGTGAAAAAAAAGTCAAAATCCATCCAAACCATGGGCTATAGTCCATCCTTTTTTAAGTAAAAAAAATGGAAAAAGGTAAAAAATGTACACGAGATGGCTTGGATGAAAAAAGTTGTGAAAAAGGGTGAAAATCCATCAAAACCATGGACTATAGTCCATCCTTTTTTTATTAAAAATAAAATGGTTAAAGGTAAAAAATATACACGAGATGGCTTGGATGAAAAAAGGTGTGAAAAAAAAGTCAAAATCCATCCAAACCATGGGCTATAGTCCATCCTTTTTTAAGTAAAAAAAATGGTAAAAGGTAAAAAATATACACGAGATGGCTTGGATGAAAAAAGGTGTGAAAAAAAACAAACGAAAATCCTACCAAGCCATGGGCTACAGTCCATCCTTTTTTCGTGAAAAAAAAAATAATAGTAAAAGGTTAAAAATATGCACGAGATGGTTTGGATGAAAAAAGGTGTGAAAAAAAAATCAAAATCCATCCAAACCATGGGCTATAGTCCATCCCTTTTTCGTAAAAAACAAAACAAAATGGTAAAAGGTAAAAAATATACACGAGATGCCTTGGATGAAAAAAGTTGTGAAAAAGGGTGAAAATCCATCAAAACCATGGGCTATAGTCCATCCCTTTTTTGTTAAAAAAAAACCAAAATGGTAAAAGGTAAAAAATATACACGAGATGCCTTGGATGAAAAAAGGTGTGATAAAGGGTGAAAATCCATCAAAACCATGGGCTATAGTCCATCCTTTTTTCGTAAAAAAAAAAAAATGGTAAAAGGTAAAAAATATACACGAGATGGCTTGGATGAAAAAAGGTGTAACACTCGAAAAAACATCATTAAAGTCTTTAGTACTCGTGCAATAACTATTTGCCGACTTAAAATCAGAAGTGTGGCGAGAAAAAACCTGCTTAGAGCCTCCTCAGTTACACATACTCACTTAATATTCTTGTCTTTCCAAAATTGATCTATTTTTCACAATTCATTTCCTAACGAGATTTCTTTGTGCACTTTTTCTTTTTCTTTTTCTTTTTCCCATCAATTATCATTATCATGTTTATTAATTAAGGACCATACCTCCAAACGTAGTGCTGAAGCTCAGTATGGCAGCGCGAAGCATTTAAGGCTATGCCGGAGATTTCGACCCCGACACCGTTATCCCTGGATTTACAGACTGATCAGGAAGCTCGGCCGACGCCTAAGGGAGAGGTTAGTCGGCCCCTAGACCGTAGATGATTAACCCCTTGCTATGAACAGCACACCCGATAATTCGCTTGTGTCGCTGAGCATTAATCTCAAGTAGACAATCCTTTCCATGTGGGATGCGTTTTGAAAAACCTATCGGTGACGTTTATGGAAAATTTAATTTTAACGCGCAGACTTGGGGGAACTCAAAAGGAAGTCTTGGTTTTTTTTTTTTTTTAACCTTAACAACCTTACAACATTCATGAAAGGAAAAAAAAAAAAAAAAAAAAAAATGGAATAAACATGCGCATAGTAAGATATACAAATAAACACCAATAGTTGTCAAGATTTACATATGCATAGTGGAGTATATGGATATAAAATTGGGTGGAAAAGGGTGAAAATCCATCAAAACCATGGACTATAGTCCATCCTTTTTTTATTAAAAAAAAATGGTAAAAGGTAAAAAATATACACGAGATGGCTTTGATGAATAAAGTTGTGAAAAAGTGAGAAAATCCATCAAAACCATGGTCTATAGTCCATGCTTTTTTCGTAAAAAAAAAAATGGTAAAAGGTAAAAAATATACACGAGATGGCTTGGATGAAAAACGTTGTGAAAAAGGGAGAAAATCCATCAAAACCATGGGCTATAGTCCATCCTTTTTTCGTAAAAAAAAAAAATGGTAAAAGGTAAAAAATATACACGAGATGGCTTGGATGAAAAACGTTGTGAAAAAGGGAGAAAATCCATCAAAACCATGGGCTATAGTCCATCCTTTTTTCGTAAAAAAAAAAAAGGTAAAAGGTAAACAATATGCACGAGATGGCTTTGATGAATAAAGTTGTGAAAAAGGGAGAAAATCCATCAAAACCATGGGCTATAGTCCATCTTTTTTTCGTAAAAAAAAAAAAAAAATGGTAAAAGGTAAAAAATATACACGAGATGGCTTGGATGAAAAAAGGTGTGAAAAAGTGTGAAAATCCATCAAAAC
Organism: Anthopleura sola; assembly: GCA_023349425.1. Classification (NCBI taxonomy): domain Eukaryota; kingdom Metazoa; phylum Cnidaria; class Anthozoa; order Actiniaria; family Actiniidae; genus Anthopleura; species Anthopleura sola. The sequence goes on from JALHLI010000014.1 coordinate 1,352,501, forward strand.
CATGAGCTATAGTCCATCCTTTTTTCGTAAAAAAAAAAAGGTAAAACGTAAACAATATGCACGAGATGGCTTTGATGAATAAAGTTGTGAAAAAGGGAGAAAATCCATCAAAACCATGGGCTATAGTCCATCTTTTTTTCGTAAAAAAAAAAAAAAATGGTAAAAGGTAAAAAATATACACGAGATGGCTTGGATGAATAAAGTTGTGAAAAAGGGAGAAAATCCATCAAAACCATGGGCTATAGTCCATCTTTTTTTCGTAAAAAAAAAAAAAAAATGGTAAAAGGTAAAAAATATACACGAGATGGCTTGGATGAAAAAAGGTGTGAAAAAGTGTGAAAATCCATCAAAACCATGAGCTATAGTCCATCCTTTTTTCGTAAAAAAAAATGGTAAAAGGTAAAAAATATACACGAGATGGCTTGGATGAATAAAGTTGTGAAAAAGGGAGAAAATCCATCAAAACCATGGTCTATAGTCCATCCTTTTTTCGTAAAAAAAATAATGGTAAAAGGTAAAAAATATACACCAGATGGCTTGGACGAAAAACGTTGTGAAAAAGGGAGAAAATCCATCAAAACCATGGGCTATAGTCCATCCTTTTTTCGTAAAAAAAAAAAGGTAAAAGGTAAAAAAAATACTTGAGATGGCTTGCATGAATAAAGTTGTGAAAAAGAGTGAAAATCCATCGAAACCATGGGCTATAGTCCATCATTTTTTTTGGTAAAAAAAAAAAATATGGTTAAAGGTAAAAAATATACACGAGATGGTTTGGATGAAAAAAGGTGTGAAAAAAAGTCAAAATCCATCCAAACCATGGGCTATAGTCCATCTTTTTTTAGGTAAAAAAAATGGTAAAAGGTAAAAAATATACACAAAATTCCTTGGATGAGAAAAGGTGTGAAAAAAAAAACGAAAATCCTACCAAGCCATGGGCTACAGTCCATCCTTTTTTCGTGAAAAAAAAAATAATAGTAAAAGGTTAAAAATATGCACGAGATGGCTTGGATGAAAAAAGGTGTGAAAAAAAAATCAGAATCCATCCAAACCATGGGCTATAGTCCATCCTTTTTTCGTAAAAAAAAAAGAAAAATGGTAAAAGGTAAAAAATATACACGAGATGCCTTGGATGAAAAAAGGTGTAACACTCGAAACAACATCATTACAGTCTTTAGTACTCGTGCAATATCTGGTATGAAAATCGGATCGATTCAGCTAAGGAAGCTAGGAATAACTATTTGCCGACTTAAAATCAGAAGTGTGGCGAGAAAAAACCTGCTTAGAGCCTCCTCAGTTACACATACTCACTTAGGATTCTTGTCTTTCCAAAATTGATCTATTTTTCACAGTTCATTTCCTAACGAGATTTCTTTGTGCACTTTTTCTTTTTCTTTTTCTTTTTCCCATCAATTATCATTATCATGTTTATTAATTAAGGACCATACCTCCAAACGTAGTGCTGAAGCTCAGTATGGCAGCGCGAAGCATTTAAGGCTATGCCGGAGATTTCGACCCCGACACCGTTATCCCTGGATTTACAGACTGATCAGGAAGCTCGGCCGAAGCCTAAGGGAGAGGTTAGTCGGCCCCTAGACCGTAGATGATTAACCCCTTGCTATGAACAGCACACCCGATAATTCGCTTGTGTCGCTGAGCACTAATCTCAAGTAGACAATCCTTTCCATGTGGGATGCGTTTTGAGAAACCTATCGGTGACGTTTATGGAAAATTTAATTTTAACGCGCAGACTTGGGGGAACTCAAAAGGAAGTCTCGGGGTTTTTTTTTTTTTTTTTTTAACCTTAACAACCTTACAACATTCATGAAAGGAAAAAAGAAAAAAAGAAAAAAAATGGAATAAACATGCGCATAGTAAGATATACAAATAAACACCAATAGTTGTCAAGATTTACATATGCACAATATATGGATATAAAATTGGGTGGAAAAGGGTGAAAATCCATCAAAACCATGGACTATAGTCCATCCTTTTTTTATTAAAAAAAAAATGGTAAAAGGTAAAAAACATACACGAGATGGCTTTGATGAATAAAGTTGTGAAAAAGGGAGAAAATCCATCAAAACCATAAGCTATAGTCCATCATTTTTTCGAAAAAAAAAAAGCAAAACGGTAAAAGGTAAACAATAAACACGAGATGGCGGTGTGAAAAAGGGTGACAATCCATCAAAACAATGGTCTATAGTCCATCCTTTTTTTATTAAAAAAAATGGTAAAAGGTAAAAAATATACACGAGATGGCTTGGATGAAAAAAGGTGTGAAAAAGGGTGAAAATCCATCAAAACCATGGACTATAGTCCATCCTTTTTTTATTAAAAAAAATGGTAAAAGGTAAAAAATATACACGAGATGGCTTGGATGAAAAAAGGTGTGAAAAAGGGTGAAAATCCATCAAAACAATGGTCTATAGTCGTTCCTTTTTTCGTAACAAAGAAACAACAAAATGGTTAAAGGTAAAAAATATACACGAGATGGCTTTGATGAATAAAGTTGTGAAAAAGGGAGAAAATCCATCAAAACCATGGTCTATAGTCCATCCTTTTTTGGTAAAAAGAAAAAGAAAAAAAAAAGTAGTAAAAGGTAAAAAATATACACGAGATGGCTTGGATGAAAAAAGGTGTGAAAATTGGTCAAACTACAGTCTATCCTTTTTGGTCAAAAAAGAACAAAATGATACAATTTGAAAAAAATATATACACGAGATGGAATATATGAAAAAAGTTGTGAAAAAAGAGTCAAAATCCATCCAAACCATGGGATATAGTCCATCCTTTTTTAGTAAAAAAAAAAAAAAAATAGTAAAAGGTAAAATATATACACGAGATGGCTTGGATGAAAAAAATTGTGAAAAAAAATCAAAATCCATCAAAACCATAGACTATAGTCCATCCTTTTTTCGTAAAAAAAAAAAAATAGTAAAAGGTAAAATATATACACGAGATGGCTTGGATGAAAAAAGGTGTGAAAAAAGGTCAAAATCAATCCAAGCCATGGACTATAGTCCATCCTTTTTTTGGTAAAAATAAAATATGGTAAAAGGTAAAAAATATACAGGAGATGGCTTGGATGAAAAAAGTTGTGAAAAAGGGTGAAAATCCATCAAAACCATGGGCTATAGTCCATCCATTTTGCGTAAAAAAAAAAAAATGAAAATAGTAAAATGTAAAATATATACACGAGATGGCTTGGATGAAAAAAGGTGTGAAAAAGAGTCAAAATCCATCCAAACCATTGGTTATAGTCTTACTTTTTTCCGTAAAAAAAAAATGGTAAAAGGTAAAAAATATACACGAAATTCCTTGGATGAAAAAAGGTGTGAAAAAAAAATCAAAATCCTACCAAGCCATGGGCTATAGTCCATCCTTTTTTTGGTAAAAAAAAATATGGTAAAAGGTAAAAATTATACTCGAGATGGCTTGGATGAATAAAGTTTTGAAAAAGGGTGAAAATCCATCAAAACCATGGGCTATAGTCCATCATTTTTTTTGGTAAAAAAAAAATATGGTTAAAGGTAAAAAATATACACGAGATGGCTTGGATGAAAAAAGGTGTGAAAAAAGAGTCAAAATCCATCCAAACTATGGGCTATAGTCCATTCTTTTTTCTTAAAAAAAAAAAAATGGTAAAATGTAAAAAATATACACGAGATGGCTTGGATGAAAAAAGGTGTGAAAAAAAAGTCAAAATCCATCCAAACCATGGGCTATAGTCCATCCTTTTTTAAGTAAAAAAAATGGTAAAAGGTAAAAAATATACACGAGATTGCTTGGATGAAAAAAGGTGTGAAAAAAAAAAAACGAAAATCCTACCAAGCCATGGGCTACAGTCCATCCTTTTTTCGTGAAAAAAAAAATAATAGTAAAAGGTTAAAAATATGCACGAGATGGTTTGGATGAAAAAAGGTGTAAAAAAAAAATCAAAACCCATCCAAACCATGGGCTATAGTCCATCCCTTTTTCGTAAAAAACAAAACAAAATGGTAAAAGGTAAAAAATATACACGAGATGCCTTGGATGAAAAAAGTTGTGAAAAAGGGTGAAAATCCATCAAAACCATGGGCTATAGTCCATCCCTTTTTTGTTAAAAAAAAAACCAAAATGGTAAAAGGTAAAAAATATACACGAGATGCCTTGGATGAAAAAAGGTGTGATAAAGGGTGAAAATCCATCAAAACCATGGGCTATAGTCCATCCTTTTTTCGTAAAAAAAAAAAATGGTAAAAGGTAAAAAATATACACGAGATGGCTTGGATGAAAAAAGGTGTAACACTCGAAAAAACATCATTAAAGTCTTTAGTACTCGTGCAATAACTATTTGCCGACTTAAAATCAGAAGTGTGGCGAGAAAAAACCTGCTTAGAGCCTCCTCAGTTACACATACTCACTTAATATTCTTGTCTTTCCAAAATTGATCTATTTTTCACATTCATTTCCTAACGAGATTTCTTTGTGCACTTTTTCTTTTTCTTTTTCTTTTTCCCATCAATTATCATTATCATGTTTATTAATTAAGGACCATACCTCCAAACGTAGTGCTGAAGCTCAGTATGGCAGCGCGAAGCATTTAAGGCTATGCCGGAGATTTCGACCCCGACACCGTTATCCCTGGATTTACAGACTGATCAGGAAGCTCGGCCGAAGCCTAAGGGAGAGGTTAGTCGGCCCCTAGACCGTAGATGATTAACCCCTTGCTATGAACAGCACACCCGATAATTCGCTTGTGTCGCTGAGCATTAATCTCAAGTAGACAATCCTTTCCATGTGGGATGCGTTTTGAAAAACCTATCGGTGACGTTTATGGAAAATTTGATTTTAACGCGCAGACTTGGGGGAACTCAAAAGGAAGTCTTGGGTTTTTTTTTTTTTTTTTTAACCCTAACTACCTTACAAAATTCATGAAAGGAAAAAAGAAAAAAAGAAAAAAATGGAATAAACATGCGCATAGTAAGATATACAAATAAACATCAATAGTTGTCAAGATTTACATATGCATAGTGGAGTATATGGATATAAAATTGGGTGGAAAAGGGTGAAAATCCATCAAAACCATGGACTATAGTCCATCCTTTTTTTATTAAAAAAAAATGGTAAAAGGTAAAAAATATACACGAGATGGCTTTGATGAATAAAGTTGTGAAAAAGGGAGAAAATCCATCAAAACCATGGTCTATAGTCCATCCTTTTTTGGTAAAAAGAAAAAGAAAAAAAAAAAGTAGTAAAAGGTAAAATATATACACGAGATGGCTTGGATGAAAAAAGGTGTGAAAAAAGGTCAAAAGCAATCCAAGCCATGGACTATAGTCCATCCTTTTTTTGGTAAAAATAAAATATGGTAAAAGGTAAAAAATATACACGAGATGGCTTGGATGAAAAAAGTTGTGAAAAAGGGTGAAAATCCATCAAAACCATGGGCTATAGTCCATCCATTTTTCGTAAAAAAAAAAAAATGAAAATAGTAAAATGTAAAATATATACACGAGATGGCTTGGATGAAAAAAAGTGTGAAAAAGAGTCAAAATCCATCCAAACCATTGGTTATAGTCTTACTTTTTTCCGTAAAAAAAAAATGCTAAAAGGTAAAAAATATACACGAAATTCCTTGGATGAAAAAAGGTGTGAAAAAAAAAATCAAAATCCTACCAAGCCATGGGCTATAGTCCATCCTTTTTTTTGGTAAAAAAAAATATGGTTAAAGGTAAAAAATATACACGAGATGGCTTGGATGAAAAAAGGTGTGAAAAAAGAGTCAAAATCCATCCAAACTATGGGCTATAGTCCATTCTTTTTTCTTAAAAAAAAAATAATGGTAAAATGTAAAAAATATACACGAGATGGCTTGGATGAAAAAAGGTGTGAAAAAAAAGTCAAAATCCATCCAAACCATGGGCTATAGTCCATCCTTTTTTAAGTAAAAAAAATGGTAAAAGGTAAAAAATATACACGAGATGGCTTGGATGAAAAAAGGTGTGAAAAAAAAAAACGAAAATCCTACCAAGCCATGGGCTACAGTCCATCCTTTTTTCGTGAAAAAAAAAATAATAGTAAAAGGTTAAAAATATGCACGAGATGGTTTGGATGAAAAAAGGTGTGAAAAAAAAGTCAAAATCCATCCAAACCATGGGCTATAGTCCATCCTTTTTTAAGTAAAAAAAATGGTAAAAGGTAAAAAATATACACGAGATGGCTTGGATGAAAAAAGGTGTGAAAAAAAAAAACGAAAATCCTACCAAGCCATGGGCTACAGTCCATCCTTTTTTCGTGAAAAAAAAAATAATAGTAAAAGGTTAAAAATATGCACGAGATGGTTTGGATGAAAAAAGGTGTGAAAAAAAAAATCAAAATCCATCCAAACCATGGGCTATAGTCCATCCCTTTTTCGTAAAAATCAAAACAAAATGGTAAAAGGTAAAAAATATACACGAGATGCCTTGGATGAAAAAAGTTGTGAAAAAGGGTGAAAATCCATCAAAACCATGGGCTATAGTCCATCCCTTTTTTGTTAAAAAAAAACCAAAATGGTAAAAGGTAAAAAATATACACGAGATGCCTTGGATGAAAAAAGGTGTGATAAAGGGTGAAAATCCATCAAAACCATGGGCTATAGTCCATCCCTTTTTTGTTAAAAAAAAACCAAAATGGTAAAAGGTAAAAAATATACACGAGATGGCTTGGATGAAAAAAGGTGTAACACTCGAAAAAACATCATTAAAGTCTTTAGTACTCGTGCAATAACTATTTGCCGACTTAAAATCAGAAGTGTGGCGAGAAAAAACCTGCTTAGAGCCTCCTCAGTTACACATACTCACTTAATATTCTTGTCTTTCCAAAATTGATCTATTTTTCACAATTCATTTCCTAACGAGATTTCTTTGTGCACTTTTTCTTTTTCTTTTTCTTTTTCCCATCAATTATCATTATCATGTTTATTAATTAAGGACCATACCTCCAAACGTAGTGCTGAAGCTCAGTATGGCAGCGCGAAGCATTTAAGGCTATGCCGGAGATTTCGACCCCGACACCGTTATCCCTGGATTTACAGACTGATCAGGAAGCTCGGCCGAAGCCTAAGGGAGAGGTTAGTCGGCCCCTAGACCGTAGATGATTAACCCCTTGCTATGAACAGCACACCCGATAATTCGCTTGTGTCGCTGAGCATTAATCTCAAGTAGACAATCCTTTCCATGTGGGATGCGTTTTGAAAAACCTATCGGTGACGTTTATGGAAAATTTAATTTTAACGCGCAGACTTGGGGGAACTCAAAAGGAAGTCTTGGGTTTTTTTTTTTTTTTTTAACCCTAACTACCTTACAAAATTCATGAAAGGAAAAAAGAAAAAAAGAAAAAAATGGAATAAACATGCGCATAGTAAGATATACAAATAAACATCAATAGTTGTCAAGATTTACATATGCATAGTGGAGTATATGGATATAAAATTGGGTGGAAAAGGGTGAAAATCCATCAAAACCATGGACTATAGTCCATCCTTTTTTTATTAAAAAAAAATGGTAAAAGGTAAAAAATATACACGAGATGGCTTTGATGAATAAAGTTGTGAAAAAGGGAGAAAATCCATCAAAACCATGGTTTATAGTCCATCCTTTTTTGGTAAAAAGAAAAAGAAAAAAAAAAGTAGTAAAAGGTAAAAAATATACACGAGATGCAAATTTACTTTTCAATTTTCAATATCCACAATATGGGAAAAAATACCTATTTATATAAAAAAGTCAAGTTCTTTAAATATTTTTAAAAACAATCTCAAAATGCACCTGCTCCAAAGTCAAGAATAATAACTAGATCACAAATTTCTTCTTGTTTTGTCCCTTTTGTTTCTATCTTTTTCTAAAACTATTGTAAATATTAAGAAGCTTAGCCTACCTTGGTTCTACACTAATTAACTTGTAAAAATTCAGTGGGTGGTTGTTGACCCGAAAGTTTTAACTCTTTTCAACAACCACACACACAACTTCTCTATCATTTTGTAATTATATCTATGTAAAAACTCTATATCTTATTAATAATTAAGCTCTTTTTTTTTGGTAAATTAATATTATCAAAGTGTGTGAATAAATAAAAGTCTAAAAAAAGTCTAAAGATGGCTTTGATGAATAAAGTTTTGAAAAAGGGTGAAAATCCATCCAAACCATGGGCCATAGTCCATCCCTTTTTCATTAAAAAAAATGGTAAAAGGTAAAAAATATACACGAGATGGCTTGGATGAAAAAAGGTGTGAAAATTGGTCAAACTACAGTCTATCCTTTTTGGTCAAAAAAGAACAAAATGATACAATTTGAAAAAAATATATACACGAGATGGAATATATAAAAAAAGTTGTGAAAAAAGAGTCAAAATCCATCAAAACCATAGACTATAGTCCATCCTTTTTTCGTAAAAAAAAAAAAAATAGTAAAAGGTAAAATATATACACGAGATGGCTTGGATGAAAAAAGGTGTGAAAAAAGGTCAAAATCAATCCAAGCCATGGACTATAGTCCATCCTTTTTTTGGTAAAAATAAAATATGGTAAAAGGTAAAAAATATACAGGAGATGGCTTGGATGAAAAAAGTTGTGAAAAAGGGTGAAAATCCATCAAAACCATGGGCTATAGTCCATCCATTTTTCGTAAAAAAAAAAAATGAAAATAGTAAAATGTAAAATATATACACGAGATGGCTTGGATGAAAAAAGGTGTGAAAAAGAGTCAAAATCCATCCAAACCATTGGTTATAGTCTTACTTTTTTCCATAAAAAAAAAATGGTAAAAGTTAAAAAATATACACGAAATTCCTTGGATGAAAAAAGGTGTGAAAAAAAAATCAAAATCCTACCAAGCCATGGGCTATAGTCCATCCTTTTTTTGGTAAAAAAAAAATATGGTAAAAGGTAAAAATTATACTCGAGATGGCTTGGATGAATAAAGTTGTGAAAAAGGGTGAAAATCCATCAAAACCATGGGCTATAGTCCATCATTTTTTTTGGTAAAAAAAAAATATGGTTAAAGGTAAAAAATATACACGAGATGGCTTGGATGAAAAAAGGTGTGAAAAAAGAGTCAAAATCCATCCAAACTATGGGCTATAGTCCATTCTTTTTTCTTAAAAAAAAAAAAATGGTAAAATGTAAAAAATATACACGAGATGGCTTGGATGAAAAAAGGTGTGAAAAAAAAGTCAAAATCCATCCAAACTATGGGCTATAGTCCATCCTTTTTTAAGTAAAAAAAATGGTAAAAGGTAAAAAATATACACGAGATGGCTTGGATGAAAAAAGGTGTGAAAAAAAAAAAGGAAAATCCTACCAAGCCATGGGCTACAGTCCATCCTTTTTTCGTGAAAAAAAAAAATAATAGTAAAAGGTTAAAAATATGCACGAGATGGTTTGGATGAAAAAAGGTGTGAAAAAAAAATCAAAATCCATCCAAACCATGGGCTATAGTCCATCCCTTTTTCGTAAAAAACAAAACAAAATGGTAAAAGGTAAAAAATATACACGAGGTGCCTTGGATGAAAAAAGTTGTGAAAAAGGGTGAAAGTCCATCAAAACCATGGGCTATAGTCCATCCCTTTTTCGTAAAAAACAAAACAAAATGGTAAAAGGTAAAAAATATACACGAGGTGCCTTGGATGAAAAAAGTTGTGAAAAAGGGTGAAAATCCATCAAAACCATGGGCTATAGTCCATCCCTTTTTTGTTAAAAAAAACCAAAATGGTAAAAGGTAAAAAATATGCACGAGATGGCTTGGATGAAAAAAGGTGTAACACTCGAAAAAACATCATTAAAGTCTTTAGTACTCGTGCAATAACTATTTGCCGACTTAAAATCAGAAGTGTGGCGAGAAAAAACCTGCTTAGAGCCTCCTCAGTTACACATACTCACTTAGGATTCTTGTCTTTCCAAAATTGATCTATTTTTCACAGTTCATTTCCTAACGAGATTTCTTTGTGCACTTTTTCTTTTTCTTTTTCTTTTTCCCATCAATTATCATTATCATGTTTATTAATTAAGGACCATACCTCCAAACGTAGTGCTGAAGCTCAGTATGGCAGCGCGAAGCATTTAAGGCTATGCCGGAGATTTCGACCCCGACACCGTTATCCCTGGATTTACAGACTGATCAGGAAGCTCGGCCGAAGCCTAAGGGAGAGGTTAGTCGGCCCCTAGACCGTAGATGATTAACCCCTTGCTATGAACAGCACACCCGGTAATTGCCTAGTGTCGCTGAGCACTAATCTCAAGTAGACAATCCTTTCCATGTGGGATGCGTTTTGAGAAACCTATCGGTGACGTTTATGGAAAATTTAATTTTAACGCGCAGACTTGGGGGAACTCAAAAGGAAGTCTTGGGTTTTTTTTTTTTTTTAACCTTAACAACCTTACAAAATTCATGAAAGGAAAAAAGAAAAAAAGAAAAAAAATGGAATAAACATGCGCATAGTAAGATATACAAATAAACACCAATAGTTGTCAAGATTTACATATGCACAATATATGGATATAAAATTGGGTGGAAAAGGGTGAAAATCCATCAAAACCATGGACTATAGTCCATCCTTTTTTTATTAAAAAAAAATGGTAAAAGGTAAAAAATATACACGAGATGGCTTTGATGAATAAAGTTGTGAAAAAGGGAGAAAATCCATCAAAACCATGGTCTATAGTCCATCCTTTTTTCGTAAAAAAAAAATGGTAAAAGGTAAAAAATATACACGAGATGGCTTGGATGAAAAAGGTTGTGAAAAAGGGAGAAAATCCATCAAAACCATGGTGTATAGTCCATCCTTTTTTCGTAAAAAAAAAAAAAAATAGTAAAAGGTAAAATATATACACGAGATGGCTTGGATGAAAAAAGGTGTGAAGAAAGGTCAAAATCAATCCAAGCCATGGACTATAGTCCATCCTTTTTTTGGTAAAAATAAAATATGGTAAAAGGTAAAAAATATACACGAGATGGCTTGGATGAAAAAAGTTGTGAAAAAGGGTGAAAATCCATCAAAACCATGGGCTATAGTCCATCCATTTTTCGTAAAAAAAAAAATGAAAATAGTAAAATGTAAAATATATACACGAGATGGCTTGGATGAAAAAAGGTGTGAAAAAGAGTCAAAATCCATCCAAACCATTGGTTATAGTCTTACTTTTTTCCGTAAAAAAAAAATGGTAAAAGGTAAAAAATATACACGAAATTCCTTGGATGAAAAAAGGTGTGAAAAAAATATCAAAATCCTACCAAGCCATGGGCTATAGTCCATCCTTTTTTTGGTAAAAAAAAATATGGTAAAAGGTAAAAATTATACTCGAGATGGCTTGGATGAATAAAGTTGTGAAAAAGGGTGAAAATCCATCAAAACCATGGGCTATAGTCCATCCTTTTTTTTCGTAAAAGAAAAAATGATAAAAGGTAAAAAATATACACGAGATGGCTTGGATGAAAAAAGGTGTGAAAAAAGAGTCAAAATCCATCCAAACTATGGGCTATAGTCCATTCTTTTTTCTTAAAAAAAAAAAATGGTAAAATGTAAAAAATATACACGAGATGGCTTGGATGAAAAAAGGTGTGAAAAAAAAGTCAAAATCCATCCAAACCATGGGCTATAGTCCATCCTTTTTTAAGTAAAAAAAATGGTAAAAGGTAAAAAATATACACGAGATGGCTTGGATGAAAAAAGGTGTGAAAAAAAACAACAAAAATCCTACCAAGCCATGGGCTACAGTCCATCCTTTTTTCGTGAAAAAAAAAATAATAGTAAAAGGTTAAAAATATGCACGAGATGGTTTGGATGAAAAAAGGTGTGAAAAAAAAATCAAAATCCATCCAAACCATGGGCTATAGTCCATCCCTTTTTCGTAAAAATCAAAACAAAATGGTAAAAGTTAAAAAATATACACGAGATGCCTTGGATGAAAAAAGTTGTGAAAAAGGGTGAAAATCCATCAAAACCATGGGCTATAGTCCATCCCTTTTTTGTTAAAAAAAAACCAAAATGGTAAAAGGTAAAAAATATACACGAGATGCCTTGGATGAAAAAAGGTGTGATAAAGGGTGAAAATCCATCAAAACCATGGGCTATAGTCCATCCTTTTTTCGTAAAAAAAAAAAAATGGTAAAAGGTAAAAAATATACACGAGATGGCTTGGATGAAAAAAGGTGTAACACTCGAAAAAACATCATTAAAGTCTTTAGTACTCGTGCAATAACTATTTGCCGACTTAAAATCAGAAGTGTGGCGAGAAAAAACCTGCTTAGAGCCTCCTCAGTTACACATACTCACTTAGGATTCTTGTCTTTCCAAAATTGATCTATTTTTCACAATTCATTTCCTAACGAGATTTCTTTGTGCACTTTTTCTTTTTCTTTTTCTTTTTCCCATCAATTATCATTATCATGTTTATTAATTAAGGACCATACCTCCAAACGTAGTGCTGAAGCTCAGTATGGCAGCGCGAAGCATTTAAGGCTATGCCGGAGATTTCGACCCCGACACCGTTATCCCTGGATTTACAGACTGATCAGGAAGCTCGGCCGAAGCCTAAGGGAGAGGTTAGTCGGCCCCTAGACCGTAGATGATTAACCCCTTGCTATGAACAGCACACCCGATAATTCGCTTGTGTCGCTGAGCATTAATCTCAAGTAGACAATCCTTTCCATGTGGGATGCGTTTTGAGAAACCTATCGGTGACGTTTATGGAAAATTTAATTTTAACGTGCAGACTTGGGGGAACTCAAAAGGAAGTCTTGGTTTTTTTTTTTTTTTAACCTTAACAACCTTAGAACATTCATGAAAGGAAAAAAGAAAAAAAGAAAAAAAAATGGAATAAACATGCGCATAGTAAGATATACAAATAAACACCAATAGTTGTCAAGATTTACATATGCATAGTGGAGTATATGGATATAAAATTGGGTGGAAAAGGGTGAAAATCCATCAAAACCATGGACTATAGTCCATCCTTTTTTTATTAAAAAAAAATGGTAAAAGGTAAAAAATATACACGAGATGGCTTTGATGAATAAAGTTGTGAAAAAGGGAGAAAATCCATCAAAACCATGGTCTATAGTCCATGCTTTTTTCGTAAAAAAAAAAAAATGGTAAAAGGTAAAAAATATACACGAGATGGCTTGGATGAATAAAGTTGTGAAAAAGGGAGAAAATCCATCAAAACCATGGGCTATAGTCCATCCTTTTTTCGTAAAAAAAAAGCAAAACGGTAAAAGGTAAACAATATACACAAGATGGCGGTGTGAAAAAGGGTGACAATCCATCAAAACAATGGTCTATAGTCGTTCCTTTTGTCGTAACAAAGAAACAACAAAATGGTTAAAGGTAAAAAATATACACGAGATGGCTTGGATGAAAAAAGGTGTGAAAAAGTGTGAAAATCCATCAAAACCATGAGCTATAGTCCATCCTTTTTTCGTAAAAAAAAAGCAAAACGGTAAAAGGTAAACAATATACACAAGATGGCGGTGTGAAAAAGGTTGACAATCCATCAAAACAATGGTCTATAGTCGTTCCTTTTGTCGTAACAAAGAAACAACAAAATGGTTAAAGGTAAAAAATATACACGAGATGGCTTGGATGAATAAAGTTGTGAAAAAGGGAGAAAATCCATCAAAACCATGGGCTATAGTCCATCCTTTTTTCGTAAAAAAAAAGCAAAACGGTAAAAGGTAAACAATATACACAAGATGGCGGTGTGAAAAAGGGTGACAATCCATCAAAACAATGGTCTATAGTCGTTCCTTTTGTCGTAACAAAGAAACAACAAAATGGTTAAAGGTAAAAAATATACACGAGATGGCTTGGATGAAAAAAGGTGTGAAAAAGTGTGAAAATCCATCAAAACCATGAGCTATAGTCCATCCTTTTTTCGTAAAAAAAAAGCAAAACGGTAAAAGGTAAACAATATACACAAGATGGCGGTGTGAAAAAGGGTGACAATCCATCAAAACAATGGTCTATAGTCGTTCCTTTTGTCGTAACAAAGAAACAACAAAATGGTTAAAGGTAAAAAATATACACGAGATGGCTTGGGTTAAAAAAGGTGTGAAAAAGGATAAAAATGCATCAAAACCATGGGCTATAGTCCATGCTTTTTTCGTAATAGAAAACAAAATGGTAAAAGGTAAAAAATGTACCCAAGATGGCTTTCATGAGAAAAGTTGTGGAAAAGGGTGAAAATCCATCAAAACCATGGACTATAGTCCATCCTTTTTTTATTAAAAATAAAATGGTAAAAGGTAAGAAATATACACGAGATGGCTTTGATGAATAAAGTTGTGAAAAAGGGAGAAAATCCATCAAAACCATGGTCTATAGTCCATCCTTTTTTCGTAAAAAAAAAATGGTAAAAGGTAAAAAATATACACGAGATGGCTTGGACGAAAAACGTTGTGAAAAAGGGAGAAAATCCATCAAAACCATGGGCTATAGTCCATCCTTTTTTCGTAAAAAAAAAAAGGTAAACGGTAAAAAATATACTTGAGATGGCTTGCATGAATAAAGTTGTGAAAAAGAGTGAAAATCCATCAAAACCATGGGCTATAGTCCATCATTTTTTTTGGTAAAAAAAAAAAGTATGGTTAAAGGTAAAAAATATACACGAGATGGTTTGGATGAAAAAAGGTGTGAAAAAAAGTCAAAATCCATCCAAACCATGGGCTATAGTCCATCCTTTTTTAGTAAAGAAAAATGGTAAAAGGTAAAAAATATACACAAAATTCCTTGGATGAAAAAAGGTGTGAAAAAAAAAACGAAAGTCCTACCAAGCCATGGGCTACAGTCCATCCTTTTTTCGTGAAAAAAAAAAAAATAATAATAGTAAAAGGTTAAAAATATGCACGAGATGGCTTGGATGAAAAAAGGTGTAAAAAAAAAATCAGAATCCATCTAAACCATGGGCTATAGTCCATCCTTTTTTCGTAAAAAAAAAAAAAAAATGGTAAAATGTAAAAAATATACACGAGATGGCTTGGATGAAAAAAGGTGTAACACTCGAAACAACATCATTACAGTCTTTAGTACTCGTGCAATATCTGGTATGAAAATCGGATCGATTCAGCTAAGGAAGCTAGGAATAACTATTTGCCGACTTAAAATCAGAAGTGTGGCGAGAAAAAACCTGCTTAGAGCCTCCTCAGTTACACATACTCACTTAGGATTCTTGTCTTTCCAAAATTGATCTATTTTTCACAGTTCATTTCCTAACGAGATTTCTTTGTGCACTTTTTCTTTTTCTTTTTCTTTTTCCCATCAATTATCATTATCATGTTTATTAATTAAGGACCATACCTCCAAACGTAGTGCTGAAGCTCAGTATGGCAGCGCGAAGCATTTAAGGCTATGCCGGAGATTTCGACCCCGACACCGTTATCCCTGGATTTACAGACTGATCAGGAAGCTCGGCCGAAGCCTAAGGGAGAGGTTAGTCGGCCCCTAGACCGTAGATGATTAACCCCTTGCTATGAACAGCACACCCGGTAATTCGCTTGTGTCGCTGAGCACTAATCTCAAGTAGACAATCCTTTCCATGTGGGATGCGTTTTGAGAAACCTATCGGTGACGTTTATGGAAAATTTAATTTTAACGCGCAGACTTGGGGGAACTCAAAAGGAAGTCTTGGGTTTTTTTTTTTTTTAACCTTAACAACCTTACAACATTCATGAAAGGAAAAAAGAAAAAAAGAAAAAAAAATGGAATAAACATGCGCATAGTAAGATATACAAATAAACACCAATAGTTGTCAAGATTTACATATGCATAGTGGAGTATATGGATATAAAATTGGGTGGAAAAGGGTGAAAATCCATCAAAACCATGGACTATAGTCCATCCTTTTTTTATTAAAAAAAAATGGTAAAAGGTAAAAAATATACACGAGATGGCTTTGATGAATAAAGTTGTGAAAAAGGGAGAAAATCCATCAAAACCATGGTCTATAGTCCATGCTTTTTTCGTAAAAAAAAAAAATGGTAAAAGGTAAAAAATATACACGAGATGGCTTGGATGAATAAAGTTGTGAAAAAGGGAGAAAATCCATCAAAACCATGGGCTATAGTCCATCCTTTTTTCGTAAAAAAAAAAGCAAAACGGTAAAAGGTAAACAGTATACACAAGATGGCGGTGTGAAAAAGGGTGACAATCCATCAAAACAATGGTCTATAGTCGTTCCTTTTGTCGTAACAAAGAAACAACAAAATGGTTAAAGGTAAAAAATATACACGAGATGGCTTGGATGAAAAAAGGTGTGAAAAAGTGTGAAAATCCATCAAAACCATGGGCTATAGTCCATGCTTTTTTCGTAATAAAAAGCAAAATGGTAAAAGGTAAAAAATGTACCCAAGATGGCTTGCATGAGAAAAGTTGTGGAAAAGGGTGAAAATCCATCAAAACCATGGGCTATAGTCCATCCCTTTTTTGTAAAAAACAAAACAAAATGTAAAAAGGTAAAAAATATACATGAGATGCCTTGGATGAAAAAAGGTGTGAAAAAGGGTGAAAATCCATCAAAACCATGGGCTATAGTCCATCCCTTTTTCGTAAAAAACAAAACAAAATGGTAAAAGGTAAACAACTTACACGAGATGCTTTGGATGAAAAAAGGTGTGAAAAAGGGTGAAAATCCATCAAAACCATGGGCTATAGTCCATCCTTTTTTCGGAAAAAAAAAATGGTAAAAGGTAAAAAATATACTCGAGATGGCTTGGATGAAAAAAGGTGTGAAAAAAGAGTCAAAATCCATCCAAACTATGGGCTATAGTCCATTCTTTTTTCTTAAAAAAAAAATGGTAAAATGTAAAAAATATACACGAGATGGCTTGGATGAAAAAAGGTGTAACACTCGAAACAACATCATTACAGTCTTTAGTACTCGTGCAATATCTGGTATGAAAATCGGATCGATTCAGCTAAGGAAGCTAGGAATAACTATTTGCCGACTTAAAATCAGAAGTGTGGCGAGAAAAAACCTGCTTAGAGCCTCCTCAGTTACACATACTCACTTAGGATTCTTGTCTTTCCAAAATTGATCTATTTTTCACAGTTCATTTCCTAACGAGATTTCTTTGTGCACTTTTTCTTTTTCTTTTTCTTTTTCCCATCAATTATCATTATCATGTTTATTAATTAAGGACCATACCTCCAAACGTAGTGCTGAAGCTCAGTATGGCAGCGCGAAGCATTTAAGGCTATGCCGGAGATTTCGACCCCGACACCGTTATCCCTGGATTTACAGACTGATCAGGAAGCTCGGCCGAAGCCTAAGGGAGAGGTTAGTCGGCCCCTAGACCGTAGATGATTAACCCCTTGCTATGAACAGCACACCCGGTAATTCGCTTGTGTCGCTGAGCACTAATCTCAAGTAGACAATCCTTTCCATGTGGGATGCGTTTTGAGAAACCTATCGGTGACGTTTATGGAAAATTTAATTTTAACGCGCAGACTTGGGGGAACTCAAAAGGAAGTCTTGGGTTTTTTTTTTTTTTAACCTTAACAACCTTACAACATTCATGAAAGGAAAAAAGAAAAAAAGAAAAAAAAATGGAATAAACATGCGCATAGTAAGATATACAAATAAACACCAATAGTTGTCAAGATTTACATATGCATAGTGGAGTATATGGATATAAAATTGGGTGGAAAAGGGTGAAAATCCATCAAAACCATGGACTATAGTCCATCCTTTTTTTATTAAAAAAAAATGGTAAAAGGTAAAAAATATACACGAGATGGCTTTGATGAATAAAGTTGTGAAAAAGGGAGAAAATCCATCAAAACCATGGGCTATAGTCCATGCTTTTTTTCGTAAAAAAAAAAAAAAAAAAATGGTAAAAGGTAAAAAATAAACACGAGATGGCTTGGATGAAAAAAGGTGTGAAAAAGGGTGAAAATCCATCAAAAACATGGGCTATAGTCCATCCCTTTTTCGTAAAAAAACAAAACAAAATGGTAAAACAATATACACAAGATGGCTTGGATGAAAAAAGGTGTGAAGAAGGGTGAGAATCCATCAAAACCATGTGCTATAGTCCATGCTTTTTGGTCAAAACCACCCAAAACGATAGGATTTCGAAAATATACACGAGGTGGATTGGATTGAATGGTTTGTAAAAGAGTCAAAGTCCATCATAACTATGGGTTTTAGTCCTTGCGTGCTTTTATATGAAAATTGGCTCAAAATGCCGTGTTTTAGACCCATCAAAAATAATTGATATTTATTTTTCTAAAGATTTGAAAATCATGCACATTTCTTCAAAAATCATTACTTTTTTACCAAAATAGAATAATGAATTACGACAAATAAAAAAAAAATAAAAAAAAATACAACATTGCCACTCATATTGTATCTATTATAACTTAAACTAAGCCGGTGAGGGGACAACTAACGGATTCAGAAGGTCCCGGCGAGGTAGCCCTCATCAATGATAATTTTGCAAAAAGTAAGTGAAAATTATGAATGGAAATTTAATCAAAACCATCGGTTATTGACGACCTTGCTTTTGGTCAAAAATGGCTGAAAATCAATGAACATACTTGAAAAACTGAGTCATGAATAATTCATTGTTTTTTTGAAAAGGTGTGAAAACTTCATAAAATCACAGATACATTTGCCTATCGTATTAATCAATAGCAAGTGTTGTTCAGTTTGTAGACTCCTTTATTACTAATAAATTACATATACAGGTTCTTGCTAAAACTAAAAACGTCTGGTTCTTTTATAATTGGTAAAAACTTGATTCTTTAAGTTGTTCGTAATTTATACTTTATTCCCTATTAACTACAGAATATAGCTAGTGTGTATTCTAATCTCACTGACACTTAAGAAAAACGTTTGCGCGCATGCGCTTCCCAGCACGTTTGCCAAGAATTCATGAACGCTTAGTATGAACAGAAATGTTCGTTTTTTCGGAATACATAAAAAAATTATGAGCATACTTTTGTAAGACCAAGATACTGTAATAATAATAATAATAATAATAATTAATATGAATGAATTATCCCCGAGTTCAAAAAATTACTTTAAGTTTTAATATCTTGTAGAATAAATTTGTCGAACAATTCAAATTTGAACATTCAGCATACCAAGCCCGAAATGCACTATGGGCGGTGAATTTCAATACCCGTAAAGATAACAACAATATGGAATTTTTCTGCAAGTTTTTTTCGGCATATTTTCTCCTGTGATTGCCTGAGTATTCTGGCTACTTCTGTGCTGACATTATTTACATATGAATATAATACTTTCAAGCTTGGTAAGCAGCATGCCACAGAACTTTCACCAAACTTTTTTGGAATTGCTGCATCTAAAAGGCGTGTACATGGTTGTAATATTACAAAGCTTAAAAGATTGACAATAAAATCATTGTACGAAGAGAAGGTCATTTACATTATAGGGTCATTTACTAAAACTACCAGCATTTTGACTTAAATGGGAATAAAAATATCAATAAGAAAATTCGCAAAGCATTCTGGTAGTGATAGTAAAATGACGTCATCTTGCAAACGGTCTGTAGTGGAAAGTGTACCTCTAGCTGAATTCATTTTTTTTTTTTTTACATTTTTTATTTTAATTGAAAGCTCATTGTTCATTAATAATTCCAAGTGTAAAAATAGTTACACTCAACTGTGCTCCGTACGGCCAAGACAAGAAGACTCGTGAAAAACGTTTGCGCATGATTGCATTTTAGCTCGTTTTCCAAGAAAACAAGAAGCGTTTTACTGAGAAAATAAATGTTCATTTTGCCCGAATATACAAAAAAATCGTGAATATATTTTTGCGACTCCACAATATTGTATTAATAAAGACAATATGAAACAGACCTTTTGACATATTTTAAAGTCCATTTGCAAGGCAAGTTTAAAAGTCAAATTTGCATATTTCTACAATAGCACGTTTGACACTAATTTGCATACGGACTTAGAGCAAGCGCAGATTTCGAATATTTAGCTGGTGATTCGCTCAGATCGCAGAATATATTTTAAAATAAATGAGATCGATTTTCAATATTTTTTTTAATTAAAAGACTGTCCTTCGTTCGCGAGCAACTCTCGCTTTTTGCAACCCGTTATCAGGTTTTGGACTTGGGTTCCCTGTGTATAACTGAAGAGAGGAACTAGAAACGAGTAAGTCCATAAAAACATACTTTAAAACAAACCAGAGTCAACTAATTGATTTAAAAAAGTCCATTCCAGTCCGCCTCTTCTTCAACCAACACAGGACTCCCATCAAGGGTAAAGCGAGAGTTGCGTGGAAGAGGCTGTTAAAAATAAAAGAGAAATCAAACGAAAAGACAATTAAAAAGAATTAAATAAAAGATTATTATTAGTCATTACATTATATTGTGTTGATTGGAAGAGACTGCGTGTTTCAGCTCCAAACGTCTGTAGAATATCTTCCTTTGGCGCCCAGTCTCTTGACGAAGTCTATCGCCTCGTTTTCACTCATTCCTCCATTCTCACGTGCGATATCTACGATCATGGAATGGACGTCACGTGCCATGTTCCTTGCATCGCTGAAGGGAGAAAAAACACAAAAATAGAACATAAGTTTAAAGGTGGTTGATTGGTTGAGAAGAGTGCTGAATATCAGCTGCTGATTGGTGGAGGAGTGCTAAATATCAGCTGCTGATTGGTTGAGAAGAGTGCTGAATATCAGCTGCTGATTGGTGGAGAGGAGTGATGATAATTACCCGCAGACATAGATATGGCCACCATTGTCCAAAATCTTCCAAATAGATTCCTTGGTTTCTCCCATTTTGTTTTGTACGTAAACTTTCTTTTCCTTAAAAAAATAACAATAAACTTCCATCATTACATGAAATATTCCTAAGAAAGGAATAATAATAATAATAAAAAAAAAACAACACGAAAACTCGCAATATTTTAGAATAGAAAAGGAACCAAAATAGTCTAACCAAACCTTATATAAACCTGTTTTACCTGTTCCCTGGAGAAAGCTACATGCAACTGTGTAATGGTTCCATCCTTTACATAATCAGACAACTCGTCTTCGTAGATGTAGTCCTCACTCTTCTTTCGACAGCCAAAGTACAGTACAGTATCGCCAACCTTCTTGCCTAGTAAGACAGACAACTAATTAGAACTAATGGAGAAGAGTAAGGGAGGAAAGAATGGAGACGCAGAAAGAAAATGAAGGAGAAACAAAAAAGAAGAGATGAGATGAGAAGAAGATGAAAATATCAGAACTGAAGGAAGAGATAAGAAGGAAGGTGGGAGAAGATGGTACAACAGTACAATTATCAATATTTAAAAAATTATTATAAAACCTTACCTTGTTTTACCGAATGATGACGATCTTGGATGAAACCTCTGAAAGGTGCCAGACCTGTACCAGGACCGACCATGATGACTGGTGTGACAGGTTTGAATGGAAGACGGAATGTTGTCTTACGTACAAAGATTGGGACACGAGGACAGTCATCACCTGGAAATGCGTAGTAAAAACAATACTGGTCACTATAGCGCTGGTATCAGGACTTTTGTAGTCAACTCTGGTTACAGCGGACGACCTCGGGACGGTCACTTGGTATCCGTCCGTAATAACGAGTCTTAGTAATAGAAGATGATGGAAAAATTATTGACTACGTGCAACAGTTTTTTTTTAAAGAAATGCTTACTTTTCAATTTGAAAAGGAAAATACGGAAAATACATTTTTTGGTAGTATTTTCGCCGGGGATTCTGCTCCTGTCCGCAATAGCGAGTTGCCCGCAAATCTCAGACAATGAAATCGCTTAAACAAGGTACCATCACGGCGGTCACGATCATGGCACAGAATGTCTTCACCATAAGTTTTCCCCCTGTAACAACCCCTGTTGATTATCCTACCTTTTGGTATCTTGGTTTGAAGCCACGTGGTTGCTACACCCTTCTGTAGTCGTCCTGTTTTGGTCGTGTACCGTACGACCACTGCTGTCACGTGGATGGACTTGGGATGTAACTAGAAATGAAAATGTGGAAATGACTTGGAAGACAAAGTAATTGTATTATTAAACATGTAATCATTATCATTATCATGATTACCATCATTTTCACGATTACCACCATTATCATGTACCATCACCGTCATGTATCATACTCATCATCATGTATCATTATCATCACCATCATCATCACGTACTATCGTTATACACCTATAATAGTCACCACCACCATCATATATCACGGTATCATCATGTATCATCACCATCATCATGTATCATCATCATCACCATCAAGTATCATCATCACCATCATCAATGTATCATCATCATCACCATCAAGTATCATCATGTATCATCATCATGTATCATCACCATCATGTGTCATCACCATCATCATCAATGTATCATTATCATCATCACCATGTATCATCACCGCCATCATAATCATTATCATCAACCATCATGACATCAAGTCTTTTCCATATCATTCTGTTGGGAATGACCGCAAGCCAAATGTATGGCCATCAGTCTTACCTTGGAGGAAGACGAGATCGAATAATATCTGCACTGTAATCGAGGCAGAAGCTCGAGGATGTGCGCCAAGGGAGGTCGAAGAGATGGCATGTCTTCAAGAACGGCCAAGATATGCCGATGACATTTGACGATCCATTCGTTGTATTGTTGCTGTTGAACAATCATAATACTGTTTGAAATACAAATCGAAATGACAAAGGAAATCCCTTTGATAACAGTGTGCACACATAAACTGAAGGGGCAGCCCTGTTTAAATAAAAGTTATTACTTCATTTTCCAAAATAAAAAGGCAAAAAAAAAAAGCTTGACAAGGCATAATTTTCAGGTCACCCATCCAGGTACTAAGCTCCTTCAACTGGTCTTGACTCGGTGTCTTTGAAGCCCAAGGTTTTTCCATTGGGCCACGATTCCAAGAAATTAGCACGACAATAACAACATCAAATTTTTCATCGATTCCGTGCGTGGCAGGTGATCCCCTGATGCCTCCGGGCTAGAACATTATCCTGCGTAATTCGTACAAACAAGGGAAGAAGGAATAAGAGAAACTGACGCCATGACCACTCGACATGCAGTCTCGTCAGTTGCAATGCATGGTGGGATATTAATGGGTCATCTTCTGTTGTCTATAATAACAAGAAATACCTTGGCATCTTCAGTACTGTCACTAATATTCATTAAGAAATCCTTCTCTTTCGGGTCCGTCGCGTACTCTGCGAGTTCTCTCAGCACATGTGTCTTGACTGTACTAGTGATGTCCACGTAGTGAAGAAGAGCTGTACGATAAGTGGTGGGACATGGAAAGGGATTCTTTTTGCTAGCATCCTCTGCAAAGATAGATTAAAAATTGAACGTTGTGTGTGAGTGAGAGGCGACGGCACTAGACTGTGAACAGTACCTACATTTTCTTTGGTCACTGTATAGAATTATCTTCGGTTAATCATCTCTGGGGGAGGGTTTTCATATTCCCAAGGAGTTCCGTCGTAACACATCGAGACGCATCAGAGCCTGGGGTTTCTCGACTTGGCCCTAACCCTAGCTCCCTCAAAGAAAAATACGAAGGTTGAGTCCCCCGGTCCCCCCCTCCCCCCCCCCCCCCGAAAAAAATAGAGACTGCTGGCAATGTAAGTCGGCACACGTAGCCTGTTCCAGACTCATTACTCACTGTATCGTATTATATAAACCATCAACATTAACATGGGACACGACAGCATTAAGGTCAACATAATATATTATCAAATGCGAGACTCATTACTCAGTATATTGCCAGGGCGGATCCAGGGGAAGGTTGCAGGGAGTGCGCACCCCTGTCTGGGTAGACTTTGTGCCCCTACTTCCAAGATAATCAATACAAAATAATGATCCCCCCTCTGATTCTAAGGGGTGCACCCCTCCCTGGGTTGACTTTGTGCGCAGCACCCCTCCATGAAGAATATCCTGGATCCTCCCCTGTGTTGGATTATACTAACCATCAACATTAACAAGGGACACGACAGCATCAAGGTCAACATTGAGTAGTTTGCCAATTTTATCGACCAACTCGTGATCATTGGTTGGGTAGATACCTACATGATCCCCAGCATCGTATCTAAAACAACCAACAGTGATCACATTAATGCATTCATATACTGTATTTATAATCTCATTCATTACTTCACTTGCCAATACATTCACTCAGTCACTCCTTCCTTCTTTCTTTCCTCCATCCTTCCCTCCCTCTCTTCCCCTCTCTCTCTTCCCCTCTCTCCCTCCATCCTTCTATCCCTCTCTCTTCCTCCATCCTTCCCTCCCTCTCTCCCCTCTCTCCCTCCATCCTTCCCTCCCTATCTCCCCCTTCTTTTCCTCCATCCTTCCCCCCTCTCTCTCCCTCCCTCCCTCTCTCATTTCATCCTTTATTCAACAAGAAATCTGGGCATTTCGAAGCATTAACTTACTTGATGGAAGCACCAGAGATGTCGAGTTCAATGTGTATACAAGACCTGTCCCCACCCTTGTGGAGTTCACGATTGATTCGGATTGGTGCAAGGAAGGGATTCTTGGCATCGAATGGACTACAGGAAAAGAAAGTATCGTCAATCAGTGAGACAGTCAATCTGTCGATCCCACAGGTAGACACAATTTTAATATATTGAACGTGGCCTTCAATGATGCGAGGTTGCGTGACCAATAGACCTCTTTACCTTGGGCGTAATGTTTTCCATTTCAGACCACGTGTCATTCTTTTGAGAATAAGATTCTTTGTTTGAGTTGTATCCATATTCATGTGTCTTCCCATGCACAACAGTTAATCAAAGAAATGATACTCTAAAGCCAATGATATGTGGTCTGAAATGGGTACAGAGGTCTATTGAAGTAGCTGAACTCGCTTTCTACCTCGCGTGCATCATGTGACATCGCAGGAGTCGACAAAGCCTCCGTCACAGACTTTCTTAAGGTCGTCACGTTGTCACGCAACGTTTTGATGTCTCGTGGGGAGAGAAGCGTTGCGTGACACCCTAAGAGCATCTGTGTAGTAAACTAGGGTCAAGATACATCAACTTATTTTAAATATGAGATACTCACGGTCTTTGTCGCTGATATGATTTCAGTCGTGACACTTCACCAGTGAATATCTTATCCTCTGAGATATTGTCATGGATTTCGAGCTTGAACTGGCGTTCAATACATGAAGACAATCTCCTGAAGAAACAAAAACAACATATAGTATTGTAGGTTTTCTCATCTGTAACATAATTATTACCATCAAGGCATTATTGAAATGTCATTATCATCATCGTCGTGATCACCAACATCATTACTTCATTCACCAACATCCTAATCATCGTCGTCATCATCATCATCACCATCATCATCATTACCATCACCATCATCATCACCATCATCATCACCATTATCATCATCATTACCATCATCATCATCATCACCATCGTCATCACCATCATCATTACCATCATCATTATCATCATCACCATCATCGCGTCTCACGCAATTTCTCCAGAGACATGAAAACCGATTTTCGCGGCGATTTTTGCTGCGAAAATATAATAAATTTAGTGTTATGCTTCTAAAGAGATATTTCTCCAGGTAATCTTGGTGTCCTGAATAAAACTCTACAAGTTAATCCTTTACCATACTTGACTATATCCAAAATCGCCGTAAATATCGTCAGTGTAAACGGACCTTAAGTGTGCGGGTGTTATTATTCATGTACCTTTTAATATCCCGAACATTGATGTTATAAAACTTGAGAACTGCAGGCCAGAACTCTTCTCTCCAACGGACAAAGTCTTCTTCAATACTTTGGGACAGGAAAAAAGAAGCATTAGGGTTGCAGGATATCTGATTTTATAAAATAATTAATATGTAGCATGCTGTAGTTTATGTTCCATGATTTGAGGGTTACCGTGTTTATTTAGCGGAACTTTAGAAACACGCGCAAAATCTTTGAAAACAACTTCAATATAAAATGGCCGCTTGTGTGTCTCTACAGATATATATAGAGCTGAAGAACCAAGCAAGAGAAAGAGTATGCCTTGTGTTCTAAGCTTGCTTCTGAAATGTGTTCTACAGCTACCAGCAGCTTCTATCAGCACAAAGATGCATGCCTGTTACATATAGTGATTTTCGTACGTATGAGTGGAAAACGTATGATACTGACTCACAGGTAGAGCACGTACACAGTACGACATGCGATAGAGCGGTTTTGGTATGAGTGGGCTCTGACTTACAGCACGAACACAGTACGACATGCGATAGAGCGGTTTTGGTATGAGTGGGCTCTGACTTACAGCACGGAAACAGTACGACATCCTATAACATTTAAATGGTTTTCCCATTGTCTTCCAGTAATTCATCCAATCACAACGCGTAGTTACAGTAACAGTACGACTACAGTTTGGCCATGGATTTGCCGTATCGTTTCCCACTCATACAAAAACCTCCATAGACCCCTTTCACGTATCATCAAAGCAGCTCAATTTGGAGGAAAACTTCAATCTCCTGAGAAATAGAACCTATTGTTTTATCCTCCAAATTGAGCTGCATTCCGACTTGCTGCAAGGGAAGTGGTCTACACTGCTGATAACATAGCATGTATCTGCAACAGTATACTTACTTTCCATCATCATCCCCTTCTCCTCTCGCAAACAATCTCTTAGCTCCCATCTCTTCTAGCTTCTTGTCCACCAGTCTTCCCATGGAATTGAAGTGTTCATATGTTTTATTACCAAGAGCAAAGACCTGAAAAATCATTATAAAATTATATATCCTAGCTTTTTACTTGCTAACAATGGCTTACAGCAGTTTTCGCATCACTATGAAAAACTTATGGCACGAACTGCGCCTTGCTGTGACCTTACTGTCAGCTCTGTGCCATGTATGAAAACATTAAAAAATTCTGTGCTGTCCACAGGTATCCCAAGCTAGGTTTCTGTGGTATCATATCAGACTTATAAGGCAATGTAGGGCGATTCTTAGGAAAAAAAATAAGTTTCAGGTCATCAATATTGCATCAATATTGAGCGAGTTCAAGTGGGCTGAAGTGTGCTACCTTCCCAATTTTTTAGTACAGTACAAGGGATACTCCACCATGATACTTGCTCAATATTGATGTAAATGACCTGAAAGTTCACAGAGACTCAAAGGAAAACACAAGACATAAGTTAGAACATTTATTTGTATGATTTATTGAAATTGTTTTCTTCTAAGAATCGTCTGATATGATAGCACAGAAACCCAGCTTGGGATACCTGTGCTGTGTCTGCGCCATAACCGTGCCATTTGCCATGACTTTTCATGATCATGTGAAATCTGCTCTAGATAAAATGCAATGATATTACAAGATGACCCATCACATCACATTATCAACATCTATATTCACTTGACGTCTTATGTGCAACCATTAAACAAACAAATAATACTGTAGAGAATGATGTGGTCTTAAATGCGAAAATATTATGCCTAAGGTAGACATCTATTGATTTTATCAATAAAAATAAATTTAAAAAAACCAGGTTAAAAACCAGGCTTTGAAGTATAAAGTAAACTTACAGTATAGTTCAAGCAGTCCATGTCATCTCGGTCATTCTGTAACCACTCATAAAATTCCTGGGCATTATCAGTTGGGTCACCTTCGCCGTATGTTGCCATGACGAAGATCGCTAATCCATTCTCTATCTCACCAAACCTGGTAAGCTCCTCCTGAAATTCAAAAACACACCATACAATATTAAGCAGATGTGTCTTGTTTTATAGGGTAGGGGGTACAGTTTCTGGATTTGAATGTGCATTTGAGTTACTATCTTGACTCTGATTGGCTGAGAACATTTGGCCAATCCTTGATAAGACTTGATAACATATAAAACCTTTATAGCTAACTCACAGATCGAACACTGAAACAACCTCTGAGCTGATCAAAGTTTAGACTCTGCTAACTCAAAGATTGAACACTGAATAGCCCTCTTGGCTGATCAATGTCATGACACTGCTAATTCACAGATGGAACTCTGAAACAACTTCTGGGCTGATCAATGTCAGGACAATGCTAATTCACAGATGGAACTCTGAAACAACTTCTGGGCTGATCAATGTCAGGACAATGCTAATTCACAGATGGAACTCTGAAACAACCTCTGGGCTGATCAATGTCAGGACAATGCTAATTCACAGATGGAACTCTGAAACAACCCCTGGGCTGATCTGAGTCAGGACATGGCTTACTCACAGATTGAACCCTGAAGCAACCTCTGGGCTGATCTAAGTCAGGGCATGGCTAACTCACAGATTAAACCCTGAAACAACCTCTGGACGGATCAATGTCAGAATATAGCTAACTCACGGATTGAACCCTGAAACAACCTCTTGGCTGATCAATGTCAGAATATAGCTAACTCACAGATTGAACCCTGAAACAACCTCTTGGCTGATCAAAGTCAGGACATGGCTAACTCACAAATTGAACCCTGAAACAACCTCTGGGCTGATCAAATTCAGGATATGGCTAACTAACAGTTTGAATTGGAATTCATCTAGTTGGTTTTGTGAGGAAGAAAAACCAGAAAACCCTGAGAAAAACCTTCAAATGAAGGAAGAGATGTATCAAACTCTGCTTATATGTGATGCCAAGTCCAGGAATTAAACCTGAGAACCAAGAAGTGAGAGGCAAGTACAGTACTGCTACCCCATCCTTGATAACATATCAAATTTATAATTTAACTTACAATATCAATTTCCTCTGGGTCAAATACAGCAGATTTCAGTCCATATCTCTGCGCATCTTTAGCAAGACGGCCTGCAAACTCTTCTGCTGTTCCTGTTTGAGAGCCATAAAATATAGCAATGGATTTGCCCTAGGGAAAAAAGTACAAAATAGATTTTAGATACATTCATTTGTTTATAATAGTTTCCTCTGCCAATCAATATACTAGAAAGGAAGAAATAATGTGCAAGGACAGCTACAGCAAAATGACATCTTACTTCAAGTGCTAGTTTTAGTTCCGTGTGAAAAAGAAAAAGAAATTCTAGCCCCTTCACCACTTTTTAAAAGAATGGTTCTAACCCCCCCCCCCCCCCTTCCTACACACACACACACACATATACACACACTTTAAAATATGCTCTGCCATCCCTAGCCTGAAGAGTAAGTTGTAATTCACACCAAAGAAACCCAACGAAATAATTCTAAGCCATGCCTTGCTACATGTAGGTATGACCAACGTTAAGGATGCTTTTCTAGCCTACTAATTCCAGATGTCCAGTGTTTTGGCTTCTCTCAATCAAACTATGATATCTAGCTAGGCCAAGTTCATTTTAATTGTGAGCTATGAAGATATTCCTGTGTGATAACAGCTGGAAAGTTTCCTTAACGCTCTATCAAAATGAACTCAGCCATAATAATTTGACTGATGGAAGCCAAAATGGCCGACAGATGTCTTGAGTCAATTGGGCAGCAGAGTTATGAAAAGGGCTGTGAGAGCAGATCTTAGATGTGAATACAAAGCAATATTCATGTCACACATACATACTCCACAGACTCAGTTTAATTTCTACTCACAGTTTTTTTCATTTTGCCAATAAAACTTGTATCTTCTTGAGCAACCTTAGAAGGCTTCCTGTGTAATCAAGATACAGTTATTCAGCTATGATGAACATATCATGGGACAGTCCGGTATGTATCATAAGTACTGCACAGTTGCTTTGATTCAATATCCACTGAGAGCCGTTGCCAGGGAAACATGGAAATTTAACTTGTTCACATTCACCCTCTTGCCCAATCAGAGTATGAGAAAAATGGACATTGAGAGTTTGTATATACACTGTAAAAATAACCTTTACATGTACTGCTCACATGATGGGATGCTGAATCCAGGAATTGAACCTGTTCGACCCCAGAGGAAAGAGGAGAGAGATGTATACTCCTGCTATGCTACCAATGATTCACTTCTACAATTTATCAATATTTATCATAATTTGCATTTCATCTAAAGTAGTTATGTAATGTATTGTACATGTTGCATAATAAAGTTAATCCTGATCAAAATAAACAGACCATAAATAAAAACCTTAGTTCACTTGGAAGGATAATACTGTTTGCAATTCACTAAATTCAAGAAATTACATCTAAGTTAAAAACATTTTACAGGAATATTAGAAATCGGTTAGCGTTGTAATTGGTCGTCTGGATTCTTTTAAATCCTTTCAAAATCTTTATAGGATAATAAAGTTATGATTTGTACAGTACGGTTAAGGTCAAGTCATATACTGTAAGCTTATTTATTTGCTCGAGGGCTACATATAATAAGTCTTATATTGGTTCAATTTTGTATCAAATTTGAAGGTTTAAAGTAAAACAAGTCACTATAGGATATATGTTATGGCCTTGTTCTGGCAATAAACATTGAATTGCGTGTTAAGACTTAAGCTTGTTGGATTTGCAACTGGGACAGCTAGCTTTTGGAATCAAATTTTGATTGTGTCTTATTAAGTGCAAGGTTAAAAATTATATAAGCTTAAAGCTCGCATTATTTCTACGAGCCAAGGCAGAATTTCCGAAGCAAGAAAGGCTCCTAAAAGCAAGGAAGGATCATATAAAGAGCATTTTACTTACACAGCCATTAGATTAGGAGGAAAAGCTGGTTCAGCTTTTTTCTTTCGTCCACAAAACCAATACAAAAGTGCTCCAATAAACGAAGCAAGAAGAACCACATCTATTGGTCCTACAAGAGGCTTGCTCTCTACGGCAGTCGAGGAATCAGACATATTTACTTTATAAAAGCTGAGATAACTTAAATTTATCGGTTTTAGGTAATTTGATGTAATCTTTGACTAGTTTTCTAGCGATCTGCAATACATGTAGTGGGTTTCACAACTATATCGAACGGAAAAGCAAACTGGGGAACCTGGCTTAGAACGATCTACCTAATGAGAAATTACTTTTTAATCGAGCAAAAACCCTTAGGAACAATTTTTCTCTTAACTTTTTTTAATACATTAAAACCAAAATTTAGAAAGATCTATTTTGATATTTATTTTAAAGAGAGGTTGGAGGAAGACTGAAAAATTAGACAAAGAATTGACGAAGTATTTGATTGGAGTTCAAATCTCCCAACTTTGAAAATCGAAACGACCTTGGCAGCTTTGGCTCGTTGACTTCACATTCTAAAAATAGTTTTTTGACGTCATTCTCATGTTGGCCAAGCAGTTTGAACTGATTCTGATGAAACTATAGCACTTTACCAAGTAAGTCATAAGATATACACTTTGATATGCTTAGGTGGTTTCGATCAACTTTCTACGCTCGGCTTGTGAGGATGCCTCTGTCAGATCCTATTAGGACCTGCTACGAAGGCTATTCGCTTATTGCCTAGCAGGAGCCGTGCTGTGGCAGTTATTACTAGTAGGTAACTCTGAATTATAAAACTGCAGGGGCTTAAGCAGGAGGCCGGTACCTTAACTTTGTGTTGACCAGTGAACCCATGGAAGTGGTGGGGCTAAGATTGGAAAATATAAGACTAGTGTGGGAAAAAGGAAAAAGTGGTATAACGCTTTATCCAACAGCCTAGAAAATGCAGCCAATCAGAATGCAGGAAAGCCGTTGTATATTCGTCGGTATTTCACTCTTCCTTCCCAACATGCACTGCGCGTTGAATCTGCGCGTTTGTATTTTCTATAGTGTGGGATAAAATGGTTATAAAATGGTTTCTCGCGGCATACCGTGGATATCCCACTCGTCACTTGTAGTTTCTATGTATAAACACTCGCCTAAAGGCTCGTGTGTATACTAGAAACTACAAGTGACGAGTGGGATATTAAACGATATGCCACTCGAAACCATTGTATAACTAGTATATAGCCCTACCCTCCCCTTCCCTCGTGCGGTCCCTGGAACCAATGCAATGTAGTATGCAATGTATGGCAAATTGTGAACTAATATGGTAACTGGTTCTTACACATTCCCTTGATCGTTGTTGTTGAAGGATACCGTTTTTCTGTTTCTCCCAGGATTTTTGTTTCTTTTTTACCAACGCATATGAATAATGATAAGGACTCTAGAGTTTAAGTTTGGCCTCCTGCGCATGTGCCGCCTCTTTCCCACCTTGCTAGCTTGGACTGCTCGACCAAAACAAGGGAAACACCTTAATGGAGCAGAAATACGAGCAACAAAACCGTACAACTTGTCTCGCAACATTAATTGTTGCGTTGCAAGTTGCAGTGGAGTGTGGAAGTTGCTCGTATTCCCACCTGTACAATAAGATTTCATTGCGCGCGGGCTGGTAATACGAGCCACATTCGCTCTGCAACTTGAAACGCAACGATGTTGCGCGACAAGTTGCACGGATTCGTTGCTCGTATTTCCGCGCCTTAAACTTGAAACACACTGAATACTCCTGTGGGAAACTTTATATAATATATGAAAATTATATATTAATTAGTTTATTGCGAAAACCAGTATTTACAATGTAAGAAGGACACAAATACAATCTATATACAACTATTAAGATTTGTTCCATGCATCATTGCTATTATATAGCATGTTTAACGACATGCGCAGCCTCTACTACTGTAGGACCTGAACGCTTCACACGAGGATCAACTACAGGCACTGACAACCTAAGAAAACAAAAACAACAACAAAATAAGAAATTAGAAAACTTATCGCTCCCATGTCACTGTATCGGCGCCATATTGGATCTTGGGATCACCAACAACTCTAGACCCCTTTCACGTGACGTCAAAGCAGCTCAAATTGGAAGACAAAACAAAAGAATTTAAATCTCCTGAGAATTAGAACTTATTGTTGTGTCCTCCAAATTGAGCTGGATTCCCACGTGCTGCAAGGGGTCTATAACTGTTTCGAATTCCAAATGGTCTTGTGTATAAAGTGTTGTGTGCATCACTTGGGGAATCAAGGGTGGTGTAGCGATAGTGCACTCGCCTCTCACCTCTGGGGACTATGGTTCAATTCCTATACTCGGCATCAAATGCCAGTATAATTTGTTTGGTCTCTCACTTGAATGGAAGATTTTTTCCGGGGTTCTCCAGTGATGGATTTTCTCAGGGTTTCCGGTTTTCCACCCTCCGCAAAACCTAACACGCTAAATTCCAATTCGATCCGTGAGTTAGGCGTTCCCTGACTTTGATCAACCCAGGGGTTGTTTCTGGGCATCGATAAAATTTTAGTTTTTTTTAGTGAGCAGGGGGTATCCGCGCCTCACAGATATGGTGACCATACTTACTTGACGTTTGTCTTATTGTTGACGATGAACAATGGGTTGTGTGTGCTGAGAATCTCATCGTTCACTGAGATACCTAAAGAAATTACGAACATTTAATCAGTAAAAAAATGGAAACGGAAAAGAAAGAGAGAGATTCATGACCGAACAGCCAGATTGGGGGAGGGATTGATGAATGGATGGAAAAAGGCTAGGGGAGGGAGGGATTGACTGATGGATAGATGGCCGAACTAAACGACCAAGCAAATAAACGAAATAAGAAATATACAAGAGAGGAAAGACTAGACTAGACTAGAGGAAAGACTAGACATACGTAAATTTAGAATATTAGTTAATTTTTTTTTCCATGTCGATAATTTCTTAAATAATTTATAATAATCACTTTTCTTTTTCTTCTTAGTTTTTAGTGATTACTTAGTTTTTCGATAGTTTTTAGAGCCATATAGAATTTATTACATTGTATTTTCTATAATTGTTGTAATGCGCATTTGAAAACAGTTAGTTGATATTTGCGCACTATAAATGAATAAATCATTATTATAATTATGAAAGGAAAAAGAAAGAAAAAAGAAGAAAATGCATTGTTTTACTACTAATACAGGTACATGACTCACCATCAAGGTATTGTTTCAGAATCGCTCTCAACTGTTGATTCTCTTGTAATAATGAGTGTTTTTCTTTATCCAAAGCAAGTTTATCAAGTAAAACCTGGAGAAAATATCACAAGATAAAACAGTTGTCTTATTGTGTCAAACTGATATCCTGTACCAATTAAGGAGTAGAAAAAGTATACCTTATTGTATCTCTTCCAGAAGTTTTCAAGCGAGGAATACTCATGCAGGATCTGCAACAATAGAAGTCGATATAAGTGATAAATACTGTCTTTTGTTATATAGATATGGTTCATGCGACTAGATTCATAGATTTTCGCCTTCGTTAGTTTATCCCCGAAAATATGAGTTAATTTTTTTGACTTGTTTCGCTCGTGTGAGTCTCAGAGAGGTCGACTTGCAGCAAGTCTCTTGTGCTATTTTTATAGTGTGAACACGAATTGTATTTTCAGGGAGAGTTGCCTCCAAAACTACTTTACGAAAAGTATCGTCTATATGCTACATGTCTGCTAAAATAATTAGCCTGGTCAGGACCCGCAAACCTCGTCAAAGTAGGGTCTCAAGGATTTTTTAATGGTGTGACCACCCAATATTTTCAATATTTGCGTGTATTTTGACAGCCGGTCTGACGCCTGGCTTAAGCATGTGGAATTAGTTCTGAATGGGTTTCTCGATGGGTTCTTTTGCATTCTACCATTCCAGGGACTAGACAAGATTCCGTATGAGTGTGGAAAGTCACGGCGGACACGGCACGGAATGTCGAATGTTTTCATACACGGCACGGTACTGGCACGGCCACGGCGCGGTCACGGTCACTTTGCCGTAAGTTTTTCATAGTCACACGAAAGCTGCTCCACCCTACAGAAAGTTTGGTAAATGCTTAATTGATTGTTGTATGTTAGACTTACCTCGGCCAAAGCTTCAGAAGGTGCTTCCTGTACAGCAGCTGCCACGTCGTCTTCTTCTTCAGGTGATAAAGATGAAGCGTAGAAAGGAAGAACCTTTTCTTGTTCTGTTTCGAGCTTACGACTCATCTCAGACAGTTTGACTATTCTTTCTCCCTATGTAAGACAACCAGTGGATAAATGGTCGGTAAAAACATCTTCATCCCAATCATCATCATCATCATCATCATCATCGCCGTCGTCGTCATCATCATCATCAACATCATCAACAAGATCCGCAGATACAGCAGCAGTAGCATCATCTTGATCATCATCAACTTCATGATCATCATCATCAGCAGCAGCAGCACCATTAACAGCCATATCACAATAGTAATGATAATCATCATCATCAGCAGCAGTAGCAGTAGCATCATCATAAACTTCATGATCACCATCATCATCAGCAGCAGCAACATCATTAACAGCAGTATATGTGACCATAGTCATCATCATCAGCAGTAGCATCATCATCAACTTCATGATCACCACCATCATCAGCAGCAGCAGTGTCATTAACAGCAGTACATGTGACCATAGTCATCATCATCATCATCATCAGCAGTAGCATCAACATCAACATCGTCACCATCGTCATCAGTACTTCTATCATCATCACTATCACATCACCATCACTATCATAATATTTATATGTTATTAATATGTTATTATATAAGAACTTTATGTATCTCTTACCATTTCATGTTTTCCTTTTAGTTTCTTGATTGCAGCATTACTTTGTAAGGTTAGTTGAGTTAAACGAGACCTGACAACAAAACACATTATCTGAGCCATTTTTGCCATACAATGCACCAGTTTTTATGTAGTGTTTGTTTGACAATTTGTGATGTGGTGTGCTGCAGTGTAGAGGCATGGCATATCAGTGTGATGTGGTGTGCTGCAGTGTGGAGGCATGGCATATCAGTGTGATGTGGTGTGCTGCAGTGTGGAGGCATAGCATATCAGTGTGATGTGGTGTGCTGCAGTGTAGAGGCATGGCATATCAGTGTCATGTGGTGTGCTGCAGTGTGGAGGCATGGCATATCAGTGTGATGTGGTGTGCTGCAGTGTGGAGACATGGCATATCAGTGTGATGTGGTGTGCTGCAGTGTGGAGGCATGGCATATCAGTGTGATGTGGTATGCTGCAGTGTGGAGTCGTGACATACAAGGCTGCTAATGTAGTGCAGTGGTACATTGTGTTGTATCATGTTGTGTTATTCTGAGTTTTGTTTTCGTGTGAGTTATTCCCTGTGAAGATGGGGAAATATATATAGCGCAGATTTCTCAGGAGTATGTAAAGACACGACCCTGTTAAGGCAGCGCAGACATAGCACCAAATGTCAAATGTTTTCATGCAGTAGTTGGCAAGACATTGACACGACCATGGCAAGGTACAGTCAGTTCCGTAAGTTTTTCATAGTCATACGAAAACTGCTCTATTTTGTTGAATTATGTTATAACGTGTTAAGTTGTAGGGAATCTAACTAATCTGACAGTTTGTCTCATCTGTTTTAGATGGTCTGTTTAGTTGGATTGTAAAATTCCATGTTGCATTGTACTGCACAGGTACATCCATGTATGCTCACCTTTCAGAGTCTCTCATTTTATTCATTTCAGCTTTCAGTTCATGGAACTGTACTCCAACAACTTCTCTTTGCTATGTACAAAAGTAGCAAGATGTTAGCACTTAGAATCAAGATAAATCAGTTAATATGTGAGAGATAACACAATATTGTACTCACATCTTTGATCATTCTATTTCTCTCATCACATTCTCTAGAATTGGATGCCATTTTAGCCTTGATCTGAGAAATGTTGTCCTAAAAAATATAACATTATGAACTTTTTAGAGGGTTTTAAGCTTGTAGATGACTTTAAAATTCTTAATTTAACCTGATTACAATTTAATATTCATATCATCAGCACACCACATTCACTATGATCGACAATTAACATCACCCTCAGCAGCATCAGAAGCATCACCATAATCAGTAGACTTGCCTCAAGTCATACTCGCTGTTTCAGTCTGCCATACATTCATACACAAATTTTATTAATGTGTCAGTCTTCTAGAATACCACGAGTAGTACACTAATTTTAAAAGCATGAAGGGCTACTAACAGTAATATCAATACAACAGCAATATTAATACCACTACATAATTATTAGCATCAACATTACCACTATCATCAATGACGACATCAAGACTATCTTTTTTTTTTTTTTTTTTTTCACGCTTAAGACCCTTTTTATTAAGATATTCTTTATTTTATTTTTTTTTGGAAACTGACCTCCTCCACATTATTACATATTACCTATAAAAAATAAATATTATAATCTAATATTTCTATTTACATCAGTATTTTTTTAGCCGACCTCCTCCACATACCTATACCACTTTTTTTGACAGTTTTGATACTATAAAATAATTTACAACTACAACTACTTAAGGATTACATACACACACACACACGTATACGTAGAAGAATAAATAATTGGAATAATTGCCTTTGTGCCTTGATCCAAATTATTACTTAGTGAGAATTTAGAGCATTCGTTATTTTTGTCCACTTTTTCTTTAGGATGATATTTTATTCCTTGACTTGGCCACAAGACTACAAGACACATCAAGACTATCGCTAATAACCATTGCTCATTATCAACTTACTCATTTAGGCAGTATATGTACCTGTATTCTTTGTAGTTTTCTCATCTGTGTTTCAATTTCTTTGGCACTCTTCTCATCTTTGGCTTTCAAATTTTCAAATGCTAGTTTTCTCTCTTCAGTTGTCTCATTGTAGTTCTTCAATGCCTACAGTATAGTATGTGTGAACAATTTTATTTCAAAATCACAAATTTAAAAATTATACTAATAAAGTGAAGGAGGGGAAAGGGGAGGGGGATTCCTTAGGGGGAGGGGAGTGGGGGTGCATTGATTTATAGTACAGTATGTGTCAACAATTTTATTTCCAAAACAGTTTTAATATACTAGAGAGGGGGTGGGGGGTGGAAGGGGATTTCTTAGGGAGAGTGGGTGTCCATCATATCTCTACTGACTATATGCCATGGCCTCACCTGTTGAAACTGTCTCCAAAGATCTTCCACTGTTCCTTCTAACTGAATCCTTAGTGCATGTTTTTCTTCAATGTTCTATGTAAATATGCAAAAAAATTAATAGTGCACATTGATTTAAAGTGAAATATATTTTTCAGCTTTGAGATATTATAATTTATTAACTATGTATGTCTCCGAAGTGGTTTTTACACCAGAAAAACATGTCACGGTCACATCCTAAAACCTCTATGACTCCTCCGACAAACATTAACGTTTTAGTCTGTATTCCTTTCTCCATGGGTTGGTATCTTTTTGATAATTTTCTTCTCTACAGCTTATCAATTTTTCTTCTCTACAACTTATGCCGGCCCATGGAGAAAGGGATGCATACTAAAATGTTGACATAAAAATGTTGGCAGATCATAGAAATTATGTTTTTCTGGCGCATTTATAAGCCCACTTTTGTGACATCCATAGTAGAGTGCTTTTCTTTGTTACCTTGTTCTTGATCTCATCCCTTAGACTCTGGAAGTCTTGTTTGGCTTCACTTTCTTGTTCATTCCATTCTTCTTCCATTGCAAACATGATGTCTTGTATGTCATGCATTTCCTTCTTGTGTTGACACTGTATCTTTCCTCTGAGAAACAATTATGATTATGATGATGCTATAAATAAATATACATGTATGACCCTGGAAGCAAAGGCTAATACTGTAATATGAAAAAGTTTGCTTGCACAAGATCTTAAATTAAAAAGCCTGAATGGCAGATTAAAGGGCCACTGACAGCAATGATTTTTAAAAAATATTTCAGGGAACAAACTTTTTTGACATTAAGTGGATAGTGATCTATAGTAATTAGGATGAAACAAAACATAACTACGGTAATGTAAGTAATTAAGTAATTGGCGAATGCTGTTGTGGTTTCCCTGCCATGAATTTTGGCCGTCATTTTCAGTAATCAAACTGCATAGGTCTACCCTTTTTAGCTTCTTTCGCATATTTTTTTAATTGCGAAGATAAATAAATAAATAAAACTTATAGTGTACATAGGACCTTCCGTTTCTTGTGTAATCTTGAAAAAAAATTATACTGTAACAAAAACAAGAATTATGGCTGTTACCTTTCTGTGTCAAATTCAACTTTAATTATTTCTTGTTCTTGATCAAATTCATCTTTAAGCTCCTTTAGTCTTCTCTGCTGAAGATCTGAAAGATATGCATATGAAATATTCTTTTGTACTGTACATGCAAGCATGAATTCATACATGTGTAATATTAAGTAATTTACGTGTTGTAAAATGTGTCAAATACTTCAAAAGATGGGGTTCAGTAAAATTTAAGCATGTCCTATCAGTACCTCTTTTGACTCTGTTTGACTTCTTAAGGGCTGGGTCATTATTTACAGGGAGAGGGGTTGGTGCATTTTGATTTTTCATTTACACAACTTTTCCTGACCCCTTCCCCCAAAGTAACCTTTGTCTCTCTTAGCCCTGTCCTTTATGAAGCTTAAAAAATGCTACCCCCCCCCCCCTCACTTTTGAACTTGTAATCTAATTCCTCCCTTCTCTTTCTTTTCCATTTCCCTTTCATACCTCATTTCCCTTCTAGATTGGGTTCAAGTTACTCACTTACCTATCAATCTGTCTTCATTTTGTAGATGACTTCTGAGTGCCATCTGGTATTGTTCTTCAGCTTCTTCTATATCCTTCACTAGTGATTTTATTATGGCCTCTTTTCTGTCAATCACTCTCTCAAATGTCTGGCTGAGGACTTCTATGTCTTTCTTTAACTCTTGAGACTTGGCTGTGAAAACAAGCATTATCAATGTTATCATAATGCTTTTTTAATGTGTTCCAGAACCATGAATCTTAATTAAATATTGACAGTCTTTCATAAGAAAATTGATTTCAAAGACTAACCTTCTCTCATAATTACTCGCCATTGGTTTTGAAGTTTATGTAGGTTAAACTTCGTACTCTTTTCTTCTTTCGCTAATTTATCCTGAAACAGAAAACAATAATATCATTTTGCATTTGAAAAACAATGAATATTTAAGGGTTTTTCAAGTTAAAAGTTCAAATTTAAGCGTTTTATTTTCGAATACAAAGTCGTATTTTCCGTACCTTCAAAAATTGTGTCAACATGTCTTCCTTCTTTTTCCTCATTTCTTCCTCAGCAAGGCGTTTCTGTTCCAAATAGACAAGCCTTTGCTCTTCTGTCATCTTTGCAAGCTTCTTCTTGCCCGACTTTTTCTTTTTTGGAGGCATTTTTGTCGAGAAATTCGAGTGAAAATGAGAAAAAAACTTTTCTTTTGAGTAAAATGGAGGTAACTAATTATGGTTGCTACGGACAACAGTACCGCTGGTCACAAACACTGTATAAAATTAGTACCCATTCTTCTTATTTTTCCCCCGGTCATATTACCAACATCACAATTTTTTCTTTCTTTTTCCTTCTTTTTTCTTAATTTTCCTTCTCTTTTTCTTTCTATGATTCAATAATGGATTCTTTCGAAATTTAGAGTAAGTACATTAAGCCATAACCAATATTCCAAAACTGTTTTCGAAAGCACTTTAAAAGATACCTGCTTTTTTATATTTCATTTGCCTTCAGTAGAGATCTAGAGATCAGGATGAGACTCAAGGGCGGATCCAGGGGGAGGGTCGGGGGAGTCAGGACCCCCCCTGTGATACGTAGGGTTGCACTGTATTTAAGTAAATTTAGTACGAATAACACACTTGGACCCCCCCTCTCCAGGCCCGTAGTAAAAATTATATGTCGTCGCACACATCTTTGTTTTTTTTTTTTGTTTTTTTTTTTGTTTTTTGTTTTTTTTTTTTGCTTCGGCGACTCTTTTCAACGTTTGGACCCCCCCTTTAACAAATTCCTAGATCCGCCCTTGAGACTGCAACTAAAACTATCACAGGTTTTTAAGGTAAGTAAGATACGTAATTTTTGATTCTAGCTGAGTAATAGTTTGATGTTCAAGAAATAGACCACGTAGCATGCAAGAGCTCCCTTAAAAATGCAAAGGAAGCCAGGGATGTCATTCAAAAGTTTATTCAACTAGATGTATAAAATAAGACCAAAAATTTAATACACTAACTTTAGGTACAAGGCAGCGGGGGAGGGGGCCATTCCGGCTGCCATAGTGACGAGTTTAAGAACCTTGAAGGACCGGCTTTTGGCAGCAAAGCAACAGACAGCGACGGAGTAGCTTTCGTGCAGCCCGACTTCAACTCTGATAGTCGGGCTGCACGCAGGCTATATATCCTAGAGTTAATACACAGCTATTTCAAAAAACGTTGAACACTGAATACAGAATAGTGCATTCCAAGACCAAAGGGCATAGTGAGGCTCATTAATTTCAATATCAAAAGTAAATATACAGCAATTTGCACTCTATATGTAGCTAATATATTGTTTCGGATGCAGTAAAAATAGAATAGATGATTATTATTTATTTTACTTTAGACAATATTACATGACCCAAAATGCATTTCGGTCTTGAAATGCACTATTCAGTATGCAGTATTCAACGATTTTTGAAATAGCTGTGAACTGTACTAATCTAATCTGAATATTCAGAATCAATCAACAGCCATCTTCATCTAAAGTTGAAAGAGCATTAGACAGCCGTGGGGGAGCGAAAGGACGTCTGTTTTCTCAGGCTATATAAGCATCAGGCCAATAAGTTCGAGTATGGTATGGTGAAAAGCTTCATTTAATATGTATGCCTACTTTAGCCCATTCGGCTCCCTTTTTATTATTTTATTATCTTATTATTTTTATTTTATTATTATTTTTTATTATTCTAGATTCACAAGAGTTTCTTATTTTCCTTTTTGGTGTTATTTTATGGGTAAATTCGCTTATTAAAGTGGTGGGTTTTGAAGCGTGTTCGCTTGACTGTCAGGAAAGCTTAAAGCATTAAGATTTTCTCATTTGATATGTCAAAAAAACGTCAAACCAATGATAAAAGGAAAGAGCACACAGGAAGTAGAAATAAAGCTTATCTTATTCCGGTAGATGAGATTTTA
Source organism: Anthopleura sola (assembly GCA_023349425.1). NCBI lineage: Eukaryota > Metazoa > Cnidaria > Anthozoa > Actiniaria > Actiniidae > Anthopleura > Anthopleura sola. The sequence continues at coordinate 1,394,370 of JALHLI010000014.1, forward strand.
TGCACACAATTTGTCAGTGTACGAAACACCGAGCATGTCATCGGGTGGGCTTCCTGTGGATAACGCGGCTTGGCACTAAATAAATACACGCTTACAGTAATATCATGTATTTATAATTCCACTAGTGCTCGATGTTATGACTTTATTGGTTTCATCTACTCTTGATGAACAGCTGCAGTGGATACTTGATTTAGATTACAGAGACTAGAAGAGGAATTTCAAGTAAAGTTGCCGTTCGGTGGATATAGCGTAAAGTGGGCGCCTACACGCACAGGAAATGGAAGGAAACCATTTCAATGTCATCACATGAAATATCGAATCAACTCCCTCGACTAAATTAAAACCATCCTTACATTTTCACACTAAAGATTTTTCGTATATATTTTACGTCTGTGGCTAAGGACAGCTGTTTTTCTGAGAAATAATCATGAGATCTGTACACTTACACACGTGGTGAAGACATCCGGCATTGTCGGGGTGTGCCACGAACAAGCTACACGAAAAGCCCTTCCCAAACACGCCATAATATCGAAAGCTCGATTCAACATTTCTTTTCTTGCGTGAAAATACGAAACTTTTCGCTACGAATCGTCTATTTTCTTTCATAACAAATTTGTACCAGGTAGCAAAATATTTTGTCTACAAAAACCAAATGTTTTTCTGATTTTTTAAAAATTGAAACAGTGACAGCATCATATTAATTGTTCACGAGCTTGTACGAGGAACAATTCTTTTGTGTTCATCCTTTTTTCTTAGTTTCTTTCGAGTCAGAAAACAAAGGAATTCGGCTGAGGGTTAGCTGTTATTGACAGGAAATACGTATAGATTTAAATAACCTTTCGCGCTTGACTTCAGACGTGACGTGTTTGGACTCAAACTGCTCCGTGAACGATATTAAGTTCCGTGTGGAAAAGAGCTTAAACGAATAGAAACCTGGAGTATTCGTCAAAGTTTTGAAAACTATGGAGCCGAAGGAGCCGAATAACGTCGAAGAAGAGAAACCCCGACCCATAAAGCTTGAAACAGAAGTTAAGAACAGCATACGACACACTTTCGAAGCCCTACAAAACTCTAATGGCAGAAATTCCTTGGCAGGCGAAGTTGCCAAATCTAAACTTCAAGTTCTGTGTGCCACTATAAGCCGTGACTTAGGAGTCCCTTATTCTGCTGATGATTTGAATATAAAATTCAAAGAACTTAAGAAAAGTCTTTCCTGTGGCGAATTTGTGGAGTACTTAGAAGAACATCTTCTGCCTAAAGGTGAGAAACCATTGAGGGAATTATAATTTGCTTGTTGAAACGGGTGCTTCAGCGATATGTAAAATAAACAATCTCAAACAGAGACTTCACCCTCGATATTGGACATTTTACAATATTTTTATTGAACCTTTTTTTTTTCAAACAAAACACATAGCCAATCTTAACTCTATTCTTTATTGTTTTTCTAGAAAAAATAGTTTATAAAACGAATTTATCACTCACAATCTAATAATTTTAATTGCACATGCTTCATTAGGTATTCACATATGTTCTCAATTAAATTAAATATTATTCAAAAATTATAAACAAAAATTCAAATTCATTAGTTTTTCTCAAAAACAAAACAAAACTTGTACGAATTATTTTTAGCTTTTTTCAATTTGACATTAATTTATACTTTATCATTTCCTATTTTAATTTTTAAGATAAATAATTGATATTCAGTTATTCAATATTAATACATGATTTACATATTACAGCCCTAATATCTAATAAATAAACTAAAGAAAAACAAGAATGTTGGTTCAATCCTTAGAAATTATTATGAATGACTCAACTCTTAGCAGAGCAGCTCAATATTCAATAGAAGTAGTAAATCTCTCATATTTGTATGACATTTTTGGATAAATAAAAATTGACTTTTGACTATTAAGATAATCTAGCTAGCTGTCAGATATGATATCTCACCTTATACCCAATAAATTGAACTTAATTACTCTTAAAGATTTTATCTTTTAAAAATATCTAATAATGAAAAATTAATACTATGCTCAAAAGATGTTTTTATCTTGGTTATTCTGTACTTTGTGTGGTCAAAATTTTTGATTTTTTCTTAATTGTTTCTGTTTTTTTCCATCATGAATGAGTAGTTTTTTTTTTTTGAAAAATTATTCCGATATAAAAAATAAGAACTTATTTCTTAGCTTTCAAAGAATGTTTGGTGTGATGTGTACTGAAAAAAGTTCTTAATTGAATTATATATTAATTAGCATGTTGCATGTTAATTTATCCTGATCAGTAAATAGATAAATATAATATAAGTACTAAGAACATAATCTGTCCATCTCTACTCTGGTTTTATAGATGGATTTTGGTACATCCAACCCCCCCCCCCCCCCCCCCCAATATACAGACCACAAGTAACCCAATGTTTTGCTATATAATACCCCTTTCTGCATTTCCTGTATCTTTTTTGGTCCCTTTATCTCAGGTTCCCATTCAAGAGCGTCCAGCATTTATTGTGCAAAAGAAATTAATGCTAGCACATATCAACTACCTCTCACCTCTCTGTTCATTTTCAGCTAGGACTTTGAATCACATATATCTATATGATCAGTAGAAGACGTTTGATCCCTACTTTGATTTGAGGGCTTTTCTCCAGGTTCTCTGGTTTGAACCTCCCTCACCAAACCCAACATGCTAATGCTAATAAATTCCAATTTGATCTTTGAGTTAGCTGTTGCTCAATCAGAATGATGCTTTAAAAAATGCCAGCTAAAGATAATTTAATCAACGTTGAAGTAAAATCAATTTTTCCCCCTTAAAGGTAGTGACAAACTAGATATCCAGAAACTCCACAAGCTCTGTTGGTCAATAGTCAGTCAAGTATTCTTCAAAAAAGAAGATCACACGTTAACAGAAGATGATGTATACAAACAATGGCTGATATTCAACACTCTTGATATTGATGAAACATCCAGGGTACATAAAGAAGAACTTGGGATACTCTTGGAGAAGGTGTCGCATGCCATAGGGAAAATATGGAACCCAGCTCCATTGCATGAGTCTTGTGATGATGCCGAAGAACTGATATTTTGGCAATATCTGGAATGTCTGGAAAAGAGTTACTTGGCTGGTACTACTAGAAGGTAAAAGGAACAATTGTTTTGACTATCTTCTCTTCTCTTCTCTTCTCTTCTCTTCTCTTCTCTTCTCTTCTCTTCTCTTCTCTTCTCTTCTCTTCTCTTCTCTTCTCTTCTCTTCTCTTCTCTTCTCCAGGGGTGGATCCAGGATTTTTTTCAGGGAAGGGTGCAGGGCACAAAGTCAGCCCAGGGGGTGTGCAACCCTCAGAATCAAAGAAAGAAAACATTGGATACCTTCCAAATAGGGGGCAAAGTTGCTCCGAGGGGGGTGCACATCCCCTTCACCCCTCCCTGGATCCGCCCCTGTGCTCTGCTCTGCTCTTATCATCTCTTTCCTTGCCTTGCCTTGCCTTTCCTTTTCTGCTCTTATTTCATCTCTTTTTTCCTTGTCTTATCTCTTGTTTTTATTTTATTTTTTCCCCCTTTACTTTACTTTCAACATTATTTATCTTCCCCACTTCCTAATTGGCTCCCAGCCATCATTTCACAGTATGAACAAACAGTTTTAGCTGTCATGTGTTCCAAATTAGAGGTCAAAGCAAGAGGCATTTATTTAACAGCCTTTTTATATCAGTGATTAAAAATTCATATATATTACAATGGGAAATATAGTTTTTGAGTAAATAGGCCTTCAAGTCTTACTTCATGATAACGGCCCTTTTTAACTTAGTTATTCCCAAAAAAAAGATATATCCTCATAATGTGTTTTTAATTTTTTTCGAAGTCATAGGAAGATTTATTTTCCTCCATTGTGCGGTCCATTAACTTTGAGGCAACCTGAAACCCGATAATAAAATTTCAGCTTTATTGCTTCTTTTTTTTTTACCGTAAAACCGAATTACGTGAGCCACTTTAACTTTGTGGTTTTAAATGGATGCCAAATCGAGATCAATATATAATGCCAGATAGAATTTCAAAACAACTCATCCCAGTTCTAAAAAAAGTATTTCTGATGAACCTTAATGCCTATCAGTAAGACGCTTGATGCCACCTATGAGTGAACTTCAATATTATACCCAGGTGATTTCGCTTCTCTCAACCAGAACAAAGTCAAGTAGCGAACATTTAGTTCATTAGTTCGTATTTCCTAGCCAGTTTTCGACTCAATTTGGAGGACAAAACAAAGGAATTTCAATCTCCTGAGAATTGCCCAATTTCATTATGACGTCACGGCTTGTTTATAAGGGGGTAGAATCGTCTAGAACAATAGAAATTTGAACAAAATTTCCTCTGCTAAGAAAAGTTTAATCTTTAATAGTCTGGTTTTCAAATACAAAGTGTATCGATATTTAATAAACAATATTTATTGCATTTGATGACTGTTTTAAAATACTTTTCTTCGTTCTATAAATATCAATTTTCTTTGTGTTGTTGCTGTTTTGTCCCCCTCTGGCGACCATGATCCTTAGCGTTTAAACAATAGATCGTTTTGATGTGACGTCATAACGAAATAAGGAAATTGGAAGCTATTGTTTTGTCCTCCAAATTGAGCTGCATTCCGATATGTTATAAGGAGTCTATATAATACATATATATGTTCCTCTACAGTATTTTCAAGGAAGCACTCGAGGAGATCGTGGATTATGTTGTCAACGAGATCTTAATGCAAGGTTACCTCATCAAGAAAGGTCACATGGTCAGATCTGTTAAAAATCGATGGTTCGTACTCAAACCAGGTCTTCTTTCTTATTACACAAATCGTACTTGCACCGACAAGAAGGGGGAGATAGTTATCAACCAGGATACCAAGGTTGCTGCTATTCCAGACTCAAGAAAATATCGTTTTAACATTACTTGTGGGAAGTCAAAGACGAATTACGATTTGGAAGCGAGAGACCAAAGAACTAAACAAGAATGGCTGGTAGCTGTACAGAAAGCCATAGGTAAGGCTTTTAAATTTAGCCTGTGTACAGGCACTCTTACCCCTCCGGGGTAAAAACGGGGAGAGAGTGTATGTGCGTCAGTGGCGTAGCGGGGGTGGGGCGAGGGGGGGGGGGGGGGGGGTCGCCCCCCTAAAGTTTTCGGGTCGACTGCCTTTTTTTCTCAGTTGATGTATGGCGTATAGGGAGAGGGCTGGCACGTGCCCACCACACCCCCTATTTTTGGTAATTAGTTTTTATTCTAGGTGCCCCCCCCCCCCCCCAAGATCCTGTGCATGTCCTCGCTACGACACTGATGTGCGTTGTTCAGGACATAAAATGTGTATTTGATCATAAATTTCGGACATAAATTTCCAATTTAAAATTATCTGGCCACCAACGTCGATGTTCGAGTCGATATTATAACTTTCTAAACGTAATATGTTGAGAAAGTTAGCAAGGGATTCTTAACCTGGGGAGGGGTGTGAGTGGCTGTACACAGGGTGACCCAAGTGCATCGCGGGTGATTTTCATTAGGCTCCCAGCTTCACGCAAATCTAGTGGCAACTAGGTAGTCGTACTCAATAGCACGCGCGGAATCATACAATTTGCCGTCGTGATAAAATAGGGTTTTGGTGGACGTCAATCAAAATGTTTCCATGGCATTTTCGTAAAACACAAAGTTTTAAAGAATACATGCCTTCATTAACGTTCCACGTGTTATTGGGAGCGATTGTAAATTGTATATCTTTCGGTCGCCACTCACTCACGCGTGAACCGACGCCCAAGGTAAAAAGGATTTACTATTTAACTACGTGAAACATGAATTAATAGGTGGAGTGCTTGAAATCATTCGTTTCGTGTTTTATTAGAGAACATTGGAGGACAAAGTGTGCAAAGAAAGGAAAGACTCCAAAGAAGACTAGAAAGAAATGACAGGAGACTAGCTAAACTCGAGGAGGAGAGAAATAAGAGAGATCAACAGAACTTGTTATTGGAACAACAAAAGGTGAGTGGAACAGTTCTTTTCTTATAAAACAGGGTGAAGATTTGGCAAAAGTCGGCCGATGTTCGGAAAGTCACGGATAACAGTGAACATTTATCGACACTTAGTATTATCAATTTCTCGAAGAAAAATTCATTGATAAACAATTTAGAGCGGGAGTAGACTCCAGCTGAGTTGACCTTCAGAACAAACTCAAGGTCAACCAATAAGAATTGAGGATTCGACATTATGCTGTAATATTATTGCTAATTAATCTTGTTTTTCTTTGGTTCAGGAGTTGGAGCTGCTCAGACAGAAATATTCAGATGCCGAAGCACAAGCATTACTTGAAGCAGAAAACTTGCAAGAAGAAATCAGAAGGCGAGAAGAATTAGAAAAGCTCCACTTAGAACTGCAAAAGCTTTTGCTAGCAGAGAAAGAGGCTCGAGAAGCTGAGGAGAAGGCGAGACATTTGCAGGAAGAATTGTTGGCAAACGAGAAGAAACGTTTGGAAGAGATGGAGAGGATGAAAATGGAGAAGGAACAATTGCTTCAAGATGAGTTGAAGATGAGAGAAAGCCTGGAAGAGAGGCAGAAACTACAAGACAAACTTCTCGAAGAGGTAAGAGCTAACTAATATTTCCTTGCTTGGTCGACGTAAATAAATTCAGTTCATTACATCATTAATTTTTTTCAGGAGAGACAGAGACTTGAAACCCTGGAAAAAGAGCGCCAGGCGGCTGAACAAGCAATGAAAGAAGCAAAAGATAAACTAGAAGCAGCTCAAGAAGCATCAAGGAAGGCAGCCGAAGAAGCCAAGAAAAAAGCGCGCGAAATCAAAACATGCACTGGGCTTGCGCGTCCTGTCGGGCCTCACAATCCCTCCTTTATAACCCATAGAGGTATTGGTGCATTTTGTCAGGACGATTTCTCGAAGATCACAAAACGGCAGAAAATCCCACCAAGTGTTTTGCCTAAACCTAAAAGACCAGTTGCAAATGGAGAAGCTCAAGAAAATGGAGCTCAGCCTGAGGAAAATGATACCAGCGTTCCAGTCGACGGTGGCGAAGAAGACGAGAACGAAAGTAAGGATGTAGAGATTCAAGATGAAATTTCCGAGGAAGACGATAAGCAAGAAAAAGAACTGTCTTCCGATGAACCTGTTGATAATGGCAAAGAAATACCAGAGATTAATGGCAAAGATGATGTTGAGAATCCCAAAGACGAAGTGGTTGCTGAAAGCGAAAGTACGGAAAATGTTCCCTTTGAAAACTTAGAGGCAAAAGTTGAAGGTACAGAAGTTAGTGAAGCAACTCCACCAGACCACGCGACTGAAAGCTCTGAAGAAAAGCAAGATATACAAGCTAGCGAAGAAACACCACAAGATACACCAGATAGCGAAGTAACGCCACAAGAAAACACAACTGAAAGCTCTGAAAAAGAACAAGAAACGCAAGCTGTCGAAGAAGCACAACAAGATTCACCAGATAGCGAAGTAACGCCACAAGAAAACACAACTGAAAGCTCTGAAAAAGAACAAGAAACGCAAGCTATCGAAGAAGCACAACAAGATTCACAAGCTAGTAAAGTAGCACCACAAGAAAACACAACTGAAGAGCCAGAAACACAAACCAATGAAGCAAAATCTGAAGGACAAGCAGATGATGACACTGCGGCTAACGCTGAAGTTGAGGCAGAGAAAATAGAAAAAACTACAGACGAAGAAAGCATAAAGGAGCATGATGAACCAACGAAAACAGAAGAATCTAAAAAAGGAGATGAATCATAGGTAATTATTAGAAAAACCTTCAGGTTAAAATGCAAGAAGGACCGAGTATTGTGATTAGTAATGTGTGTAGGGAGTCTTCCCGCCAAGAGTTGTGTGGACGTGACAAGTGAAGTGAGTTTTCCCGCCAAAACGTGCCTCGACGTGACAAGTGAAGCAAGTTTTCCCACCAAAACGTGTCTTGACATGACAAGTGAAGCGAGTCTTCCCGCCATAACGTGCCTCGACGTGACAAGTGAAGCAAGTTTTCCCACCAAAACGTGTCTTGACATGACAAGTGAAGCGAGTCTTCCCGCCATAACGTGCCTCGACGTGACAAGTGAAGCGAGTTTTCCCGCCAAAATGTGCCTCGAGGTGACAAGTGAAGCGAGTTTTCCCGTCAAAACGTATCTCGACGTGACAAGTGAAGCGAGTTTACCCGCCAAAATTCTCATCTCAGCATGTGGAAAAGAAATCGTTGGGAAGAGTGGTGTACGTTCACAAAGCGCTAGCTGATCAGTTTTTCCCTCGCTTTCGTTGCTACTCAATCTCAACTTGGCGAACGGAACACCTTAGAAACCAATAAAGTGAACATGAAGCGTGTATCGCAGTAAATTTACTACAGCGTGAAGATCAATCCCGTGGTTTATTTATTGTTCGTTACTTTATTTTATTAATATTTTTTTTATATAACGTTGTTTGCATGTATAGATTTAGGGAGGAGCCTATCACAACGAATATCTTGAATGCATGCCCTCGTCAGCAATTTTTTCCGTTTAGATCAAGTTATTCTTAACATCAATTTTCCAGGAAATTACCATGAATAGAAAAGTTTTAAAAGTTATTTATTTTCGATGAATTGACTGGTGACGGAGTTGTTCTGGACAGTACCGTTATACCGTCTGATTGGTTAATTTGACGCGCTGTGATTGGTTGTTTGACATATATCTAAGAATAACTTGATCAGCAAGTGTAAGCTGATTCATCTGCATTTAATTGCTTGTGTGATTGTTGTGGTACGATGACTGCCGCCATCATGGTTGGACTCTTTTTCCTCCATTTCTTTTCTCCTCCTTTTCTCCTCTCCCTTTCCTCTCTCTATCCTCTCTCACACACATATATGTACATGAACGTCCGTTTGTTTTCCAAAAATCAACATGGCTGCCAAATCTCTTTCTGATTACTTGAATGATCGTAAACCAATAATTCCTTTTTGTTGTCAATGAAGTTTATCGCACATCAATTTTCTTGTTTGTGATCACAAAAAGGAGTGGCGATTGCAGCAATCATTCATCGTACCACAATATTCAAATATATTTTTCAATGATTATGAGTTCAACAAAAATTGTAGTTCATTTTTCGCTCCTTTTTGGGTGGTGGTTGCTCAACTTGCGATATTCAGAATCGACAAAGAGCGAAAACACCGACTTATGGAATCAAAATGGTGGAAAACAAACGGTGTGAAAAATGATGTGTGACAAATGTCACAATTGTGACTTCCACTACTTCTGCAGAACAAATCAAAAGCCAGAACAAGTTTTGATTTTTTTAAACTATAATTTGTTTTAAACTCAAATATTAGAAAACTGTTTCCATAAGTCGGTGTACTTTAATTAGTTATATTTGCTTCAATCGGCGTTAGGGAGGTTTTAAAACCCTCTTAATTTCATTTTAAAAAGTTAATCACAAGTCGTGATATATTAAATTGGCTTTCACAAAGCCACTGCATGATTGAAATTTGTCCATTTTTCTTTCTTTAGCTTACTTACACATACAAGTTCATTTTAATGAGAACACACGGATCAGTATGCACGGATTTAATTTTAGTATGCACCTATTTCAAAAAAAAGGTTAGCATACCATTTCAAAAATGGGCGCGCGATCACCATTTTTTCCGCCCATTTTGACTAGATTACAAAACAGTGATACTGAAAACAGGATGTCCCTTATGGGCCACCGTAAATTAAGGTCATTCCAAGATAGAAAGGAATAGCTTTTTGACATACACTGAACTAAACTGAAACGCTCTGTGAAGTTTCAGGACATTTACGTCAATATTGAGCGAGTATCGTGGTGGAGTACCCTTGAGGGTTCAAGTGGGCTGAAGTGTGCTACCTTCCCAATTTTTTAGTACGAGCTAGTATACTCCACCACGATACTCACTCAATATTGATGTAGATGTCCTGAAACTTCACATAGACTCAAAGGAAAATTCGAACATTTATTTATATGATTTATTGAATTTTAATTGTTTTCTAAGGATCGCCATACATAGCCTTATAAATCTGATATGATACCACAGAAACCCAGCTTGGGATACCTGTGATTATCCAGACCAAGTCAGTGTTCAGTCTGCTGAAGCCGTAGGCCGAGGCGGATAAAATGGCCGAGGTCTTGATAATTTACGATATCATGCGAGAAACCATTTCAATAATTGGTTTATTATACATTTTGTTAACTAAGAATAAGGTTATATTAGCGGAGCTCTCGCGCAATAGCTTACAAAACTGTTAAATGAAGGGATTAAGACAATCCATGATATTCAAAAGCACAACTACTCTCCCTAATCTCAAAAATATGGACATATTTTAAGTTGGATCAAGTTAAGCGAAGCTCTTCTCTTAAATTTAGATTTTTACCAATGGTGCACTGCGAAGGTGTATAGCTAATTTACTATGGTTGAAAACAAAATGAAGACGATGTCTGCCGAGGAGCAATTCAAGGATCTGAAGCATACATTGATCATACGCGATTCGTCTTCGCTTTAATAAAACCTCTCTTGTTTTTTAGCTTTAATGCTTGATCTGCTTAGGAACGTTTAAAATTCTGACATTTGTGTCTCTTTCAGAGCGTTTTCCACATCCAACAACACAAAAAACTTTTCTAATCGCGTTCGTTACTATACTTTGTTATGGTTTACATGCCTCCTGTCATGGCGGCGTAGTTACCGTTGCTAACCGACGCTACGCGAGTCACGTGATGGTGCAAAGCCTCTATATAGGCTTTCAGTCACACCATGCACCAATGCATCCAATATTTGATGATAATGTTGGTTTGCGTATGATGATGGAATATGAAATGTATATGTGATCGTACCATACTGAATGGACTCAGAAAAAATTCTGAGCCCCAGATGGGAATCGAACCCACGACCCTCCGTATGCTAGTCGGACGCTCTACCACTGAGCTGCTGGAGACTCTAATGGCGAGTAGGTCGTCAATGTGGGTTTAATTGTGACAAACGTACTGTATAAGCTACAGTCACAGAAATGTCTAAGGAAAATACATGATGATAATGTTGGTTTGCGTATGATGATGGAATATGAAATGTATATGTGATCGTACCATGCTGAATGGACTCAGAAAAAATTCTGAGCCCCAGATGGGAATCGACCGTTGGGCCGTTGCCCCTTTGTGCTTGGGCGCTTGATCAAATTGAAGGCAGAGTGCAGTAGGAGTCAGCCTATTTATTACTAAATATCCTCCTAAGGGATTCCTGGTCCCGCTGGAATGTTTCCCGGGTAGATTACGCAAGAGTACCTGTGGTATTTAATGTCGCGCTTTGTTTCGAGCGTTGTGAATAGTACTCTATTCTACAACACTCTCAACCGCACTCATTGTTTTACAGGTATGGGGGAATCGATCACCGCGCTCCCAAACTCTAGTTTCCCACCTAAATATGCCAAACTCGCGGGGAATTACCCTCAGAAAAACCAAGAAAAACCAATCCCCAAACCTCAAACCTCAAAACTTAGACGAACCTTATCCCGATTCCAGCTTAGTACTTGAAGTTGTTCAGGGCTGGCAGGTTCATCAGTAATTCTTTCCCAATGCAAAAGGTGCATATGAAGTTCCCCAGCATGGAATGTATCTGGACTTCGAAAGAACAGGGTCAAAGCATCTCCACGCAGCTCTCCTTTGATTATCTTTTGCAGCTTTTCTTCGGGTACAACTGTCAGCTCCCCGCTGACCCCAGTAGGGTTCCCCATCCAATGCCACCCAGCATACACTTGACGGTGGGGCCTTCTCGCAGGCCAATAGATTTTTGTCAAATGAAAGGTCCAACTCCCAGTCCCATGAAATTCTTGTGGATCCCTGGTAAATATTAAGGTAAAACACGAGGGTGTAGGTGACAACGATGCAGAAGTGACACTTTGTGAATGGGGGCCCCGGGGGCGACAGCTGTGACCCAGTGTAAACTAGGAGGGTTGATTAAGGTACTCTTTTTTCACAACCATCACTAACTGTGACCTAAGAAGACAGATCGTAGATAGATGAACCATTATTCTAAGATTTTGTCTTGGCACTAGGCTAGCTAATTTGTGATCGAAATTTATAAGAGAAAGAGAATAGAATAGGTTTATTGATCACTTTGTAAATTCGTGTGAATTTAAAAAACGTGATTTTACAACATATTATAAGAGATAATATTGAAGGATAACTACTATATACAAGTTGTAAATATGAGACATTAATTTATTGCGGTTTATCCCAGATGCTAACGCATTTAGGAATAAAACTGTTCCTATAACGTTCAGTCCTGCATTTGTACAAGGGGAATTTTCGTGGATTTCTTAGACTGTAGTTGTGGGATGTGGCCAGTGGGAGAAGTTTTCCAATCTTGTTATCTGGGTGTTGGTGAGATTTTTTATAAAGAATTAGGCACTGATCTTCTCTTCGTTGGTACAGTGTAGGCAGGTCAACGTGCTTCAGTGTAGCAGCATATGACGTCTGAGGAAAGGCAATCTTCAATGCACGTTTTTGAATGTGCTCGATTTGGTCAGAGAGAGTTTGTGAAAGAGAGAAGTGCCATACAGGACAAGCGTATTCTAAAATAGGGCGAATGAATGAACAAAAACAGTTATCAGATCTTTGGCTAGGGCACCAGACCGCTTGAGAATTCTCAGAGCGTACAGCCGTTTACTTGCTTTGGTACATATGTAGTTAACGTGTGCGTTCCAGGTGAGGTTTGATGAGATTATGACTCCCAAGAGTTTAAAATCTTCTACAATCTCAATGTCGGCACTAGTGGAAGAAAGGTTGTCAAATGCCAGGGGGTCTTTAAGGAAGGATACACGTAATTCTTTAGTTTTAGAGACATTCAAACGCATGTTATTGCGGTCAGTCCATTCGGTAATAGAGTCAATGTTAGCTTGAAGCGTTGAGTTCGGAGAAGATCTTGAAACGATTTCATAAACCGTAAAGTCGTCGACATATTTGTATAATGGAAGATTAGTTTTCAAGTCATTGATCATCACGAGAAAGAAAAGGGGGCCAAGTTTTGTACCTTGTGGGACACCAGCGTTGATTGATCGCCAAGATGATTTATTCCGGCCAAGCTTAACGCGCAAATACCGGTCATGTAAGAAATCAGCACACCAGTTCAACAAAATAGGAGGAGTATCAAGCATTTGTAACTTCCGAAGTAGAATGTTATGGTCAATGCGATCGAAGGCCTTGGAGAAATCAATCATGCAGCATCTGACAGTTGAGCCAGTGTCGTCCAATGCTGCCAGCCATTGATGGATCAGATGGATAAGAGCATTTGTAGTAGAACAATTCTTGATATTTCCAAACTGGAAAGGGTCGATTGATGATTTGATGTGGTTAAAAAGCCAACGGAAAACAAAACCTTCTAGTAGTTTACTCAGAACAGGTGTGAGAGACATAGGTCTGAGGTCACTGTCAACAGATTTTGGATTAGATATCTTGGGTAGAGGGAGAACATCAGCAGATTTCCAGAGTACTGGAACGCGGCTTTGTGCAATGCTAGCGTTAAAGATCGAGCATATTGGACCAGCAATCAGAGGCGCAGAAGTCTTCAGTACCCAGTTAGGGATGTCATCGGGACCGGTTGCTTTCTGAAGATTAATTTTTTCCAATTCCAATTTAACTTGACGAGGTGATATTATATATTCATCGGGAACAGAAGTGATGGGAAGCTTGTTGAACTGAAGTGGAGGCAAGCTGTTTGAGACATTGCAAAAGGATTCTGCAATCAGATCAGCAAGTTCAGAACCTCTTTTGAACTCACCATTATGGAAGATGCTTGAAAGAGGTTCCGATTTGGACATGCCAGAAATAGTCTTGATGTTGTTCCACCCTTTTTTCGGGTTTGGTTCTCGGGTATCAAGGATTTTTTCATCGTAAAAGGACTTGCGGGCAGAATTACATAATTTTCTTACTTTGTTGCGGTAAAAGTTGTACTTAAGAGTATTACCAGTCGACCAAGCCTTTTGTCTTTTAGAGATAAAATTCTTGATATCTGCGGTAATCCAGGGTTTGTCTTTAGGATGGAACTTTATCGTGCGCAGAGGAAGATGGGTGTCAATAGCAGAGGATGTTATATTTGAGAAGAGAGCGAACTGATCCTCTACTGCAGCTGTGTGGTAAAGGGGAGTCCAGTTGACTTTGGACAAAGTGGTAGATAGAGCTTGTCTGTTTGCAGGTCGGCAGTCTCTCTTAGTAGTGTAGACAGGAGTACACGTCGTAGGATTCTGGTTTGCAGGGCTGAGGAAAACACTTGAATGATCAGACTGACCTATACATGGGAGAATCGTGGCATCGATGTAGTGATTTGAAAGAGTAGTGTAGATTTTATCAAGAATATTACTACCACGAGTAGGTTTCTTTACCACTTGTTTAAGGTTGAAGGATGAGGTTAGGGATCCAGGGTTAAACTTGTTGAAGTCTCCCAACAAGACAATTCCTGAATTAGGGAATTTAGCGAGAGCAATGTCTAGGGACTGGAATAGATGTTTCCTCAATTCAAGGTCGTTGTTTTGTGGAGGATGATAAACACTTGTCATTATGATTGAGTTGATTCCTCTTGGAAGTCTTTTAGGTTTTAATAAGAACCATTGTGTTTCAAATGCAGGGTCAGAGAGATCTTTTAAGTCCAGGAAGTCCAATGTATCTTTCATATAGGTACAAAGTCCACCACCACGTTGGTCGTCTGGTCGATCTTTACGAACAGAAAGAAACCCAGGAATTTTGATGAGGTCATTCGTGATATTTGATGATAGCCACGATTCTGTGATAACCGCAACATCGCAGTTGTTATTAACAATGGTCGCATTGATCTCATCTATCTTGTTAACCATTGAACGAGTGTTGCTCAAGAAAAATGTAGGAAAGTGATATGATTGTCGTGTTGTTGAAATCTTAGTTAATGACCGAGTATTTGAAAGTTGATCAGAAAGCCTATGTGATCGAATTATCATTACCGACGCCCATCCCTCAAGTATTAAGGCTTGGCTGGGTTGAGCCTAATGTGCATATAATTTATGTTTTTAGAAGCTATTGTCGTATATATGGTGGTAATATTAATATTTGAGCATACATTGTTGAATATCTGTGAATGGAAAATTTTTGCTACGTATTAGCTTTCGGGAACGTTGTTAAACTATCCACTTTCTTCTTCAACTCCTCATACTTGTTACGGAGTGTCTACCAAGGAAGAATCAAAATAATCGTATAATTATCAAAGAATGTCAGTCCGCATATCTGCAAATCACATGACAGTCCCGAGTAGGATCGTGACATGGTTATGGAAAGGACACTCTAAGATAACCTGAAAACAATGAATTACAATATAAATACCAACTAAAGTCACTGCGAGTTAAAAGCAAGTAATAAAATCGTGAAGGCATTCATTACAGCTGATCACGTAACGGATACTTGCCGAAGAAACACTTCACTAAACAAAATTGCATAACTTTTGAGCACTACATACAAATCATCGAAGCATTCATTAGTGATCATCTAACGGATTCTTGACGAAGAATCACTTCACTAAATGAAAATTGCATAACTTTGAGCTCAACATACAAATCATAGAAGCATTCCTTAGTGATCACCTAAAGGACACTTGCCGAAGAATCACTTCACTAAATGAAAATTGCATAACTTTTGAGGTCTACGTACAAAATCATAGAAGCATTCATTAGTGATCACCTAAAGGACACTTGCCGAAGAATCACTTCACTAAATGAAAATTGCATAATTTTGAGCTCTACGTACAAAATCATAGAAGCATTCATTAGCGATCATCTAACGGACCCTTGCCGAAGAATCATGCACTTCACTAAATGAAAATTGCATAACTTTGAGCTCAACATACAAATTATCGAAGCATTCATTAGTGATGCCGGATCTAACGGACTCTTGCCGAAGAATCACTTCACTAAATGAAAATTGCATAACTTTGAGCACTACATACAAATCATCGAAGCATTCATTAGACCTTTTGCTTATAAGACATTCGTCTCATGTATGATTTTGTCCCACTTAAAGCAATCCATTGTTATGCATACACGTGTGTGAAACTCAGAAGTGTTGGTAATCCGTACAATCTTTGATCTCACCTATTGTTTTTAAAGTTCACGAAGTCGAAAATAGTGGTAAAACAGAAAGGTCTATTCAAAAGTCAAATTTAAGTTGATTCTTTACTCATTTTCTGTGGGCCGTTAAAGAGACATTTAGATGAATAACCATGCACGCATCACTAATTGTGATTGTGACATTCCATCATGGCTTCGTTATATCCTTGTATCACGTCTATTCATTTGTTTTATATTACTTGGCATGGACCGCGGAGCATCCTAAAAGGCTGTGTGGCTATATAAGAGACTAGTATGGGAAAAAGTGGTGGGCTAAGATTGGTAAATATAAGAGACTAGTATGGGGAAAAGTGATGGGGCTAAGATTGGAAAATATAAGAGACTAGTATGGGAAAAAGTGGTTGGGCTAAGATTGGAAAATATAAGAGACTAGTATGGGAAAAAGTGGTGGGCTAAGATTGGTAAATATAAGAGACTAGTCATGGCAAAAGGGAAAAAGTTGATGAAATGTATCACAATAGACGTTTTTGCTATAACGAACATTTTCGAAATCTCGTGCTGTTGGAACAAAGATGTACAAATTCTTTTGTGATTTTGTGGTTTAGAAATAATAGTAGTATAGGTAACGATAATTAGATCGAATCAGCGTTTCACACGAGCAATGCCACATTTATAATAGTCTAATTATCATTACCAATAAATTGTTATTTATTCGGGTTTTGTGTGTTTTGTGTGTTTTGTGTGTTTTGTGTGTGGTGTGTGTGTATGTGTGTGTGTGTGGATGTGGGTGGGTGTGTAAAATTGTATTTACAAATTACCAAGAATGCGCTTTACAAGCCTCAACATGCATAGTTGGTATTCTATAAGTTCCAGAACTTTCTTATAGCCCTTGGTCACGTCCCTTCAATTTGTTTTCTTAATTTATCATTAGTGCATGGCAGAGCGGCGTTTTTTAATCGGCTGTATAAAGATCGAGTATTTTACCGCAAGGGATATTTCAAATTTATATATATTTCATGTTTGCTAACATAGCATTGTGATGTTAAATGCTACTCATGACGTGTGACATCATAGCCTCCAGGTTGGAAGGATGATTGAAAATAATTAGCAGACGCAGATTGGAAGACAGTCATACTTCATATACAAGAGTAGCCTTTCAGAATGTTGTTTACAATGAGTTACTAGACTGTGTCAGGCGCCTGTCTGCGCTGTCTTTAATTAATAGTTTTAACCTTGACCGGCCGAGCCCCCTAGCTTTTTCAAAAAGTTGTAAGCCTCCCCCCCCCCCCCCCCCCCCCCTCCCATCCTAACTTGTAGGGATTATTGCCAACTAAAACTCGCAAACAATTAAAACAAAAAGAATAGCTAGTACTCATGCTTCTGATAATTTTTTCACACCCGGTCTGATAAGTAGGACATCCTGGTACACGAGACAAATGTCTTAAAACCAAAAGGTCTATTAGTGATGATCTAACGGACCCTTGCAGAAGAATCACTTCACTAATTATATAAATGAAAATTGCATAATTTTGAGCTCTACATACAAAATCATCGAAGCATTCATTAGTGATCATCTAACGGAACCTTGCAGAAGAATCACTTCACTAAATGAAAATTGCATAATTTTGAGCTCTACATACAAAATCATAGAAGCATTCATTAGTGATCATCTAACGGAACCTTGCAGAAGAATCACTTCACTAAATGAAAATTGCATAATTTTGAGCTCTACGTACGAAATCATAGAAGCATTCATTAGTGATCATCTAACGGAACCTTGCAGAAGAATCACTTCACTAAATGAAAATTGCATAACTTTGAGCTCTACATACAAAATCATAAAAACATTCCTTAGTGATCATCTAAAGGACACTTGCCGAAGAATCACTTCACTAAATGAAAATTGCATAATTTTGAGCTCTACGTACGAAATCATAGAAGCATTCATTAGTGATCATCTAACGGAACCTTGCAGAAGAATCACTTCACTAAATGAAAATTGCATAACTTTGAGCTCTACATACAAAATCATAAAAACATTCCTTAGTGATCATCTAAAGGACACTTGCAGAAGAATCACTTCACTAAATGAAAATTGCATAACTTTGAGCTCTACATACAAAATCATAAAAACATTCCTTAGTGATCATCTAAAGGACACTTGCCGAAGAATCACTTCATTAAATGAAAATTGCATAATTTTGAGCTCTACGTACGAAATCATAGAAGCATTCATTAGTGATCATCTAACGGAACCTTGCAGAAGAATCACTTCACTAAATGAAAATTGCATAACTTTGAGCTCTACATACAAAATCATAAAAACATTCCTTAGTGATCATCTAAAGGACACTTGCCGAAGAATCACTTCACTAAATGAAAATTGCATAATTTTGAGCTCTACATACAAAATCATAGAAGCATTCATTAGTGATCATCTAACGGACCCTTGCCGAAGAATCACTTCACTAAATGAAAATTCTGCATAGCTAGCGAGTACCCGGCAAAAGCAACCCTTTTACCAGAAAAGAATCTCACGCCATTTTGCGTTAAATCATACTCACGATACGGTAATATAGTGAAGTTAGCGATCAAAAAGAGTAAATTATCTCTAAGTCTTCTGGCTGTTCCAGGATAGGAGGGTCAGGGACAGCACCACCAACAGGGTCAGGAACAGGCCGAGCAACAGCGGGGCCAACAGCGGGGCCAACAGCAGCCGGGGCAGGAGCAGGAATAGGGGCGGCAGTCGCCGGAGGAACTTGAGGAACTTGACGTTGATTTTGAGCCATTTTCTTCAAATGGTATGGGGTCGACTACCAAATCCTATCACTTGTCGTCGCTGGAAATTCGTGGACTAAATAACCAAAGTTGCCCCTCAGTTGTGCTTCGGCGCTTGATCAAATTGAAGGCAGAGTGCAGTAGGAGTCAGCCTATTTATTACTAAATATCCTCCTAAGGGATTCCTGGTCCCGCTGGAATGTTTCCCGGGTAGATTACGCAAGAGTACCAGGGGTATTTAATGTCGCGCTTTGTTTCGAGCGTTGTGAATAGTAAGAGTTTTTGGTAAAATAAAGCAATCACATTGTAGTTACTATTTCAATGTTAACATACCTCTTTTGAAAGGAATCAAAGAACATCATTTCGGAGTTATTCATTGAGCACTGAATAAGGACAGAAAAATGGTGTCCAAGAGAATTGTCCTGTGGTCAGCACCAAGAAGTCTCTCTAATGCATTCGAACGCTCCATCACCACGCTTAGCAGAGTCAAAATCTTACACGAACCGTTTGGCTGTAATTTGATTCAATTTTTTACGAATAATTCTGTTCGCGGAATCATTGAAGTGCTACCGACTCTGATCAAAGTTTTGACTAGCTGTTTTTTCATATGGATTGAAAAACCTTTGCTAGTGAAGTGAAATGTCGCTTTTCTTTTTCAAATATCTTTTTTGCTTCCAAATATATTGAGTTTTAAAAGTGGCGGCCATTGTTCCTGATGACTAGTATTATAGTACTCTAGCTTATATCCCACCCACATACTGATCGGGACACTAGGTAGGACCATTGTTTTGACCTTATCCCTAAATGCAGAAAGATCGACCTCAGTGAACCACTTGCTGGTCGAAAGACTTTAATAAACGTTTCGGCCCTTATGACCTTCTTCAGTATAACACTTTACAATACTTGGAATGAACTAAAATTATGCGTAAAACTATAACTTCATCAAGACTGTGAACAGTCCCTCTTTTCCCTCCTAACTCGGTCGAGTCGGGTTTTTTTGCAAACAAAGGGAGAAAAACTAAAAGAAAAACATCGCAGAAGCAAAAAAAAAAGTCCTGTCGAAATTCGCCGAAGAAAAAAAAAAAACAAAAACGAAAATTAAGGGAGATGCGCATGGGGGGATTCAGAATCGTTCTCCAGCACCCCCTGCCCTATACATAGCACGCCGCCTATAATATAATAACAAAGACAATGAATAAAATTATTTCATTTTTTCACCATATATCAAAATTAATGTCTTGAAAATTAGTCAAACGTTCAAATAGTCACTTTAGTCAGAGGGAAAGTTTCATACTGAGTTTGAACTGGATTTTTATACATTTGATGTATTTAATTTTCTCGTGTTCAATTACCTGATCAACTCATGCATATCACTGAACTTCGAAGGATAGTTTTGTGGTCACTCAAGGAGGGAGGTGTACTCACGCAAGTACATTGCAGTTTATTAACATTCCATTGTTAAGCTACGGTTTCTGAAAGGAATCAAAGCCCATCAGTACAAGTCAGAGTTATTTATCTAGCGGCGACTGTAGAAAAATGGTGTCCAATAGAATTGTCCTGTGGTCAGCACCAAGAAGTCTCTCTAATGCATTCGAACGCTCCATCACCACGCTTAGCAGAGTCAAAATCTTACACGAACCGTTCGCAAATGCTTACTACCTCGGCCCCGAAAGACAAAGCACGAGGTACGATTCCCAGCCGGCTATAGAAGCCGCAGCATCGTATGCTAACATCGGTGGAACTCTTCTCAAGAACTATGAGGGAATTGATGCCGTTTTTATGAAAGACATGGCTTACCAAGTCGAAAACAAAATGGAGATGTTTGCCGAGGAACAATTCAAGGATTTGAAGCATACATTTCTTATACGCGATCCGGCTAAATCAATACCATCGTTGTATCGCTTATCAACGAACCCACAGCTCACAGGATGGGAATATTTTGATCCCAATGAATCTGGAGTGCGACAAGTTTACGAACTTTACGAATTCATTTTAAAGAGAATCGGTACTGATCCTGACCCCATTGTTGTAGACGCAGACGACCTGCTAGATAACCCTGACGAAATGATGGAGGCGTACTGCAATGCTGTTGGTTTGAAATACGAGACACATATGACAAAATGGGAGAAAGGTAGCGCACCGCAATGGAGACTTTGTACTCACGGATGGCGAGAAACTGTAGTTGAAAGTACCGGGTTTATGCCAAGAAAGAAGGAGCCAGTGTCCGGTGAAGCATTAAAAAGTCTACCTCAAGACGTCTTACAAGCTATCGAGGATGCAAGGCCATATTATCAAAAGCTAGCATCTAGAAGAATTGGAGTAGGAAGTTCTTAGTACGACTCAATGTACGAAATTTATTTAATTTACAGTCAAACTAATAACACATTAGCCTCCTAAGCAGACGCTCTTAGGTTAGTAACGCAACCGCTTCTCTCCCCACGAGAGAGGGAAGAAGTGTTGCGTGATGACGTGACGACCCTAAGAACGTCTGCGAAGGAGGCTAATGTGTTATTAGTTTGACTGTAAATTAAATAAATTCATGAACACCTAAAATAGGTCGGGAATGCTTATTGGTATTGTTTTCTAACCAATCATATGCGAGAACTACTAGCCACTAAAGATCGCTTTCACCAATATTACATTTCTGGCGTATGAATGTAATGAAGGAGACAGAAATGAATATTTTGGCGGCACGTGAGTATCGCGTTGCGAATGAGGTGCATGATGGGACGGGAGTATATAAGAGTGGGTATAGCACATGTGTATCATTCTAGGCCAGCACCCACTCCTGGCTTCATGATCAGTTGTAAAAGTTAATGAGTGTAAGAATAATTTTAGATCTTAGTTTGATTATTGCTCTTGGCGTACTTCTAACCTCCAGGAGCTTTGCTGCAGCACGGGATGGAGAACACATTCCACATTCTTTTTCCTATAGGGTTTTTGTTTTTTGTGGTTTTCGAGTCCCGCTCAGTAGTAGTCTTATGTCCCATAGTTTATGTAATAATAAGTGATAATATGCAATACGATGTTTGCAGTGCACGTTTTCACTGCGGGGCGCTGGCTACAAATCCAAAATAAACAGGTTGTTCCTGAATATGTCTACTGTAGTGATGTGAAGTGGAGACAAAATGCTAGGTTTTTAAACATATGAACTTCTCAGTTATAAGGCATAAGGAATGTTTTTTGAATCTCAAAGCTATTCCTGGTTAGTTTATAGTATATGTACAAAAAAAGCAAATATTTTTCTGTATGTAACTCATATGTTGAAAATGATCCCTCTAGTTCGGTGATAGTGATATAAATTAGTGGTTTGTAACTAGCTCTCGCATGTGATTGGTTAGAAAGCAATAAACATTCCAGACATATTTTAGCTGTTCACGGGTTTCTTACTTTGGCTGTAATCTGATTCAATTTTTTACGAATAATTCTGTGCGCGGAATCATTGAAGTGCTACTCTGATCAACGTTTTGACTAGTTTTTTTTTTTTATGGATTGAAAGACCTTTGCTAGTGAAGTGAAATGTCGCTTTTCTTTTTCAAATATCTTTTTTTTTTATTTAAATCAATATTTATACAGGCATATCCTGTTTAGCAACAGCTAGTTTAAAAGGAGGCCTGATGTAACATAACTAGTTTACATATCACGAGCACGAAAACACGAACTTTACAATTACGTAATAAATTATTTAACAACAGTTAGTCCATAATCAGATAATCCCTTATGTCACTTAAAATCCCACCCCTGCCTACCCCTAGTTAGTTCATATTCTTAAAATGGCGTTTGAGCTTAAGTTTAAATTCCTTGAGTGAGTCAATTTCTCTAAGACTACGAGGAAGGGCATTATATGCCCGAACCCCACTAATCCTAAAAGAGCCCTGATACTTAGAAGTGCGGGCGAGCGGTGGGCGCAGCATATTACGGCCTCTGGTATTATAATTGTGGATTTCATGCACATGTTTGAATTCGGACAGCAAGTAAACTGGTGCCATAAAATTTTGCTTTTAAAGATATTGAAGTTTTAAAAGTGGCGGCCATTGTTCCTGATGACGTCATATTCTCGATACTTGACCAGCCTAAGATTCTGATAAGCTATATCTCAGCCCAATTTCAATCAAAATCAATCAAATTTAGCAGTACTAGTATTATACCACCCCTACCTAAAATTCATGTTTTTGACATTTCGACCTTTCTAAAGAGATGGTATCAAATGAGGCTTGGGAAAAAAAATATCTGTTATGGTCATAGGAAAAATTTTCAGCAGAACAATTTCTGCTCAACTTGAAAAATAACAAAGCAATCGCAGGAAAGCTAAAAATGTTGTTAGGAGTCTGGACACCATAAAATTGCCATAGGAAGCACAGTTTGTGCTTTTTCATGTTTCATATGAATCGTTTGAATGACATTCATCTAATACTCGCATAAATATACCACTCAAATCACAGGTAGCCCAAACTGAATTTCTGTGGTGTCATATTATAAGAAAATGTATGGCGATCCATAAAAACCTCGCTCAATAAAATCGTCAAAATGTGAAATAAAGTAAAGAAATATTAGCTGACCTTTGAGAAGTTATACCTCTATCGCCCTGCCTGGTTAGAATTCTGATTAAGCCAGTTTTGGCATTTTTTTCCTCCATGGCTTAATCCGAATTCTAACCAGGCAGGGCGATAGAGGTATAACTTCTCAAAGGTCAGCTAAGATTTCTTTACTTTATTTCACATTTTGACGATCTTATTGAGGTTCTTTATGGATCACCATACATTTTCTTATAATAAGACAAAGTCTGTTTAATGACCCTAATTAATGACACTACAGAAACCATGCTTGGGCTACCTGTGCTCAAATATACTGATATCTAAATTGAACCAAACTGTGAGTTGAGAGTATGACGTCAAAAAAGTCCTAATTAGTATAAACTTGAAACTTGAATTTCTCTCGAACTAAAAATGCTTACAAGAAATGGTAAACGCCAATTTTTTTTTTTTTTGTAGTGCTTTAACATGTGTTCGTTGAAATAGTCAAATTTGGAGAGATTGAAATTTGATCAGAGTAGCACGTAACGACGCCGGAGACATTGAATCGTTACTGTCATGCATTAGCTTATAAACTAGTCGTTGCGGCGTGCAAGTGAAATGCTGCTCACCAGTACTCTACTGTGAAGCGCAGTAAAAAAAGGTCACAGTTTGACAACGGAAAATGCTTTTGCATGTCTGTGTATCTTTAAAAGTGAAAAGGCACTCACAAGTCTGGTGAGGGAATGGCAGTTGTACTACTGAGTAATGTTGCCTGTAAGGTGACAGTCCAAGTAGTGTGCATGACAAGTTCTAGATCAATAAGAACAACTTACGGCCATCAGGATTCAGGATTAATGACGGATTTTACAAGTTTGAGCCTTCTGTAACCCGATTTGGGCTACCTGTGTTACAGATACCCGCATTACGTCATTCAATCGTACATTCCATCACGTACATTCCTGTGGTTTGTTTGCTCCGACTCTGACCACGAGAGGGCGAGCTTCGAGTCTATAAACTTCTGCGAGGGCGAAGACATTCATGACCTTGATGAATACTTCCAACATTAAATAGTGTAGAGTATGACATAATAATAATAGACTTACCTATATAAAAATTATATGTCTTCGCCCTCGCATAGGTTTATAGACTCGAAGCTCGCCCTCTCGTGGTCAGAGTCGAAGCAAACAAACCACAGGAATGTACGTGATGGAATGCACGATTGAATGACGTAATGCTATGGAACGCCAAATGTTTCAAAAATACTTATGCGCCACCTATAGAACTTCTGTCGATATATATAAGACTTCTTACGACATATATAAAAGACATAGGTCTTAAAACAAAAGTTTCAACTAAATATAAAACTTGTTTACAAATATTTAAGACATCTATCTAAAAATAAAAGTTCCGAGGTCTCAAGATAAAAGTGTCTATTAAAATAAAACTTGTCCTGATAATATATAAGACATCTGTCATAAAATAAAGGTTTCGATTCAAATCGATACTTCTTGTCAATGGCTTTTCTCGGTATGTATATATATAGTCTTTACATGGATATGTAAAATAAATAAATCCATACACGTACGAAAATATAATAGCAAAATGTGCGGATATCTAACACTTACATAAATATAAAACTTCTTTCCAGAAATACAACTTCTTGCGCAATTCGCTTTAGGAACCAGGCTCTTGCGGCCAAGTCCTTGATGAGTCTGGGTTCTAATCCAAAATGGCGGCGCGCACGGAGGACAGCACATTTATTATTCGCGGAGAGTTTCAAAGATTTTTACTTGATCTTCCCCATGAACAACTTCGAATAAACGCTCTCACTGACAAATTGGAAGTTGCCGATGAAATGTCTAGAATTGCACAAGGCATATGCTTTGGTTGCGTGTTGTTTTACCGCATTTTCGAGTCGCAGAATTATGGAACGGAAGGAGCGGAATTGATGAGTCATTTGCTGCAACTACTACGCATTTATGAGGAATTCAGGGCAAGATACCAAGAATGCTGTCAGTTCCTTGAAGAACAGGAAAACAACCAAAGCTTTCGATGTGAAACGTCTGGAAGCTGTGAACCTAAATCACGAGGTAGGCCACGGTTTTTGGTGTCCAAATCACAAATTCTGGCGTTGAGAGAAATTGGGTTTTCCTGGACAAAAATATCAAACCTGCTTGGTATTTCCAGGATTACGCTATATAGACGGCGAAATGAGTTAGGTCTCCAAGAACAATGCAATTTTAGTGATATTTCTGATCAAGAACTTGATGTGTTTGTCAAATCTATTATGGACATCTCTCCTAATTCTGGAGAAGTAATGATGAGAGGTGCACTTCGTGGACGAGCAATCATAGTACAGAGGTGGAGGCTGAGAGAATCAATTCTCAGAGTGGACCCACTACGAAAGCAGCAGAGACAGCGGTTGCAAATTAGAAGAAGAGTGTATAGTGTTGCTGGACCAAACAGTTTATGGTATGTTTATAGACTAATATCTTGGAAACCTCCACCTATGTACAACCTCATGAAAGAGCTTTTAAGTTTAAAAACTGAATATTACATTCACCAAACGGGCAGCAACAAACGCTTTTGAATCAGAATAACAAATGCTTCTGTAGACAATCATCCATGAAACATGTGTCCGGTTCTGAGAATATGACTACTATATAGGCTTTCAGTCACACCATGCATCAATGCACCCAATATTGTTATAATAATAACAATAGTAAGAGTTTTTGGTAAAATAAAGCAATCACATAGTAGTTAGCATTTCAATGTTAGCATACCTCTTTTGAAAGGAATCAAAGAACATCATTTCGGAGTTATTCATTGAGCACTGAATAAGGACAGAAAAATGGTGTCCAAGAGAATTGTCCTGTGGTCAGCACCAAGAAGTCTCTCTAATGCATTCGAACGCTCCATCACCACGCTTAGCAGAGTCAAAATCTTACACGAACCGTTCGCAAATGCTTACTACCTCGGCCCCGAAAGACAAAGCACGAGGTACGATTCCCAGCCTATAGAAGCCGCAGCATCGTATGCTAACATCGGTGAAACTCTTCTCAAGAATTATGAGGGAGTTGATGCCGTTTTTATGAAAGACATGGCTTACCAAGTTGAAAACAAAATGGAGATGTTTGCCGAGGAACGATTCAAGGATTTGAAGCATACATTTCTTATACGCGATCCGGCTAAATCAATACCATCGTTGTATCGCTTATCAACGAACCCACAGCTCACAGGATGGGACCATTTTGATCCCAATGAATCTGGAGTGCGACAAGTTTACGAACTTTACGAATTCATTTTAAAGAGAATCGGTACTGATCCTGACCCCATTGTTGTAGACGCAGACGACCTGCTAGATAACCCTGACAAAATGATGGAGGCGTACTGCAATGCTGTTGGTTTGAAATACGAGCCACATATGACAAAATGGGAGAAAGGTAGCGCACCGCAATGGAGACTTTGTACTCACGGATGGCGAGAAGCTGTAGTTGAAAGTACCGGGTTTATGCCAAGAAAGAAGGAGCCAGTGTCCGGTGAAGCATTAAAAAGTCTACCTCAAGATGTCTTACAAGCTATCGAGGATGCAAGACCATATTATCAGAAGCTAGCATCTAGAAGAATTCGAGTAGGAAGTCCTTAGGACAACCCAGTATGTGAAACATAGAGGATATTACATGGGCGCGCGGAGCTACGAATTTTATCTTCGAGTTTTGATGATATCTCTCACGAGTGAGCGCAGCGAACGAGTTGTAATAGATCAAAAACGAGTGCGAGTGTTTTATCAGGAGATCGCTGACTTTTGATTCCCCTAGCTCCAAAGGTTGTCAACGATTTCAAGAGTACAATGTCAAATGAAAAGAATTAAAGTTAGACTTCATACAGTTGAAGGTTGCGTGACAACATACAGTGGTATACAACTGACGTGGTAGAATATGCGGTGTATAAGTAATATATACAATATGAGTGGCCGTGTTGTATCAGATATACAACCACGAGCCGAAGGCGAGTGATTGTATATCTGATACAATACGGACACGAATATTGTATATTACTTATGAAACGTCTAGGTGTATACATTCATGTTCTACTAACATTTTAAAGATAAAATTGAATTTGGCTGAGAAAATTGGAGTCAAAGTTTATGCAAATCAGGACGATTTTGTATCAGATATACAACCTCCTCCACGGACAATGATTTCTATTGTGTTTTCCTCATTAATTATTCATGAGTTTTATAAGTTAGGATATACAATGTACAATGTTGCAATACTAAATGTTTTGCCCATAATAAGAAAAGTCAAACAAAGAATGGAAAATGTTATCCAAAATCCAAAAAGTACAATGTCGAATTGAAATTTCGATTTTTGGCGGGGATGGTACACCATATTGGATATCCAAACACACGTGTTTGGATATCCAAACTCACGTCTTTGGATCTAATTACCATCCGATGTTGGATCATGGTATCCAAGGGTATGCACGTGATACTAAGATAAGCACCCAATTGGACTATGAAGTCATGAATTATTAATGAGTTTGAGAATGAGATATTCATCACTCGAAGATAAAATTCGTATATCCAAGCGCCTTTGTATTTTAATGTTCTGTTTATCATATAGATAGCGATGAATTATCCAAGATAAATATATAAACTTCAACGTTTTATCATTTAACAGATGAATTTTTCAACATGTTCTCCAACATGTTGAATAAGAGTCATACATAAACTGTACAAATGATGAATAAAATCTTTAGTACAAAACCATATTATGACCAGAATATAGGCATATTGAACAGTGGTACTAGCGCGGTACTATTAGTGCCAAATCGGCCTTAGTCCCTGTAAATCGGAAAACTCTAACAGCAGCGAAGAAATGGCTCCAAACACAAACCAACATGAATATTGGTTACGATTGTGTTTTATAGCTGCCTTTAGTTTTCTTTCGTCATTTCATCCTCCGTTGGAAGAGCAACATCAAATATCTTCTGAAGCCAGACATTGACTCGTTCTGAAAAACAAAAACGCCAAATGAAATCAGACTTCTAATTGGTTAACCCTTTCACTCCTACGGCGCCCGAAACCGCCCGTAAAAAATTCCAGCTTCAACAATTTTGATCAAGTTGACCTAAATACCAGTCTAAAATTTTAACTAGCAAACAGAACAACTTTTAAAGTAAAAAAACCTGCACAAATGTCCAAAATTATAACGAAAAAAACTTTAAACATTTTTGGAAAACCAAAAACCACTGTTTTTGACGTCATTTCCCAAAGCCAAAAATCACGCTTTTTCATTGCATTTTTTTTCATGCAATTTTTATTTCTACTCAAACAATACCCTTACACAGGATATTTTGGACCTAGTACTTGGCTTTTAGTGCTTTTTTTTCCATCAATTCCTTCCACACGGCGAGCGACAGCCTTTTTCCTCGACCCATTCCATCGCTTATCGATTTTCACTACCCTCTTTCGCAATGCATTCTGGGGAAAATGCAATTTTTTTCAACAGGACAGTAGTCCGCCCCCACATTTCAAGCATTTTTTATAAGTGTCGAGACACTAGGTCCTACTGCCCAAATATCAGCTTCAGAGCATTCTCCACAAGCCAAATATTAAATAAAATCCCTCAGTAGGTCCTGGCTGTTCATCGTTTCAGAGCTCATAGGATAATCGCGCCAAAAATTCTAACTCGTACCAATGTACATGATCTACGAACTTTTGACGCTAAAATCCCTTGCATACTCTCAGTTCTTCGAGATCATACTGATTTAAGCTGTCTAGGGCATGATGCCCTCCAGCACTCCATAGATGAACAAAATGGCTCTCAAAATCTCTAATTTTCGAAAATAGTCGAAAACAAGGCAGCCCAATTCCAAGAAGAACGGCTTCAAGCGGGAACTAATTATTCAGCCAGTAAACGTCATCCCTCATTTACATAAAACACTGACCGAGTCAATCAAAACTCCAAATATGGTCTTGCTAGGGCTTGGAGAACGTTTAGGTCCAGAAAAACACTGAAAAACCTCAAAAACCTCCAGGAGTCAAAGGGTTAATCGATTATGACGTCATAGGATTCAAGAATTAAGGACAACCCAGAATAAAATCAGGCTTCTAATTGGTTGAACGATTATGGCGTCATCGTATTCAGCCATTCCGGTTGGTACGAACCAACTGGAATTTTCTGATCAATTTGAGGATTTCTCGGAATTTCTCAGGCCCAGTTCTCTAATTCGCGCATTTATGACAAAAAGTTTCAAGATGGCGGTCCATCAGTTGAATAGTTATGGCAAGCCGATTGTAGCAATATTCAATACCATCCTTGTTCAAACATTCAACAGAACGTTCAATCATTCAATGTCATATTCAAGTATTCAATTCAACACCTTGTTCAATCATTCAACGACCAATTCAACTATTCAACCATGTATTCAACCTTTAACGATCAATACTCCCGTTTCGAGTTCTCTTTTACGCTGTGTTAGCCTCAATTGTGCGTAAGTTATGCAGAAAGATCTCTTGAATTTCCACGGGCTGTTACTGAATAAAAGAATATATTACACGGTTTTGAGGCTAACACAGCGTAAAAGAGAACTCGAAACTGGAGTATTCAACTATTCAACGATCAATTCAACTATTCAACGATAATCATTCAGTCCCGCATTCAGACTCGCATCACGGGATCGCTGGCCTGGGTACGAGAAACAAGAAAAGGCCTGGTGTCGAAGACATGAGAAAACAAAATGGCGGATCATTATCGTTGAATAGTTGAATTGATCGTTGAATAGTTGAATTGACCCAGACTGAAATCAGGCTTCTAATTGGTTGAACGATTATGACGTCATCCAATTCAAGAATTAAGGACCCAGACTGAAAATCAGGCTTCTAATTGGTTGAACGATTATATGTAGTTGTATGCAGAGATTTATGAAAATATAGAAGGGAAATATATTATGATAGGTTCAGCCGAAAACAAACAAAAAAAAAAACCGTTCAAATGAATAATCAAGAATAGAATGTAAAACACTGTTTAAGAAGTGCATGTAATTTACTCTTTAGTTGACGTAAAAAAAAAAAAAAAAAAGGAAATGAGACGAGGGAATAAAGTCAAGAAATGTCAAGAAATTATACTTAGTCTTTTGTTATGCCTTATCTAAGGAGGCTGGCTACACTTTCACTTGTGCTCACGCTCTTAACTTTTGACGGCTGCAGTTCCTACATACAAGCACCCCACCTCCTGCATGAAGATTGAAGTTTGTAACGATGTATATTTCATTAACATCAGAGTTACCATAGCAACCAAACAGTGACGTCACTGTTTTTGATAAGCCGAGCAGTTTCACGTGTTATTCGATCTAAACTTTTAAAATGACACCCTTGACGCTAATCCTTAGGCATGTGCCTATAGTCATACGAAGTTTGGAGAAAATTCTAAAGTGGGATTTAAAGTTATTTGAGGCTGACCAAAAACATTCATTATTTGTCTTTAGACCTCTCCTCTTTTTAACTTTTTAACAAACATTTCAAAATATTCTTTGCTTCTTGTCTAAGGTCTTGCATTCTCCACAAGAATATACAAGGATTGGCAGAAGACGGCAGCACCATTAACATTTCACACACAGATAAATACAACGCCCAGTTCTTGTCTGAAATCTTGGCGCCAACACTTCGGAAAATTCCTATCGATATAAGAGGGCAATAAAAGAGTATATCACAGCAAAACACGATGACAAGTGTTCTCAAAGACCTGCTGTACTTAGAGATGTCAAAGTTTGCGCTATTTGCTGCTGATTCTTGAGTTGCTGAGTTATGGGAAACTTGATTTCGAAGTTTTCTAATTGCCAATATGGAGACAACGTATGAAGTTTTCGAAATGACGAAAAATATTACTCCAAGAACAGCAACCACTGTGAAGGCAGTTTCTTTACTCTCAAAGGCGAGAGGAATGCAGATAGTGAACGAGGAAATCCAAGCAAGCCCAAGAAATCGTTTCACACGTTTCAAAGTTACTAAATTTCGATAGTTAGCTTTCGTTCGTACAGCAAGACAGCGATCAATACTGATGGCAGTGATGTTGAAGCCCGCGAGTGTTGTTATTGCATAAAGCAGAACTTTTCCAATCACTCCCAAGATACAAAATCGTTCAAACGACGCTGCTTTATGTGCTGTTAGTAGCCAAGCTGTATACAGCGGCTCTATCAAGGCTCCTATGCACAGATCCTTAAGACCTAGACCCGCTATCAGAATCATTGAAGGCTTATTATGCAACACTGGGACTTTCCAGACAGTCCAAAGAACTAACCCATTCAAACTAAGCGACACTATTCCAGAAAGAACATGAGAAACGGCTAGGAAAATATAAAAATGACTGGCATAAATATCTGGGTGAAAAATGATATCCAAAAAAGAGCAAACTTGCTTCATGGTCAAATTTGTTCAAGAAACAGTTAAAAAAAAAAATCAATTATAGTTTATAGAAAATCTGAGCCACGTCATGTGCAGAGCCGAGAAAAAGAGCCCATAAAAGCATTCGTACCAACTCGAAGCCATTATTATCCGAATCTTCCGATAAATAAGACGTCTATATAATACTACCAATTGTCAATAATTCTGAAGTTAGGAGCCAAATTTTAATTAAACTAAAACAAATAGATAGGACTAGTAAATGGGACTTTGCACAAACAAAGTAAGTCAGTGGGGGTTATCAGTAACTTTCCTTTTCCTTGAATCGTAAACTGACGGATATATTTCAGTTCAGGATATTTGAAAATTAGCACAGATGTTTAAAGAACTGTACAGTCCACCAATACTCGAATATGGCTGGGTAAACAAAGTTTTATCGGAAGTACAGGAAAGTCGATCCTAAAACTAGACAGGTGGTATCATATTCAATTGCTATCAAAACCCATTAAAAGTACAAGTAATAAGCATCCGTTAACACACGCTGAGTGTATTGGGACATGTAACTTTTCTTTACGGATTGTCAGGTGAGCTGCATGGAATCTAGACGCGCAATGCATCGTTTGTCACAAGGAAAATTTCCAAGTGTTTTCTATTATTTCTCGTGAAAATGAAATATTTTTCACCAACAAAGACGAAATATAAACTATTGAAGAAAAAAAATGGATTTTGAATTTATGTTATTTTTTCTATATTTTCTAGTAGTTAAAAAGCTGTTATTTATCGAGCCGAAAACCTGGAACTAGGAAATATTACTGCCGATCTAATGAACTGCAACTGATAGACTTTGAATACTTAGTTGGCAATAATGCATTACGTGGAGGTCAATTATTCAAGTGGCATCACACTCGCTTAACAACTAGCTTGTTTGCTTAAGCTTCGCTTTCGAGTAAAAAAAGAATAGTCTAAACATGCCAGAATATTCATTGGAATAGGCTGTAAGGAGGCTGGAAAGTGTTCACTCGCAATAATGACATAGTAAAACTTTATATGGCCATTATATGACAGAAATTAAACCTGGAAAGCCAAGACTATAAACCAAAGATGACTATGACCATGCTATGACAACATCAGGACCCTTCTTTACACCTAATAGAGTCAGTACCGAAGCGATAACGTCATAAAAATGATTTTCGACTGTATTATAATTTCGATCTTCAATTTCGATAGAACATTGAGAAAGATGTTAACACGCCAAATTTTATGGGAATTAGTTAAAAACCAATTCCCATGAAATTTGGCTTGTTAACGTCTTTCTTGATGCTCTATCGAAATTGAAGATCGAAAATTGTCAAGAGCAAAATAATTCTTTTCGTGACGTCACACTTCGGTACTCTATTGCACGAAGGTTGTCATATCAAAATAACAAATAGGAATTCATTATTATTTTTGCAAAACAGGTGTAATTATTTCACTGATTTGAAGGTATAAACTGATATTTTTGAGACAATCTTGTTGCTATATATTAAGCCAGTTATTCTCATCAATCTAGGGGGCTTTGGAATCAAAATAAAGAAAAATATTTCTAATTAATTTCTATTTGTTATTCTTTTATTTTCATATGACAACGTTCTTGCAATTGGATGTATATACGAACATTAAAAAAATGAGAACTCCAATAGCAACCAAACGGTGAACTATTTCAAAAACCGGCCTATTTAAACTTTGTATCACAATCTTCAATTTGACAAAAAGAAAAAAAAAATGTAATGGGGAATTCTTAAGAATCAATTTTGAGGTCGGTAGAAATGTAGGCAATAAGATGAATTTTTGAATTTGAAGACGTCACAATTTGAAGGTAAAATCTTAGTCTCATCTGGACAACATATTCTTTAAAGTAGAAACATTTTAAAGATTAAAACCCTCGTCTTAATGACACCATAATTATTCCCCTTGCATTTTACGTGTCCGCCATTTTGTTTCCCACCTGCTAGGATTGAACGCGCAAAGACGCATGTGATATTGATTCTTTTTTCGAAAACCCGATTCACAACCTCATTGGCTAATCGTTTCCCCTTATATCACTTGGTGATTTTGACCCCTGATTGGGAACTAGTGCGAGGGGACTATATTAATATTTTCACTATTTCTTACCGTATCGCTGCAAAAACCATTTTGGTGCAATTTTATAATACACAAAGATAAAATAAAATGGCGTCCCTGAGAAGACGATGAGCAGGCAGTACAAGGACTCTAAAGGAGCTTGGTAGAACGGTGCTACGACAAGATAGATAGATACCAGTACCATGATACATGGGATACCGATCCAGACCTATAACAGGAAAGTAGTTAAAGGCATTGAGATAAGGTAAAGAGAAGGGAAGGGAAGGAAGGAGAGAAGGAAGGAAGATTAAGAAGTAAGGAAGTAAGGAAGTAAGGAAGTAAGGAAGTAAGGAAGTAAGGAAGTAAGGAAGTAAGGAAGTAAGGAAGTAAGGAAGTAAGGAAGTAAGGAAGTAAGGAAGTAAGGAAGTAAGGAAGTAAGGAAGTAAGGAAGTAAGGAAGTAAGGAAGTAAGGAAGTAAGGAAGTAAGGAAGTAAGGAAGTAAGGAAGTAAGGAAGTAAGGAAGTAAGGAAGTAAGGAAGTAAGGAAGTAAGGAAGTAAGGAAGTAAGGAAGTAAGGAAGTAAGGAAGTAAGGAAGTAAGGAAGTAAGGAAGTAAGGAAGTAAGGAAGTAAGGAAGTAAGGAAGTAAGGAAGTAAGGAAGTAAGGAAGTAAGGAAGTAAGGAAGTAAGGAAGTAAGGAAGTAAGGAAGTAAGGAAGTAAGGAAGTAAGGAAGTAAGGAAGTAAGGAAGTAAGGAAGTAAGGAAGTAAGGAAGTAAGGAAGTAAGGAAGGAAAGAAGGAAGGAAGGAGAGAAAGATGTAGATGGATGGATTAACGAATGGACGAACGGATGGACGGATGGGTGGATGAAGTGAAATATAGAAGGAAGAGGAAAGGAATGAAAAAAGGAAGGAAGGAAAGACGGTCCAAGGAAACAAGCTGGAAGAAAGGAAGGGAAAGAGAGACAGAGAGAGGGGATAGAGAAGAAAATAAGGGTAGGTGGAAGTAGGGAAGGAAGGAAACCCACCTTGTATGGTCGTGTCATGTTTTTCCTGCGAAATCGAAGCCACAGGATCCCAAAGAAGCACAAAAGATAATAAAACCAGGCGATAAAAGTGAAGTAGTTTAGAAGCAGCTCAAACGTGGATGAATCCGGAATTAGCACGATGAAGGAAATAATGCTCTAGAAAAAGACACCAGGCCATTTATAAATAATAAGATATTGTGATTATCATACTAATTGTTCTACTGGAAGGGAATATGCCTTTCTCTTTCAGCCTTTCAGTAGAGCTTAGTTGTACGATAAACATGGTTTGCGTATGATGTTGGAATTTAGTTGGCATTAGTTGTATTTGGACTAACAATTCATCTTACATTGAAGAGTAGTGCCGGCAGAGGTGTGTGTCTCTTGGTGTGCACCATGGCAAGGAGCTTGGGCAAGTGACCCTCACGAGCTGCAGCAAACACAAGACTAAACAATAATGGATGAATGAAGAAATTAGAAACGTAGAATCGGAAAAGATAGACTCCTTTCACATGACGTCAAAGCACTTCAATTTGGAGGACGACTGAAGCAAAAGAATTTCAATCTCCTGAGAATTGGCACTTATTGTTTCCAAATAGTTCCCTTCACAGCTTCTTTTTTTTTTTTTTTTTTTTTGAAATTTTCATTTCCATTTTACATAAAGTTTACAGAATAGTTTACAAACTATTTATATATATATATATATATAATGATAAAACAATGCTATGACATATAACAAAGAGAAAAGAAAAATAAAGCTAGATATAAAGAAAAACACACGATATATTTTCAAAAAAGAGATTACCCTTTAAGATTGATTTAGTAGGGGGAGTAATTTGTTCCATTTTTTTAAATGAAATAAAAGTTTATCCTTTTTAAATGCTAGTACATACTCTAGGTGGTATACATATTGAAGTTTCTTTTTAAATACAGAAATTTTTCACGGCTTCTTGCGCCATCTTCAGTTGAAAGGCACGACTACCTTTCAAGATGGCAAGGGAACTGTGAAGGGGACTATTGA
Organism: Anthopleura sola; assembly: GCA_023349425.1. Taxonomy (NCBI): domain Eukaryota; kingdom Metazoa; phylum Cnidaria; class Anthozoa; order Actiniaria; family Actiniidae; genus Anthopleura; species Anthopleura sola. The sequence continues at coordinate 1,430,280 of JALHLI010000014.1, forward strand.
GCTGCTTTCCAAGCGACGTGCTGCAAGGGGTCTATGGTAGAGGGTATTTAAAATATTAGAATGGTGTCCTCTTACCGTCCTCCAGCAAAGGCGTTACCGTTAGCGGTACCAAATGTGGAACAGGCAACGAGTATAGGCATTACCCAGGCCATCACTCCGTATAACCTCTGCGCGAGGGTCTGAAATCATAAAGAATGGATGTACTAAAATTTAGGAAACGAATGAAATTTTTGCAGCACTTCAGAATGCAGCTCAATTTGGAGGCAAAACAATAGATTTCCAATTCTCAGGAGATTGAAATTCTTTTGTTTTGACCTCCAAATTTAACTGCTTTGAAGTCATATAAAAAGGGGTTTATTGTGTAGACTGTTCTAGTGTGTTTGATTGCAAATACTATCGTCGAATACTTTGAAAGCCTATATCAAGAAGCCCTGCAATGTTTGGATGAATAGGTGGGATGAATAGATGGGATGGATGGAACTAAATACTTGCTTACCACGGCAACAGCGTTTGACGTCATTAGCTCATCTGGGCTCAGAACAGCTAAGTAGCCAATGTTAACAAGGACATAGCAGATCGTTATCATGGGAATGCCAAAAAAGATGCACACTGGAAGATCTCTGAATTGAAAATAAAAAATCATTAGCTAAATGGCATGCAAGCGAATAGAAAAAAAATGGACGAACATAGGTCATCGAGGTCGCAGAAAACTGAAATTGAAGGTTTGAAGCAGGGGTTTCCAATTAGCCAATCACAGTGTCCGGGCTTACTGCTTATCCAATCAGGTTGCAGGAATACAGGCACGACTCTGAGCAGCCTAGTCTCGTCATCAGGTTCGTATTACTGGGAAAAATTTACGAAATCCACCAAGGTGTCGTATCGTATCAATCGTGACAAGTCGTGATGGTGCTGTTTCTAAGATTTCTAAGATCTAGCATCCTAGGCATCTCTAGCTCTCTCTTATATCTCTCTTTAGGAGTCCCGGAACGAGAAAACAAAAACTAGGGTGAGTGGGGAAAGGAGAAGGAAGGTACCAATTCCCTCGCGTTCCGTTGGCACAGGAAGCCCGCTATAGAGTAAACCACGCTTGCTAAAGAGAGTATGTTAGAGTTGCCTGCGGAGGAGGCTAGGTTCGATCAATAGATATCATTATGGTACAGAAATCACATCTACTGTTAAACCAATCAAAGTGCACGCTTTTTCATCCAATCAGAAGACAGTTATGATTTACCTGTTGGGGTTTTTCATTTCCTCCACGACGTAGTTCAACTGGCTCCTACAAGTTGCAAAATAAATACGAAACATGTGCCAACGAACAATGAATAAAGTATACATGTTAAAGCCTCTGACGTCTCGTTAATTTTTTGTGGGATATTTAGAATGCGCCAAACGAGTATTGTGTTGTAACATGGTTTTCTTTTCAAAAGGACTTACCAGCCGTCATACGAGAAGAGACCATTATAGAACGCGAACCCTATCAAACCGAGACTCGTAGTTGAGCCTTCGAAGGCATTAGTAAAATAGGAAGTGTGACCTAAAAAGAATATGCGAAAGAAAGATGATTTAAGCCGACAAGGTAAGAAAACGTACACAAAGCAAAGTAAGTACAGAACGACAAAGCAGAGGAAGGGCAGCACAGCACAGCACAGCACAGCACAGCACAGCACAGCACAGCACAGCACAGCACAGCACAGCACAGCACAGCACAGCACAGCACAGCACAGCACAGCACAGCACAGCACAGCACAGCACAGCACAGCACAGCACAGCACAGCACAGCACAGCACAGCACAGCACAGCACAGCACAGCACAGCACAGCACAGCACAGCACAGCACAGCACAGCACAGCACAGCACAGCACAGCACAGCACAGCACAGCACAGCACAGCACAGCACAGCACAGCACAGCACAGCACAGCACAGCACAGCACAGCACAGCACAGCACAGCACAGCACAGCACAGCACAGCACAGCACAGCACAGCACAGCACAGCACAGCACAGCACAGCACAGCACAGCACAGCACAGCACAGCACAGCACAGCACAGCACAGCACAGCACAGCACAGCACAGCACAGCACAGCACAGCACAGCACAGCACAGCACAGCACAGCACAGCACAGCACAGCACAGCACAGCACAGCACAGCACAGCACAGCACAGCACAGCACAGCACAGCACAGCACAGCACAGCACAGCACAGCACAGCACAGCACAGCACAGCACAGCACAGCACAGCACAGCACAGCACAGCACAGCACAGCACAGCACAGCACAGCACAGCACAGCACAGCACAGCACAGCACAGCACAGCACAGCACAGCACAGCACAGCACAGCACAGCACAGCACAGCACAGCACAGCACAGCACAGCACAGCACAGCACAGCACAGCACAGCACAGCACAGCACAGCACAGCACAGCACAGCACAGCACAGCACAGCACAGCACAGCACAGCACAGCACAGCACAGCACAGCACAGCACAGCACAGCACAGCACAGCACAGCACAGCACAGCACAGCACAGCACAGCACAGCACAGCACAGCACAGCACAGCACAGCACAGCACAGCACAGCACAGCACAGCACAGCACAGCACAGCACTCTGGATATATGTTTTTAACACTTTTTTGGGTGCAAAATGAGTGAGGGGGTGACTATATATATCGCCCCTGCTATACAGTACAGAGTAGCAAAAGAGAAGCAGTAGTCACAAGGAGCCAATATATCGATACCTTGAGCGATTCTGACTATTCCAGTAATGATCAGCATCACTATAGCAACCATCTTAGCTATAGTAAACACTACTTGCATTCTGCTTGCCCACTTCACGCTTGCGCAGTTCACCAACGTTATAACACCTTTGGGGGGAAAATAACAATTTTAACCAGACTTGATCGATGTTGGGCTGGCAGATAATCATTACAGCCATTTCCCCCCCGATAAAGTCATAATTTTCCTAGAAGTATTGATTTTCGAGGAGTCTAGAGGTTACTTCCACTTTAACTCACTTCTAATGTTCAGCCGAGAATCGAAATTACAAAGTATCCTCCACATTTCGTAATTTTTTCATTTGAAGTATTTTAATAATAATAATAATAATAATAATAATAATAATAATAATAATAATAATAATAATAATAAAAAGCTTAAATAGACTTTGAATTTTCAAAAAAGGTTGGTGAATTGAAGTTTTGTTGCTTGTTGCATACGAAGCCCGAAATGCAGCACGAGTAATGTGAATTCAAGAAGCGCAAGGTCACAACAATATGGGATTGTCCGAAACTGTGTCTACAGGTTACAGCCTATATTTTCTCGTGCTGACATTATTTACATATGAATATAATACTTTTCAAGCTTGGTAAGCAACGTGCAACATGCAGCATTAATTTGGCAAACAAGCAGCAAAACCCTTCACCAACCTTTTTTGAAATAGCATTTTACTGAATAGAATCCCTGGTTTACCTAGAGCTGCAGCAGCCAAGAGCTTGACCAACTGGTTATGATCCTTGTCGTTACTACACCCGGGGAAGAATGCTTCAACCATATATGAACCAAATACCAATAAAATCATCACGGCTGATGGTTTGATGAAGATCACGAAAATCCAAGAAAGCAAAAATGCAGGAAAAGGTCCATAGATTTCTAGAAAATACGCATATTCTGCACCAAACTTTGGAATCGAGGTTCCTAGTTCAACGTAGCAAAGCCCGCCAAAAAGAGCGATAACTCCACAGAGCGACCACACGACCATGTTGAGGCCTACAGATCCCGTATATATCATGACCCATCTTGGAGTTGCAAAGATTCCTGAGCCAATGATCGTTCCTACAAGAATTGCAATCCCTCCGGGGATACCAAGAGTTCGCCTGAGACCGACGCGACTGACTTGATCATCTAATATCACGCTATCACTGGAATCTGTCTCGGACATGATAGATTGTCCAAAATTTGCCAAAGAACCCGGCTATTTCGAACTTGCAGTTATATATGCTATCCAGGTAATTTCGTTTACAGCAACTTGGAGTTCTGTTGTCTGGCTTCTGAGGTCCGACTAACTGTAATTTGAACAGTCTTTCCCCTAGTTTTATCTACGTGTTCGATCATATACATGTCATAGTGAAACCCAGTAGCAGTAGGCTAGGTCAAGCACATTGTCTAATGTTCTCCAATGTATACATATCGTGACAAGTCACTGACTTAGCGCATTAAGTATTCACTGCTTAACAAGAATTTTACAAATTATTAAAACAACTGAAGAAGTTGAACATGATATCGTAAATTATCAACACCGAGGATGTTTTATCTGCAGAAGCTGTAGGCTGAAGAGGGATTAAACAGCCGAGTTTTTGATAATTTACAACCTTCATGCGAAAACATAAATTATCCAATTTCAATAACTGTTTATTTTAGATTTTGTAAACTGAGAATTAAGATTTCATACTAATTTAGTTATTTAGTAATGTGTCAGTTCTGAAAACTAAAAGATTTGATAACTGGCTTACCAGTACGATACGTTTTAGTTTTAGGTATGAGAGCCAGTCAATTATCATTGTAATTTCGTTTGTCTTTCAACCTTGTGTTTTGTGTATAAAGATGCATTCAGGGTCGTGTGTCTATTTTGGTATCGCCTGCTTTATGTCACTGGCAGCTACCAGAAGGGTCAAGCTAAGCCATCTGTGCTGCAGCCATACCTCTATATGCCCCTCGAAATGCACCTCATTTTGGAGGACAAAAAATAGGTTTCCAATTCTCAGGAGTTTGAAATTCTTTTGTTTTGTCCTCCAAATTGAGCTGCTTTGATGTCACGTGCAAGGGTCTCGATCTATTTCACGTAAGAAGTAAACCCTTTATTCAACTGACACTATCTGGGATAATGACCGACATTTTCTTCCCATATTTCCCGTGAAAAAAAAAAAACAACTCTTTACAGCAGACACCTCCATCGAAAGCACACCAAAATTCTTTCTTCTCACCAAGAAACCTTCAAATTGTTATGTCTTGAAAGATTGTTCCATCCAAAAAAAAAAAAAAAAAAAAGGATTGCGTTTGCAAACGCTTCTTACGGAATCCATCAAGACAAAGATAGAAATACAAATTCTTCATATGAAGAAAATTTTGATTCAAAATCACTGAATCTTGTATTAAGCTATGGATACACGGTGCAACATTGCACGCAATGTTGCAGGCAATCGATGTTGCGAGCCATGTCACACGATGCAATTTGTTGCACGCCCCTTGTGGAAATCAGCTTTAGTTGACGGGGCTAGCGTGTCTAAATAAAGTTTAGCTACCTACCTACGCAATGTTGCTGAAGTAGAAAACAAACTTACTTCAGCAACAATGCCTGTAATATTGCGCGCAATGTTGCACTGCGTGTTGTCGCCTTTTAAAACATGCTTGACCAAATATTCCATTCATTTCTTCGCCGAGTAAGACGTCCCAGCTCTTCTTGAGGAACTTCTTGTGGCCATCTTGACAGGAGTAGCTTCTGTCATGGATTTTCTCTTTCCCTTAACCTCAACTTTTTTACTTTCTTTGCTTTTCTTCCTTGATACAGACTCGCTAGCATTTTGTTCATGCTCATCACTACATTCTTCTGATTCTTCTTCCTCATAATTTATGATCTTCATGCCTCGTTTCCTCTTCAAAGCACTCGACGCAGATTTTAGAGGCTTTCGGTCATCACTATCCTCATCACTACATTCTTCGGGTTCTTCTTCTTCTTCTCCATCATCAACCTTCATCACTCGCTTCCTCTTCAAAGGACTCGACGCAGAAACTCGATGCTTTTGGTCCTCGCCAGACTCGGGCCGAGTTGAGTCGTCTTCGTCCGATTCTTTCACGTTATTTTGTTTATTTGGGTTCGATTTTTTAGAGGGATTTTTGTCAATGACGAACAAGTCTTCCACAATCTCTTCTTCCTGTGTCGAAATAAGAAAAGATGCGCATAAAAATTCAGTGAGTCAGTACTAAATGCATGGGTGAAAGAGGGGGGGGGGGGGGAGGGTGCTAAGGAAAGACGACACGCAGCCAAGACAACAGTCTGGGATACCATGACAATACATAGGTTGCCATGACGATACTACTGGTCAGCAACTAATAAACACTATCATTTACCATAATTCTATAATATAAGATATCATGACAACACGAAACACGGGTCACCATGTCACGAAATATCACCGTGGCAACTTTACCTCGGAGTCGGATTGTTCTTCTAGTTGACCTATGATGGTTTTCAATTGTCGGTGTAGTATGGCATCTTCTCCTTCATGTTCTTCGAACTCCACTCTCTGTTGATGAAACAGATTGGATTGCGTTTGGTTGCAATTTTAAAACAGAAACAAAAAAAACAACAAACAAATAAAACAACAAAAACTGATTTTTGAAAGCACAACAATTTCCGAGGGTCCGTACACATGAAGGTAGGGTGACCTTGGTGCTAGAGGGACAAGTCTTTTGTTCTCCTTCCCCAGAGGACACCAAAACCAAGAGGTAGCCCTGACAGAAGGGTCATCCTATGTTATCTAAGTAGGCCCCGAATCCGCAATTTGGTTATTGAAAATGAAAATATCCATTTATTGTCTGTTGTCAAGACGAAGTTACACAGGACGAATCACAATACGTATTTTTGACGCAAGAAATCCCCTTCCACTAAAACACCCGTTGGGTTACCTGTGTCTCCTCTCCATCTTCTTTCCCACCAGCCGAGTCGAAAAAGAACAGTGGCTCATCTGTTGGATGGTCACCCTGTGTCTCATCTGTGGGCCCATGATCCTCTGTCGTCTTTTCAACGCTTTCTTCGCGAGATTCGGAAGCCAACTAAAAAATGTTGATTAAAAATGACATTTTAAATTACAATTTGTGTAACTCAAAATTTAGCCAATCACGGCTTCTGTGACGCATTAAAATTTACAGCCAATCACAACTCAGTTTACAAAATTGCAGCATCTATGACGTGTCTTTTAGCCAATCACGTTTTCTATGACGTATGATACGATTGAGTTACCGCTGATCACGCGCGCGCTTTTTGCTGTGACGTGTATCGCTTTTTAACCAATCACAGCGCACAATCAGCGCTTATTACTTACGTCAAGAAGAGCTTCCATGTCTTCTTCCCGTTGTTCGCCGAGTAAATGAGATGTCACTTGACTAGCAGTCATTTTCTTGGACAGTTGAAGTCTTTCTGCGAGTCTAGAGAGGCAAGCAAGATGAGCAAATAAAAGGTGAGTAGGAATTCAGAGAAATGTAATTCTAACAACAATGATTCTCATTAAAATGTTAAGAAAATACAATTAACGAGCAAAGTTTTCAAACGTGTATGCGCAGGTTGTCAAGTGGAAGGATGGGATAGATTGATGGATGGATGGATGGATGGATGGATGGATGGATGAATGGATGGGTAGATGGATGGATGGATGGACGGATGGACGGATGGACGGATGGACGGATGGACGGATGGACGGATGGACGGATGGACGGATGGACGGATGGACGGATGGACGGATGGACGGATGGACGGATGGACGGATGGATGGATGGATATTGGATGGATGGATGGATGGAAGTATAAGCTTAGGTCACTTCATCACTACCTTCTGTTGTGTTTTGAAACAACCGAAACAAATCTTGATGGAGCGCCCTGCTTTTCTGCTACCTGCAATCACAAAATAAAGCTCTTCTATTATGTTCTTCTTCATAAACGTTCATGTGCCTGATATTGTTTGGAACCAATTTGTCAAGCTGGAGAACCCAAAGAAAACTAACAACCATCTTTTTTCATGAGCTATAGTACAGTTAAGGAACGGATTCCTGGTTGCATCAATGGATTTATTTTTACCTTGCGAATTGAAATCTTAGTTTTAGTAGATGAAGATAATGATGCTGATGATGCTGAAGAGCATAATTGGAGACCAATTCTTGATAAGAAAATAAATCTGTAAAAAATGAAAATGGAATTCCTATTGAAAAGTTGGAAAATTTCAGACTGAAGGAAGACAGAAAAGAAAAGGAATAGGGAAGAAGAAAAAAGAATAAAAAAGAGAGAGTGGAATTCCCATTGAAAAACTAGAAAATTTCAGACTGAAGGAAGACAGAAAAGAAAAGGAATAGAGAAGAATAAAAAAGAATAAAAAAGAGAGAGACAAAACAATAACAGTTAAGACTAGCCTGGCCCTCACAAGGGGAGGAGTGCTGGGGAGGAGAAGGCTAAGTTAAGACTCACTTGATGTACTGAGTGATTTTGAGCATGCCTTGATTTCTTTCCATAATGCACCTTTTGAATTCAAAAATAATTTGAAACCACATTAGAAAAGTTACATAGATCACTTGGATCATATTCAAATAATTTGAGAAATCTTATGGCTTTTTCTGTGCTCTGTTCACTAATACAGCATACAGGAAGCAATGAAAGTATGAAAGAAATCAGTTGTAATGCAGTAGGGGATTACATGTTTTTTTAGCGGTTCGATTGTTGCCTCTCTCAATGTGACCCAGGTTCGAGTACTGCCAGGCTCTTTCGTATGTGAGTAGAGTTGCTTTAGTTTTCCACTCTCCGCAAAAATCAATTTCTCAATTCTTATTTGATATCTAGGCTTTCACCTTAAGTATGGATCTTAGTGTTCTGTGTGATTGTCCCACACTGTCATATGATCACAGGGGGCAGAGAAGGACCACTTATCTCTCATTGTTTACGTCTTGTTGCTCCGCCATCTTGATTTATATTATTTACCACTGTACATAGTATGAGTGAGCTTGAGCCAGTCAGATACCTCGCACGCTCAAGAGCAACAAGACATAAACAATGAAAGATAAGTGGTCCTTCTCTGCCCCTGTGTATGCTGTTATATTTTTACCTCAATAATGGTATTAATGCAGCACCACTGTTACAATCAAGCTGTGTCACTTGTAAAAACACATCCATACAATGCTCTGGTGAATGACCTAGAGGTCAAATACAACACATTAGAATTTCACTGCAAATAGTCAATAGTTCTTTAATTTGAATCCTGCTACCCTTTCATGTCAAATTATGCATACAAGGGCCTTACCAAGAACAGCAAAAATCAAGGTTGCCAGGGTTTCTACACTGCTTTCTTCAGCAACGCTAAGAAGAGAATAAAATGAAAAAATGATAAACCATAGAAAGAAAGAAAGAAAGAAAGAAAGAAAGAAAGAAAGAAAGAAAGAAAGAAACAAAAAAAGAAAGAAAGAAAGAAAGAAAGAAAGAAAGAAAGAAAGAAAGAAAGAAAGAAAGAAAGAAAGAAAGAAAGAAAGAAAGAAAGAAAGAAAGAAAGAAAGAAAGAAAGAAAGAAAGAAAGAAAGAAAGAAAGAAAGAAAGAAAGAAAGAAAGAAAGAAAGAAAGAAAGAAAGAAAGAAAGAAAGAAAGAAAGAAAGAAAGAAAGAAAGAAAGAAAGAAAGAAAGAAAGGAAGGAAGGAAGGAAGCAAAGAAGGAAGGAAGGATGGAAGGAAGGAAGGAAGGAAGAAAGAAAGGTAGCAAGGAAGGAAGGTAGGAAGGATTAAAGGGGTGGAATCAAGGAAGAAAACTCAAAAATTAATAATCTAAACACTGTTACTAATATAGACAATTGTATCACATAGGTTGTCATCAGCAACCAAAAAAGTATTCCTTGTAGTCTTCAAAGTAACTCACCTTGATGAAACAATCTGCAAATCTGTATACAAAGACAACATTGCAGCCATGAGATCTTCATAGGACTCTTCTGAGGTGACATCAACATCTGAAATCTGGGTGATATAACAATAATAAATAAGGTACTGTGGAACGCAAAACTTGTTTAGAATTGTAATTCAACTATTCATTCATTTATTTGCTCATTCATTTCTCATTAATTTCTTGCTCTTACCTTATCAATGCTAGCCAGCCATCTGTGGTTCATCAGGACAATGCTCTTGTGTAAAGTCTTTTGAAGATCTCTTACCCTGCAAACAAAAGTATCAAATGAATGTTTTTGGCCATTTTAGAGCTATGGTGCAGTGCTTCTCAAAAGCACCCATAGAATTGCAGAATTTGCTGTTGCCACAAAATTTTGTTGGATGACAACCAAAGTGTTTCCATGACAATATCAGAAAACACAAAGTTTTCAGGTGCATGTGCCTATGGAATGTTATAGTATAGTAAAATATAATATAGTAAAATTAATAATGTAATGTATAATCATATTGTTTTCATATATATAATGTAAAAACAAAACCACATGACCACATCAGCCATGCTGTAAAAACCCATCGCGTATAAATAAAAATTATTATTATTATCATTATTATTATCATTATTATTACAGTATTATAGAAAAGTCTTGATTGATGTACACCAAAGCCTACTTCATTGCGACGAAAACTTTGCACATACGATGCTATTAGAAGCAATTTAATATGGTTGTGTAGTTAAAGAACAGATATCCATACCTTTTCATTTTGGCATCAGATTCTGGTTCACTGATACATGCTTCACATTTTGAAGAAAATTCCCTGGAAAAAAGCATCATTTTCCAAAATTATCAACAGAATATGTCAATCCAATTGTACATCCACTGAATTTTATACTAAAAATCATTTTATAAGTCAGAAGCTAACATATTAAGCATACTTTTTGGTGCTGATCTAATGAACCATACTTACTCCAAAATGAATGATAAACACTCCAAGGTACTCTGTTTGAAAAAAAATACCACTGATTACATAAAGTAGACTTCTGAGCAGAACAAAATTGACAAACATTGAATAGAAGGCAACTTTGTCTTCCTCAGAAGCTATTTTAATTTGACTCTGGCCTGGTGTCACCTCATAAAGGTTGATAATCATGCTCCAAACACCAAATGACTGCAAGAACTGATTATGTGTCACTGTTGGGTTTCTGAACAGGACGAAATGGACAAACAGTTGAATTTAACGCAACTTTCAGCCATCTCCTCCTTTCAGACTCTATTGCAATTATATTACAACAGCCAATATGGAAATATAAAGAATGGATTACACGAAGTATTTTTCTGCCTGAGAGGAAAAAATTCATGAGCAGTTGAATTGAAGGTAATGCCATTAATTTCTTTCTCAGCTGAAACTATTTCGATATGGCCTCTGCATCGTATTGACTTTCAAGAGGGGATCCAGGAATTTGTTGAGAAGGGGGTCCAAACGTTGAGAGGGGGTCCAAATGTATACTTTGTACAAAATTTACTTCAAACCTGTGCAAAACTAACCTAGGATTAAAACTAAACTAGGATGAAAAAAAAACAATAGAACTTTAGGTATGACAGGAGGTCTGGACCCCCCTGACCCTCCGCCTGGATCTGCCCTTGACTTTTGAAGCAGTCATTGACCAAAAGACAATAAGAACTGATCATATGAAGTAGGTTTCTGAATAGGTTTTGGACAAAACTAAGGAACAGTCAGTTGAATTGAATGCAATGCTTAGGCTAGGTCCTTTTTTCCTATCAGAATCTATTTCAATTTTGCCCCTGCCCCTGCCTACCTGTGCAAAACTAAATTTTAGGATGAAAAAAAAACAATGGAACTTTAGGTATGACAGGGGGTCTGGACCCCCCTGACCCTCCGCCTGGATCTGCCCTTGACTTTTGAAGCAGTCATTGACCAAAAGACGATAAGAACTGATCATATGAAGTAGGTTTCTGAATAGGTTTTGGACAAAACTAATGAACAGTCAGTTGAATTGAAGGCAATGCTTAGGCTAGGTCCTTTTTTCCTATCAGAATCTATTTCAATTTTGCCCCTGCCTCAAGATAAGTGCAAAATAGAAGATGAGATGACAAGAACTGATCACATGAAGTACATGTAGGTTTCTGAGCAGGACAAAATTGATGGACAGTTGGATTGAATACAATGCCCTTCCATTTTGTTCTATCAGACTCTCAACTTCTCCCCCACCTCACGATAATGCAAAACAGACCAAAAGACAACAAGAACTGATCATGCATCACATGAAGTAACTTAGAGCACGATAGTACAAAGTTGACCAACATTTGAATTGAAGCAATTGTGTTTGCCCATTTTGTTACTCAGGCATACAGTAGTTGTAAAGGATACTTACTTTTCTAGTATGACAACCAATAGTCATTTCTGTACATTTCTGAACTGACGACAGATCATTACTTCTTTTTGCCTGAAATAAATATCAAAGATTTCCACTCTTACTGGTCACAAACTGATTTCATTCAGATACTGTAAGATGCTGATGGGAATACATGCTGCAACAGGTTAATCATGCAGTAGTACAATAAAGTCATTCAAGTAAATCTTAGAAAGTATGTAAAGATGCATGATTGTGGACCCGTAGCATGGGTGATCTATGCTGTAAATCTGTCACCCTCTCAACAATGCTAGGTTTGTGGCAGGAGACCTGCATTTGAGCCCCATTGCCCAAGTTACTATGTGCGTTGAATTTGTTTGATGTGTTGTTCTCTCCTATGCTATGAGGGTTTTTTTCCCGAGTTTTGAGTTTTCCGAAGTTTGATTGACAAAGTTTAAATAGAAAAGTGAAGAATCTCCATTTTTAAAATCAGTGTATTTAGTACAACAGCTCTAGAATGAGTAGATACTTTTAAAAATAGTTCTTTATTTTATTCATATCAGGTAACTGTACTGTAATGGTTTATTTGATTGGCAGTAGTCTATGGCTGATTATAACTGATTTAGTACAACAGCTCTAGAATGACTAGATACTCTTAAGAAGAGTTCTTTATTTTATTCATATCAGGGAACTGTACTGTAATGGTTTATTTGATTGGCAGCAGTCTATGGCTAATTATAACCTATTGTGACTTTTGTCTTGATCAGCAAGAGTTGGGATGAAAGCAATAGTAAAAGACAGAGATGAATACTGGAGAAGTTGAATTAATTACCTCTCTTAGAGTTTCAAATATCCTTTTTGTATTGGTAAAATAAGGAAAAGAAGCTTGGAAGCCTTTATCTGGAAATATATAATTACAATGAACAATAAAAATCCATTTATGTGGAAGAATCTTATTTTGCTCTTAAATAATGTCACCCATGTACAAAGACACACTAAATGAATATGTTGTTTAAAAGGTAGTTGTGGGTAGTTTGACAAATGGTTGGTTGAATTAATCAATGGTTGGATAGATGGATGAATCGATGGGTCCCCCTGGGGAGGTGGGCAGATAGAAAGGATAAATGAGTGGATGGTTAAGTGATGAATGGATGGATGAGAGAATGGATGGTATAGATGGATGGGTGGTTGAATGGATATGGTTGGGTATGGTTGGGTATGGTTCGCAGCATGAATGGATAGATGGGTCCGCTGGAGAGGTGGGTAGATGGATGAATGGAAGAATGAGCCACTGGTTAAGTAAAAAATGGATCAATGGATGAGAGAATGGATGGTATACAAGTAGATGGATGGGTAGTTGAATGGATATGGTTGGGTATGGTTGGCAGGATGAATGGATGGATGGGTCCACTGGAGAGGTGGGTAGATGAATGAATGGAAGAATGAGCAACTGGTTAAGTAATGAATGGATCGATAGATAAGAGAATGGATGACTAAATGGACACAGGGATGAACACATGGACTTGATAAAATAAGAATAATAGTAGAACTTTATATTTTTAGTATATAGTAGACTCACAGATATTATCTTTTTCATCACTTGATCTGCTTTCTCTCAATGTTTCAAATGCTCTTTCTAGTCCTTCTCTACCATAAATGTTTAATTTAAAAGTCTGAAATAAAATAATGAAATTAAAAATAATATAATATAAAACCATTAATTGTAAACTATAATGTAATAAACTTGGAGCTTCCCAAAACTCTAAATCAGGAAAAATAAATACCTTTTGAGATGCCGGTATATCTTTATGTTGTTTTGGTGTTTTTGGAACTACATTAAAAATACTGATAAAGAAGAGCATAGAAACACAAGTAAGTTAGTAAATTTGGTATCAATACGTATACTCAACTTTGGGGAGTGATACTTGAAGGTTGGTCCTCCACTGATTACAGTGTTCTTCAATAGCATGCATAGAATTATCGTTGTTATGAAGCAGGTCTGGTTGGACATCAATCAAGGTGTTTTCATTATATTCTATAGGCACATAGTAGCCTTTGATACTGTAACTTTGTGTTTTCCAACAACAGCTCAATGTTTACTGATGATCATTGACGTCAGGAATATATCTTTTCTCATTTAAATTTGCCAACCATAGAACAAAAGATTCATTTGTTTTTTCACGAAGGAAAATACTGTAGTTAGATTCTGTGCATGTTATGCATGCTATTGAGAATTCTTTTCCCCCCAATACAGCCCTGCAGCCCCCCCCCCCCCCCCCCCCCGCTCCAGCCTTGTGGAAGCCGATGACAAGTGCATAAAGCCAATGATACTAATAATACTACATGTACACTGTATAATAAAGCTAATAATACCAATAATACTGATAATACGTACCTAGACAAGTGTTTAAAATGAACATCAAATTCCCTCTGTAAAGCAGTCTTGACTTTACTGTTTGGTAAGTTAGATACAGCATCAGTAAGGTATGATCTCAGCTCCTCGTTATCAATGTCTTCTTGATCTGAGTGAAAGCAGAAAATGATCCAAGTTTAATGAAAATGAAAACTCATAAAATAAAAATATAATAATTTAAAGAAAGAAAACAGTATTTAAACTATCTTGAATTCTATAAAACTATATTCCACGATTAACCATGTAAGATCATGTGCACATTTTTGCTCCACGTGATGGAAATACGCCATTTAAGAACAACCAAGAAATTTCACTTTCCACAAATTTTTGACCAAATAATATTCACAGTACAATTGACGATAATAAAAGTGATGAATCTGACCATCTTTTAACTACCTTCTTTGAAGCGAGAAGCCAAAAGAGAGACGAATTTTTTCGCTTCTTTCGAAGACTTTTTATCCGCCATCTTGAAGTTGATAGAAATCCCATTCTTCCGCGGACTACTACTACCAAAGGAACTCCAACACCATACCTGAAAAAAAACACTTTATTTTTAATTTTAATTTTACTAGTAAAATCGCACGTCTGTCACGTGAAACTACTTCATGAAAGTAGCGAAAGAGATTTTTTGATTCAGTGAGCCTTTTTTCCCCCAGGTTTTTTTTAGAAATGATGAAATCATATCATAAGACCACGCGCAAAATAACGTCATTATAAAGATGGCGCCACAATAATTTGCTAATTTGCTGATTCTAGCATTGTTGGTTGCGATCAATCAATCAATCAATCAATCAATCAATCAATCAATCAATCAATCAATCAATCAATATTTTATTTGATAGAGCAGGTTAATCTAAACAATATTACAAACATTGAGTCGGCAGCCATAGGCTGATGTGGACCTGCTATATAATATTTTAGAAAAAACCTACTAATGGTCTATCACCAATCGAGCCCTGTGATTGGCTGAGCTACTAGGGGTCTATTAGTGATAGACCTCTAGTAGCGAAAAGCGCCGGTTTTGAAAGCCAAAAAATATATATTTAAAGCAAAATCCAAAACTTTTTTCATCCTTTTATTGGACCGATTAGTAGGTTTTTACTAAAACAATTAGTCCTCTCGCCCTCATGGCCTACGAGTCAATAGCCCATTCGGCCTTCGGCCTCATGGGCTATTGACTCGTAGACCATTCGGACTCGAGGACTAATTGTTAAATATTCTATAACATAATTTAGGTAAAATAAGAAATAAATTACAACAGTACATTAAGTATGGAAATAACTATACTCTAAAAGTTTTAAAATTTGAAAAACTGGTGTTTAAAAAATCCAAACAAAATCCAAACATACGGCTACTTGCGACAGCGAAGAATTCAGAGGGAATGGGGTACACCAGAAGACAGGAGAAAATCCCAGAGGCTGAGATTATTCCCATGATGATGTTCACTGATTCTGTGCGCAGGACTGCTTAAAAAAGCTAAGCTTTTAGCATTACGAAGAATGCACGTTCAACTCGCCGATCGTGAACGCGAGGAAGAGCACAGGTAGCCCAAGCTGGGTTTCTATGGTGTTTAAATACTTTTTTAAAATTTTTGTTCTTTTCAGCATTTCGGACGATTTTATGTTAAATCTCGGGATTTTAGAATTAGCCGCCCTCACTGATTTCATCTCATATTTCTTATCGGTTTAGTATAAAAGGGTCATAAAAAGCACGATCATAAGCATATAGTTCTGAGAAAGGTTTATTTATTTTCTATACCTTTGGGTACCTTGTGTGCCCAGGACTTGCTTGATGTGATTTTAGGTGGTAAACATTCAACGTCAAACTCGTAATCATTCGATTTGAAATGACCTATACGATCGCTTTGTTTGTTCTAAGCCATTGTAGTAGGGTGGCTTAGCGACAAAAAAGGGCCGTTTTGTGCACTTTTGAGTACAAGCACCAAACTTGGCACAGATGTTCCTTGGGTCACGCCAAACAGATTCAGAAGGGGTGCCAAAAAATCGGACACTCCGTGGGGGAGGGGAGGGTCAATTTTGTCAAAGCACCATAATTTCTCAAGACAAAAGAAAAAAGAAACAGGAAAATATTTGTTTTGCTTAGTAAAGTTAGGTTAAAACATTTTAACAAGATATTGGTTAATTTTATGGTATTTTATCGAAGGAAGGGGAGGGGTATGGGCGCCAACCAAGCCAGTACGTAGGGGGGAGGAGGCAGGTGGGATATACTTATTTTTAAATAAACCCTATTTTGCAACATTCTTATTTAAATAATACTCTATCGATTGAATGTTGTGCTTGTTAACATTCGAGTTGAGATATCGAAGAGTTGGAGAAGAGCTCCCTTGAGATTTTGGCAGGACACGACATGTAGCAGGCTGTATGAAAGCAGGTTTGAATGACCGATTGCTATTAAACACTTTGGAATTTATCCTAACTTCGATTTAGAAAACCTTGTAAGCTGTTTTATATATATCCTTATTTGAAGAAAGGTGATGTTTCTTCCAGGCTCGGATACGGTGTACAGGCACACTCTATTACGGTGTACAGTCTGTTTTTTAATAACCCGGCCTTAACCTGAGCTTGTGGATCGCCTTTGGCACGGAAAAACATTTTCTGATGATCAACACCACTTTGCGAAGCCTTGGGACCTAGAGAAGCTTCCACTATTCTATGCAATCACCGGCTGCGATACCACATCGTCCTTCAAAGGAAGAGTGGAAAGTCTGTGTGGGATGCTTGGAATGAAGCTTTTCTGACAATACACCGCTTTACTCTGTGGCATTTACTGGTCATTGAGTGATTTGTTGTTATTTATGACAAAATAGTTCTGAAAGCAAGGTTAAAGCCACAGGAAGAGAGAGCTTCACCAAAAAGGGTAGCAACTTTAAAGTATTCCACCAACGCAGATATGTTTGAGTTTGATATAGAGTATGAATTCTTTATAGCCAGGTTTCTACACAGCTCAGTTTTCCCAGTCTCTATCTACTGGTTCCTTTTCCCCCTCGCTTTTTCAGGACGATCAATTCTACATCACTATAACAGAGCAGCGTGTACCAGACGACCATCTAGATGACTTTAGAAAACCAGCAGAGGATTCCTGCACCCAACGGGTTCGGCTACATGGGAGATGAGAAACAACCGCTGGCAGCCAGTTTGAGCAAGACTCGATCCCAGAAGCGTCTAAAGCCTGCAGTGAATTGCTGAAGTGCGGATGCAAGACTGGATGTTCCAGCTATCCGTTGCAAATGCTTAAAGGCAAACATTCCTTGCACAGAGCTTTGCAACCGTACTGAAGTTTGCCAGAATTCCGACACTTAGGAATATAGTGCTAGAATTATATTGTTTAGGACTTTCGAGCGAGGGCCAAAAGCATTTAGCTTAGAAATCAATGTGATCAGATCTTGGCTATTTTTTAGAGCCTGATTTAGTAAATTGAGTTATGTTGATCAAGATATGACTCTAATGTATAGCCTAATTTACTGATGGAATGATCCTTATCAAGAAGAACTTGAACAATGTCTCGCAACTATACTCCCTACTTGCCAAACCGTGACTTCCCTTGATATTCAGAAATATTTTCTATCATTTTCGTATTGTAAATAATATTTGAACACATATTGGTTTGATTGGCAGATCAAAATTTTACCAGTTATCTCTATATTTCTGCTATTTGTCATAACTGCACAACGGCCTCATGGTTTCGTGAAAACCACAAATTAAGAGAACTTTTCGATATCTTCATGATAAGCTCGACATTCAATCGGGAGAGTATTAATTAACTGTAGACATTTTGCAAAATAGTTTCATAAGGGTTTATTTAAAAATAAGTACATCCCATCCGTCCCCTCCCCCCTAAGTACTGGCTTGGTTGGTGCCCATACCCTCCCCTCCCATATAAAATACCATAAAATTAACCAATATCTTGTTAAAATGTTTTAAACTAACTTTACTTAGTAGGATAAATATTTTCCTGTCTCTTTTTCCTTTTGTCTTGAGAAATTATGGTGCTTTGACAAAATTGACCCTCCCCTCCCCCCTGAGTGTCCGATTTTTTGGCACCCCTTCTGAATCTGTTTGGCATGACCCAAGGAACATCTGTGCCAAGTTTGATGCTTGTACTCAAAAGTGCACAAAAAAATCATTAAGCCACCCTACTACACTATCAGCTCGTCTGACTTCTACAAGTTCTTGGAGTCAGCTTTCATCAAAGCTTTGTTTGTCACTCGTTTTGTAGTTTGTCTCTCGTTCTGTAGTTTGTCTCAGTATATTTTTTTGTATCTGAGATCTGGTAAGATCTAGTTTGATCATAGCTAGGTAGTTTATAGATTATCTTAGTCTATTTTGACTAGTTTGTTTAGATCTACGATTCTCATACAGTAGTTTGCTCATAGATTCTCAAAGATAGCTCATAGATTCTCAGACTTCTCTCTTTGAGTATGTGGACCCGGCAACCTGTTCCAAAATCGCTCAATAACATCTTTTAGTTTGTGTCTACCACGTACGGCGTGTGTGTTTGTAAGTAGTTTAAGCGTAGCGTTAAAAAACCTAAAGACAAAAGTACGCAACGTGCCTAGAGACAAAATAGTACTTCACGAACCCTGAACGAATAAATTTCAACACAACACTAAAAGCTATAAATACATCGTCCTCGATGTCGTGTGGCAACTTCATTGGACATTGGACATTGTTTACAAGTTCTCGACCAATCATGTCGTGTGAAATTATGGTCTACCTGACGCAGGAAAAACGGATCTCATTTTAAGACTGGTTTGCTACCATAGCAACCCAGCAATTACCGTATCTTTATAAATTATCGAACATCAACTCGACCATTTCGGTGTCAACGCTAGCTTTGAAACAAGCAAAAATATTGTCAGCGATTTTTGTTGATCACCGTTTGACTCAAAACTAATATTAACTTCCTGTGAAAGGCTACGTTTCTTTCAAGACACTATTTAAATCTGTATGTAAGGACCTTGAGAGCCAAAGTTTATACTTGGGTTATTGACAACGAGTTATCGGCATTACGAAACAGCGTCTCTTGATTTGATCCTAGAACAATACAAATTCGTTTTTCTCGTTTTTCTCGGAAATGGGAGCGATATTTCAACAAATTAAATATACCGTGGTATGTTTCGCATATAGGCATACCTAATACCAAAATATGAGCGAAATCGAAGTTTTGGCTGTTGCCGGCGTATGTTCGATTTTTACTGACATCCCCTCTAAACGTTGTGGATGTTCCTTAAAGTTAAACTGAATCTTGAAAGTGGGACCTTCGTCAAAGCGTCATTTGGCACGCCTCGGTTAACTGAAGCGTGTTTATGAAGATTATTAAACAAGAATGAAACAGCATAATAAGAAATATGTAAGAGTAATTTTCACTCTCAAACAATTTTCTGGAACTTTTTCACCATCAAAAGTAATGAAAACCTCAAGCCGTTCTAAATCCATGAGCCAATCCGCCCGATTCCTTACCCCACTCTCAAGACCACTATATTAACTCAAACTTCAATGTAAATCATTTCGAAATCCTTTAAAAATTGTAAAGAAGGCATAAGTTTCTTTTTAATTCAACTTCTATGGCCATAAAGTTACTAAATACATACACAATGTACTTAGTAAAAACGACGCTAACTTTGTCAATGCACTACACGTTCCGCCAATTTTTTGGCTATACTGCCCACGCTTGGGTTATTGACAACGAGTTATCGGCATTACGAAACAGCGTCTATTGATTTGATCCTAGAACAATACACGATTCAGTTTTAATAAGAAGTATAAAAGCCAGGTGCACACAATGGTCTTAGCTATTCTGAAGCAAAGTACTCAAAATAACGAAATATCAACGAAACTTAACTATGTCTGATCTATGCCTGAAATGTCACATGCCCGTCACTTCAAGACAACAAGCACTCCAGTGCGATATCGGTACATTATGAGACAACTTCTAGCATTACCATTCCCACCAGCCACACCTGGCAGAAATCGAGCGAGTCTTCAATAGATTGATGCAAAAAGCAACAACAAGACCTCTGAAAGACCTCGTGGCATACATTAATGACCAGTGGGTGACCATTTTTCCGAAGAATGGAGCGTGTACGGTCAGGCCATCCGTATCAACAATGATGCGGAAAAGTGGCACAATGGCCTGAACCGTCGCGCTTCAGGGAGAGTCCACATTCCCTTTTATCTACTGATCCAAATATTGAAGAAAGAAACAGATCTGGTAAATGTCCTGATGAGGTTAGTGGCTGACCGAAAACTAATTATATAAAGAGGCTACAGAGAAAGAAATGTCGAGAGCTCCAGTTCAAATTAATGTCAAAGTGTTTTTGATCTATTGAGAGCCTGTTCTCATTTGTACGGTCTTGTACGTGGACACTATAGAGTTGTTTTTAGCTTTAAACCCGTGAAAGAAAACATATCGAAGTAATATTCTTAATAGTAGAATCTATTTCTTTTTTCTCCTTCATTATTTCTATTTGACAGTACAATCCTCTCAAACTATAAAGAGGGGATGTCAGCAAAAATCGAACATACGCCGGCAACAGCCAAAAGTTCGATTTCGCTCATATTTTGGTATTAGGTATGCCTATATGCGAGATATACCACGGTATCTTTGATTTGTCGAAATATCGCTTCATTTCAGAGAAAAACGAGAAAAACGAATTTGTCAATAACTGACCCTAATTGGAGAGAGCCAAAACATACTCCAACTTCGGGGGGCTCGCGTGCCTTTGCAAAAATATCTTCATGTTTAATTCTTAAAAAAGTGTTTCATATGATATTTTAACTTTAAAAAGCTGAAATTTCATTGTCTTCTAATAAATTTATAACGATGAAAAAAACTATTTACCAGGGTACTTTGACACCTTGTGAAAAGCAAAGAATTTTCTAAAAAACAATTTCGCCATGTGCTAAATAAAATAAAAGGCCGATATTAAGAAAATGAAAAGTCGAAATAATATTCTAATCGTGATTAAAAGCATTTTTTGGGTTTTTAATTCTACGAAGAGAAATAAAAATTTTAAATTTGGAGAAATTTGTTATACTTGGCGAGACTTTTAATGTTGACTGTTTTAAAATATATTTAACAGCCCGTGGTAAACACATTTTTCTTTTTATTTCATTTCTTTTAAAGCGTATAGGTCCATAATTACTGTCCGTAAAACCCCTTGATGGTACAGTAAAGCTGAAACTGAAACTGAAACTACATCAAGTTGTAACTCTCCACTTCCAAAAAGCAGCGTTCTAAATCTGTAACACTCAACGATGCTCAACGACTTCTACGCCTACTAACCTACAAGCTACACAACCAGCCTTCGCCTAAGCCTGAGTGAATTAAAGGCTTGTTTTCAGCCGAAAAGGTAAGAATTTTGTATCTTAAACTTTTCAAATTCACACGATTAAAATGTGCTCGATGTGAATGTGAGGTGATAGGAACTCAATAAGCACATGTGTCTACTGTTTGGTTAGCGACTGTAAAGTTAATTGTACGTAGGGTTTATATTGAACAACTGTTTTATGTTTCGTCTACGTTAGAGGCTCGCCTCTCACCATTGCGATGCGGATTCGACTCATGTATTACTAAGAACCACTATGTTTTTTTTAAATTAAACTTTTGTGAGTTTGTGTGAGAATGTTTTTCAAGAGTTGCCGCCATTAGAGCAATTCTGAGTGAGAAAACCTTTGTTTGTTTGTGGCTTAGGGCAGTCTCTGAATGGGTTGCTCTGAATGTGCACATAATATTATCAGTCGCATAAAATAGATAAAAGCTAGAAGAATGTTTTTTTAGTTATTCTTGTTTAATCTCTTAATGTTGTGGATGTAGTCTTCAAAGTCTGACCTTCGTCAAAGCGTCATTTTTCACGCCTCGGTTAACTGAAGCTTGTTTATGAAACCTCTTCAAATTTTGTAGCGGGTTTATGAAACCTCTTCAAATGTTGTAGGTTTGAAGAACAATTTACTTAGTTAAAACGACGCTAACTTTGTCAATGCACTACACGTTCCGCCCATTTATTGGCTACACTGCCCACACTTGGGTTATTGACAACGAGTTATCGGCATTACGAAACAGCGTCTCTTGATTTGATCCTATAGAACAATACAAATTCGTTTTTCTCGTTTTTCTCGTTGTTCTCGGAAATGGAGCGATATTTCGACAAATTAAATATACCGTGGTATGTTTCGCATATAGGCATACCTTATAACGAAATATGAGCGAAATCGAAGTTTTGGCTGTTGCCGGCGTATGTTCGATTTTTACTGACATCCCCTCTAAAAGCGTATAGGTCCATAATTACTGTCCGTAAAAATACCTGATGGTCCAGTAAAGCCTACTTCTATAAAAGCTGAAACGTAGAAGGATATTTCCACTAGTAGATTTCGCCTTTAGTAAATGCGAACGTGATATGTACAGCCGTGACTCCATGTCGACATCAAAGGCCACACCTAATTCTTTGTAGAATGCCGCGTCTCCCAACGGGTTGCGGTAAAAGGCTGAAACTGAAAGAGCTGAAAGAGCTGAAAAAATCTGAAATTTTCGTACACTATTTTCAAATCATAAAAACAATCTAAAAATATGTGAATTCTTAGTGCCCTAAATGTCCGTACGATGAAAAATAAATGTCAGCATAAAAACGCAATGAAATCATGGCTAAATATCGGTAAGTTTAGACAAATTCAACCTTTCAATTTATGGTAGACAATAAATGCTAGATTAAAACAGCTCATTTTGAGGGCACATTGTCTGCGCTGACATGATGATCGCTAATAAAGGTCAACGTAACGGAATCTCTTAGACTAAATGTTTACTGAAGTGAAGAAACCCTCCCTAAAAGTTGCGCAAAAAATGCATTGTTTAGTACACAAAAGTTTAGGAGTGCTCGTCTTCTCAACTAAATTATACATTGTATACAAAATGATTATTTTGAAAATACGAAGAGGAATATGTTCAACAAGTAAACAATGTTATAACTTGGTTTTCAAACCTAATTGATTCTATTTTATTTCGTTTATTTGACATATCGCATATTAAACATAATGAAATTTATTACAAAAAAATAGCTAGTAGTTCAATGTACGAAGCCTTTTCTATGTGATAGTAACTACCCAAAAGCAACGCGCTCGTGCACAGGCACTCATCTAAGGCAATTGACGCTATTAAAACTTTAACATTTGTACTATTTCCCTTGACAAAGCGATTGTTTTTTATTTATTTATTTATTTTTTATTTATTTTTTTATTAAATTAATTTATTTTAAATTACAAAAATTACAGAAATTACAGACACGAAGTACAAAAAAAAAATAAATAAATAAATTACAAACAAAACTAACAAAAATATAAAATAAAATATTTGAGAAAAAAAAAAAAAAAGTAAGAAGCTGCACCCCAAAAATTAGTTTTTTTTTATTTTCAAACGTGTTTAGTTATTTCTCTAGGTCAAGGAAAAGCCATTTTATCATAGGCTTCCATTTTTTTTACAATATTTTTATCTTCGTTTTTTTTCAGTACAATATGTAGATTTTAGCAAAACAAGAAACCATATAGTGAAGGTGTAGTCTCCTTGTTTTTACAAATCCATATATAGTAACGTGCATGTAAAAATATGTAATTGATTTGTATTTTATAGTTTGAGTTATCTGGAAATAGGCCCAAAATATTTTCTGCCTTTAAAACATAATTAAAGGGAATTATATTACAACTTTGCAAGGACAACTTTAGACTAGACCAAAAAGCTTGGGTTACATTGCATTTCCAAAATAAATGAAACAGAGTCTCTGGTTCTTGTTCACAGAAACTACAGTTTTCATTTTCTACTATCTTAACTATTTTTAAAAAGTGTTTGGTTGGCAATCGCCTATGTAATAATTTGAATTGAAAGACATTAATTCTAACGAATTAGCCTCTAAATATTTTTTGATCCAGACTGCCTTTAAGGCTTTATTGAAGATTTCCAGGTCAAGCATTTTAAGTCCTCCATCTTTATAGTCTGCTATCATCACATTACGTTTTACTTTATCTCCTTTTCCGTTCCAAAGGAAATTATAAAAAATTTGGTTGATTTCCTGAATTATATCAGGACATGTTGGTAGAGGGGATAAAATATACACTAGTTGAGAAGCAGCTAGACTCTTTATAACAAGAATTTTTCCTAATAAAGTCAGTCTACGGTATGCCCAGGTGCTTAAAATGCTTCTTATTTTTTGTAACTTGTCTTTATAATTACTTTTTATAACGTCATTTGCTTTAGCTGATACCTTAATCCCCAAAAACTTTACCCATTCAGGCCATTTAAAATTTTTTAATTTCATTAGGTTTATCTTGTCTATTTATATTTGATCCCATCCATAATGCTTCAGATTTTTTGTATTTAATCTGAGACCAGATATTTTCCCAAAGTCACGTAAAATTTCCATCAATGTTGCAATAGACCCAGTATATCCATCTATGATCATTGTTGTATCATCGGCGTATTGACTAATTTTAATCTCTTTGTTTAGAACATAAATACCTTTGATCTTTTCTTCCTGTCTTATTGTAATTGCTAGTGTTTCTAGTGAGTCGATTTGCTATCACCTTTGCAGCAATTTTGTAATCACAGTTCAACAGAGTAAGAGGGCGCCAATTTTTCACATCTTGAAGGTTGGCGTCTTTTTTAGGAATGAGTTTAATGCACCCTCTTCTCTGGGACAGGGAAAGTTCTGATGCCAAATACGAGTCATTTATTGATGATAACAGATAAGAACTAATATCAATCCAAAAAAGTTTGTAAAATTCAGCTGGGATTCCATCTAAACCAGGGGTTTTCTCATTTGCCATTGTTGCTTAAGAGCCTCTAAGGCTTCGACTTCTGAGATAACTCCTTCACTGCTAGACATCTCCCCTTCTGTTAATCTAACATTAACCGATTCTATAAAAACATTTGATTGGTCTATGTGCGTATTCATTAGTAGTCGATTTGTAGAGTTCCTTGTAATAATTTTCGCACTCTTTTAAAATTTCTTGATCTGAAGAAACTATCTTATTTGCGTCGACTTTCAGCTGTCCGATGGTATTCTGTTTGCAGTGTCGTTTTTCTAGACTTAAAAAGAACTTTGTATTCTTTTCACCTTCATTAAACCATTTTGTTTTGGATCTCAAAATTGCGCCTTTGGTCTGATATTCAATTATTTTTTCCAGTTCTTGTTGTTTCTGCCATAATTGATGCACTAAAAATTCCCGAGATTCATTTATTAGAGGTGAAATGTCAAGTTCTTTTTGAAGTTTAGATATTTCAGTTTCGATGGTTTTTTGTATATTTCTCAAATTTGTCTTCTTTTTCTTAGAGTATCTTATAGAAGTCTGTCTTATTTTCATTTTTAGATATTCCCAGAAATTTCTTCGATCGAGAGATGGTTCTTCCATACGTGTGTCTTTGATCAGTTTTTAAATTTCATCTACGTATTCCTTTTCCTTCAAAAGTGAAATGTTAAGCTTCCAAAAACCGGGTCCTCTCTGATTTTGGTTGATAGCGATATCGATTTGAATAGAAGAGTGGTCGCTTTTATATCCTGGCAAAATATCGACATATGAGATGTTTGGCATTAGTGCTTGGCTGGCCAGAAAGAAATCTAGCTGGCATTGTATAGGGCTCGGGCGGTTCCTTTGCCATGTAAATCTAGTTTCTTCTGGATTTAAGAGTCTCCATGGATCTATCAATTCAAGTTCTTCCATAAAATTTTGAATAATTTCTAATGCATTTGAATGTGTTCTTTTAAGTCCGCCGTTTTTGTCTTTGTTTACGTCTAGGATTAAATTGAAATCTCCACCTATTATGACTTCGTCACATGAAAATTCTGTAAGATGTTCAAAGAAATTTGTAGAAAATGAAGGGCTATCATTGTTTGGACCATAAACATTAGCAAGAGTTAAATTTCTTCCTTCTGTTGTTATATCACAGATTACAAATCGCCCATTCGGATCCGCAAAAGTTTTATTCAATTGAAAATTAAAGTTGTTGTTAAAAAGAATCATAACTCCGCAACTTGACTTGGAAAGGGAGCTGCCTACGATTTCATAGCCCCATTCAGCTTTCCAAATAGGGATCTCTTTTTCAATACTGTGAGTCTCTTGCAACATATACACGGTAGCTTCTTTTTTCTAAGCCAATTAAAAGTTTCTTTCCTTTTTAACTTCTTCCCTAAGCCTCTGACGTTAAGCGAAAGTATTTTTAAAGACATTGTTTAACGTTTTATCTATTTAATGACATGTTGTTTAAATTTCACCCTAATGTGAAAATGAAAGGAGAATGGAATGCAGCTTGTTTTGTAAAAAAAATAACGATTTAGCAATAGTGTTTTGGATATCCGTACCATTAGTATCCAGAGCAAAAAGTGAGCTATAGGTCAATGTAAATTATGTATTAACGATAAACTGCTATCATATCTATAACCTGTATAGTATTGAGCAAACAATAATATCGATAATATTATGATAATTAATATGTCAATGATTGTTCATTTTCGTGGCATTATAATTTTTTTACTGTAGCTTAAGATGCTGTGTATAGTACCCCATCAATGAACAGCTTATCTGGTTCCTTTTTACTAAAATAAGCCTTCTTTCCGCTTTTTTTAGCCTCTCTAATCACGTTTATCTGTCCCATTCGTCGTTCGAGGATCGCTTTTGGGAAATCTTGATAATTAATGATGTACTTTGTGTTCTTTAGATTTTTGGCGTTTTGCAGAATACACTCAACGTCTGTGTACCTCAAAAATCTAGCAATTATCGTACGTGGTTTACCTGGTTTGCCTCTTGGTTGTCTGTGAACCCGCTGTAATTCAATTTCTTTTGCGTCGTAGATTTTAACTTCGATCTCCAGAAAATTAAGTAGCACTTCTTTTGTGTTTTCCATACCCACGTGCTCTGGTATACCAACAAATTTCAAATTATCTCTGCGAGAGTACGCTTCTAAGTATTCAACTTTTGCTTGTAGTATGTTTATTTCTGTTATATCTGCTTTTGCATATTGTAAGTGTAACATATCCATTTGTGCTTGTGTCTTCCACCTTTGAATATCTTCGACATCTTTATTCAAAGAGTTTATACCTTCATCCATCGTAGTTATCGAGCTTTGTATCTCTTTGTGTTTCTTATGGAGTAATATGACCTCTGTATTAAGTTTAGATATTTCGCCTTCAACCTTATGAAGAGAGCCCACAACTCCATCTATTTTCGTCTCAATATCAGTAGTATACCCCCCCCCCCCCCCCAGATAACCGAATCAGGAATGTGCATTCTTGAGGGTAACTTAAAAATGTAGGACTTCACATTCTTGAGTGTAGCTTGAGAATGTAGGGAAGAGAACGAAAGAGAATTTTGGTCTGATAATCTTGATTATTGAATAGATTATTGTTATTGTAAATTCATCGCTCGAATGAAGACTGTATTGTTTCAAATTTCTATACCACCTGAAGATTGTATTGTTTAAAATTTCTATACCACCCGAAGATTGTATTGTTTAAAATTTAAAGAAATTTAGGCATAACACGCTCTTGCTCACTCGAAGAGATTATTGTTATCGTACATTCATTTGTACATTCATCGCCACCTCGAGAATGTTTTTGCTTAACATTTCTACACCTCTTGAAGATTGTATTGTTTTAATTAGCCCACGATAAATTCTTGAGTGTACCTTGCGAATGAAGTTGGAGGATCAGGAATGTAGGCTAGAGATCAAAGTATAAATTCCAAACATGAGAGAAAAGATATAAAAACTGAGTTACAAGAGTTCACACTGCCTCACTTGCATTCAGATAATTCAGAGTAAGAACAGCATGGCATCTGGAAAAGCAATAAAATTAGGAGACCGTGGATACGTTATTTTTGTGAAATAATTTCGAAGCGAGAAAAAAATATATATTCGTAAGCGAAAGCAAGATCTATCAAGCGGGAAAACTGTCATAACTAATTCAGGAATGTCTTTGACGTTGGATGAATGGACATCACTGAAGTCGGCAATTAAAGCAGTAGATATGGAGTTAGAGTCAGTGTCCAGCACATCCAAAGACCAGACACACTTTGCGAATCAGTCTCAGAATACCAATGTTCATCAGAAGCCTCCATTTCCCGGATCATTTCAAACCCTTCAGCACAATGGCAATGCTCAAAATTATGAGGAACAGGAAAAAAACTATTTACCTAGAACTTTCACCACTTCTGAATTAAACTCTATTTTTGAAGCTCTCGGTCCGGAAATGGAAGCTCTCGGTCCGGGAACAGCAAGGGTTGGCTGTGCAGCACCAGGTACCCAGCTGGGGATCTGAAATGTACTGATATGTACCGATATTCAATAACACAGAAAGCATAAAATAAAAGAAATTTTCGTTTCTGTAATAATATAGCTTTTATTAAAAAGTAAAATAAAGTAATGAGGTTGTTACAATGCAAATGTTTGGTCTCTTAGTAATCAATGTACATGCTCGATATAATTTCTAGCTAGTTTAGTCCAGGAGGGCATATGTTGACAGGCATCATTCTTTGCACTTCTCAGATAGGTTATCCCGGCTTAATGAGTCCACTACAGTTTGTCTGTGATAACTATTATTCCTTGGTGTAGATTCTTATTCCATGTCTTCTGCTGTGTCTTGTGTTTGTAACTCTTGGACAGCGAATAAATTGTTCAAGAGAAATTTACGATGATCAATAGCAACCTGGGTTGCTTCCATCCAGTCGTAATCCCCCTTGTACATGTCTAGTAAATCTTGTCGGGTTCTCATTATTTTACGATAATAAGGATCTTTTTTAAACGCGTGAATCCATTTCAATTTTTCAAACAATACGTTTCTCAGTTCATTTCTAAATACGGATATCATCTTATTGTACGCATGCACTTCTGCCCATTCTTTAGATTCGCCTCTTTCCATGTATTCGTTTTCTAGAGCTTCTAGTTCCGTTTCGTGACGATCCATGGCTTCGTTTATCAACGGAGACCAGCAGTCATCTGAAGGCTGGTTTTCATCTTCATCATCATCCTCATCATCTTCGGTATCATTTGACTCTGCATGATTCACTCGTGTCTAGATCTTCCTCGACACTACTTGCAATTTCATCTTCGCTTGAAGTTTCTTCGTCGGATCTTGAATCATTTTCTTCGACAGCGTTCATTTTGCAAATTTGATCGTCTAAATGACGTCTTAGATTATAACCTCTGGAAAAGGTTTTGCCACAGTAATAGCACTGCTTAGTTGACGACATGTGTCTCTTGTACTGAATGTTAATATAAGTGAAATCTTCCTGGAAAGCTTCCCGCAATTTATGTCCTTCCTTCCTCTTAAAACTGCTCACAGACTCGTGCTCTGCTCCTGACCTGCTCCTCACTGCTCCCTGGTAGTGCTCCTTTGCTCGGCTCAGAATCGAAGGTTATTATTAAGGTCATATTTTATCAAGTACAGCAGCGCAAAACCACTTGCCGAGCAAGTGAATATTGTCATTGTAAACTGAGTTTAGAACGTTTAATGAAAAATAAAAAAAATTGTTATAAAAAAAAATTCTTAGTGCCTTTTGTTTTGTGGTATATCTTAAAAGTGAGAATCAACATTTTTTGGATTTCTTGAATGCGAATTTAAAAACAAGTCAACTAATGGAAAGTCTCTATATTTCTGTTTGGAAAAAATGTAGTAGGTACAGAATTGTTTGAGCTGTGCAAGAAAGGGCAAAGAGGTCTTCGCCCAATCAGAGCAAGTGTTATTTCTAGGCTATATTATTACATGTAAAGTTGAAAATAGTGTGATGATGCCATGTCAGTATAGACATTTTGAAATCATAGATACCTAAGTGGTGGCCCAAATTTGAAATTTAGTTTGGTGCGGTACCAAAAAGTACAATGACATTCAATGTACATTCAATGAAAATCTGAGTATATGAAGTATAAGAATTTTTGGAATTTCCGGCCATTTCAGCTTTTTCAGCTCTTTCGATCAGCTTTCAGCTGTTTCAGTTTCAGCTTTTTACCGCAACCCGTCTCCCAACTCCCTGGTCACACTTATGGTCACGCAACGGCTATTTGTAAAAGAACCCGCTTCGACTCTTATCTAGAAAAATACATCTTTCTACGCTAATTTCAATTGTATTAATTCATCTATTCACGCCATGTAGTGTTACTGCAATAGCTTGAGCTGGTACTTTGCTATTTAGTAAATAAACCCCTCCTGGCGGCTGGGATATCGGCTGATAATGTCCGAGGATGAGAAATGGTCCGAAAAAAGAACATTTGGCCGAGAAGCGAAGCTTCGAGGGTAAATGTGATATTTTGAGGACCATTTCTCATCCAAGGACATTATCAACCGATATTCCAGTGAGCCAGAGGGGGTTTATTTATTTTATAACCCAACGACTTCACTGAAATGTATTCAGCAAACTGCATCGACTCGTCATCTCCAGAGTTTTCAAAAAATAATTCTCTCTCGTCTCCAAGCTGGATATAAAAACAATTATTTTGGTAAATGAAAGCTGTTTGACATTGAACTATTCTATTCTTTGACATTTGTTGTCGAATTCTTTGTTGGTTTTTAAATTCATTTGATTGAGCGCACCGGCCGTCGTTCTTTGAAATTTCTCCAAATTTAAATCTTGATTTCTCGTCGCAGAATATAAACCCCCAAAAATCCTTTTAGTCACGGTTAGAATATCATTTTGCCTTTTCATTTTCTTAATATCGGCCTTTTGTTTTATTGAGCACATGGGGAAAACATTTTTTGAAAATTCTTTACTTTTCACAAGGCGTCAAAGTACCCTGGTAAATAGTTTTTTTCTTCTTCACCGTTATGAATTTATTGGAAGACAATAAAATTTCAGCTTTTTAAAATTAAAATATCATATGAAACACTTTTTTAAAAATGAAACATTTAGATATTTTTGCAAAGGCACGCGAGCCCCCCCCCACCCCCCCCCCCCCCCGAAGTTGGAGTATATTTTGGTTGTCTCAAAGGCTCAATTATTGACAAATTCGTTTTTCTCGTTTTTCTCGGAAATGAAGCCATATTTCGACAAATGAAACATACCATGATATATCTCGCATATAGGCCTACCTAATACCAAAATATGAGCGTAATCGAACTTTCGGCTGTTGCCGGCAAATTTTGATTTTGTTCGATTTTTGCTGACATCTTCTTTTAAGGTTTTGCTTCACAGGTTTATTAAAAAGGGCTCTAAGTTTTTGTAATTATTTCATATTGTAAAAAGAATGTAAATAGGATTAAGATATTTTATCATGATTATTATTATTATTATTATTATCTAATATAAATTTCCATTAACGAGTGAACAATAAAAATATTTCTGATAAATTATCATGTTTCTGTTTTGTCTGTTTTTAACGGTTCTTTTGAACGGGTTATTCCGAATTTTTGGACTAGTCACCAGTCTCTTCTCAAATAGATCGAAAAACAAAATGGCGTTGCTGAGCTCTTAAGTTAGTGAGGTTTCGCAAGGTTACAGATCTGGAAACATAGACATAAACTTATAATATACGATATATACGATTGAAGATTGGATGAATGCTATACAGGTGTGATATTCTCGTTTTACGTAATTTACTGTCTTTTGTCAAATGAACAACTTAAGCTTAAATGGCTAGATCAAAAATCAATAATATAAATTTGCTTAAAATTATAGTTATAAAAATGGTAGGAATCTGAAAGCAATAATAGTGTAAAGCGGTTATTTTATATAAGTGTTTATTAATTTGAGCTATTTTATTCATCGGGCGCATCGGCCTTAAGTACGGGCCGATCAGCTCGCGGGAGGTACGACTGTTTCCCCGCCTCGCTCGGTGCCGTATGTGAGTAGAATTGCTTGTTGGTTCTCTCCTGTGCTTCGAGGGTTTTTCTCCGGGTTCTGCCGTTTTCCTCCCCCCGTAAAAATCAACTTCCAAATTCCATTGAATTTTATCCTGGACTTCAAAGTAATTGAAGCTTAGTTCTGATAGGAATCAAACAGTCTTCATGCACCGGTTGTTTGCTTCTGCCTTACATACAGCCCGGAATATCCAGTCATTGTCAAAAAGGTTATCCTGCGAAAAAAAAAACTTTTAAAAAGACTAAAAGAAGTATCACTTGATGATTCGTTTATTTGTTTTAAATGATATAAATTCTGGTTTCAAACTCCATAATGAGTTATAACAGAGAACAAATAATTATATGAACTCTACTCATTCAATGATTGCTGATATCGAGCATTTAGAGCGAGTGTATTAGGTATCACGCAGGTATCACATGACATTTCTTTTGGTTTAAATGTCTTTTTTGGTGGACAACATTAATGACATTGACTGTATATTGTTTAGTGGTTGAAAAACGTTTAGCTCAAGTTTCGTTTTAGCAAAACGAAACGACCAAAGCATGCAGACTGTTCATCACTATAGAAACCATGATAGCTGCGCAGGCGCAAATGCGAAACCTAATTCTTGGAAACGAAAGATCGAGTTCTAAGAAAAGGGGGGTTCTCCTATTTTTACAAGATTGTTTTTACTGCAAAACGTCTGAGAGAATTAGAATATCATTATTGTGCTATCTGGATCATGAAACTCGTGTCCACGGACTGAATTTCAAAAGCGTGTTCACAGGGAGCCCACACTCACCGGTAGAATCAGTGATTAAAATAAAATCATGCGTAACTGGCACGAGATAGGTGGTCTGGTCTGAATATATTATCAGCTGCTTACGTTCCTTGTGTAAAATATTATAAGCTTGGGATGCATGTGGTTAAAACCTGGCGCCTGCACAGACAAATTGTATATATGCTACGCAGTCGCACCAGAGTCTTAGTTGACTACAATGCATTGTTTAGTTTTAATACATACACATATTCCACCATGTTTAAAAATATGTATTTGCTGTTTTTCTTTAGTACGAACTCAAACAACCAAGTTATATACAGACATTGTGATTGCAATTAAACTACCACCATGGAGATTCAGAAAGTCAAGCTCTTCATTAGAGTTTGTGTGATATATGCAGTTTGTGGTTACCTTACTACCTTGAAAAACGAAGAACTAATCTGCTTATTAGAAGAATGCTTGGTGATGGCTCTTTTTCTACATGACAATATCAATGAAGGATTGATTTATCTGCATCTTGGTGATGTGTATGGAAACATTCATCAATTGGCGAAAGCAATTGAATGGTACGAAAAGTATCTTACCATCGCCGTGAAGATTGGTTACACAAAGGAAGGAATCACAATGCAGATCTACCATAAATTAGGAAATGGCTATCATTCATTAGGTAAATACGACGAGGCAATTAAATATTACGAAAAGCATCTTAGCATCGCTATGGAGATAGGTGACAGACAGGAAGAAGGAAGTGCTTACGGAAACTTTGGAACTGCCTATAATTCATTAGGTAAATACCAAGAGGCAATTAAATATCACGAAAAACATCTTAGCATCGCTACAGAGATAGGTGACAGACAGGGAGAGGGAGAAGCTTACGGAAACTTAGGAACTATCTATCAGTCATTAGGTAAATACCACGAGGCAATTAAATATTACGAAAAGCAGCTTAGCATCAGGACAGCGATAGGTGACAGACAGGAAGAAGGAATTGCTTGCGGATGGTTAGGAAATACCTATCAGTTTTTAGGTAAATACCACGAGGCAATTAAATATTACGAAAAGCAGCTTAGCATCAGCACAACGATAGGTTTCAGGCTGGGAGAAGGAATTGCTTGCGGAGGCTTAGGAGATGCTTATCAGTCATTAGGAAAATACCACGAGTCAATTAAATATCATGAAGAATTTCTTAGCATCAGCACAGCGATAGGTTTCAGGAAGGGAGAAGGAATTGCTTGCGGAAGCTTAGGAAATGCCTATCGGTCATTAGGCAAATACCACGAGGCAATTAAATATCACGAAAAGCATCTTAGCATCGCTACGGAGATAGGTGACAGAAAGGGAGAGGGAAATGCTTACGGAAACTTAGGAACTGCCTATCAGTCATTAGGTAAATACCACGAGGCAGTTAAATATTACGAAAAGCAGCTTAGCATCAGCACCGTGACAGGTTTCAGGCAGGGAGAAGGAAATGCATGGGAAAGCTTAGGAAATGCCTATCGGTCATTAGGAAAATACCACGAGGCAATTAAATATCACGAAAAATGTCTTAGCATCGCTACGGAGATAGGTGACAGAAAGGGAGAGGGAAGTGCTTACGGAAACTTAGGAAATGACTATCAGTCATTAGGTAAATACGACGAGGCAATTAAATATCACGAAAAATATCTTAGCTTCAGCACAGAGATAGGTTTCAGGGAGGGAGAAGGAAGTGCTTACGGAAACTTAGGAAATGACT
The DNA here is from genome assembly GCA_023349425.1 of Anthopleura sola. Classification (NCBI taxonomy): domain Eukaryota; kingdom Metazoa; phylum Cnidaria; class Anthozoa; order Actiniaria; family Actiniidae; genus Anthopleura; species Anthopleura sola. The sequence continues at coordinate 1,465,086 of JALHLI010000014.1, forward strand.
ATCAGTCATTTGGCAAATACCACGAGGCAATTGAATATTACGAAAAGCATCTTAGCATCGCTACGGAGATAGGTGACAGAAAGGGAGAAGGAAATGCTTACGGAAGCTTAGGAACTGCCTATCAGTCATTAGGTAAATACCACGAGGCAATTAAATATCACGAAAAATTTCTTAGCATCAGCACAGAGATAGATTTCAGGCAGGGAGAAGGAATTGCTTGCGGAAATTTAGGAAACGCCTATCAGTCATTAGGTAAATACCACGAGGCAATTAAATATCACGAAAAATTTCTTAGCATCAGCATTGAGATAGCTAACAGAAAGGACGAAGGAATTGCTTACGGAGACTTAGGAATTGCCTATAATTCATTAGGTAAATACGACGAGGCAATTAAATATTATGAAAAGCATCTTAGCATTGCTACGGAGATAGGTAACAGACAGGGAGAGGGAAGTGCTTACGGAAACTTAGGAACTACCTATCGGTCATTAGGTAAATACGACAAGGCAATTAAATATCACGAAAAATGTCTTAGCATCGCTGTGGAGATAAGTGACAGACAGGGAGAAGGAAGTTCTTACGGGAACTTAGGAAGTGACTATCTTTCATTAGGTAAATACCAGGAGGCAATTAAATATCACGAAAAGGATCTTAGCATCGCTATGGAGATAGGTTACAGAAAGGGAGAGGGAAGTGCTTACGGAAACTTAGGAACTGCCTATCATTCATTAGGCAAATACCACAAGGCAATTGAATATCACGAAAAGCATCTTAGCATCGCTACGGAGATAGGTGACAGACAGGGAGAAGGACATGCTTACGGAAGCTTAGGAATTGCCTATAAATCATTAGGCAAATACCACGAGGCAATTAAATATCATGAAAAGGTTCTTAGCATCACTATGGAGATAGGTGACAGACTGGGAGAAGGAGGGGCACATCATAATATTGGTAAGTCTTATAAGGTCATTGATATCATACATTTCTTATTCTAAGATTGAAACAGAATGCGTAGTTGGGTCACGTGATAACCTAGCTCCGCCTTCTGCCAATCTCTCAATCTCGTTCCCAGAGCGCTTTTTTCTTACTGCACATGCTCGACGAAATAAATAGGCTCTGGAAAACTCCAATATATCCTGCCTCCTGATTGGCCCTCACAATAACAAAGGAATACACCGGAAGTATATACTTTACTAGCAGATAAACTTGATCGCATGAAAAAATGTCATTAGAAAACACGTATTTGTCGTATTTGGTTATTCAATTTTATTTTATTTTGTAGTAAAGTAGTTGATACAATTCAGTTTAATACAATTTCGAACACACAACCAATCCCTGTGATCCCTTTGTCTCTTACTTGGTCTAACATTAGGGGGAGACGACAAGGACAGTACATGATTCCTTCTAGTATTAGCGTAAGCTATTTAGAAGTGAACTAAGAACTAAGAATATTACATTGGTAAACTCGGAAAATGTAATCAGACACACGATCGCGAGTGGAAAGCGCTGATACCTACAATTTGCCATATCCGCGTCGTATCCAGTTGGCAACACAACTAAACTATCATTTTTAGCCTACCTAATAATGGCTTCGGTATTGTTCTATCTGAGCTTAACCTATCATCAAAGCCACTTGATTGAGAGCAACGGCATGATATCGCCCTCAACAGTCGGCCATTTTGTTTTTATCACTTGGTCTTGTTAACTTCCGGTTTTCATAATGCTTCCGGTTTGGAGTTTTCAGATCCTTATTTCGTCGAGCATGCGCAGTAAGAAATAAGGGCTCTGGGAACGAGATTGCCAATCATTTAGTACCATAGTGGCATTGCGGCTAGACAACTGGCACCACTCTCAACCCCAGAGCCATGTCATTCTTGCTGCACAAGCTCGACGAAATGTCAGTTATTTCGTCGAGCATGCGCAGTAAGAATGACATGGCTTGGGTCGAGAGTACAATACAATACAATACAATACAATAACTTTAATTTAAGAGGGAAACGCAATAACCTTTTACAGTTTTCTAACTTACGGCATTCAAAAAAATGTATGAATAGATAGACAATATTATAAATAATATGTAGATTTAGGCACTGGCTAAAAGCGGAGCTCCCATAAATGGTACATATAGTGCTAAAAACGTAACAATTGTGTGACGCGGCATAACGCTGGTTATAGCGTTACCACTTATTTTGATTTTACCAGAACCCGAAGGAAAAAGTAAAAGAAAAAACCGTTATTTTATGCCTTCAAAAACATTAGAAAACTTTTCAATTCGAAGAAAATAATTATAGAACATATGAATACATGTATAGAACAAAGGATTTTATTCAGCAAATCTTAAGAGGGGATGTGAGCAAAAATCGAACATACGCCGGCAACAGTCAAAAATTCGATTTCGCTCATATTTTGGTATTAGGTAGGCCTATATGCGAGATATATATAGATTACTTCATAGGAAGTGCGGCGTACGGGGTTATATTCACGAGTTGTTTGTGTAAAACACGAACGAGCGAGTCTTCGAGCGAGTGAGTGTTTTTACACAAACAACTCGTGAATATAGCCCCGTACAAAGCACTTTCTATGATGTTTTCTCTTTATTATATATATAACTAGAATTCACATACAAACCCGTTTATTTTGATTGAATAAAAATGACAAATTTTGTCGAAACTTTCGCCGGTAAGTTTTAAGTTGATAAGTTAAAATGTCATGCAACTGTACATAATTAAATTGAAAAACTCCTCATGTCAGTTTATAAAAGGAAAATGGATATACAAAAAGTCAATATAAATATCAAAAATGTACTGTTTTTCATAATTAGTCGCTGTCTGGCGAATCCAAGATGCAATAACGGCGGCGCTTTGTTATTGTTTCTTCACGCTCGTCTAAATCTCTTGCCTGGATTTCTTCCAGGTTTTGCTGCACATTTTTTGTTTCAAGATATGTAGTCAATAAAGCCAGGTCTCTCTTCGTCTTGCTTACTGTGTTTTTGTTTTCTTGGTTTTGAATAAACTCATCAGTCTACCGGCACATCTAGTGACACAAAACGACTCGCCATTTTGTTCACATCAACAAAGCTACAGAAAACACAACCTTGCCTTGGCGGGAAGCCATTCAAATGTCACAATTGCTCGTTTTATGATTGGTTGGTTTGGTCAACTCTAAATTTTGATTGGTTATATTTTTACACAGTGAAAAGCTGTACGCGATGCTAATTGGTCGTATTGCATTTTTCACCAGTGAAATATAAAGCATAGAGATTTTTATAATAGAGATTTATTGTATGAAATTCTAGTTATATATATAATAAATCATGGTATGTTTCATTTGTCGAAATATGGCTTCATTTCCGAGAAAAACGAGAAAAACGAATTTGTCAATAATTGACCCTTTGAGAGAGCCAAAATATACTCCAACTTCGGGGGGCTCGCGTGCCTTTCCAAAAATATCTACATGTTTAATTCTTAAACAGCTGTTTTATTTGATGTTTTAACTTTAAAAAGCTGAAATTTCATTGTCTTCCAATAAATTTATAACGGTGAAAAAAATTAATTTACCAGGGTACTTTGACGCCTTGTGAAATGTAACGAATTTTCAAAAAATGTTTTCACCGTGTGCTAAATATAATAAAAGACCGATATTAAGAAAATGAAAAGTCGAAATAACATTCTAACCGTGACTAAAAGCTTTTTTTGGGGTTTTTATTCTGCGACGAGAAATAAAAATTTAAAGTTGGAGAAATTTGTTATACTTAGCGAGACTTTTAATGTTGACTGTTTTAATTTTTTATTTATTTTTTATTTTTTTTTGTTATTGACAAATTCGTTTTTCTCGTTTTTCTCGGAAATGAAGCCATATTTCGACAAATGAAACATACCATGATATATCTCGCATATAGGCCTACCTAATACCAAAATATGAGCGAAATCGAATTTTTGACTGTTGCCGGCAAATTTTGATTTTGTTTGATTTTTGCCGACATCTTCTCTGAAGTTTTTAGGTGGAAAGTGAACTACACTGAAAATTGTCGAAAAATATTAAAAGCTTAAGCTTTAACATTCACTTGAACTTTACATGTAACAAGAGACATATTCATTAATGCAAGATAATAATTTTCTTTGTTAGTAAGTTGGTCTTTGAAAAGAGTTAAGGCACTAGGCCATGTGGGATAGGCTCAGAGATAATAATATTCGTAATGGATAAGTTGCGAGCCTTAATATGTGAGCGACTGAAGAAGACTGCCGTTAGGCCTTTGACAACTTCAATTCGACTTAAAAATGAGCCAGTTCAACTAGAAACCGTGGACAGCTGTTTCGGCCTGTATTGGGCCTCATCAGCACGGTGTGTCTAGTGAACATTAAGGCTCGCAACTTATCCATTACGAATATTAATCTTATGGGTAAGCTGAACACCGTAAATATTTACGCACAATTGAGGATAATACTAGTGAAATGAAATGCGTTCGGTGTGAATAATAGAATAAAGAATTAAGAAAACACACATGAGATTAATATCGCCCTGGACCCCCACAGTTGCCACATATACAACATTGCCTGGCTGCGTAACCAGCGTGGTTGGTCCTTGTAGTGTAGTGGTTAACACATCGGACTAGTATATACCGAAACCGTGGGTTCGAGTCCTGCCAAGGGCATATGATATTTTTCTCTTTATAGTACGCACGACAAAATTACTCGATTCTGATTGGTCTAGAGGAGTACAATTAGAGCGTTAATTGGTACTCCGCGGGAGTACCAATTAGGTCGCTATGGAAACACGGCCAAAAGCGGCAAATTTCTCCAGTGAAATGAGTGAAATTCCCAAAAAAATCGGTGTTTTATAGATTAAAATGCAAAAATTTCAGAAAACTGTTTAATACACGCATAGGAAGGCCTCAAATTATGATAACTAGACAAATTCAGGACCTAATAAATCATGTTTTGTAGTAGAAAGTCGTTTTTTCTTTCTAGTTTTCGCCAAACAACTTGAGTTGGAGTTTTGAATGTTCTCGTTTTACTACCTGTTGTCTTCTGTTGTTTTCTCGAAAAATAAATTCAACACCACATCAATAATTGTACAATATGTAGAAAACAGCTAACAATAGTTTTAAAGCAAATTTCTTTCCGTTTAGCGAAAAAACACAGCGAGTAGAGGCTCGTTTTTTGTTTTGAAAATAGTTAAGATCAAATCTTACCGGCAAACTGTCGAGTAGTTGTAGAGAGACGAATTCAGCTATTTATCACAAGTTAATTGATCCTAAGTTGTCAATCCAGTCTTGAAATAATAAAATCTTCAGATAATTCACCATTCAAAGAAAATAGCAGCGAAATTCTTCAAGCTACAGGAGGGAATAATATCCAAAGCACATGGTTTGATCACTGGCGACTCGTTCACGGCAAGCTGTACTTCAAAACTTTTAACTTGAACGACATATTTGTCGCTTTTATCCCTTTTGATGTTGTCCAGCTAACTTGTTTTCAAAGAAAGTATTTTGAAATTGTGTTTTTGCAGTTATTAGCATATGCTAAGAGGAAAAAAACTTATATTAGCGAACTGTAAACTCTCAACTTTCGCTTAGTTTTCACACAGTACGTTTTCAAAGAAAAGTCGCTTCTTGATTCGCTGTTTAGCTGTCAGTACTGTCATTCAATAGTTGTAAACATGCATTAAAATGGCTTTTTACTTGAGATGTAAAATTATTTTCTAGTATTTTGTAGTTCAAATCATACATAAAATACTAAACTAAAAAGGTTTTACAGCAACGTTAACACTTTCTATGCTGTTCTTGACTTAGCGTTCTTGGAGAAGGGTCGGTTATAGCAAAGGCAATGAAGACGGACAAATGCCTTCGCTTCGCATGTTTTATAAAATTTTGTCGAGTGAACTATAAATAAAAAATCGCACGACCTTCAAGTACAATTTGGAATTAATAGGCACTCGTAATGTTTTGAAAGTTCTTTAATTGCACTCGCCTAAAGGCTCGTGCAATTACAAGAACTTTCAAAACATTACTCGTACCTATTAGTATAGGAAATCGCACGACCTCGAGTACAATTTGGAAATTAATAGGCACTCGTAATGTTTTGAAAGTTCTTTAATTGCACTCGCCTAAAGGCTCGTGCAATTACAAGAACTTTCAAAACATTACTCGTACCTATTAGTATAGGAAATCGCACGACCTCGAGTACAATTTGGAAATTAATAGGTACGAGTAATGTTTTGAAAGTTCTTGTAATTGCACGAGCCTTTAGGCGAGTGCAATTAAAGAACTTTCAAAACATTACGAGTGCCTATTAATTCCAAATTGTACGAGAAGGTCGTGCGATTTTTTATTTATAGTTCACACGACAAAATTTTATAAAACATGCGAAGCGAAGGCATTCATTCATCTTCATTGCCTTTGCTATAACCGACTCTTCTCCAAGAACGCTAAGTCAAGAACAGCATAGAAAGTGTTAACGTTGCTGTAAAACCTTTTTAGATTAGTATTTTATGTATGATTTGAACTACAAAATACTAGAAAATAATTTTACATCTGAAGTAAAAAGCCATTTTAATGCATGTTTACAACTATTGAATGACAGTACTGACAGCTAAACAGCGAATCAAGAAGCGACTTTTCTTTGAAAACGTACTGTGTGAAAACTAAGCGAAAGTTGACAGTTTACAGTTCACTAATTTAAGTTTTTTTCCTCTTAGCATTTGCTAATAACTGCAAAAACACAATTTCAAAAATACTTTCTTTGAAAACAAGTTAGCTGGACAACATCAAAAGGGATAAAAGCGACAAATATGTCGTTCAAGTTAAAAGTTTTGAAGTACAGCTTGCCGTGAACGAGTCGCCAGTGATCAAACCATGTGCTTTGGATATTATTCCCTCCTGTAGCTTGAAGAATTTCGCTGCTATTTTCTTTGAATGGTGAATTATCTGAAGATTTTATTATTTCAAGACTGGATTGACAACTTAGGATCAATTAACTTGTGATAAATAGCTGAATTCGTCTCTCTACAACTACTCGACAGTTTGCCGGTAAGATTTGATCTTAACTATTTTCAAAACAAAAAACAAGCCTCTTCTCGCTGTGTTTTTTCGCTAAACGGAAAGAAATTTGCTTTAAAACTATTGTTAGCTGTTTTCTACATATTGTACAATTATTGTAGATGTGGTGTTGAATATATTTTTCGAGAAGACCACAGAAGACAACAGGTAGTAAAACGAGAACATTCAAAACTCCAACTCAAATTGTTTGGCGAAAACTAGAAAGAAAAAACGACTTTCTACTACAAAACATGATTTATTAGGTCTTGAATTTGTCTAGTTATCATAATTTGAGGCCTTCCTATGTGTGTATTGAACAGTTTTCTGAAATTTTTGCATTTTAATCTATAAAACACTTATTTTTTTGGGAATTTCACTCATTTCACTGGGGAAATTTGCCGCTTTTGGCCGTGTTTCCATAGCGACCTAATTGGTACTCCCGCGGAGTACCAATTAACGCTCTAATTGTACTCCTCTAGACCAATCAGAATCGAGTAATTTTGTCGTGCGTACTATAAATTTCCAAATTGTACTCGAGGTCGTGCGATTTCCTATACTAATTCTTTAATCTATTATTCACACCGAACGCATTTCATTTCACTATGAATATATACGATTTACATCTTTCCCTAATTCGCTTGAATGTCCAAAGAACAACATACTCATGTACACATCTCATTTCTTGTGAAGAAAAAGCCTTTGAAATAATTTTCATGAAAAAAAAAATACTCTATTTTAACTTGAGTTTTTATTTTATTCTCTAATCACTTTGACTCTCTTATACTTCTAGGCTTATGCTATGAATATCACGGCAACTTTAGAAAATCTAAAGAACACTATTATAAGAGTATACAATGCTTTGAGTTCTTGTTTGATGGCTTAAAGGAGAAAGACCAATTCAAGATTTCTATTTTCGATACATTTATCAAAACCTACAAGTGCCTAAGCGAACTCTGCCTTATCACTGAAAAGACGGAAGAAGCTCTTCTAGTATCTGAGCGTGGACGAGCTCGTGCTTTGGGGGATCTTTTAAGCTTGGAATACGGCATGAACAATGAAACTGCATCAAGAAATGGTTCATTAAAGATTACCGATGTTAATGACATGATGGTGACAACTTCATGCATTCTGTTTTATTATGTGTACAGCACTAACAAGTCTGTTCAGATTTGGGTTCTAACTAATCGAAAACCATCATTTTGTGTGCAGAGTGAGATCAAAAGAACTGATTCAACGCCGGCTGAGGACAAAAATGAATATGATAAAGAATTTCTCACCAAATTTGTGAAAAAGAGCTACGACAACATGCAGGTCAGGGAAGGAGTGGACTGTGAGGACAGATCACTGGGAATACTAGAGTGTGAAAAACAAGATTTTGTTGAAGAGCTTGCAGTGCCCGAGTCTGCTCAAGTTGCCGAACGAGAAACCACAAAAGGAAATGAAATTGAGGAAAAGGTTTCCGCCCAAGCTAGATGTATATACGAAGAAGATGTCTTCGATGAAAAGCCATTGGAGTTACTTTTTGAAACATTAGTTGCTCCAGTACAACACAAGCTCATCCAGGAGGAAATTGTTATAATCCCTGATGGGCCTTTGTTCATGGTGCCATTTGCTGCTCTTCAAGATCCAAAGACAGGCAAATTTCTATCGGAAATGAAACGCATTCGTCTGTCTCCTTCTTTGACGACTTTGAAACTTCTGCAAGAATCCTCAGATGATCCCCATTATAAGGTTAGTACTTTCTACATTACCAATGCTGACTGGCTGCATATCCAACGTGGTCGGTCCTTAATGTAGTGGCCGTTACAGCCGTTCTCTATCACACGTGACCTTTCGAGACAAAACATTTCACTCCAGACGTGAATTTGGTGGACGTCAATGAAATGCATTTCTCAAAGGCCGTTTACCAGCACCTAGCAAGCTAGCAGACAGCAATTTTTGTTTTGTTTTATAATGTTCGAATATTTGACAATGGTCAAGTTGACGCCCACCAAGATCGCGTCTGGAGCAAATATTTTGCCTCAAACGTGTGACTTAAAATCGCTGTAACACGGGTCATGTTATTATTATTATTATTATTATTATTATTATTATTATCATTATTATTATTATTATTATTATTATTATTATTATTATTACACTTTCATTGAGGGTATCACTTAATATCTTAGTTGAGATAATATACACATGGCCCTTCGAGAATAAAAACTATCTTAGTTGAGATAATATACACATGGGCCTTCGAGAATAAAAACTATTTTAGTTGAGATAATATACACATGGCCCTTCGAGAATAAAAAATATCTTAGTTGAGATAATATACACATGGCCCTTCGAGAATAAAAACTATCTTAGTTGAGATAATATACACATGGCCCTTCGAGAATAAAAACTATTTTAGTTGAGATAATATACACATGGCCCTTCGAGAATAAAAACTATCTTAGTTGAGATAATATACACATGGCCAATGGCCCTTCGAGAATAAAAGCTATCTTAGTTGAGATAATATACACATGTTCAATTCCTGGCAAGGGTATTTGATATTTTTCTCTTGTATCTTTGGGTGTCCTAGGGCAATATTTTAAATCTAGAAAATGGGCTGCGTTGGGTGTGTGAGTGAAACAAAGATACAAAAGAAAAAATATCAAATGCTCTTAGATAATTGGCAGAAGTCGAACCCACATCTTGAGCTTTTTTCTCTTGTATCTTGCGTAAGTGTGAACCTGTTATGATGAAAATAATAGTGATGCTTTTGACTGATCGATAGCGATGATGATGTTGATGATGATGTTGATTAGATTATTATTATTATTGATTGTTGTTATTATTATTATTATTATTATTATTATTATTATTATTATCTGCGAGGATCCAGGACAATAAAAAGAGCACAATGTGATATTAAAAACATTGACATTGACGTTGAAATAATAGAGAGTGGCATGAGTATAAATTTTTAGCTAGTTTTTTTTTTAGGTATTTTATTTATTTATTTATTTATTTATTTATTTATTTTAATTCTATAATAAAGGATTATTAACCGAGCGCGAGGTCTGTACGGGAAAATATCAGACCGAGGTCTTGACAGTACGGACCGAGCGCAGCGAGGTCCGTACAAAAAAGACCGAGGTCTGATATTTTCTCGTAAAGACCGAGCAAGCGAGGTTAATAAATCGTTTATTATATGGCTGGGGTTTTTTTTAGCTGCGTCGATAAAAAACACGCGAACTTCCGGTATCGAGCGAATATCGATAGGCCAGGTATCGATCGTTTCCAACTAGCAAAACACATAAAGTCAAACTGCCAAATCTTGCGTTTATTACATCAGGAAACTGCTATTTTTTTACACAAAGAACTTTAAAGACCCTTCAGACCGATGTCACAGAAGTTCAAGCACTGATTTTAAATGTTTTTAAGTTTTTTTTTTTTAAACAATCGTAATAGAACTAAGCTCATTCATCGAAGTGGAACAAACTAAACAAGAACTTGTTTAACAGAGGAGCTGTGTTTTCATATTGTTGGTTTTCAATAATGTAGTCAAAGATGGATCAAGAAGTATTTTTTTCTTATTTTTGCAATGCGAAAAATACGTTTAATCGAAGTCATGTCTGTCTTAAAGTGAACAAAAACAATTTTTCGACTTTAGCGACTTGTTAAAGAAGATTTAGCGAGGGAAAGCGAGGGAAGATTCTTAATCTTACGATGAAGTTTCGTGACTGAAACTTCAGTGAGAGAAAAAGTGGCCTGTAGACCAGAAAAACCTGATTATACTGCAAGAATGATATTTCAGTTCCGTAGAAAAACACTTCATAGAAGGTAAATTCATTAATTTTAATTAATATTTCGTAAAAAAATCGACAAGAAATGTGTAAACTAGCTGGAGAAACTCTCAGACAAGCCAAGGACGTTGGTTCGCCAAACATTGTCAGAAAAACTTGGATAGTTTGTCGTTTTCACTGCATTCTAGATTTTTATCATCTTTTTCTTCTTTTTCATCTTTTAATTGTGAACCAAAAACCGATATTTGAAGCTTTGATTTTTTGTTTTTGATCCAATTTCAAGAAAAAAGGCTAAGACTTAGTAAAAAGACTTGGTTCTTTGACAAAAAATATATTTGACGGCCAGCGAACCTAAGTCAAAACAAGATTTTGATGTCCACTTCGAGCTCGTCAGGGTAGTAAAATTTGCTCGGAGAATGGTCCTCTTCGTAGCTCATCATTTCTTTGTTCGCTTTTTGTTTTATTTTGCTTATAAATTTCTTGTTTAACGAGAAAAAATGTCAAATTTCGCGACGTGAAAATTGTAAACAAACTCGCAAATTTGATATGCGATCCGGACCGTCATGGTCATGGTAACGGTCTGAGATGGGAAAATCTCAGACCGGAAATCAGCCAATCAGAGCGCGCGTACTATCGTAGCCATATAATAATAGATACTATTAGTATTTATATATTATATATTAGATATGATTAAGATTTAAGATAGATCAGTTTTGAATTTACCTATAAGATATAAGATATATTAGATACAAGATATAGGGCATAAGATATAAGGAATTAGATATTACACACTAGGTCTTATTTTTTTATAGATATTTACTTATTGACTTATATTATCATTATTATTATTATTATTATTATTATTATTATTATTATTATTATTATTAGTCAGGAGCGCTGATCGTTGGAAATCCTGAAATTGGTCAAGTCAAGTTTGGAGGCAAAGAAAAATCATTTAGCAATTTACCTGGTGCAGAACATGAAGCTAAAGAGATTGCCAAACTCCTTGAAGTGGAGCCATTGATAGGAAGACAAGCCACCAAAGTAGCCGTCCTCCAAAAGCTAAAGGTTGGTGTGTTCGTTATCCACTTTGCTGCACATGGAAGTGAAAATGGACAAATTCTTCTTGCTCCATCTACGTTGTCAGCAACGAACAAAATTCCAGAAGAGCATGACTACATCTTGACAATGCAGGAAGCACAAGAAAGTGGTCTCCGAGCTCAACTCGTTGTGCTGAGCTGCTGCCACAGTGGTCGTGGTGAGATTAAGGCAGAGGGAGTGGTAGGAATGACTCGAGCATTTCTTGCTGCAGGAGCCCGTGCTGTTGTAGCGTCATTGTGGGCCATTGCTGACGATGCGACTAAGGTATTTATGCTGAAATTTTATTCGCATCTAAAGAAAGGAGAAAGTGCCAGTAAGAGCCTTCAGCAAGCAATGAAGGAAATGAGAGAAACAGAGAGCTACAAGGAACCAATGTACTGGGCTGCCTTTTTTCTTATTGGCGATGACGTCACCATCTCAACATCAAATACTTAGAAATCGAATGGGTATAAACCCAGGAAGTCAGAAAGGAAGTCACACTAACTCAGCAGCCCACCAGATCATGACCAGTTGGAGGTGTCAGTAGCGCTCTATCCATTGGTTGATGATGAGGGAAGCGGTATACCTAGAGGAAGACTCATTGAAACTAACCACATCACCTTCTGAAACGTGGACTTCCTGAAAAAGGCTTCCAAGTGTGTATTACTCCAAGTACTTATCGTAAGAGTACTGTTGGGCTGATGATGAAAGCCAAATATTTACAGGCACGAGTATAAAAACTGTAACAAAACTGTACATAACTATGTAGCTAGCCAGCAACAGGGAATAGGCATTTACTGCATTAGAATTAGACTTGTTCCTTGTTAGAATTTATTATCATAGTTTTGCATCTTCATATTCAATTATCTAATTGCGCCAAACAATCATCAACAGAACTTAAGAGATCTGAGAGCAAAATATATTTCTAGAAAAGTTTCGATTCAATCATTTTGTAAAGAAATTGTTATTGTAGAATTTGAACTTGTTACCGTGATGTTGGATAAGTATCATTTTTGTATTTCAGGCCCGTCGCTAGGGGTGGTTCGACGGTTCAAACTTATCTCACTCCGGGAGAAAAGTTGATGCATAAATGCAAATACCTGAGATTGTCAGAAAAACAAACCCTCCCTTTCGAGGTGATGCCTAGCGATGGGGCTGTGAGTATTTTATAGCTTCTTTAGATCCCAGTTATATTCTTTATCTTTGATGACCATTTCTTCATCATTTTTCATTCTAGTTCGTTTTGATAATTATTCTTTCACTTCTAGCAGGTATTGAGATATTAATCTGAAAAAGTGAAAAAAAAATTGATTAGTATGTAGGACAACAAGCGTTAGTTTTTTCTAAAATTGTCATTACTTTAGTAAGAATGGGTTTTTGCAGCACAAATATAATCAATATAAAATAAAAATCATTTGATCACTAATTGTCTATTATTATTATTATTATTATTATTATTATTATTATTATTATTATTATTATTATTATTATTGATCATCGTCATCCTCACCACCACCACCATCATCATCAATACGGAATGCTTTGCTTGCATCATATTGCGATACTTGGAAGCTTGAATACTCCAGTTTCGTCGTTGAATAGCTGAATAGCAGACTTATAAACGAGGCCAAGCCTGTGCAAATGAGTCTGTGGTCTTCAAAAACCGCGGTTTCCATCGAATGTGAAACTGGTGTATTGAGTCAGCAACAACCATGCTGAATGATGTAATACAACTAGTTAAAGTATGTTCACTCTTCTAGCCTGTGCCAGGTATCTTGATTGATGAATTCCAACATCAAGGAGCTGAGGCACGGTCACGGTACTTGGGAATGAATAACCTTTTAAAGTGGAATTCTACCTTAGTCTACGCCAAATTCAAAATTGGACAGGTTTCAGCAATGGAACTGATCAATAGACACCGTAACCCATCCCCTTCCTCCTCGAGTCCTGATGTTGATTATCCCAACATCGGGACAGGAGGCAGATAGGATATAAATCGACTCTTTCAGTTTCTGGAGCTCGCCTATATATATGATAAGAAAAAGAAAAAAAAAAAAAAAAACAATTAGGAGAAACTAGCATAGATGGCAATATAGGTAAGTTGGTAACGCTGCCAGCAAAGTAACAGATTGGTAGGGTTATTCCCCAATGATCGCATACAGCCGTTTCGACTCTTACCTATAGCATTAGCTGAGCATTAAAGACCCTTAAAGCAGATCGCTGATGGAGAGGAGAAGGGAAACGGGGCATTCCCATGCCTGGCAAGAGGGAAAGAGACAGAAAATTAAGCCTATCAAAACCAGGAGACGCTCTTCGAAAACAAACCATTTATTTGGCGTATTATAAAGTATATACAATATTTCAAGATATCAAAGGTTTTCAATGGATTTTCACGTATATCATACTATACATGTACACCTATAACGAGTTGAGTGCACAGTATCAATACAGATCCTATACAAGATATATGTAATCCAAACAGACTAGCTGATATACATCATGTTGCAACAAGACTAGCAGTATTTTCATGGTAGCTCTGATGGATAGAATTTTTCATACTGAGACATCTTTCCAAGAAACAAATATTCCACTCGTGGATCCATGAGAATATGGCCGACATTGATTTTCAGAAATAAAAACTAGTTTTCAAACCATAAGCACCATTTTCAGGAAGAGAAAGCAAAAATGTATATTTTTGGAAAGTTTCGTATGAACAAAATTCCAATGAAGTTATATGGAATCAAAATTTCAGAGATTAACATGTTTCGTCAACTGAAGACTGACTAGACGCGTTCTGGTGTTTTCCTCCACTTTCAAAATTCCTATGACTTCTCAAGAATTTTTTACATCAGACTTGCTTACTTTGTTGATATCATTCTAATGTATGTTTTTAATCTACTTCTTGATGAAAATAATAATTTAAAATCATAATAATTAATTGGTGGCCATATTCGGTCTATTGCAAGATGAAATCATAGAGAAAATTCCGTGCGAAAAACACACGTAACAAGAATTATCATTGGACGAAAACGTCACGCGCTATGATTGGTTAGTTCAATTCCGTGCCCTGATTGGTTTTAAAGTCCAGTTCAAAAGTCGATCTTTTCACGAGTCGAACATGAAAGGAGACCGTCTAATTATCCATTCTTTTCAATACGTACGGTTCATTTGAAGTTCGACGTTTGAGCTGGGCTTCTAAAGATTTAAAAGATTGTCTTCTGGATATAGAGGCTTTGCACCATCACGTGATGGCAGCCATGACAGGAGGCACAACAATAGAGTCCTTTTCCCCTGGGAAACTGAATTCTTTCTCATGTAAAATCAGATTAGACCGGATTCAATAGCTATTATTACGAATGCATGCAAATGAGATGCATATGATACAACAAGTATTATATCGACCCGATAACCTCACTTGTATGATTCTTAAAACAAAATTATATCTCATTTGCATGCATCCGTAATAACAGCTATTGTTCTTGCCTACTGTCATGGGAGCCATCATGTGATGGTGCAAAGCCTCTATTGCATAGTGCGTAGAGCAATATTATGAGGATTTACTAGTAAAAGCAAGAGAAAGAGAAGCATTCTGGAGTGATGCGAAAAGAGCTTCTAAAAGACTTCATTATTCACCACTTTCCATACATCAGTTCAGTTTAAACACGAAGTGTGCAGTCGAGGTTGGAGACTTAAATAATCTTTTGAAACTACTTTGAAACCTCGATTGAATGCTTTGTCTGTGACCAGTGATCCGATGTATGGAAAATGGTAAATTACCCGTGACAAGTGGCGGTGAAATAGACCCCTTGCAGCACGTCTGAATGCAGCTCAATTCAAAGGATAAAACAATAGTTTCCAATTCTCTGGAGATTGAAATTATTTTGTCTTGCCCTCCAAATTGAGGTCCTTTGACGTCAAATGCAAGGGGTTTATAGAAACAGGGCAGCCATGTTGTGATCAAAACAGTATACTAGACAATTTGTCCTTGGAAAAAATTAAATTTTATTTTACCTCCGAAAATATTGCTTTTTTTCTGCCCTACAAGATGGCTACCGAGAAACCACTCTATATTTAACAATTAGAAGACGAACTCGAGATTTCTATCGGCTGATAGTTGACGAGGGGCTCCGGCCCCGAGTCAACTATCAAAGCCGATAGAAATCGAGAGTGAGTCTTCTAATTGTTTTAATAAAATTCTCAACGAATTTCTTCGTAGGAAACTTCACAAAATCGCGAAGGGAAAAGCCGCCATCTTTTTCAAAACAAAGCCGGCTTTCTCTACCCACTATCTATCGGCTGATAGATAGTGAGTACGTTAGCCAATCAGAATGCAGGATTTGCATTAGTATAGTAGTAGAATTTTACTAATACGTATTAGAAAAAACCTACTAATGGTCTATCACCAATCGAGCCCTGTGATTAGCTGAGCTACTAGGGGTCTATTAGTGATAGACCTCTAGTAGCGAAAAGCGCCGGTTTTGAAAACCCCAAAAAATATATTTAAAGCAAAATCCAAAACTTTTTGCATCCTTTTATTGGACCGATTAGTAGGTTTTTACTAAAACAATTAGACTAATTGTTAAATAGACCCCTTGCAGCACGTTGGAATGCAGCTCAATTTGGAGGACAAAACGATAGCTTCCAAATCTCAGCAGATTGAAATTCTTTAATTTTGTCCTCGAAATTGAGCTGCTTTAACGTCACGTGAAAGGGGTCTATTTACTCACAAACAATCTGGGGATCAGATCTGCAATAACTAGAAGGATTTCATTTAAAAACGTGTTATTTAGACTCATAGCAACATGAAACGAGTTCAACATTTTTATACAAACAAATGCGCGCTCCCAAAAATGGAGCTGTAAATAAATACTTGTAGTTCTGGATTAATTTAGAGTTCCTCTGCACCCAGGAGAACCACATAGGCAGGGGATTTTTTCGTCTTCCAGAGGGAACTTGTAGTCGTATGTTATTTCTTTGTTGACTTTGATGTCTCGTTTGGAGTAGATAACGATTTTTTTCTCATTTTCTAATGCAATTACTTTGGCGTAACAGTTGGGCTGTAGAAAAAATATTAATGAAAATTGAAAAAGTTGAATTGTTCAGTTATTTGGAATTACGTTAAGGGTTTTTCGCTTTCCACCATTCAATTTCCCATGGTTCATCATTGTTTTTTATTATTCATTTAATTACTACACTTCAATAATTTAGTCATCACTCCAATCATAAACTCAACTAATCATTCATACAATCATTCATTTTCATTGATTGATTGTTTCATCCATTCATTAAGCAATCATCATTCATTCATTCATTCATCTATCCTTCTTTCCTTCATTTGTTCATTTATAAATCATTCACTTTCATTAATTCATCCATCCATTCGATCTTTCGTTAAATAAACCGGCATTCATTCACTCTTTCTTATAGACCACTTTCACGTGACATCAGAGCAGCTCAATTTGGAGGACAAGACAAAAGAATTTTAATCTCCTGAGAATTGGAAATCTATTGCCGTCCTCCAATTTTTGCTGCATTCCAACGTCTGCAAGGGGTCTATTCATTCCCTCGTACAGACTTTGTTCATCCTTCTTCTATTTATTCATCCATCCATCCATCCACTCACTCACTTATCATTTATTCACTTAACTGAAACACTATTTTCAAGATACTCACATCGCAACAGTGGTTAATAAAACGTGCAAACTTTCCTTTAACAGTCGCATCAATGATGGTATCCTCATCCAGCCTGAACATGTAACTGCTACCAATCCCTTTCCGTTCGTAGCTTCTCTCTCGGTTATCAGCTATAATCTGTCTGATCATCTCTCCCAGGTACTCGATGGAGACTTGGCGAATTCGATTTGCTTCTTGCGCACCTGATAAAGATAAAATATACGATGAAAAACGAAGTATTTTTTAAATCAAATAATCGAAACACTGTTACTAATATAGACAATAAATTCACATAGGTTCTCATGAGCAACCAAAAAAGTATTCCTTGTAGTCTTCAAAGTAACTCACCTTGATGAAACAATCTGCAAATCTGTATACAAAGACAACATTGCAGCCATGAGATCTTCATAGGACTCTTCTGAGGTGACATCATCATCTGAAATCTGGGTGATATAACAATAATAAATAAGGTACTGTGGAACACAAAACTAGTTTAGAATTGTAATTCAATTATTCATTCATTTAATTATTAATTTCTTGTCTTACCTCATCACTGCTAGCCAGCCATCTGTGGTTCATCAGGACAATGCTCTTGTGTAAAGTCTTTTGGAGATCTCTTACCCTACAAACAAAAGTATCAAATGAATGTTTTTGGCCATTTTAGAGCTATGGTGCAGTGCTTCTCAAAAGCACCCATAGAATTGCAGAATTTGCTGTTGCCACAAAATTTGGTGTATGTCAATCAAAGTGTTTCCATGACAATATCAGAAAACACAAAGTTTTCAGGTGCATGTGCCTAAGGAATGTCATAGAAAAGTCTTGATTGACGTACACCAAAGCCTAATTAATTGCGACAAAAATTTTGCACATACGATACTATTAGAAGCAAACTAATATGGTTGTGTAGTTAAAGAACAGATATCCATACCTTTTCATTTTGGCATCAGATTCTGGTTCACTGATACATGCGTCACACTTTGAAGAAAATTCCCTGGAAAAAAGCATTATTTTCCAAAATTATCAACAGAATAAGTCAATCCAATTGTACATCCACTGAATTTTATACTAAAAATCATTTTATAAGTCAGAAGCTAACATATTAAGCATACTTTTTGGTGCTGATCTAATGAACCATACTTACTCCAAAATGAATGATAAACACTCCAAGGTACTCTGTTTGAAAAAAAATACCACTGATTACATAAAGTAGACTTCTGAGCAGAACAAAATTGACAAACATTGAATAGAAGGCAACTTTGTCTTCCTCAGAAGCTATTTTAATTTGACTCTGGCCTGGTGTCACCTCATAAAGGTTGATAATCATGCTCCAAACACCAAATGACTGCAAGAACTGATTATGTGTCACTGTTGGGTTTCTGAACAGGACGAAATGGACAAACAGTTGAATTTAACGCAACTTTCAGCCATCTCCTCCTTTCAGACTCTATTGCAATTATATTACAACAGCCAATATGGAAATATAAAGAATGGATTACACGAAGTATTTTTCTGCCTGAGAGGAAAAAATTCATGAGCAGTTGAATTGAAGGTAATGCCATTAATTTCTTTCTCAGCTGAAACTATTTCGATATGGCCTCTGCATCGTATTGACTTTCAAGAGGGGATCCAGGAATTTGTTGAGAAGGGGGTCCAAACGTTGAGAGGGGGTCCAAATGTATACTTTGTACAAAATTTACTTCAAACCTGTGCAAAACTAAATTTTAGGATGAAAAAAAAACAATGGAACTTTAGGTATGACAGGGGGTCTGGACCCCCCTGACCCTCCCCCTGGATCTGCCCTTGACTTTTGAAGCAGTCATTGACCAAAAGACGATAAGAACTGATCATATGAAGTAGGTTTCTGAATAGGTTTTGGACAAAACTAATGAACAGTCAGTTGAATTGAAGGCAATGCTTAGGCTAGGTCCTTTTTTCCTATCAGAATCTATTTCAATTTTGCCCCTGCCTCAAGATAAGTGCAAAATAGAAGATGAGATGACAAGAACTGATCACATGAAGTACATGTAGGTTTCTGAGCAGGACAAAATTGATGGACAGTTGGATTGAATACAATGCCCTTCCATTTTGTTCTATCAGACTCTCAACTTCTCCCCCACCTCACGATAATGCAAAACAGACCAAAAGACAACAAGAACTGATCATGCATCACATGAAGTAACTTAGAGCACGATAGTACAAAGTTGACCAACATTTGAATTGAAGCAATTGTGTTTGCCCATTTTGTTACTCAGGCATAAAGTAGTTGTAAAGGATACTTACTTTTCTAGTATGACAACCAATAGTCATTTCTGTACATTTCTGAACTGACGACAGATCATTACTTCTTTTTGCCTGAAATAAATATCAAAGATTTCAACTCTTACTGGTCACAAACTGATTTCATTCAGATACTGTAAGATGCTGATGGGAATACATGCTGCAACAGGTTAATCATGCAGTAGTACAATAAAGTCATTCAAGTAAATCTTAGAAACTATGTAAAGATGCATGATTGTGGACCCGTAGCATGGGTGATCTATGCTGTAAACCTGTCACCCTCTCAACAATGCTAGGTTTGTGGCAGGAGACCTGCATTTGAGCCCCATTGCCCAAGTTACTATGTGCGTTGAATTTGTTTGATGTGTTGTTCTCTCCTATGCTATGAGGGTTTTTTCCCCGAGTTTTGAGTTTTCCGAAGTTTGATTGACAAAGTTTAAATAGAAAAGTGAAGAATCTCCATTTTTAAAATCAGTGTATTTAGTACAACAGCTCTAGAATGACTAGATACTTTTAAAAATAGTTCTTTATTTTATTCATATCAGGGAACTGTACTGTAATGATTTATTTGATTGGCAGTAGTCTATGGCTAATTATAACCTATTGTGACTTTTGTCTTGATCAGCAAGAGTTGGGATGAAAGCAATAGTAAAAGACAGAGATGAATACTGGAGAAGTTGAATTAATTACCTCTCTTAGAGTTTCAAATATCCTTTTTGTATTGGCAAAATAAGGAAAAGAAGCTTGGAAGCCTTTATCTGGAAATATATAATGACAATGAAAAATAAAAATCCATTTATGTGGAAGAATCTTATTTTGCTCTTAAATAATGTCACCCATGTACAAAGACACACTAAATGAATATGTTGTTTAAAAGGTAGTTGTGGCTAGTTTGATAAATGGTTGGTTGAATTAATCAATGGTTGGATAGATGGATGAATCGATGGGTCCCCCTGGGGAGGTGGGCAGATAGAAAGGATAAATGAGTGGATGGTTAAGTGATGAATGGATGGATGAGAGAATGGATGGTATAGATGGATGGGTGGTTGAATGGATATGGTTGGGTATGGTTGGGTATGGTTCGCAGCATGAATGGATAGATGGGTCCGCTGGAGAGGTGGGTAGATGGATGAATGGAAGAATGAGCCACTGGTTAAGTAAAAAATGGATAAATGGATGAGAGAATGGATGGTATACAAGTAGATGGATGGGTAGTTGAATGGATATGGTTGGGTATGGTTGGCAGGATGAATGGATGGGTCCACTGGAGAGGTGGGCAGATGAATGAATGGAAGAATGAGCAATTGGTTAAGTAATGAATAGATCAATGGATGAGAGAATGGATGGTATACAAGTAGATGGATGGGTAGTTGAATGGATATGGTTGGGTATGGTTGGCAGGATGAATGGATGGATGGGTCCACTGGAGAGGTGGGTGGATGAATGAATGGAAGAATGAGCAACTGGTTAAGTAATGAATGGATCGATAGATAAGAGAATGGATGACTAAATGGACACAGGGATGAACACATGGACTTGATAAAATAAGAATAATAGTAGAACTTTATATTTTTAGTATATAGTAGACTCACAGATATTATCTTTTTCATCACTTGATCTGCTTTCTCTTAATGTTTCAAATGCTCTTTCTAGTCCTTCTCTACTATAAATGTTTAATTTAAAAGTCTGAAATAAAATAATGAAATTAATAATGACATAATATAAAACCATTAATTATAAACTATAATGTAATAAACTTGTAGCTTCCCAAAACTCTAAATCAAGAAAAATACATACCTTTTGAGATACTGGTATATCTTTATGTTGTTTTGGTGTTTTTGGAACTACATTTAAAATACTAATAAAGAAGAGCATAGAAACACAAGTAAGTTAGTAAATTTGGTATCAATACGTATACTCAACTATGGGGGAGTGATACTTGAAGGTTGGTCCTCCGCTGATTACAGTGTTCTTCAACAAACTGATATGAACTAATATATATTTAAGCAATAGAAACAAAGTTCTATGACTCTACCGGTGAAATAGAGCACGCGGGATGTTGGGAGAAACACGAGAAAAGTTCAAAAATCACGAGCCGGAGGCGAGTGATTTTTAAACTTTATGGAGTGTTTCTCGCAACATCCCAAGTGCTCTATTTCACTGGTAGAGTCATAAGAACTTTGTTTCTATTACTTTTATGATATAGCAGAAGATATTTTAAGATTATAAAAACGTTTAATTTTCTGATCAAAATTGAGATTCTCCAAACTATGGCAAATAAGCGAATCACATTTGTCGTACTTTTTCTCATTCACAAAGAAGCAGAGTCTTAAAAAGCAGTTTTCACGGAATTGTCTTGAAAAAATATATAAAAAGGATGTAAACATCAACATTATACAAAAAGGTTTGGGAAATCCGACTTAAAATTTAAACAGAAGTGACAGTTCCTCAATATTTATACGTTATGTGCACAACTTTGGATCGTGCAAGCTCTACTTCAAAAATAACACTGGATTTTGTCAGATCTTTTTGAACTTCTTTTCTACATCTACAATAGAGCAAACCTCACATCCTGGGTAAGTTTTATAGTTTTGTTATTTGAGGAATTGTTTAGGAACCTTTTTATTTCATTCCTAAGTGAAACCAGACTGTTTTTGGGCCGTAATTTTCGTCGCTTTTCGATCTACTGACTGGCTGAAGGTTGCTTCGGCGAAAAAACTTTTCGGCAAACTTACTCTAGCATTTCGCAAGGTATTTCCTCAAATTTTACTTCTTTTACTCCTTTTCAGAGAACTATTCTAGTTGTAAAGTGTATGTCTTTGGTTTAAATTTGACAGGAAGTTTTAGTTTAAGCTTATAACAAATAGTTCAAGCGTATTTGTAAACAAGAAAGCCTAGTCAGCAATGTTAGACAATTGTGCTGCGAATTTCAACCTTGAGCAGGCACTCTACAGGTATATTTTGTGCCTCTTTTGTCTTTTTATTTAAAAAAAACAAAACTTTGTTGAATGAAAATTCACTACGAAAGATTAAAACAATCTTGAAAATCTTGAAAATTGCCCATTTTGTGCAGATTTTGGAGTTAAAATGTAGTAGAGAAACTTTCATTTGTGAGCTGTCAATCACAAACCATGTCTTTACCGGTGAAATAGAGCATAGGTTTTTGGAGTGAATTAGCCAATGAGAGCGCGCGTACTATCTAAGCTATATTATAAATACATATATACTTATAATAATACACATTATAAAAATTCACATCTATACATAATAATTATTACATTTCTATCTATATAATTATTTATCAATTTGGTTTTGTAAATAGCTTGTATACATATATAAATTTCAAATATGTACTTTTCTATTTATCAATTATCAATCTGTTTATAATTAATATCTAAAATTTATTTATATATATTTGTAAAAATATCTTTAGTTTTAGAGGTGCAAATAAATCTGTCTGTCCGTCTGTCTGTCAATAGCATGCATAGAATTATCGTTGTTATGAAGCAGGTCTGGTTGGACATCAATCAAGGTGTTTTCATTATATTCTATAGGCACATAGTAGCCTTTGATACTGTAACTTTGTGTTTCCAACAACAGCTCAATGTTCACTGATGATCATTGACGTCAGGAATATATCTTTTCTCATTTAAATTTGCCAACCATAGAACAAAAGATCTATCTGTTTCTTCGCGAAGGAAAATAGTTAGATTCTGTGCATGTTATGCATGCTATTGAGAATTCTTTTCCCCCCAATACAGCCCAGGGACTCCCCCCCCCCCCCCCCCCCCCCCCTGCAGCCGATGACAAGTGCATAAAGCCAAAGATACTAATAATACTACATGTACACTGTATAATAAAGCTAATGATACCAATAATACCGATAATACGTACCTAGACAAGTGCTTAAAATGAACATCAAATTCCCTCTGTAAAGCAGTCTTGACTTTACTGTTTGGTAAGTTAGATACAGCATCAGTAAGGTATGATCTCAGATCCTCGTTATCAATGTCTTCTTGATCTGAGTGAAGGCAGAAAATGACAAGTTTAATGAAAATGAAAACTCATAAAATAAAAATATAATAATTAAAGGAAACAAAACAGTATTTAAACTATCTTGAATTCTATAAAATTATATTTCACGATTAACCATGTAAAATCATGTGCACATTTTTGCTCCACGTGATGGAAATACGCCATTTAACAACAACCAAGAAATTTCACTTTCCACAAATTTTTGACCAAATAATTATCACAGTACAATTGACGATAATAAAAGTGATGAATCTGACCATCTTTTAACTACCTTCTTTGAAGCGAGAAGCCAAAAGAGAGACGAATTTTTTCGCTTCTTTCGAAGACTTTTTATCCGCCATCTTGAAGTTGATAATATTCCCATTCTTCCGCGGACTACTAATACCACAGGAACTCCAACACCATACCTGAAAAACAAACTTTAATTTTTAATTTTAATTTTAATTTGTATAGGTAATAATATGGTTTCGAGTTCAATTTGGGATTAATTTGCACGAGTGTGTTTTTCAAAGAGTTCAAATAGTATTGCACGAGACCGGTCGAGTTCAATTTGAGGTCTTTGAAAAACACACGAGTGCGAGCGGGGGATTGTGGAAGAGTCTAGGGCTGAAACTACATCAAATCGCGGTCGTCAATTTATCCCTAGCGATGTTCCCGCGATCCAATTTTATCGTGTCAGCGGTTGTGTAATCTAATTATATGCATAGTACATACGTAATACAATACCTGGGTCACGCTAGAATGTATTACACTTGAGTACTCAGAATCTCTTCTTTTTTTCTTTCTATAGAGGGATAGATTATTATTATTCCAGTTGAACCCTTTATAAAATCTAAATTGCACCCGGTGGTATTACCTGCTCAGCTGAAATTGTTAACTTTTCACATATGCTTTTTTGAGAATAAGCATTATTTAATTACTGAATTAACTCAAATTCGTTGCATATTCTCTAAAGAAAAGATCTAGAAATATTACTTGAAATACTGTTGAGACCAAATCAGTAAAATCAAATATTTTGAATTGTTTTGAAAAATTAACTATGACTGGTTATGAGTATTTTTTTCGTTACCTCGTATGAAAATCATAATGTAGAATGTTTTGATTAAATCAGTCTGTACTAAGAAAAACCTCTAGGTAAAAAATATACATTATGGACAGTGAGAAAACGGTCTGCACAGGGCTTCAGAAAATTCAAGCCCAATGCAGCTTGCGTGAAAATATTGTGCACATTCTTTTTTCTATAGAAGAGTTATAAGGTATATTACTTTGATTAATTATTTTACCTGTCGGCTCGAAAACCTCTTGTGACCTTTATCTTTGTCGTGAGCATGCAATCAAACAAAACACGCGGAGTTTAAAGACATAAAACTCTCTAAAAGAATCTCTTTTTCTTCACTATTTACTTCAATGAATCCATAGCAAAAGTTTCCCTCCCTTCGATATTCATGAAGAAAGTCAACCTCCTGATTTTTAAGCTCCGAAGAGTGCGAACACTGAGACATTTTAGACTGAGACATTTTATATTTAAATCAGTTGTGCAAGCAAATATGGATTTCGCAAATCAATTTAAGTTAGTTATAAATTTTATTTCAGTGTCATCTGGAAAATGAAAGGGAACGTGACCACTATATCATCTATTGCATTACGTATATGATTAGATTACACAACCGCTGACACGATAAAATTGGATCGCGGGAGGGTGTCATACTTCGCCAGGGATAAATTGACAACCCCAAAAAGCAGCGTTCTAGATCTGTAACACTCAACGATGTTCAACGACGTCTACCCCTACTAACCTACAAGCTACACAACTAGCCTTCGCCTAAGCCTGAGTGAATTAAATGCTTGTTTTCAGCCGAAAAGGTAAGAATTTTGAATCTTAAACTTTTCAAATTCACACGATTAAAATGTGCTTGATGTGAATCGTGAGGTGATAGGAACTCAATAAGCGCATGTGTCTACTGTTTGGTTACCGACTGTAAAGTTAATTGTACGCGTACGGTTTATAGTGAAAAACTGTTTTATGTTTCATCTAAGTTAGAGGCTCTCCTCTCACCATTGCGACGCGTATTCGAGTCTCGCCTCGCTCGGTGTCGTATGTCAGTAGATTTGCTTGTTGGTTCTCTCCTGTGCTTTGAGGGTTTTTCTCCGGGTTCTGCGGTTTTCCTCCCCCTGTAAAAATTAACTTCCAAATTCCATTGAATTTGATCCTGGACTTCAAAGTAATTGAAGCTTAGTTCTGATAGAAATCAAACAGTCTTCATGCACTGGTTGTTTGCTTCCGCCTTACATACAGCCCGGAATACACAGTCATTGTCCAAAAGGATGTCCTGTGAAAAAAGACTTTTAAAACTGAAGACCAAAAGAAGTATCACTTGATGATTTGTTTATTTGTTTTAAATGATATAAATTCTGGTTTCAAACTCTATAATGAGTTATAACAGAGAATAATAATTATGAACTCTACTTATTCAATGATTGCTGGTATCGAGCATTTAGAGCGAGTGTATTAGGTATCACGCAGGTATCACGTTACATTTCTTTTGGTTTAAATGTCTTTTTTGGTGGACAGCATTAATGATATTGACTGCATATTGTTTAGTGGTTGAAAAACGATTAGCTCAAGTTTCGTTTTAGCAAAACGAAACGACCAAAGCATGCAGACTGTTTATCATTATAGAAACCATGACAGCTGCGCAGGCGCAAATACAAAATCTAATTCTTGGAAACGAAAGATCGACTTCTACGAAAAGGGGGGTTCCCCCATTTTTACAAGATTGTTTTTACTGCAAAACGTCTGAGAGAATTATAATATCATTATTGTGCTATCTGGATCATGAAACTCGTGTCCACGGACTGAATTTCAAAAGTGTGTTCACAGGGAGCCCACAGCCACCGGTAGAATCAGTGATTAAAATAAAATCATGCATAACTGGCACGAGATAGGTGGTCTGGTCTGAATATATTATCAGCTGCTTACGTTCCTTGTGTAAAATATTAAAAGCTTGGGATGCCTGTGGTTAAAATCTGGTGCCTGCACAGACAAATTGTATATATGCTACGCAGTCGCACAAGAGTTGTTTAAAGAATCTTAGTTAACTACAATGCATTGTTTAGTTTTAATACATATACATATTCCACCATATTTAAAAATGTATTTGCTGTTTTTCTTTAGTACGAACTCAAACAACCAAGTTATATACAGACATCGTGATTGCAATTAAACTACCACCATGGAGATTCAGAAAGTCAAGCTCTTCATTAGAGTTTGTGTGATGTATGCAGGTTTTGGTTACCTTACTGGTTTGAAAAATGAAGAACTAATCTGCCTATTAGAAGAATGCTTGGTGATTGCTCTTTTTCTACATGACAATATCAATGAAGGATTGATTTATCTGCATCTTGGTGATTTGTATGGAAACATTCATCGAATGGTGAAAGCAATTGAATGGTACGAAAAGTATCTTACCATCGCCGTGAAGATTGGTTACAGAATGGAAGGAATCACAATGCAGCTCTACCATAGATTAGGAAATGACTATCAGTCATTAGGTAAATACGACGAGGCAATTAAATATTACAAAAAGCATCTTAGCATCGCTATGGAGATAGGTGACAGACAGGGAGAGGGAAGTGCTTACGGAAACTTTGGAACTGCCTATAATTCATTAGGTAAATACCAAGAGGCAATTAAATATCACGAAAAACATCTTAGCATCGCTACGGAGATAGGTGACAGACAGGGAGAGGGAAAAGCTTACGGAAACTTAGGAAATACCTATCAGTCATTAGGTAAATACCACGAGGCAATTAAATTTTACGAAAAGCAGCTTAGCATCAGCACAGCGATAGGTGACAGAATGGGAGAAGCAATTGCTTGCGCAAGCTTAGGGAATGCCTGTCGGTCATTAGGTAAATACCACGAGGCAATTAAATATTACGAAAAGCAGCTTAGCATCAGCACAGCAATAGGTTTCAGGCAGGGAGAAGGAATTGCTTGTGGGGACTTAGGAAATGCCTATCGGTCATTAGGCAAATACCACAAGGCAATTAAATATCATGAAAAATTTCTTAGCATCAGCACAGAGATAGGTTTCAGGCAGGGAGAAGGAATTGCTTGCGGAGGCTTAGGAAATGCCTATCGGTCATTAGGCAAATACCACGAGGCAATTAAATATTACGAAAAGCAGCTTAGCATCAGCACAGCGATAGGTTTCAGGCAGGGAGAAGGAATTGCTTGTGGAGGCTTAGGAAATGCCTATCGGTCATTAGGCAAATACCACGAGGCAATTAAATATCACGAAAAGCATCTTAGCATCGCTACGAAGATAGGTGACAGACAGGGAGAGGGAAAAGCTTATGGAAGGTTAGGAGATGCCTATCAGTCATCAGGTAAATACCACGAGGCAATTAAATATTACGAAAAGCATCTTAGCATCGCTACGAAGATAGGTGACAGACAGGGAGAGGGAAGTGCTTACGGAAACTTAGGAACTGCCTATTGGTCATTAGGAAAATACCACGAGGCAATTAAATATCACGAAAAATGTCTTAGCATCAGCACAGAGATAGGTGACAGACAGGGAGAAGGAAGTGCTTACGGAAACTTAGGAAATGCCTATTGGTCATTAGGTAAATACCACGAGGCAATTGAATATCACGAAAAGCATCTTAGCATCGCTACGAAGATAGGTGACAGACAGGGAGAGGGAAGTGCTTACGGAAACTTAGGAACTGCCTATTGGTCATTAGGAAAATACCACGAGGCAATTGAATATCACGAAAAATGTCTTAGCATCAGCACAGAGATAGGTTTCTGGAAAGGGGAAGGAAGTGCTTATGGAAACTTAGGAAATGACTATCAGTCATTAGGAAAATACCACAAGGCAATTGAATATTACGAAAAGCGTCTTAGCATTGCTACGGAGATAGGTGACAGAAAGGGAGAGGGAAGTGCTAATGGAAACTTAGGAATTGCCTATGTGTCATTAGGCAAATACCACGAGGCAATTGAATATCACAAAAAGCATCTTCGCATCGCTATGGAGATAGATGACAGAAATGGAGAAGGAAGTGCTTGCGGAAACTTAGGAACTAGTTATAATTCATTAGGCAAATACCACGAGGCAATTGAATATCACAAAAAGCATCTTAGCATCGCTACGGAAATAGGTGACAGAAAGGGAGAAGGAACTGCTTGCGGAAGCTTAGGAAATGCCTATGATTCATTAGGCAAATACCACGAGGCAATTCAATATCACGAAAAATGTCTTAGCATCAGCACAGAGATAGGTGACAGACAGGGAGAAGGAAGTGCTCATGGATGCTTAGGAAATGCCTATTATTCATTAGGCAAATACCACGAGGCAATTGAATATCACGAAAAGCATCTTAGCATCGCTACGGAGATAGGTGACAGAAAGGGAGAAGGAACTGCTTATGGAAGCTTAGGAAATGCCTATAATTCATTAGGCAAATACCACGAGGCAATTGAATATCACGAAAATATTCTTAGCATCAGCACAAAGATAGGTGACAGAGAGGGAGAAGGAAGTACTTACGGGAACTTAGGAAATGCCTATCATTCATTAGGTAAATACCACGAGGCAATCAAATATCACGAAAAGCATCTTGGCATCGCTACGGAGATAGGTGACAGAAAGGGAGAAGGAAATACTTACGGAAGCCTAGGAAATGCCTATAAATCATTAGGCAAATACCACGAGGAAATTAAATATTACGAAAAGGTTATTAGCATCGCTACGGAGATAGGTGACAGACTGGGAGAAGGAACTGCTTGCGGAAACTTAGGAAATGCCTATGATTCATTAGGCAAATACCACGAGGCAGTTGAATATTACGAAAAATGTCTTAGCATCAGCACAGAGATAGGTGACAGACAGGGAGAAGGAAGTGCTCATGGATGCTTAGGAAATATCTATTATTTATTTGGCAAATACCACGAGGCAATTGAATATCACGAAAAGCATCTTAGCATCGCTACGGAGATAGGTGACAGAAAGGGAGAAGGAACTGCTTATGGAAGCTTAGGAAATGCCTATGATTCATTAGGCAAATACCACAAGGCAATTGAATATCACGAAAAAATTCTTAGCATCAGCACAGAGATAGGTGACAGACAGGGAGAAGGAAGTGCTTACGGGAACTTAGGAAATGCTTATCATTCATTAGGTAAATACCACGAGGCAATTAAATATCACGAAAAACATCTTGGCATCGCTACGGAGATAGGTGACAGAAAGGGAGAAGGAAGTGCTTACGGAAACTTAGGAAATGCCTATAAATCATTAGGCAAATACCACGAGGCAATTAAATATTACGAAAAGGTTCTTAGCATCGCTACGGAGATAGGTGACAGACTGGGAGAAGGAGTGGCACATCATAATATTGGTGAGTCTTATAAGGTCATTGATATTATACATTTCTTATTCTAAGATTGAACTTCAGCGGTCAGTGAAACAGAATGCGTAGTTGGGTCACGTGATAACCTAGCTCCACCTTCTGCCAATCTCTCAATCTCGTTCCCAGAGCACTTTTTTCTTACAGCGCATGCTCGACGAAATAAATAGGCTCTGGAAAACTCCAATATATCCTGCCTCCTGATTGGCCCTCAAAATAAAAAAGGAATACACCGGAGGTATAAATTTTACTAGCAATTAAACTTGATCGCATGAAGAAATATCATTAGAAAACACGTATTTGTCGTATTTGTTCATTCAATTTTATTTAATTTTGTAGTAAAGTAGTTGATACAATTCAGTTTAATACAATTTCGAACACACAACCAATCCTTGTGATCCCTTTGTCTCTTACTTGGTCCAACATTAGTGAATTCAAGTGGGAAACGACAAGGACAATACACGATTCCTTCTAGTATTAGCGTAAGCTATTTAGAAGTGAACTAAGAACTAAGAATATTACATTTGTAGACTCGGAAAAGGTAATCAGACACACGATCGCGAGTGGAAAGCACTGATACCTACAATTTGCCATATCCGCGTCGTATCCAGTTGGCAACACAACAAAACTATCATTTTTAGCCTACCTAATAATGGCTTCGGTATTGTTTATATCTGAGCTTAACTTATCATCACAGCCATTTGATTGAGAGCAACAGCATGATATCACCCTCAACAGTCGGCCATTTTGTTTTTATCAGTTGGTCTTGTTAACTTCCGGTTTTCATAATGCTTCCGGTTTGGAGTTTTCCAGAGCCTTATTTCGTCGAGCATGCGCAGTAAGAAATAAGGGCTCTGGATACGAGATTGCCAATCACTTAGTACCATAGTGGAATTGCGGCTCGACAACTGGCACCACTCTCAACCCCAGAGCCATGTCATTCTTGCTGCTCAAGCTTGACGAAATGTCAGTTATTTCGTCGAGCATGCGCAGTAAGAATGACAGGGCTTGGGTCGAGAGTACAATACAATACAATAACTTTATTTCAAGAGGGAAACGCAATAACCTTTTACAGTTTTCTAACTTACGGCATTCAAAAAAAAATGTATGAATAGATAGACAATATTATAAATAATATGTAGATTTAGGCACTGCCTAAAAGCGGAGCTCCCATAAATACTACATATAGTGCTAAAAACGTAATTGTGTGACGCGGCATAACGCTGGTTATAGCGTTACCACTTATTTTGATTTTACCAGAACCCAAAGGAAAAACTAAAAGAAAAACCGTTATTTTATGCCTTCAAAAACATTAGAAAACTTTTCAATTCGAAGAAAAATAATTATAGAACATATGAATACATGTATAGAACAAAGGATTTTATTCAGCAAATCTTAAGAGGGGATGTGAGCAAAAATCGAACATACGCCGGCAACAGTCAAAAATTCGATTTCGCTCATATTTTGGTATTAGGTAGGCGCATATGCGAGATATATCATGGTATGTTTCATTTGTCGAAATATGGCTTCATTTCCGAGAAAAACGAGAAAAACGAATTTGTCAATAATTGACCCTTTGAGAGAGCCAAAATATACTCCAACTTCTGGGGGCTCGCGTGCCTTTGCAAAAATATCTACATGTTTAATTCTTAAACAACTGTTTTATATGATGTTTTAACTTTAAGAAGCTGAAATTTCATTGTCTTCCAATAAATTTATAACGGTGAAAAAAATTTATTTACCAGGGTACTTTGACGCCTTGTGAAAAGTAACGAATTTTCAAAAAATGTTTTCACCGTGTGCTAAATAAAAGACCGATATTAAGAAAATGAAAAGTCGAAATAATATTCTAACCGTGACTAAAAGCTTTTTTGGGGGTTTTTATTCTGCGACGAGAAATAAAAATTTAAAGTTGGAGAAATTTGTTATACTTGGCGTTACTTTTGATGTTGACTGTTTTAAATTTTTTTTTTATTGACAAATTCGTTTTTCTCGGAAATGAAGCCATATTTCGACAAATGAAACATGCCATGATATATCTCGCATATAGGCCTACCTAATACCAAAATATGAGCGAAATCGAATTTTTGACTGTTGCCGGCAAATTTTGATTTTGTTTGATTTTTGCCGACATCTTCTTTTAAGTTATAGGTTTTTCGGTGGAAAGTGAACTACACTGAAAATTGTCGAAAAATATTATAAGCTTAAGCTTTAACATTCACTTGAACTTCACATGTAACAAGAGACATATTCATTAATGCAAGATAATAATTTTCTTTGTTAGTAAGTTGGTCTTTCAAAAGAGTTAAGGCGCTAGGCCATGTGGGATAGGCTCAGAGATAATAATATTCGTAATGGATAAGTTGCGAACCTTAATGTGAGCGACTGAAGAAGACTGCCGTTAGGCCTTTGACAACTTCAAGTCGACTGAAAAATGAGCCAGTTCAAGTAGAAACCGTGGACAGCTGTTTCGGCCTGTATTGGGCCTCTTCAGCACGGT
This sequence comes from Anthopleura sola, assembly GCA_023349425.1. Classification (NCBI taxonomy): domain Eukaryota; kingdom Metazoa; phylum Cnidaria; class Anthozoa; order Actiniaria; family Actiniidae; genus Anthopleura; species Anthopleura sola. The sequence continues at coordinate 1,497,889 of JALHLI010000014.1, forward strand.
GTGTCTAGTGAACTGGCAAGATCCCACGCAAATTAGTAGATGAGAGTTAAGGCACTAGGCCATGTGGGATAGGCTCAGAGATAATAATATTCGTAATGGATAAGTTGCGAGCCTTAATGTGAGCGACTGAAGAAGACTGCCGTTAGGCCTTTGACAACTTCAAGTCGACTAAAAAATGAGCCAGTTCAACTAGAAACCGTGGACAGCTGTTTCGGCCTGTATTGGGCCTCGTCAGCACGGTGTGTCTAGTGAACATTAAGGCTCGCAACTTATCCATTACGAATATTAATCTCGTGGGTAAGCTGAACACCGTAAATATTTACGCACAATTGAGGATATTACTAGTGAAATGAAATGCGTTCGGTGTGAATAATAGAATAAAGAATTAAGAGAACACACATGAGATTAATATCGCCCTGGAGCCCCACAGTTGCCACATATACAACATTGCCTGGCTGCGTAACCAGCGTGGTTGTAGTGTAGTGGTTAACACGTCGGACTAGTATATACCGAAACCGTGGGTTCGAGTCCTGCCAAGGGCATATGATATTTTTCTCTTAATTCTTTATTCTATTATTCACACCGAACGCATTTCATTTCACTATGAATATATACGATTTACATCTTTCCCTAATTCGCTTGAATGTCCAAAGAACAACAGACTCATGTACACATCTCATTTCTTGTGAAGAAAAAGCCTGAGAAATAATTTTCATGAAAAAAAATACTCTATTTCAAATTGAGTTTTTAGTTTATTCTCTAATCACTTTGACTCTCTTATACTTCTAGGTTTATGCTATGGACTTGATTGCAACTTTAGGAAATCAAAAGAACACTTATATAAGAGTATACAATGCTTTGAGTTCTTGTTTGATGGCTTAAAGGAGAAAGACCAATTCAAGATTTCTATTTTCGATACATTTATCAAAACCTACAAGTGCCTAAGCGAACTTTGCCTTATCACTGAAAAGACGGAAGAAGCTCTTCTAGTATCTGAGCGTGGACGAGCCCGTGCTTTGGGGGATCTTTTAAGCTTGGAATACGGCATGAATAATGAAACTGCATCAAGAAATGGTTCATTAAATCTTACCGATGTTAATGACATGATGGTGCCAACTTCATGCATTCTGTTTTATTATGTGTACAGCACTTACAAGTCTGTTCAGATTTGGGTTCTATCTCATCAAAAACCATCATTTTGTGTGCACAGTGAGATCAAAAGAACTGATTCAACGCCGGCTGAGGACAAAAATGAATATGATAAAGAATTTCTCACCAATTTTGTGAAAAAGAGCTACGACCACATGCAGGTCAGGGAAGGAGTGGACTGTGAGGACAGATCACTGGGAATACTAGAGTGTGAAAAACAAGATTTTGTTGAAGAGCTTGCAGTGCCCGAGTCTGCTCAAGTTGCCGAACGAGAAACTACAAAAGGAAATGAAATTGATGAAAAGTTTTCCGCCCAAGCTAGATGTATATACGAAGAAGATGTCTTCGATGAAAAGCCATTAGAGTTACTTTTTGAAACATTTGTTGCTCCAGTACAACACAAGCTCATCCAGGAGGAAATTGTTATAATCCCTGATGGGCCTTTGTTCATGGTGCCATTTGCTGCTCTTCAAGATCCAAAGACAGGCAAATTTCTATCGGAAATGAAACGCATTCGTCTGTCTCCTTCTTTGACGACTTTGAAACTTCTGCAAGAATCCTCAGATGATTACCATTATAAGGTTAGTACTTTCTACATTACCAGTGCTGACTGGCTGCATATCCAACGTGGTCGGTCCTTAATGTAGTGGCCGTTACAGCCGTTCTCTATCACACGTGACCTTTCGAGACAAAACATTTCACTCCAGACGTGAACTTGGTGGACGTCAATCAAATGCATTTCTCAAAGGCCGTTTACCAGCACCTAGCAAGCTAGCAGACAGCAATTTTTGTTTTGTTTTATAATGTTCGAATATTTGACAATGGTCAAGTTGACGCCCACCAAGATCGCGTCTGGAGCAAGATATTTTGCCTCAAACGTGTGACTTAAAATCGCTGTAACACGGGTCATGTTATTATTATTATTATTATTATTATTATTATTATTATTATTACACTTTCATTGAGGGTATCACTTAATATCTTAGTTGAGATAATATACACATGGCCCTTCGAGAATAAGAAATATCTTAGTTGAGATAATATACACATGGCCCTTCGAGAATAAAAACTATCTTAGTTCAGATAATATACACATGGCCCTTCGAGAATAAAAACTATTTTAGTTGAGATAATATACACATGGCCCTTCGAGAATAAAAACTATCTTAGTTGAGCTACTATACACATGGCCCTTCGAGAATAAAAACTATCTTAGTTGAGATAATATACACATGGCCCTTCGAGAATAAAAGCTATCTTAGTTCAGATAATATACACATGTTCAATTCCTGGCAAGGGTATTTGACATTTTTCTCTTGTACCTTTGGGTGTCCTAGGGCAATATTTTTAATCTAGAAAATGGGCTGCGTTAGGTGTGTGAGTGAAACAAAGATACAAAAGAAAAAATATCAAATGCTCTTAGATAATTGGCAGAAGTCGAACCCACATCTTGAGCTTTTTTCTCTTGTATCTTGCGTAAGTGTGAACCTGTTATGATGAAAATAATAGTGATGCTTTTGACTGATCGATAGCGATGATGATGTTGTTGATGATGATGTTGATTAGATTATTATTATTATTGATTGTTATTATTATTATTATTATTATTATCTGCGAGGATCCAGGACAATAAAAAGAGCACAATGTGATATTAAAAACATTGACATTGACGTTGAAATAATAGAGAGTGGCATGAGTATAAATTTTTAGCTAGTTTTTTTTTAGGTATTTTCTTTCTTTCTTTCTTTCTTTCTTTCTTTCTTTCTTTCTTTCTTTCTTTCTTTGTTTGTTTGTTTGTTTGTTTGTTTGTTTGTTTGTTTGTTTGTTTGTTTGTTTGTTTGTTTGTTTGTTTGTTTGTTTGTTTGTTTGTTTGTTTGTTTGTTTGTTTGTTTGTTTGTTTGTTTGTTTGTTTGTTTGTTTGTTTGTTTGTTTGTTTGTTTGTTTGTTTGTTTGTTTGTTTGTTTGTTTGTTTGTTTGTTTGTTTGTTTGTTTGTTTGTTTGTTTGTTTGTTTGTTTGTTTGTTTGTTTGTTTGTTTGTTTGTTTGTTTGTTTGTTTGTTTATTTATTTATTTATTTTAATTCTATAATAGATACTATTAGTATTTATATATTATATATTAGATATGATTAAGATTTAAGATAGATCAGTTTTGAATTTACCAATAAGATATAAGATATATTAGATACAAGATATAGGGCATAAGATATAAGGAATTAGATATTACACACTAGGTCTTATTTTTTTTATAGATATTTACTTATTGACTTATATTATTATCATTATTATTATTATTATTATTATTATTATTATTATTATAGTACGCACGACAAAATTACTCGATTCTGATTGGCCTAGAGGAGTACAATTAGAGCGTTAATTGGTACTCCGCGGGAGTACCAATTAGGTCGCTATGGAAACACGGCCAAAAGCGACAAATTTCCCCAGTGAAATCAGTGAATTTCCCACAAAAATCAGTGTTTTACAGATTAAAATACAAAAATTTCAGAAAACTGTTTAATACACACATAGGAAGGCCTCAAATTATGATAACTAGACAAATTCAAGACCTAATAAATCATGTTTTGTAGTAGATAGTCGTTTTTTCTTTCTAGTTTTCGCCAAACAATTTGAGTTGGAGTTTTCAGAATGTTCTCGTTTTACTACCTGTTGTCTTCTGTGGTCTTCTCGAAAAACATATTCAACACCACATCTACAATAATTGTACAATATGTAGAAAACAGCTAACAATAGTTTTAAAGCAAATTTCTTTCCGTTTAGCGAAAAAACACAGCGGGTAGAGGCTCGTTTTTTGTTTTGAAAATAGTTTAGATCAAATCTTACCGGCAAACAGTCGAGTAGTTGTAGAGAGACGAATTCAGCTATTTATCACAAGTTAATTGATCCTAAGTTGTCAATCCAGTCTTGAAATAATAAAATCTTCAGATAATTCACCATTAAAAGAAAATAGCAGCGAAATTCTTCAAGCTACAGGAGGGAATAATATCCAAAGCACATGGTCTGATCACTGGCGACTCGTTCACGGCAAGCTGTACTTCAAAACTCTTAATTAACTTGAACGACATATTTGTCGCTTTTATCCCTTTTGATGTTGTCCAGCTAACTTGTTTTCAAAGAAAATATTTTTGAAATTGTGTTTTTGCAGTTATTAGCAAATGCTAAGAGGAAAAAAACTTAAATTAGCGAACTGTAAACTCTCAACTTTGGCTTAGTTTTCACACAGTACGTTTTCAAAGAAAAGTCGCTTCTTGATTCGCTGTTTAGCTGTCAGCACTGTCATTCAATAGTTGTAAACATGCATTAAAATGGCTTTTTACTTCAGATGTAAAATTATTTTCTAGTATTTTGTAGTTCAAATCATTCATAAAATACTAATCTAAAAAGGTTTTACAGCAACGTTAACACTTTCTATGCTGTTCTTGACTTAGCGTTCTTGGAGAAGGGTCGGTTATAGCAAAGGCAATGAAGATGAATGAATGCCTTCGCTCCGCATGTTTTATAAAATTTTGTCGAGTGAACTATAAATAAAAAATCGCACGACCTTCTCGTACAATTTGGAAATTAATAGGTACGAGTAATGTTTTGAAAGTTCTTTAATTGCACTCGCCTAAAGGCTCGTGCAATTACAAGAACTTTCAAAACATTACTCGTACCTATTAATTTCCAAATTGTACTCGAGGTCGTGCGATTTCCTATACTTAATACCTATTATTATTATCATTATTATTATTATTATTATTATTATTATTATTATTAGTCAGGAGCGCTGATCGTTGGAAATCCTGAAATTGGTCAAGTCAAGTTTGGAGGCAAAGAAAAATCATTTAGCAATTTACCTGGTGCAGAAGATGAAGCTAAAGAGATTGCCAAACTCCTTGAAGTGGAGCCATTGATAGGAAGACAAGCCACCAAAGTAGCAGTCCTCCAAAAGCTAAGTGATGGTGTGTCCATTATCCACTTTGCTGCACATGGAAGTGAAAATGGACAAATTCTTCTTGCTCCATCTACGTCGTCAGCAACGAACAGCATTCCAGACGAGCATGACTACATCTTGACAATGCAGGAAGCACAAGAAAGTGGTCTCCGAGCTCAACTCGTTGTACTGAGCTGCTGCCACAGTGGTCGTGGTGAGATTAAGGCAGAAGGAGTGGTAGGAATGACTCGAGCGTTTCTTGCTGCAGGAGCCCGTGCTGTTGTAGCGTCATTATGGGCCATTGCTGACGATGCGACTAAGGTATTTATGCTGAAATTTTATTTGCATCTAAAGAAAGGAGAAAGTGCCAGTAAGAGCCTTCAGCAAGCAATGAAGGAAATGAGAGAAACAGAGAGCTACAAGGAACCAAGGTACTGGGCTGGCTTTTTTCTTATTGGCGATGACGTGACCATCTCAACATCAAATACTTAGAAATCGAATGGGTATAAACCCAGGAAGGCAGAAAGGAAGTCACACTAACTCAGCAGCCCACCAGATCATGACCAGTTGGAGGTGTCAGTAGCGCTCTATCCATTGGTTGATGATGAGGGAAGAGGTATACCTAGAGGAAAACTCATTGAAACTAACCACATCACCTTCTTAAAAGTCGACTTCCTGAAAAAGGCTTCCAAGTGTGTATTACTCCAAGTACGTATCGTAAGAGTACTGTTGGGCTGATGATGAAAGCCAAATATTTACAGGCACGAGTATAAAAACTGTACATAACTATGTAGCTAGGCAGCAACAGGGAACAGGCATTTACTGACTTAGAATTAGAATTGTTCCTCGTTAGAATTTATTATAATAGTTTTGATCTTCATATTCAATTCTCTAATTGCGCCACACAATCATCAACAGAATTTAAGAGATTGAGAGCAAAATATATTTCTAGAAAAGTTTTAATTCAATCATTTTGTAAAGAAATTGTTATTGTAGAATTTGAATTTGTTACCGTGATGTTGGATAAGTATCATTTTTGTATTTCAGGCCCGTCGCTAGGGGTGGTTCGACGGTTCAAACTAATCTCACTCCTGGAGAAAAGTTGGATGCATAAAAAAGCAATACCTGAGATTGTCAGAAAAACGAACCCTCCCTTTCGAGGTCATGCCTAGCGATGGACCTGTCAGTATTTTATAGCTTATTTAGATCCCAGTTATATTCTTTATCTTTGATGACCATTTCTTCATCATTTTTCATTCTAGTTCGTTTTGATAAATATTCTTTCACTTCTAGCAGGTATTGAGATATCCGACTGAAAAAGTCAAAAAAAAATTTGATTAGTATGTAGGACAACAAGCGTTAGTTTTTTCTAAAATTGTCATTACTTTAGTAAGAATGGGTTTTTGCAGCACAAATATAATCAATATAAAATAAAAATCATTTGATCACCAATTGTCTATTATTATTATTATTATTATTATTATTATTATTATTATTATTGATCATCGTCATCCTCACCACCACCACCATCATCATCACCATTACCACCATCACCGACCCCATCATCATCATAACCATCATCCTCACCATCATCATCACCACCACCATCCTCACCATCATCATCACCACCACCACCACCACCACCATCATCATCATCAATACGTAATGCTTTGCTTGCATCATATTGCGATACTTGGAAGCTTGAATACTCCAGTTTCGTCGTTGAATAGCTGAATAGCTGAATAGCTGACTTATAAACGAGGCCAAGCCTGTGCAAATGAGTCTGTGGTCTTCAAAAACCGCGGTTTCCATCGAATGTGAAACTGGTGTATTGAGTCAGCAACAACCATGCTGAATGATGTAATACAACTAGTTAAAGTATGTTCACTCTTCTAGCCTGTGCCATGTATCTTGATTGATGAATTCCAACATCAAGGAGCTGAGGCACGGTCACGGTACTTGGGAATGAATAACCTTTTAAAGTGGAATTCTACCTTAGTCTACGCCAAATTCAAAATTGGACGGGTTTCAGCAATGGAACTGATCAATAGACACCGTAACCCATCCCCTTCCTCCTCGAGTCCTGATGTTGATCATCCCAACATTGGGACAGGAGGCAGTTTCTGGAGCTCGCCTATATATATGTTAAGAAAAATTAAAAAAAAACAATCAGGAGAAACTAGTATAGATGGCAATATAGGTAAGTTGGTAACGCTGCCAGCAAAGTAACAGATTGGTAGGGTTATTCCCCAGTGATCCCACACAGCCGTTTCGACTCTTACCTATAGCATTAGCTGAGCATTAAAGACCCTTAAAGCAGATCGCTGATGGAGAGGGGAGGGGAAACGGGGCATTCCCATGCCTGGCAAGAGGGAGCCTATCAAAACCAGGAGACGCTCTTCGAAAACAAACCATTTATTTGGCGTATTATAAAGTATATACAATATTTCAAGATATCAAAGGTTTTCAATGGATTTTCACGTATATCATACTATACATGTACACCTATAACGAGTTGAGTTACAGTATCAATACAGATCCTATACAAGATATATGTAATCCAAACAGACTAGCTGATATACATCATGATGCAACAAGATTAGCAGTATTTCTATGGTGGCTCTGATGGATTAGATTTTTTATACTGAGACATCTTTCCCCAAAAAATATTATTCCACTCGTGGATCCATGAGAATATGGCCGACATTGATTTTCAGAAATAAAAACTAGTTTCCAAACCATAAGCACCATCTTCAGGAAGAGAAAGCAAAAATGTATATTTTTGGAAAGTTTCGTATGAACAAAATTTCATTGAAGTTATATGGAATCAAAATTTCAGAGATTAGCATGTTTCGTCAACTGAAGACTGACTAACCGCGTTCTGGTGTTTTCCTCCACATTTCAAAATTCCTATGACTTCTCAAGAATTTTTTACATCAGACTTGCTTACTTTGTTGATATCATTCTAATGTATGATTTTAATCTACTTCTTGATGAAAATAATAATTTAAAATCATAATAATTAATTGGTGGCCATATTCGCATTTGGTCTATTGCAAGATGAAATCATAGAGAAAATTCCGTGCGAAAAACACACGTAACAAGAATTATCATTGGACGAAAACGTCACGCGCTATGATTGGTTAGTTCAATTCCGTGCCCTGATTGGTTTTAAAGTCCAGTTCAAAAGTCGATCTTTTCACGAGTCGAACATGAAAGGAGACCGTCTAATTATCCATTCTTTTCAATACGTACGGCTCATTACTCGGGGTTCCTGTGGAACCACCGAGTCTTAAAATGCAGACCGTTCTTCGTCGTATTTGGTCGCCAAAAGGGCGGTCATGGTCCCAGGCGTTCCTAGCTGAGTCGCTGGCAACTGGGGGCAAGAATCATAACCGCATGCTAATGATCTCCTTCTGCTTCGGTTCGTCGTACTATAAACTTTACTACAAACCTCGAAAAGACTGACAAAACTATGACTAGTAAGCTTAACTCAACAGAAAACTATGACGCTGAAATGAACTTCTAGGAAGTTGTATTCAGTTTATAGTTTTTAGTGTTGTGTCACCATTAATTCATTCGTTCAGGGTTCGTGAAGTGCTAGTTTGTCTGTAGGCATGTTACTATTGTCTTTAGGTTTTTTAACGCTACGCTTAAACTACTCACAAACACACACACCGTACGTGGTAATACACACTAAAAGATGTTATTGAGCGATTTTGGAACGGGTTGGTCCACATACTCAAAGAGAGAAGTCTGAGAATCTATGAGCTATCTTTGAAAATCTATGAGCAAACTACGGTATGAGAATCGTAGAACTAGACAAAATAGACTAAGAGAATCTATAAACTACCTAGCTATGATCAAACTAGATCTTACCAGATCTCAGATACAAAAAAATATACTGAGACAAACTACAGAACGAGAGACAAACTACAAAACGAGTGACAAACAAAGCTTTGATGAAAGCTGACCCCAAGAACTTGTAGAAGTCAGACGAGCTGATAGTGATCTACAAGAAAGCGAACTGCCAAGACTCCTTGTTGAATATTTCCATTTATGAAAATACAAAAAAACAAAAAATGAGGGAAAAACAAATTACCAGTTAAACACATTTTGGCTAAGAGTATTTACATTGATAAAACGTTTGTTTTGCAGTGAACAGTTTCGATACTGAAATAGATATGTTTATTTCATCAGCTAGGCTTGAAAGGTACTCTAGTAGGTCAAGTAGAAATCTAATACGCGTTGACAATTCAGTAACGCAACACTGACTAATGTCTTACTAGGATTTGGAATGTTTTGATAAAGGGGGACTTTGAACCCAAAAGGAACACTTTGGTCATAATAATAATAATAATAATAATTTTATTCTTAAGCGCATTACACAAAATCTCAATGCTCTTACAATATATACAGAAAAATAAATTAATTAATAATAAAAAAAAAGTAAAATAAAAGAAAAAATATATACACCTTCCCGCAAGAACGCTGCCATACAACACCCGAACACCCACAATGCTCAAATGCTGCATGACAACGCCCTCGCCAGAAGGTGCATATATTTATATAGGTTAAAAATGTATATATGAATAGTCAATAAGCTAGCTAAATAATGAAATAAATAATAAATAATAATAATAATACCATAATGGAATAAGTAATATACTGGTTGAGAGCCTGACACCACCCCAACCACAACATAACGACAGAAGAGCGGGAGTAGCGACAGGCTCACAACACAACAATGAACAAAAACAAAAAAAAAAAAAAAAAAAAACCAGAAAAATATCGTTCATAAATAAATAGATAAACAAGAAGCAAACAAACAAGCAATTAAATAAGGTATATTAATAAATAAATAGAAAGATAGAGAAAGAAAGAAAGAAAGAATAAAGAAAGAAAAATAGAGAGAGAGAGAGAAAGGAAGGAAGAAAGAAAGAAAGAAAGAAAGAAAGAAAGAAAGAAAGAAAGAAAGAAAGAAAGAAAGAAAGAAAGAAAGAAAGAAAGAAAGAAAGAAAGAAAGAAAGAAAGAAAGAAAGAAAGAAAGAAAGAAAGAAAGAAAGAAAGAAAGAAAGAAAGAAAGAAAGAAAGAAAGAAAGAAAGAAAGAAAGAAAGAAAGAAAGAAAGAAAGAAAGAAAGAAAGAAAGAAAGAAAGAAAGAAAGAAAGAAAGAAAGAAGGAAAAAAAAGAAACAATGGAAACAAACAAGTTAAGAGTGAACGCCTCTCCCGACCAGCCCACTCCGAACCGAACTGATCGCGAGCGACGTCACTCACCTAACAGGTAATTTAATATAATAAGATAATATAATAAGATCTAATAATGCTAATAAATTTATAAGAATATAGTTGCATTTTATGCGGTGAATAAAAATGTCTTCAAATTTTTTTTAAATGTTTCAATAGATTGAGCGTTCCTTATAGATATGGGTAGGTCATTCCATAGTACAGGCGCACAAATGGAAAATGCGCGTAAACCATAGTTTTTAGTCCTAAACTTTGGTCTTGATAGGCGTAAATTATCATTGGCGTTAGATCGTAGGACTCTGTTAGGCTTGAGTAGAGTGAGCAGATCAACCAGGTATCGAGGAGCCATACCATTAAGGACCTTGTAAGTGATCAGTAGAATCTTGTAAATGATGCGCTTTCGTACAGGAAGCCAATGAAGTTTACGCAGGACTGGTGTAATATGGTCAGACTTCCTACATTTGGTAACAAGGCGAGCCGCAGAGTTCTGAATTCGTGTGTTTCCAGTCTGTCGAAAAGGATATTATGGTCAATCGTGTCGAATGCTGACGAAAGATCAAGCAGCACCAGTATGACTTCTTTATGATTATCAAGAGCTAGGTTTATATCGTTAGTAACACGTAGCAAGGCTGTTTCAGTACTGTGGTGTGCTCGGTATGCAGATTGGTTTATGGCATAAAGATCGTTTTCGACCAAGTAGTGTTTCAGCTGCGTTGCCACTGATCGCTCAATCACTTTTCCAAGAAAAGGGAGGTTGCTGATGGGAAATAATAGAGTATATAGGATTGGTGAGTGGGGGAGCTCAACATGCTGGAAATACGTTTACTTGTCTTAAATAGAGACTGAGATGAAATATTAGAGAAGGAAAGTATACCCTCTTCAGTCAGTTACCAAATACCGACATCCTTTCCCTTCTCCCTCCCCGCTTCCGTTCCTCTCCGGTAAGCTGATAAAAATGATGTAATTATAATATACAGTAGAGGAAAAATCGAAAAATTATTTTATCTCCATTGGCCGTTTTACTATCGGGGACGCTTTAAAATTTGAACAAGAGATTTTGCTATGGAAAAAAAACATTCTTCATACAGCGTTACCAAAAATTTTAAAAACATCACGCCCATCGCCACCACGCAAATCACGTGGTCACGCGTTTTTGCCACGTCCTCCCTTAACGAAACCCGAGTTAACGCTTCATTAGCGTCTAGTTTGAAGTTCGACGATTGAGCTGGGCTTCTAAAGATTTAAAAGATTGTCTTCTGGATATAGAGGCTTTGCACCATCACGTGATGGCAGCCATGACACGAGGCACAACAATAGCCGGAGTCCTTTTCCTCTGTGAAACTGAATTCTTTCTCATGTAAAATCAGATTAGACCGGATTCAATAGCTATTATTATTATGAGATATTTTGTTTTAAGAATCATACATGCAAGTGAGGTTATGGGGTCGATATAATACTTGTTGTATCATATGCATCTCATTTACATGCATCCGTAATAATAGCTATTGTTCTTGCCTACTGTCATGGGAGCCATCACGTGATGGTGCAAAGCCTCTATTGCATAGTGAGTAGCGCAATATTATGAGGATTCACTAGTAAAAGCAAGAGAAAGAGAAGCATTCTGGAGTGATGCGAAAAGAGCTTCTAAAAGACTTCATTATTCACCACTTTCCATACATCAGTTCACTGTTTAAACATGAAGTATTCAGTCGAGGTTGCAGGCTTAAATAATCCTTTGAAACTACCTTGAAGCCTCGATTGAATGCTTTGTCTGTGACCAGTAATCCGATAAAACAATAGTTTCCAATTCTCTGGAGATTGAAATTATTTTGTCTTGCCCTCCAAATTGAGTTCCTTTGACGTCACATGCAAGGGGTCTATAGAAACAGGGCAGCCATGTTGTGATCAAAACAGTATACTAGACAATTTGTCCTTGGAAAAAATGAAATTTTATTTTACCTCCGAAAATATTGCTTTTTTTCTGCCCTACAAGATGGCTACCGAGAAACCACTCTATATTACGTATTAGAAAAAACCTACTAATGGTCTATCACCAATCGAGCCCTGTGATTGGCTGATATCTATTAGTGATAGACCTCTAGTAGCGAAAAGCGCCGGTTTTGAAAACCCCCAAAAATATATTTAAAGCAAAATCCAAAACTTTTTGCATCCTTTTATTGGACCGATTAGTAGGTTTTTACTAAAACAATTAGACCTCTCGCCCTCTTGGCCTACGAGTCAATAGCCCATTAGAGTTTTTCGTTTTAGCGGCATAAGCTCGCTTTTGGCACAAGGAAAGGGTCTATTGCATAAAACCAGTTAGCTGCGACCGCTTTATACAATAGTCAATTGCAATTAATTGCATGGGCTAATTATTGTATTTGTAGCAGCGACGTTTTTATATTTCTTACACACTTTAGTTATGTTATATTCTAACCCATAACTGAAACAATATTACGTATGATCATCGATTCATTCAAACTCTGTAATAAATTCAGCGGATAACGTTTTTTTTTTATCTCCTAGAAAGATAAAAAGACTTTATTCGTTCAACTGATTTACAGGATTTAAAATTATTATAAACTCGAACTTTGACGTGTTGAAAAAAGTACAAATACGCATTGTGTTCACTTTAAGGATAAAAGAGAGAACGTTAACAGAATTTCCCTACACTTTGGGATAACGAGGAACGACATTCGAGAAAAAGTAGAACACTTAGGGAAAACGGTCTGATGCTTGAATGAGGGTTTAGCAGGTCTTGCGTGACATTTTAAATTTTAAAGTTTGAAGGGATTTTATTGAATAGCGCCGAAGATATGGGCGACCGAAGTTGGCTGCTCTTACGAAGAAATGTATGGTACTAATTATGCTCTTTTCAAATATCTTATTTTTGTTTTTGTTGGATTAAAATTTAAAACTGAATGTCACGCAAGACCTGATAAACCCTCATTGCTTCTTATTGTCTCGCTACTCTTCTTAATTGCAAACGTTTTCTATTTGTTAGAAATGCACAGGTTTGTACAACGATGGGTAGAAAAGGTCTTTTGTTGGCGAAAAATAGCAGAAGTCGATCGGTACACTTTTAGATAACCTATGGCATGCTCTATTTTTACACGTATCTTTCGGAGTTCTCTGTTGGCGTCTCTTGTTCTTCTGTTTCGTGCAATAATACGAGGCCTAACCAAAGGCATCCTTGCTGCATAACCTCCATCTGACGCCAGGCGACATTGACTCGGAAGTCGAAGTACACCATTCGGTCCGATTGATGGAATCATCCTGTATGTTTGTGCATCGTTCAGGTGACCTGGAAATCTATATAATCACAATAGACCATTAGGTACACTAGGTAGGATAACCACTGCATGATGCCGATATTTATTCTTAAAAAAACACTTACCCGGATATTATAAGAACAATCATGCCGTTGGGATCAATAATGATTTGCGACGACATAAAGTGACGTTTTTTGTCTCCTCTGTAAAATTCCCTTTGCAGAGTTCCTGTAGGTCTTCGAATTGGATGTATTGTACCATCAATTATTGCAACGATGTTAGGGAATCCGGGCCAGGTATTCACGAATCTCGCCCACTGAACAAGATTTGGCCAACTTACAAATCTTTGATAGTTGAGAAAGAGAATAGGGACAATATGGTACACTTCTTCAAAAACAGTCGTTGTGCAAATAGAAAAATAGGTTGCCAGTACAAAGTAGATCGGGTACGTTCTCAACCAAATTAAAACCAGTAAGACTCTATTGTGTATATCCAGCAGACATCGACGCCTTCGATTTGTTTGAGGCTGATGCGACACACATCGGGGGGCACTTACTTCCCAACCTATAGTTTGTACTATATTTTCCAAAGATACAGCTGTTTCTCCACTTAAGTACCAAAGATTGTATGGAGTTCTTCTGATGCTAGTATAAACATCTTGTCCTTGGTTTTTGATGGGTCGAAACCACGGAAATAGCCGTTGCATAAGACTCAGCGGTATTGATAAGTACGACTGTATGAAAACCACAAACTGTATTATCCAGGCCGGATATGGCGGAGGTATGCGGGTAGAAGCTATCCATTTTTGTAAACCTTGAATAATGAAAATAGCTTGAAGTAGAAAATATGGGAATGGCGGTGGAGGTGTATTTCTTCTAGGCATAGTTAAGTTTGCAACGAATTTTAATTTTTCCTGGGCTTCCTTTAATATAAGAGGCAAGCATCATTGCATTATAAAAGCAGTGCATGTTTAAGGCTTTTGAATCTAATGTAATTAACACTTTTTTTTAGCTGTAGTTGTAATATTCTAATCTACTGCATGTTGTATGAATAGGCAAAGAAATTGCGCAACAATAATCCCATTAGAAACAATGCATTGCATAAAACTTGTGGCACGGTTTTATGCTGTCAGTTATTGTTCTTGTTTCACCTACAAATTGTACGAACACGCGGTATAAATAAAACCATCTAAATCTCAAAGACAGCCAGACTTGCGATGGATTCCTAAGAGAAAACATCTTACGGTAGGAATAGTTTGTGCCAGTGCCGCTAAAACGGAAAACTCTATTCGGCCTTCTGCCTCATGGGCTATTGACTCGTAGACCATTCGGACTCGAGGACTAATTGTTAAATAGACCCCTTGCAGCACGTTGGAATGCAGCTCAATTTGGAGGACAAAACGATAGCTTCCAAATCTCAGGAGATTGAAATTCTTTAATTTTGTCCTCCAAATTGAGCTGGTTTAACGTCACGTGAAAGGGGTCTAATTTACTCACAAACAATCTGGGGATCAGATCTGCAATAACTAGAAGGATTTCATTTCAAAACGTGTTATTTAGACTCATAGCAACATGAAACGAGTTCAACATTTTTATACAAACAAATGCGCGCTCCCAAAAATGGAGCTGTAAATAAATACTTGTAGTTCTGGATTAATTTAGAGTTCCTCTGCACCCAGGAGAACCACATAGGCAGGGGATTTTTTCGTCTTCCAGAGGGAACTTGTAGTCGTATGTTATTTCTTCGTTGACTTTGATGTCTCGTTTGGAGTAGATAACGATTTTTTTTCTCATTTTCTAATGCAATTACTTTGGCGTAACAGTTGAGCTGTAGAAAAAATATCAATGAAAATTGAAAAAGTTGTTCAGTTATTTCGAATTACGTTACAGCGCGATGCGCAAAAGTATGACCACTTTTAATGTATTCGCATACTTCTATGCACGGGATTTTTGCTCCAAACGAGCTTTTACACGCCTTATTTGGTAAAACCAGACAGCTTCGCATCAGTTGTGTCTGTTTAAAGTACAAAATCCCGTGCATAGAAATATGCGAATACATTAAATGTGGTCATACTTTTGCGCATCGCGCTGTAAGGGTTTTTGGCTTTCCACCATTCAAGTTCCCATGGTTCATCATTGTTTTTTATTATTCATTTAATTACCACACTTCAATCATTTAGTCATCACTCCAATTATAAACTCAAATAATCATTCATTCAATCATTCATTTTCATTGATTGATTGATTCATCCATTCATTAAGCAATCATCATTCATTCATTCATCTATCCTTCTTTCCTTCATTTGTTCATTTATAAATCATTCACTTTCATTAATTCATCCATCCATTCGATCTTTCGTTAAATAAACCGGCATTCATTCACTCTTTCTTATAGACCCCTTTCACGTGACATCAAAGCAGCTTAATTTCGAGGACAAAACAAAAGAATTTTAATCTCCTGAGAATTGGAAATCTATTGCCGTCCTCCAATTTTTGCTGCATTCCAACGTCTGCAAGGGGTCTATTCATTCCCTCGTACAGATTTTGTTCATCATTCTTCTATTTATTCATCCATCCATCCACTCACTCACTCACTTATCATTTATCACTAATTTCAAGATACTCACATCGCAACAGTGGTTAATAAAACGTGCAAAATTTCCTTTAACAGTCGCATCGATAATGGTATCCTCATCCAGCCTGAACATGTAACTGCTACCAATCCCTTTCCTTTCATAGCTTCTCTCTCGGTTATCAGCTATGATCTGTCTGATCATCTCTCCCAGGTACTCGATAACCATCTCGTCTGCAGCGATTGGTTCTAGAGCAACCAGACCCCAGTCGTGGATTGGAGACTTGCGAATTTGATTTGCTTCTTGCGCACCTGATAAAGATAAAATATACGATGAAAAACGAAGTATTTTTTAACTCAAATAATCGAAACACTGTTACTAATATAGACAATCGTATCACATAGGTTCTCATCAGCAACCAAAAAAGTATTCCTTGTAGTCTTCAAAGTAACTCACCTTGAATAAACAATCTGCAAATCTGTATACAAAGACAACATTGCAGCCATGAGATCTTCATAGGACTCTTCTGAGGTGACATCAACATCTGAAATCTGGGTGATATAACAATAATAAATAAGGTACTGTGGAACGCAAAACTTGTTTAGAATTGTAATTCAATTATTCATTCATTTATTTGCTCATTCATTTCTCATTCATTTCTTGCTCTTACCTCATCACTGCTAGCCAGCCATCTGTGGTTCATCAGGACAATGCTCTTGTGTAAAGTCTTTTGGAGATCTCTTAACCTGGAAACAAAATTATCAAATGAATGTTTTTGGCCATTTTAGAGCTATGGAGCAGTGCTTCTAAAAAGCACCCATAGAATTGCAGAATTTGCTGTTGCCACATTTTGGTTCAATCAAAGTGTTTCCATGGCAATGTCAGAAAACACAAATATTTCAGGTGCATGTGCCTATTGAATGTTATAGTATGTTATGTTATGGAATGTATGATATAGTAAAATTAATAATGTAATGTATAATCATATTGTTTTCATATATATATGATGTAAAAAAAATAAACAAAAAAACACAACCACATCAGCCATGCTGTAAAAACCCATCGCGTATAAATAAATATTATTATTATTATCATTATTATTATCATTATTATTATTACAGTATTATAGAAAAGTCTTAATTGATGTACACCAAAGCCTACTTCATTGCGACGAAAACTTTGCACATACGATACTATTAGAAGCAATTTAATATGGTTGTGTAGTTAAAGAACAGATATCCATACCTTTTCATTTTTGCATCAGATTCTGGTTCACTGATACATGCTTCACATTTTGAAGAAAATTCCCTGGAAAAAAGCATCATTTTCCAAAATTATCAACAGAATATGTCAATCCAATTGTACATCCACTGAATTTTATACTAAAAATCATTTTATAAGTCAGAAGCTAACATATTAAGCATACTTTTTGGTGCTCTAATGAACCATACTTACTCCAAAATGAATGATAAACACTCCAAGGTACTCTGTTTGAAAAAAAATACCACTGATTACATAAAGTAGACTTCTGAGCAGAACAAAATTGACAAACATTGAATAGAAGGCAACTTTGTCTTCCTCAGAAGCTATTTTAATTTGACTCTGGCCTGGTGTCACCTCATAAAGGTTGATAATCATGCTCCAAAGATCAAATGACTGCAAGAACTGATTATGTGTGTTGGGTTTCTGAACAGGACGAAATGGACAAACAGTTGAATTTAATGCAACTTTCAGCCATCTCCTCCTTTCAGACTCTGTTGCAATAGACCTCATCGGCTTGGGTGTAATGTTGTCCCATTTCAGACCACTTGTCATTCCCCAGAGTATCATTTCATTGTTTAACAGTTGCGCATGAGAAGATACATGAATATGGATACAATTCAAACAAAGAATCTTATTCTCAAGAGAATGACACGTGGTCTGAAATGGGACAACATTACCCCAAGCTGATGAGGTCTATTATATTGCAACAGCCAATATGGAAATGCAAAGACTGGATTACATGAAGTATTTTTCTGCCAGGGAGGAAAAAATTCATGAGCAATTGAATTGAAGATAATGCCATTAATTTCTTTCTCAGCTGAAACTATTTCAATATGGCCCCTGCATTGTATTGACTTTCAAGAGGGAATCCAGAAATTTGTTGAGAGGGGGGTCCAAATGTTGAGAGGGGGGTCTAAATGTATACTTCGTACAAAATTTACTTCAAACCTGTGGCAAAACTAATGTTAGGATAAAACAAACAATGGAACTTTAGGTATGACAGGGGGTCTGGACCCCCCTGACCCTCCCTCTGGATCTGCCCTTGACTTTTGAAGCAGTCATTGACCAAAAGATGATAAGAACTGATCATATGAAGGTAGTTTCTGAATAGGTTTTGGACAAAACTAATGAACAGTCAGTTGAATTGAAGGCAATGCTTAGGCTAAGTCCTTTTTGTCCTATCAGAATCTATTTCAATTTTGCCCCTGCCTCAAGATAAAAGCAAAATAGAAGACGAGATGACAAGAACTGATCACATGAAGTACATGTAGGTTTCTGAGCAGGACAAAATTAATGGACAGTTCAAGGATTGATGATAAGTGCAAAATAGAAGAAAAGATGACACGAACTGATCACATGAAGTAGGTTTCTGAGCAGGACAAAATTGATGGACAGTTGGATTAAATACAATGGTCTTCCTTTTTGTCCAGCTAGACTCTATTTCAGTTGCCCTGCCTCAAAAAAGTGCAAAATAGAACAAAAGATGAGAAGAACTGATCACATGAAACAAGGCTTGAAATTCCCTCAAGTTAATTGGCTAAATGTGAGGTGAAAATTACAAATATTGAGTGAAAAGAAATTGGAATTGCATTTTCTAGCTTGTTCTCTATTTAGAAAACAATGATATGCAAAGGAAAATCCATTAATCTTGTAGCTGCTCAATGCACAAGATAGGTTTATCTTGTCATTAAAAAAATGAAATTCTAACCCTGTGCAGTAGGTTTCTGAGCAGGGCAAAATTAATGGACAGTTGATTTGAATACAATGCCCTTCCATTTTGTTCTATCAGACTCTCAACTTCTCCCCCACCTCACAATAATGCAAAACAGACCAAAAGACAACAAGAACTGATCATGCATCACATGAAGTAACTTAGAACATGACAGTACAAAGTTGACCAACATTTGAATTGAAGCAATTGTGTTTGCCCATTTTGTTACTCAGGCATACAGTAGTTGTAAAGGATACTCACTTTTCTAGTATGACAGCCAATAGTCATTTCTGTACATTTCTGAACTGACGACAGATCATTACTTCTTTTTGCCTGAAATAAATATCAAAGATTTCAACTCTTACCGGTCACAAACTGATTTCATTCAGATACTGTAAGATGCTGATGGGAATACAGCTTCAACAGGTTAATCATGCAGTAGTACAATAAAGTCATTCAAGTAAATCTTAGAAAGTATGTTAAGATGCATGATTGTGGACCCGTAGCATGGGTGATCTATGCTGTAAATCTGTCAACCTCTCAACAATGCTAGGATTGTGGCAGGAGGCCTGCATTTGAGCCCCATTGCCCAAGTTAGTATGTGAGTTGAATTTGTTTGATGTGTTGTTCTCTCCTATGCTATGAGGGTTTTTTTCCGAATAGAAAAGTAGAAAAGTGAAGAATTGCCATTTTTAGAATTGGTGTATTTAGTACAACAGCTCTAGAATGACTATAGATACTTTTAAAAATAGTTCTTTATTTTATTCATATCAGGGAACTGTACTGTAATGATTTATTTGATTGACAGTAGTCTACATGGCTGATTATAACCTATTTAGTACAACAGCTCTAGAATGACTAGATACTTTTAAAAATAGTTCTTTATTTCATTCATATCAGGGAACTGTTCTCTAATGGTTTATTTGATTGGCAGTAGTCTAAATGGCTGTTTATAACCTATTGTGACTTTTGTCTTGATCAGCAAGAGTTGGGATGAAAGCAATGGTAAAAGACAGAGATGAATACTGGAGAAGTTGAATTAATTACCTCTCTTAGAGTTTCAAATATCCTTTTTGTATTGGTAAAATAAGGAAAAGAAGCTTGGAAGCCTTTATCTGGAAATATATAATGACAATGAACAGTAAAAATCCATTTATGTGGAAGAATCTTATTTTGCTCTTAAATGACACTTAATGAATATGTTGTTTAAAAGGTAGATGTGGGTAGGTTGACAAATGGTTGGTTGAATTAATCAATTGGATAGATGAATGAATGGATGGGTCCCCCTGGGGAGGTAGGTAGATAGAATTGATAAATGAGTGGATGGTTAAGTGATGAATGGATGGATGAGAGAATGGATGGTATAGATGGATGGGTGGTTGAATGGATATGGTTGGGTATGGTTGGGTATGGTTTGCAGCATGAATGGATAGATGGGTCCGCTGGAGAGGTGGGTAGATGAATGAATGGAAGAATGAGCCACTGGTTAAGTAAAAAATGGATAAATGGATGAGAGAATGGATGGTATACAAGTAGATGGATGGGTAGTTGAATGGATATGGTTGGGTATGGTTGGCAGGATAAATGGGTTCACTGGAGAGGTGGGTAGATGAATGAATGGAAGAATGATGGAGCGACTGGTTAAGTAATGAATGGATCAATGGATGAGAGAATGGATGGCTAAATGGACAGAGGGATGAACACATGGACTTGATAAAATAAGAATAATAGTAGAACTTTATATTTTTAGTATATAGTAGACTCACAGATATTATCTTTTTCATCACTTGATCTGCTTTCTCTCAATGTTTCAAATGCTCTTTCTAGTCCTTCTCTACCATAAATGTTTAATTTAAAAGTCTGAAATAAAATAATGAAATTAATAATAACATAATATAAAACCATTAATTATAATCTATGATGTAATAAACTTGTAGCTTCCCAAAACTCTAAATCAGGAAAAATAAATACCTTTTGAGATACCAGTATATCTTTATGTTGTTTTGGTGTTTTTGGAACTACATTTAAAGTACTAATAAAGAAGAGCATAGAAACACAAGTAAGTTAGTAAATTTGGTATCAATACGTATACTCAACTATGGGGGAGTGATACTTGAAGGATGGTCCTCCGCTGATTACAGTGTTCTTCAATAGCATGCATAGAATTATCGTTGTTATGAAGCAGGTCTGGTTGGACATCAATCAAGGTGTTTTCATTATATTCTATAGGCACATAGTAGCCTTTGATACTGTAACTTTGTGTTTTCCAACAACAGCTCAATGTTTACTGATGATCATTGACGTCAGGAATATATCTTTTCTCATTTAAATTTGCCAACCATAGAACAAAAGATTCATTTGTTTTTTCACGAAGGAAAATACTGTAGTTAGATTCTGTGCATGTTATGCATGCTATTGAGAATTCTTTTCCCCCCAATACAGCCCTGCAGGCCCCCCCCCCCCCCCCCCCCGCTCCAGCCTTGTGGAAGCCGATGACAAGTGCATAAAGCCAATGATACTAATAATACTACATGTACACTGTATAATAAAGCTAATAATACCAATAATACTGATAATACGTACCTAGACAAGTGCTTAAAATGAACATCAAATTCCCTCTGTAAAGCAGTCTTGACTTTACTGTTTGGTAAGTTAGATACAGCATCAGTAAGGTACGATCTCAGCTCCTCGTTATCAATGTCTTCTTGATCTGAGTGCAAGCATAAAATGACAAGTTTAATGAAAATGAAAACTCATAAAACAAAAATATAATAATTTCAAGAGGGAAAACAGTATTTAAACTATCTTGAATTCTATAAAACTATATTCCACGATTAACCATGTAAAATCATGTGCATATTTTTGCTCCACGTGATGGAAATACGCCATTTAAAAACAACCAAGAAATTTCACTTTCCACAAATTTTTGACCAAATAATTATCACAGTACAATTGACGATAATAAAAGTGATGAATCTGACCATCTTTTAACTACCTTCTTTGAAGCGAGAAGCCAAAAGAGAGACGAATTTTTTCGCTTCTTTCGAAGACTTTTTATCCGCCATCTTGAAGTTGATAGAAATCCCATTCTTCCGCGGACTACTACTACCAAAGGAACTCCAACACCATACCTGAAAAAAAACACTTTATTTTTAATTTTAATTTTACTAGTAAAATCGCACGTCTGTCACGTGAAACTACTTCATGAAAGTAGCGAAAGAGATTTTTTGATTCAGTGAGCCTTTTTTCCCCCAGGTTTTTTTTAGAAATGATGAAATCATATCATAAGACCACGCGCAAAATAACGTCATTATAAAGATGGCGCCACAATAATTTGCTAATTTGCTGATTCTAGCATTGTTGGTTGCGATCAATCAATCAATCAATCAATCAATCAATCAATCAATCAATCAATCAATCAATCAATCAATCAATCAATCAATCAATCAATCAATATTTTATTTGATAGAGCAGGTTAATCTAAACAATATTACAAACATTGAGTCGGCAGCCATAGGCTGATGTGGACCTGCTATATAATATTTTAGTAAAATTCTACTACTATACTATTGCAAATCCTGCATTCTGATTGGCTAACGTACTCACTATCTATCAGCCGATAGATAGTGGGTAGAGAAAGCCAGACTTGTTTTGAAAAAATGGCGGCTTTTCCTTCGCGCTTTTGTGAAGTTTAGTTTAGTTTAGTATAGTATAGTTTAGTTGAGATTTTTACTAAAACAATTAGAAGACTCACTCTCGATTTCTATCGGCTTTGATAGTTGACTCGGGGCCGGAGCCCCTCGTCAACTATCAGCCGATAGAAATCTCGAGTTCGTCTTCTAATTGTTAAATATTCTATAACATAATTTAGGTAAAATAAGAAATAAATTACAACAGTACATTAAGTATGGAAATAACTATACCGTCTAAAAGTTTTAAAATTTGAAAAACTGGTGTTTAAAAAATCAAAACAAAATCCAAACATACGGCTACTTGCGACAGCGAAGAATTCAGAGGGAATGGGGTACACCAGAAGACAGGAGAAAATCCCAGAGGCTGAGATTATTCCCATGATGATGTTCACTGATTCTGTGCGCAGGACTGCTTAAAAAAGCTAAGCTTTTAGCATTACGAAGAATGCACGTTCAACTCGCCGATCGTGAACGCGAGGAAGAGCACAGGTAGCCCAAGCTGGGTTTCTATGGTGTTTAAATACTTTTTTAAAATTTTTGTTCTTTTCAGCATTTCGGACGATTTTATGTTAAATCTCGGGATTTTAGAATTAGCCGCCCTCACTGATTTCATCTCATATTTCTTATCGGTTTAGTATAAAAGGGTCATAAAAAGCACGATCATAAGCATATAGTTCTGAGAAAGGTTTATTTATTTTCTATACCTTTGGGTACCTTGTGTGCCCAGGACTTGCTTGATGTGATTTTAGGTGGTAAACATTCAACGTCAAACTCGTAATCATTCGATTTGAAATGACCTATACGATCGCTTTGTTTGTTCTAAGCCATTGTAGTAGGGTGGCTTAGCGACAAAAAAGGGCCGTTTTGTGCACTTTTGAGTACAAGCACCAAACTTGGCACAGATGTTCCTTGGGTCACGCCAAACAGATTCAGAAGGGGTGCCAAAAAATCGGACACTCCGTGGGGGAGGGGAGGGTCAATTTTGTCAAAGCACCATAATTTCTCAAGACAAAAGGAAAAAGAAACAGGAAAATATTTATTTTGCTTAGTAAAGTTAGGTTAAAATATTTTAACAAGATATTGGTTAATTTTATGGTATTTTATCGAAGGAAGGGGAGGGGTATGGGCGCCAACCAAGCCAGTACGTAGGGGGGAGGAGGCAGGTGGGATATACTTATTTTTAAATAAACCCTATTTTGCCACATTCTTATTTAAATAATACTCTATCGATTGAATGTTGTGCTTGTTAACATTCGAGTTGAGATATCGAAGAGTTGGAGAAGAGCTCCCTTGAGATTTTGGCAGGACACGACATGTAGCAGGCTGTATGAAAGCAGGTTTGAATGACCGATTGCTATTAAACACTTTGGAATTTATCCTAACTTCGATTTAGAAAACCTTGTAAGCTGTTTTATATATATCCTTATTTGAAGAAAGGTGATGTTTCTTCCAGGCTCGGATACGGTGTACAGGCACACTCTATTACGGTGTACAGTCTGTTTTTTAATAACCCGGCCTTAACCTGAGCTTGTGGATCGCCTTTGGCACGGAAAAACATTTTCTGATGATCAACACCACTTTGCGAAGCCTTGGGACCTAGAGAAGTGATGACGCTTCCACTATTCTATGCAATCACCGGCTGCGATACCACATCGTCCTTCAAAGGAAGAGTGGAAAGTCTGTGTGGGATGCTTGGAATGAAGCTTTTCTGACAATACATCGCTTTACTCTGTGGCATTTACTGGTCATTGAGTGATTTGTTGTTATTTATGACAAAATAGTTCTGAAAGCAAGGTTAAAGCCACAGGAAGAGAGAGCTTCACCAAAAAGGGTAGCAACTTTAAAGTATTCCACCAACGCAGATATGTTTGAGTTTGATATAGAGTATGAATTCTTCATAGCCAGGTTTCTACACAGCTCAGTTTTCCCAGTCTCTATCTACTGGTTCCTTTTCCCCCTCGCTTTTTCAGGACGATCAATTCTACATCACTATAACAGAGCAGCGTGTACCAGACGACCATCTAGATGACTTTAGAAAACCAGCAGAGGATTCCTGCACCCAACGGGTTCGGCTACATGGGAGATGAGAAACAACCGCTGGCAGCCAGTTTGAGCAAGACTCGATCCCAGAAGCGTCTAAAGCCTGCAGTGAATTGCTGAAGTGCGGATGCAAGACTGGATGTTCCAGCTATCCGTTGCAAATGCTTAAAGGCAAACATTCCCTGCACAGAGCTTTGCAACCGTACTGAAGTTTGCCAGAATTCCGACACTTAGGAATATAGTGCTAGAATTATATTGTTTAGGACTTTCGAGCGAGGGCCAAAAGCATTTAGCTTAGAAATCAATGTGATCAGATCTTGGCTATTTTTTAGAGCCTGATTAAGTAAATTGAGTTATGTTGATCAAGATATGACTCTAATGTATAGCCTAATTTACTGATGGAATGATCCTTATCAAGAAGAACTTGAACAATGTCTCGCAACTATACTCCCTACTTGCCAAACCGTGACTTCCCTTGATATTCAGAAATATTTTCTATCATTTTCGTATTGTAAATAATATTTGAACACATATTGGTTTGATTGGCAGATCAAAATTTTACCAGTTATCTCTATATTTCTGCTATTTGTCATAACTGCACAACGGCCTCATGGTTTCGTGAAAACCACAAATTAAGAGAACTTTTCGATATCTTCATGATAAGCTCGACATTCAATCGGGAGAGTATTAATTAACTGTAGACATTTTGCAAAATAGTTTCATAAGGGTTTATTTAAAAATAAGTACATCCCATCCGTCCCCTCCCCCCTAAGTACTGGCTTGGTTGGTGCCCATACCCTCCCCTCCCATATAAAATACCATAAAATTAACCAATATCTTGTTAAAATGTTTTAAACTAACTTTACTTAGTAGGATAAATATTTTCCTGTCTCTTTTTCCTTTTGTCTTGAGAAATTATGGTGCTTTGACAAAATTGACCCTCCCCTCCCCCCTGAGTGTCCGATTTTTTGGCACCCCTTCTGAATCTGTTTGGCATGACCCAAGGAACATCTGTGCCAAGTTTGATGCTTGTACTCAAAAGTGCACAAAAAAATCATTAAGCCACCCTACTACACTATCAGCTCGTCTGACTTCTACAAGTTCTTGGAGTCAGCTTTCATCAAAGCTTTGTTTTTCACTCGTTTTGTAGTTTGTCTCTCGTTCTGTAGTTTGTCTCAGTATATTTTTTTGTATCTGAGATCTGGTAAGATCTAGTTTGATCATAGCTAGGTAGTTTATAGATTATCTTAGTCTATTTTGACTAGTTTGTTTAGATCTACGATTCTCATACAGTAGTTTGCTCATAGATTCTCAAAGATAGCTCATAGATTCTCAGACTTCTCTCTTTGAGTATGTGGACCCGGCAACCTGTTCCAAAATCGCTCAATAACATCTTTTAGTTTGTGTCTATCACGTACGGCGTGTGTGTTTGTAAGTAGTTTAAGCGTAGCGTTAAAAAACCTAAAGACAAAAGTACGCAACGTGCCTACAGACAAAATAGTACTTCACGAACCCTGAACGAATAAATTTCAACACAACACTAAAAGCTATAAATACATCGTCCTCGATGTCGTGTGGCAACTTCATTGGACATTGGACATTGTTTACAAGTTCTCGACCAATCATGTCGTGTGAAATTATGGTCTACCTGACGCAGGAAAAACGGATCTCATTTTAAGACTGGTTTGCTACCATAGCAACCCAGCAATTACCGTATCTTTATAAATTATCGAACATCAACTCGACCATTTCGGCGTCAACGCTAGCTTTGAAACAAGCAAAAATATTGTCAGCGATTTTTGTTGATCACCGTTTGACTCAAAACTAATATTAACTTCCTGTGAAAGGCTACGTTTCTTTCAAGACACTATTTAAATCTGTATGTAAGGACCTTGAGAGCCAAAGTTTATACTTGGGTTATTGACAACGAGTTATCGGCATTACGAAACAGCGTCTCTTGATTTGATCCTAGAACAATACAAATTCGTTTTTCTCGTTTTTCTCGGAAATGGGAGCGATATTTCAACAAATTAAATATTCCGTGGTATGTTTCGCATATAGGCATACCTAATACCAAAATATAAGCGAAATCGAAGTTTTGGCTGTTGCCGGCGTATGTTCGATTTTTACTGACATCCCCTCTAAACGTTGTGGATGTTCCTTAAAGTTAAACTGTATCTTGAAAGTGGGACCTTCGTCAAAGCGTCATTTGGCACGCCTCGGTTAACTGAAGCGTGTTTATGAAGATTATTAAACAAGAATGAAACAGCATAATAAGAAATATGTAAGAGTAATTTTCACTCTCAAACAATTTTCTGGAACTTTTTCACCATCAAAAGTAATGAAAACCTCAAGCCGTTCTAAATCCATGAGCCAATCCGCCCGATTCCTTACCCCACTCTCAAGACCACTATATTAACTCAAACTTCAATGTAAATCATTTCGAAATCCTTTAAAAATTGTAAAGAAGGCATAAGTTTCTTTTTACTTCAACTTCTATGGCCATAAAGTTACTAAATACATACACAATGTACTTAGTAAAAACGACGCTAACTTTGTCAATGCACTACACGTTCCGCCCATTTTTTGGCTATACTGCCCACGCTTGGGTTATATTGACAACGAGTTATCGGCATTACGAAACAGCGTCTCTTGATTTGATCCTAGAACAATACACGATTCAGTTTTAATAAGAAGTATAAAAGCCAGGTGCACAAACTGGTCTTAGCTATTCTGAAGCAAAGTACTCAAAATAACGAAATATCAACGAAACTTAACTATGTCTGATCTATGCCTGAAATGTCACATGCCCGTCACTTCAAGACAACAAGCACTCCAGTGCGATATCGGTACATTATGAGACAACTTCTAGCATTACCATTCCCACCAGCCACACCTGGCAGAAATCGAGCGAGTCTTCAATAGATTGATGCAAAAAGCAACAACAAGACCTCTGAAAGACCTCGTGGCATACATTAATGACCAGTGGGTGACCATTTTTCCGAAGAATGGAGCGTGTACGGTCAGGCCATCCGTATCAACAATGATGCGGAAAAGTGGCACAATGGCCTGAACCGTCGCGCTTCAGGGAGAGTCCACATTCCCTTTTATCTACTGATCCAAATATTGAAGAAAGAAACAGATCTGGTAAATGTCCTGATGAGGTTAGTGGCTGACCGAAAACTAATTATATAAAGAGGCTACAGAGAAAGAAATGTCGAGAGCTCCAGTTCAAATTAATGTCAAAGTGTTTTTGATCTATTGAGAGCCTGTTCTCATTTGTACGGTCTTGTACGTGGACACTATAGAGTTGTTTTTAGCTTTAAACCCGTGAAAGAAAACATATCGAAGTAATATTCTTAATAGTAGAATCTATTTCTTTTTTCTCCTTCATTATTTCTATTTGACAGTACAATCCTCTCAAACTATAAAGAGGGGATGTCAGCAAAAATCGAACATACGCCGGCAACAGCCAAAAGTTCGATTTCGCTCATATTTTGGTATTAGGTATGCCTATATGCGAGATATACCACGGTATCTTTGATTTGTCGAAATATCGCTTCATTTCAGAGAAAAACGAGAAAAACGAATTTGTCAATAACTGACCCTAATTGGAGAGAGCCAAAACATACTCCAACTTCGGGGGGCTCGCGTGCTTTTGCAAAAATATCTACATGTTTAATTCTTAAAAAAGTGTTTCATATGATATTTTAACTTTAAAAAGCTGAAATTTCATTGTCTTCTAATAAATTCATAACGGTGAAAAAAACTATTTACCAGGGTACTTTGACACCTTGTGAAAAGTAAAGAATTTTCTAAAAAACAATTTCGCCATGTGCTAAATAAAATAAAAGGCCGATATTAAGAAAATGAAAAGTCGAAATAATATTCTAATCGTGATTAAAAGCATTTTTTGGGGTTTTTAATTCTACGAAGAGAAATAAAAATTTTAAATTTGGAGAAATTTGTTATACTTGGCGAGACTTTTAATGTTGACTGTTTTAAAATATATTTAACAGCCCGTGGTAAACACATTTTTCTTTTTATTTCATTTCTTTTAAAGCGTATAGGTCCATAATTACTGTCCGTAAAAACCCTTGATGGTCCAGTAAAGCTGAAACTGAAACTGAAACTACATCAAGTTGTAACTCTCCACTTCCAAAAAGCAGCGTTCTAAATCTGTAACACTCAACGATGCTCAACGACTTCTACGCCTACTAACCTACAAGCTACACAACTAACTTTCGCCTAAGTGAATTAAAGGCTTGTTTTCAGCCGAAAAGGTAAGAATTTTGTATCTTAAACTTTTCAAATTCACACGATTAAAATGTGCTCGATGTGAATGTGAGGTGATAGGAACTCAATAAGCACATGTGTCTACTGTTTGGTTAGCGACTGCAAAGTTAATTGTACGTATAGGGTCTATAGTGAACAAATGCTATGTTTCATCTACGTTAGAAGCTCGCCTCTCACCATTGCGATGCGGATTCGACTCATGTATTACTAAGAACCACTATGTTTTTTTTAAATGAGACTTTTGTGAGTTTGTATGAGAATGTTTTTCAAGAGTTGCCGCCATTAGAGCAATTCTGAGTGAGAAAACCTTTGTTTGTTTGTGGCTTAGGGCAGTCTCTGAATGGGTTGCTCTGAATGTGCACATAACATTATCAGTCGCATAAAATAGATAAAAGCTAGAAGAATGTTTTTTTAGTTATTCTTGTTTAATCTCTTAATGTTGTGGATGTAGTCTTCAAAGTCTGACCTTCGTGACCTATACAATTTTTTCCTGAATTCGATGTCTTTTAACTAAAACTAGTACATATCGGGAAAAAAAAAAAACCATCGGTTTGTTTTCGAGAAAATCGTGAAACATCATCTAAAAAAGACTTGACATTCGCACGTAATTTCGACTGTTTTTCAAGTTGAAAATATCAAAACTTAGCATTTTTCTTGAACTTTGTGACATTAAACTTTTTTTCAAGGAAGTTTATTTACTTTAGTACCTCTGAAAGCCTCTGTTTTTCATATTGCAGCCACCAGAATTAAACTAGACGTAATACTTTGAGAAGCGTTGTTTTCGTTCTAGACTCGCTGGGGAGTGCCGTGTTCAAGCTAACATAGCGCAAAATCTATGTCGATGACCCCCGATTTTTGTTGTTGTTCTGTTTTGTCCATCTCAAAAACTATTTATATGCAAAATTACAGGAAAATCTATCGGTTAAATTTGCGCGAGCCCATTGCCTTAAGCGTAGCGTTAAAAAACCTAAAGACAAAAGTACGCAACGTGCCTACAGACAAAATAGTACTTCACGAACCCTGAACGAATAAATTTATAGTGACACAACACTAAAAGCTATAAATACATCGTTCTCGATGTCGTGTGGCAACTTCATTGGACATTGGACATTGTTTACAAGTTCTCGACCAATCATGTCGTATGAAATTATGGTCTACCTGACCACGGAAAAAACGGATCTCATTTTAAGACTGGTTTGCTACCATAGCAACCCAGCAAATACCGTATCTTTATAAATTATCGAACATCAACTCGACCATTTCGGCGTCAACGCTAGCCTTGAAACAAGCAAAAATATTGTTAGCGATTTTTGTTGATTACTGTTTGACTCAAAACTAATATTAACTTCCTGTGAAAGGCTACGTTTCTTTCAAGACACTATTTAAATCTGTATGTAAGGACCTTGAGAGCCAAAGTTTATGGACTGAAATTTACGGTGAAAATTATCGCGTAAGGTAAGAGAAATTGATTTAGTTTTCCCAAGCCGTCAAGGGTACGTGTGGTTTTTGTAACGACGGTTGAAACCCGTAACCGAAATGGTTGGTTCATATCATATCGGATTGGGAATGGCTTCGAAAAAAATTGGCTTTTGAAACTGTTAGCTTTGAATTCCGAAAGGGAGATCGATTGTGTGGTTGTATCAGATATTGGACTAAGGTTCTGTGAAAGAATTTCGGCTTGATGTGTAATTTTGGCTGAACTAGAGGCGAATTATTGACCCTTATCGAGGGTTCGAGCGGCCTGAAGTGTGCTACCTTCCCAATTTTTAAGTACGAGGGATACTCCACCACAATACTCGCTCAATATTGCTGCAAATGACCTAGAACTTCACCGAGACTCAAAGCAAAACACGAAACACAAGTAGGGACATTTATTTGTGTGATTTACTGATTTTTAATTTTTTTCGAAAAATCGCCATACATTGCCTTATAAGTTCGATAGGAAACCACAGAAACCCAGCTTGGGATACCTGTGGCCTCGGTTAACTGAAGCTTGTTTATGAAACCTCTTCAAATTTTGTAGCGTGTTTATGAAACCTCTTCAAATGTTGTAGGTTTGAAGAACAATTTACTTAGTTAAAACGACGCTAACTTTGTCAATGCACTACACGTTCCGCCCATTTATTGGCTATACTGCCCACACTTGGGTTATTGACAACGAGTTATCGGCATTACGAAACAGCGTCTCTTGATTTGATCCTAGAACAATACAAATTCGTTTTTCTCGTTTTTCTCGGAAATGGGAGCGATATTTCAACAAATTAAATATACCGTGGTATGTTTCGCATATAGGCATACCTAATACCAAAATATAAGCGAAATCGAAGTTTTGGCTGTTGCCGGCGTATGTTCGATTTTTACTGACATCCCCTCTAAACGTTGTGGATGTTCCTTAAAGTTAAACTGAATCTTGAAAGTGGGACCTTCGTCAAAGCGTCATTTGGCACGCCTCGGTTAACTGAAGCGTGTTTATGAAGATTATTAAACAAGAATGAAACAGCATAATAAGAAATATGTAAGAGTAATTTTCACTCTCAAACAATTTTCTGGAACTTTTTCACCATCAAAAGTAATGAAAACCTCAAGCCGTTCTAAATCCATGAGCCAATCCGCCCGATTCCTTACCCCACTCTCAAGACCACTATATTAACTCAAACTTCAATGTAAATCATTTCGAAATCCTTTAAAAATTGTAAAGAAGGCATAAGTTTCTTTTTAATTCAACTTCTATGGCCATAAAGTTACTAAATACATACACAATGTACTTAGTAAAAACGACGCTAACTTTGTCAATGCACTACACGTTCCGCCCATTTTTTGGCTATACTGCCCACGCTTGGGTTAATGACAACGAGTTATCGGCATTACGAAACAGCGTCTATTGATTTGATCCTAGAACAATACACGATTCAGTTTTAATAAGAAGTATAAAAGCCAGGTGCACAAACTGGTCTTAGCTATTCTGAAGCAAAGTACTCAAAATAACGAAATATCAACGAAACTTAACTATGTCTGATCTATGCCTGAAATGTCACATGCCCGTCACTTCAAGACAACAAGCACTCCAGTGCGATATCGGTACATTATGAGACAACTTCTAGCATTACCATTCCCACCAGCCACACCTGGCAGAAATCGAGCGAGTCTTCAATAGATTGATGCAAAAAGCAACAACAAGACCTCTGAAAGACCTCGTGGCATACATTAATGACCAGTGGGTGACCATTTTTCCGAAGAATGGAGCGTGTACGGTCAGGCCATCCGTATCAACAATGATGCGGAAAAGTGGCACAATGGCCTGAACCGTCGCGCTTCAGGGAGAGTCCACATTCCCTTTTATCTACTGATCCAAATATTGAAGAAAGAAACAGATCTGGTAAATGTCCTGATGAGGTTAGTGGCTGACCGAAAACTAATTATATAAAGAGGCTACAGAGAAAGAAATGTCGAGAGCTCCAGTTCAAATTAATGTCAAAGTGTTTTTGATCTATTGAGAGCCTGTTCTCATTTGTACGGTCTTGTACGTGGACACTATAGAGTTGTTTTTAGCTTTAAACCCGTGAAAGAAAACATATCGAAGTAATATTCTTAATAGTAGAATCTATTTCTTTTTTCTCCTTCATTATTTCTATTTGACAGTACAATCCTCTCAAACTATAAAGAGGGGATGTCAGCAAAAATCGAACATACGCCGGCAACAGCCAAAAGTTCGATTTCGCTCATATTTTGGTATTAGGTATGCCTATATGCGAGATATACCACGGTATCTTTGATTTGTCGAAATATCGCTTCATTTCAGAGAAAAACGAGAAAAACGAATTTGTCAATAACTGACCCTAATTGGAGAGAGCCAAAACATACTCCAACTTCGGGGGGCTCGCGTGCCTTTGCAAAAATATCTTCATGTTTAATTCTTAAAAAAGTGTTTCATATGATATTTTAACTTTAAAAAGCTGAAATTTCATTGTCTTCTAATAAATTTATAACGATGAAAAAAACTATTTACCAGGGTACTTTGACACCTTGTGAAAAGTAAAGAATTTTCTAAAAAACAATTTCGCCATGTGCTAAATAAAATAAAAGGCCGATATTAAGAAAATGAAAAGTCGAAATAATATTCTAATCGTGATTAAAAGCATTTTGGGGGTTTTTAATTCTACGAAGAGAAATAAAAATTTTAAATTTGGAGAAATTTGTTATACTTGGCGAGACTTTTAATGTTGACTGTTTTAAAATATATTTAACAGCCCGTGGTAAACACATTTTTCTTTTTATTTCATTTCTTTTAAAGCGTATAGGTCCATAATTACTGTCCGTAAAACCCCTTGATGGTACAGTAAAGCTGAAACTGAAACTGAAACTACATCAAGTTGTAACTCTCCACTTCCAAAAAGCAGCGTTCTAAATCTGTAACACTCAACGATGCTCAACGACTTCTACGCCTACTAACCTACAAGCTACACAACCAGCCTTCGCCTAAGCCTGAGTGAATTAAAGGCTTGTTTTTAGCCGAAAAGGTAAGAATTTTGTATCTTAAACTTTTCAAATTCACACGATTAAAATGTGCTCGATGTGAATGTGAGGTGATAGGAACTCAATAAGCACATGTGTCTACTGTTTGGTTAGCGACTGTAAAGTTAATTGTACGTAGGGTTTATATTGAACAACTGTTTTATGTTTCGTCTACGTTAGAGGCTCGCCTCTCACCATTGCGATGCGGATTCGACTCATGTATTACTAAGAACCACTATGTTTTTTTTAAATTAAACTTTTGTGAGTTTGTGTGAGAATGTTTTTCAAGAGTTGCCGCCATTAGAGCAATTCTGAGTGAGAAAACCTTTGTTTGTTTGTGGCTTAGGGCAGTCTCTGAATGGGTTGCTCTGAATGTGCACATAATATTATCAGTCCCATAAAATAGATAAAAGCTAGAAGAATGTTTTTTTAGTTATTCTTGTTTAATCTCTTAATGTTGTGGATGTAGTCTTCAAAGTCTGACCTTCGTCAAAGCGTCATTTTTCACGCCTCGGTTAACTGAAGCTTGTTTATGAAACCTCTTCAAATTTTGTAGCGTGTTTATGAAACCTCTTCAAATGTTGTAGGTTTGAAGAACAATTTACTTAGTTAAAACGACGCTAACTTTGTCAATGCACTACACGTTCCGCCCATTTATTGGCTACACTGCCCACACTTGGGTTATTGACAACGAGTTATCGGCATTACGAAACAGCGTCTCTTGATTTGATCCTATAGAACAATACAAATTCGTTTTTCTCGTTTTTCTCGTTGTTCTCGGAAATGGAGCGATATTTCGACAAATTAAATATACCGTGGTATGTTTCGCATATAGGCATACCTTATAACGAAATATGAGCGAAATCGAAGTTTTGGCTGTTGCCGGCGTATGTTCGATTTTTACTGACATCCCCTCTAAAAGCGTATAGGTCCATAATTACTGTTCGTAAAAATACCTGATGGTCCAGTAAAGCCTACTTCTATAAAAGCTGAAACGTAGAAGGATATTTCCAGTAGATTTCGCCTTTAGTAAATGCGAACGTGATATGTACAGCCGTGACTCCATGTCGACATCAAAGGCCACACCTAATTCTTTGTAGAATGCCGCGTCTCCCAACGGGTTGCGGTAAAAGGCTGAAACTGAAAGAGCTGAAAGAGCTGAAAAAATCTGAAATTTTCGTACACTATTTTCAAATCATAAAAACAATCTAAAAATATGTGAATTCTTAGTGCCCTAAATGTCCGTACAATGAAAAATAAATGTCAGCATAAAAACGCAATGAAATCATGGCTAAATATCGGTAAGTTTAGACAAATTCAACCTTTCAATTTATGGTAGACAATAAATGCTAGATTAAAACAGCTCATTTTGAGGGCACATTGTCTGCGCTGACATGATGATCGCTAATAAAGGTCAACGTAACGGAATCTCTTAGACTAAATGTTTACTGAAGTGAAGAAACCCTCCCTAAAAGTTGCGCAAAAAATGCATTGTTTAGTACACAAAAGTTTAGGAGTGCTCGTCTTCTCAACTAAATTATACATTGTATACAAAATGATTATTTTGAAAATACGAAGAGGAATATGTTCAACAAGTAAACAATGTTATAACTTGGTTTTCAAACCTAATTGATTCTATTTTATTTCGTTTATTTGACATATCGCATATTAAACATAATGAAATTTATTACAAAAAAATAGCTAGTAGTTCAATGTACGAAGCCTTTTCTATGTGATAGTAACTACCCAAAAGCAACGCGCTCGCGCACAGGCACTCATCTAAGGCAATTGACGCTATTAAAACTTTAACATTTGTACTATTTCCCTTGACAAAGCGATTGTTTTTTATTTATTTATTTATTTTTTATTTATTTTTTTATTAAATTAATTTATTTTAAATTACAAAAATTACAGAAATTACAGACACGACGTACAAAAAAAAAAAAAAATAAATAAATTACAAACAAAACTAACAAAAATATAAAATAAAATATTTGAGAAAAAAAAAAAAAGTAAGAAGCTGCGCCCCAAAAATTAGTTTTTTTTTATTTTCAAACGTGTTTAGTTATTTCTCTAGGTCAAGGAAAAGCCATTTTATCATAGGCTTCCATTTTTTTTACAATATTTTTATCTTCGTTTTTTTTCAGTACAATATGTAGATTTTAGCAAAACAAGAAACCATATAGTGAAGGTGTAGTCTCCTTGTTTTTACAAATCCATATATAGTAACGTGCATGTAAAAATATGTAATTGATTTGTATTTTATAGTTTGAGTTATCTGGAAATAGGCCCAAAATATTTTCTGCCTTTAAAACATAATTAAAGGGAATTATATTACAACTTTGCAAGGACAACTTTAGACTAGACCAAAAAGCTTGGGTTACATTGCATTTCCAAAATAAATGAAACAGAGTCTCTGGTTCTTGTTCACAGAAACTACAGTTTTCATTTTCTACTATCTTAACTATTTTTAAAAAGTGTTTGGTTGGCAATCGCCTATGTAATAATTTGAATTGAAAGACATTAATTCTAACGAATTAGCCTCTAAATATTTTTTGATCCAGACTGCCTTTAAGGCTTTATTGAAGATTTCCAGGTCAAGCATTTTAAGTCCTCCATCTTTATAGTCTGCTATCATCACATTACGTTTTACTTTATCTCCTTTTCCGTTCCAAAGGAAATTATAAAAAATTTGGTTGATTTCCTGAATTATATCAGGACATGTTGGTAGAGGCGATAAAATATACACTAGTTGAGAAGCAGCTAGACTCTTTATAACAAGAATTTTTCCTAATAAAGTCAGTCTACGGTATGCCCAGGTGCTTAAAATGCTTCTTATTTTTTGTAACTTGTCTTTATAATTACTTTTTATAACGTCATTTGCTTTGGCTGATACCTTAATCCCCAAAAACTTTACCCATTCAGGCCATTTAAAATTTTTAATTTCATTAGGTTTATCTTGTCTATTTATATTTGATCCCATCCATAATGCTTCAGATTTTTTGTATTTAATCTGAGACCAGAAATTTTTTCCCAAAATCACGTAAAATTTCCATCAATGTTGCAATAGACCCAGTATATCCATCTATGATCATTGTTGTATCATCGGCGTATTGGCTAATTTTAATCTCTTTGTTTAGAACATAAATACCTTTGATCTTTTCTTCCTGTCTTATTGTAATAGCTAGTGTTTCAACAACCAAAAGAAAAAGATAAGGTGAAAGTGGGCATCCTTGTCGAACTCCTCTCTCCAAATAAAACAAATTGCTAGCCCAGCCGTTATTGGTAATACAGCATTCTGGAATAAAAGATTTTAACCCACTTAATAAAAGAGGGTCCAAAACCGAATTTTTGAAGTGTTTTCTCCATAAAAGACCACTCTACTGTGTCGAAAGCTTTTTCGAAATCTAAGAAAAGTAATAACCCGGGTGCGTTTTTATTTGCCATATAGCTTATAACACTATCTATATTAGTCGGATGTTTTCATTAATATTTCTGCCTTTTATAAAACCTGTCTGATCAGATTCGATTAGTTTTGGCAGTAAGTTTTTGAGTCGATTTGCTATCACCGTTGCAGCACCTTTGCAACAGAGTAAGAGGGCGCCAATTTTTCACATCTTGAAGGTTGGCGTCTTTTTTAGGAATGAGTTTAATGCACCCTCTTCTCTGGGACAGGGAAAGTTCTGATGCCAAATACGAGTCATTTATTGATGATAACAGATAAGAACTAATATCAATCCAAAAAAGTTTGTAAAATTCAGCTGGGATTCCATCTAAACCAGGGGTTTTCTCATTTGCCATTGTTGCTTAAGAGCCTCTAAGGCTTCGACTTCTGAGATAACTCCTTCACTGCTAGACATCTCCCCTTCTGTTAATCTAACATTAACCGATTCTATAAAAACATTTGATTGGTCTATGTGCGTATTCATTGGTAGTCGATTTGTAGAGTTCCTCGTAATAATTTTCGCACTCTTTTAAAATTTCTTGATTTGAAGAAACTATCTTATTTGCGTCGACTTTCAGCTGTCCGATGGTATTCTGTTTGCAGTGTCGTTTTTCTAGACTTAAAAAGAACTTTGTATTCTTTTCACCTTCATTAAACCATTTTGTTTTGGATCTCAAAATTGCGCCTTTGGTCTGATATTCAATTATTTTTTCCAGTTCTTGTTGTTTCTGCCATAATTGATGCACTAAAAATTCCCGAGATTCATTTATTAGAGGTGAAATGTCAAGTTCTTTTTGAAGTTTAGATATTTCAGTTTCGATGGTTTTTTGTATATTTCTCAAATTTGTCTTCTTTTTCTTAGAGTATCTTATAGAAGTCTGTCTTATTTTCATTTTTAGATATTCCCAGAAATTTCTTCGATCGAGAGATGGTTCTTCCATACGTGTGTCTTTGATCAGTTTTTAAATTTCATCTACGTATTCCTTTTCCTTCAAAAGTGAAATGTTAAGCTTCCAAAAACCGGGTCCTCTCTGATTTTGGTTGATAGCGATATCGATTTGAATAGAAGAGTGGTCGCTTTTATATCCTGGCAAAATATCGACATATGAGATGTTTGGCATTAGTGCTTGGCTGGCCAGAAAGAAATCTAGCTGGCATTGTATAGGGCTCGGGCGGTTCCTTTGCCATGTAAATCTAGTTTCTTCTGGATTTAAGAGTCTCCATGGATCTATCAATTCAAGTTCTTCCATAAAATTTTGAATAATTTCTAATGCATTTGAATGTGTTCTTTTAAGTCCGCCGTTTTTGTCTTTGTTTACGTCTAGGATTAAATTGAAATCTCCACCTATTATGACTTCGTCACATGAAAATTCTGTAAGATGTTCAAAGAAATTTGTAGAAAATGAAGGGCTATCATTGTTTGGACCATAAACATTAGCAAGAGTTAAATTTCTTCCTTCTGTTGTTATATCACAGATTACAAATCGCCCATTCGGATCCGCAAAAGTTTTATTCAATTGAAAATTAAAGTTGTTGTTAAAAAGAATCATAACTCCGCAACTTGACTTGGAAAGGGAGCTGCCTACGATTTCATAGCCCCATTCAGCTTTCCAAATAGGGATCTCTTTTTCAATACTGTGAGTATCTTGCAACATATACACGGATAGCTTCTTTTTTCTAAGCCAATTAAAAGTTTCTTTCCTTTTTAACTTATTCCCTAAGCCTCTGACGTTAAGCGAAAGTATTTTTAAAGACATTGTTTTATCTATTTAATGACATGTTGTTTAAATTTCACCCTAATGTGAAAATGAAAGGAGAATGGAATGCAGCTTGTTTTGTAAAAAAAATAACGATTTAGCAATAGTGTTTTGGATATCCGTACCATTAGTATCCAGAGCAAAAAGTGAGCTATAGGTCAATGTAAATTATGAAATAATATATTAACGATAAACTGCTATCATATCTATAACTTGTATAGTATTGAGAAAACAATAATATCAATAGTTTTATGATAATTAATATGTCAATGATTGTTCATTTTCGTGGCATTATAATTTTTTTACTGTAGCTTAAGATGCTGTGTATAGTACCCCATCAATGAACAGCTTATCTGGTTCCGTTTTACTAAAATAAGCCTTCTTTCCGCTTTTTTTAGCCTCTCTCATCACGTTTATCTGTCCCATTCGTCGTTCGAGGATCGCTTTTGGGAAATCTTGATAATTAATGATGTACTTTGTGTTCTTTAGATTTTTGGCGTTTTGCAGAATACACTCAACGTCTGTGTACCTCAAAAATCTAGCAATTATTGTACGTGGTTTACCTGGTTTGCCTCTTGGTTGTCTGTGAACCCGCTGTAATTCAATTTCTTTTGCGTCGTAGATTTTAACTTCGCTCTCCAGAAAATTAAGTAGCACTTCTTTTGTGTTTTTGCATACCCACGTGCTCTGGTATACCAACAAATTTCAAATTCTCTCTGCGAGAGTACGCTTCTAAGTATTCAACTTTTGCTTGTAGTATGTTTATTTCTGTTATATCTGCTTTTGCATATTGTAAGTGTGACATATCCATTTGTGCTTGTGTCTTCCACCTTTGAATATTTTCGACATCTTTATTCAAAGAGTTTATACCTTCATCCATCGTAGTTATCGAGCTTTGTATCTCTTTGTGTTTCTTATGGAGTAATATGACCTCTGTATTAAGTTTAGATATTTCGCCTTCAACCTTCTGAAGAGAGCCCACAACTCCATCTATTTTCGTCTCAATATCAGTAGTATACCCCCCCCCCCAGATAACCGACTCAGGAATGTGCATTCTTGAGGGTAACTTAAAAATGTAGGACTTCACATTCTTGAGTGTAGCTTGGGAATGTAGGGAAGAGAACGAAAGAGAATTTTGGTCTGATAATCTTGATTATTGAATAGATTATTGTTATTGTAAATTCATCGCTCGAATGAAGACTGTATTGTTTAAAATTTCTATACCACCTGAAGATTGTATTGTTTAAAATTTCTATACCACCTGAAGATTGTATTGTTTAAAATTTCTATACCACCTGAAGATTGTATTGTTTAAAATTTCTATACCACCTGAAGATTGTATTGTTTAAAATTTCTATACCACCTGAAGATTGTATTGTTTAAAATTTCTATACCACCCGAAGATTGTATTGTTTAAAATTTAAAGAAATTTAGACATGACACACTCTTGCTCACTCGAAGAGATTATTGTTATCGTACATTCATTTGTACATTCATCGCCACCTCGAGAATGTTTTTGCTTAACATTTCTACACCTCTTGAAGATTGTATTGTTTTAATTAGCCCACGATAAATTCTTGAGTGTACTTTGCGAATGAAGTTGGCGGACCAGAATGTAGGCTAGAGATCAAAGTATAAATTCCAAACTTGAGAGAAAAGATATAAAAACTGAGTTACAAGAGTTCACACTGCCTCACTTGCATTCAGATAATTCAGAGTAAGAACAGCATGGCATCTGAAAAAGCAGTAAAATTAGGAGACCGTGGATACGTTATTTTTGTGAAAGAATTTCGAAGCGAGTAAAAAAAATATATGTTCGTAAGCGAAAGCAAGATCTATTAAGCGGGAAAACTGTCATAACTAATTCAGGAATGTCTTTGACGTTGGATGAATGGACATCACTGAAGTCGGCAATTAAAGCAGTAATAATAATAATTATAATAATATAATAATATAACATAATAATATAATAATAATAATTAATAGGCACTCGACCTTCTCGTACAATTTGGAATTAATAGGCACTCGTAATGTTTTGAAAGTTATTTAATTGCACTCGCCTAAAGGCTCGTGCAATTACAAGAACTTTCAAAACATTACTCGTACCTATTAATTTCCAAATTGTACTCGAGGTCGTGCGATTTCCTATATACAAACTCTAAACTTTATGATACAATATCTCCCGGATTTTGACTGGATTTTCCAACAATTGGTATGCCGAGGTAGAAAAAATCCTAACAAGTCCAACACTTAAAATTCTAGCTGGTAAATGAATGAAAAGTTTCGAGGATCTTCCAGTTTGTGAAAACTCGACGTGAATAATTCAACTCAATATATATGACTATAGCTGGGTATGCTTAAGCCGTTTTGATCACAACTGTCTATTAGGAAAGACTGTCGCCGGCCGAAAGATTGATTTACCATGTGCCGCATATTTTCTAAACTAGAGACTTCAAAATCAACACATTTTTTTATCTCAATTCTTTTCAAGTCAACATTAAAAACCCTAAAATTTAAGGTAAGCTCCATGTACCTGTAAGGACTATATTGGTAATCAGTAAAAACAGTTTTAACGCCTTTTCAAACTCTGTTGCTTTGAGAAAATAGTATCGGAGCTTCAACTGCATGTTAAGCTTTTTGAAAGGTTTTCTCAATTCTTCGTATTTAGGTCTTACAAATACCACTTTCGAAAGACTGCTCTAGATGGAACTTTACTCAATAGATTTGAACTAAGATGGTTGCTTTTCTGAAAAAAAATATTTGAAGTCACTAAATCGGCTAAGAAGTGGTGGCCCAAAATTGAAATTTAGTTTGGTGCGATACCAAAAAGTACAATGACATTCAATTTACATTTAGATTTTTTTATGATTTAAAAATAGTGTATGAAAATCTGAGTATATGAAGTATAAGAATTTTTGGAATTTCCAGCCATTTCAGCTTTTTCAGCTCTTTCAGCTCTTTCAGCTCTTTCAGCTCTTTCAGCTCTTTCAGCTTTTTACCGGAACCCGTCCCCCAACTCCCTGGTCACACTTATGGTCACGCAACGGCTATTTGTAAAAGAACCCGCTTCGACTCTTATCTAGAAAAAATACATCTTTCTACGCTAATTTCAATTGTATTAATTCATCTATTCACGCCATGTAGTGTTACTGCAATAGCTTGAGCTGGTACTTTGCTATCTTACGATATTTTGCTCTTTTAGGTAATTTTTAAATTCATTTGATTGAGCGCACCGGCCGTCGTTCTTTGAAAATTCTCCAAATTTAAATCTTCTCGTCGCAGAATAAAAACCCCCAAAAATGCTTTTAGTCACAGTTAGAATGTCATTTTGCCTTTTTCATTTTCTTAATATCGGCCTTTTATTTTATTTAGCACATGGGGAAAACATTTTTTGAAAATTCTTTACTTTTCACAAGGTGTCAAAGTACCCTGGCAAATAGCTTTTTCTTCTTCACCGTTATGAATTTATTGGAAGACAATGAAATTTCAGCTTTTTAAAGTTAAAATATCATATAAAACACTTTTTTAAGAATGAAATAATTAGATATTTTTGCAAAGGCACGCGAGCCCCCCGAAGTTGGAGTATATTTTGGCTGTCTCAAAGGGTCAGTTATTGACAAATTCGTTTTTCTCGTTTTCCTCGGGAATGAAGCGATATTTCGACAAATGAGACATACCATGATATATCTCGCATATAGGCCTACCTAATACCAAAATATGAGCGAAATCGAACTTTCGGCTGTTGCCGGCGTATGTTCGATTTTTACTGACATCTTCTTTTAAGGTTTTGCTTCACAGGTTTATTAAAAAGGGCTCTAAGTTTTAGTAATTATTTCATATTGTAAAAAGAATGTAAATAGGATTAAGATATTTTATCATGATTATTATTATTATTATCTAATATAAATTTCCATTAACGAGTGAACAATAAAAATATTTCTGATAAATTATCATGTTTCTGTTTTGTCTGTTTTTAACGGTTCTTTTGAACGGGTTATCCCGAATTTTTGGACTAGTCACCAGTCTCTTCTCAAATATATCGAAAACCAAAATGACGTTGCTGAGCTCTTAAGTTAGTGAGGTTTCGCAAGGTTACAGATCTGGAAACATAGACATAAACTTATAATTAACAATTAGAAGACGAACTCGAGATTTCTATCGGCTGATAGTTGACGAGGGGCTCCGGCCCCGAGTCAACTATCAAAGCCGATAGAAATCGAGAGTGAGTCTTCTAATTGTTTTAGTAAAATTCTCAACGAAACTATGCAATTGCAAACAAGAGTTTTTTTTACGAAATCGCGAAGGGAAAGCCGCCATTTTTTACAAAACAAAGCCGGCTTTCTCTACCCACTATCTATCGGCTGATAGATAGTGAGTACGTTAGCCAATCAGAATGCAGGATTTGCAATAGTATAGTAGTAGAATTTTACTAATATACGATATATACGATTGAAGATTGGATGAATGCTATACAGGTGTGATATTCTCGTTTTACGTAATTTACTGTCTTTTGTCAAATGAACAACTTAAGCTTAAATGGCTCGATCAAAAATCAATAATATAAATTTGCTTAAAATTATAGTTATAAAAACGGTAGGAATCTGAAAGCCATAATAGTGTAAAGCGGTTATTTTAAATTAGTATTTATTAATTTGAGCTATTTTATTCATCTGGCGCATCGGCCTTAAGTGCGGGCGGATCAGCTCGCGGATGGTACGACTGATTCCCCGCCTCGATCGGTGCCGTATGTGAGTAGAATTGCTTGTTGGTTCTCTCCTGTGCTTCCAAGTAGAGTTAGCACGTTCCACCAGCATCTGGTGGCCCGCATCTGGTGGCCCCACACGCATCTGGTGGCCCCTAGGCCATAACTCCTCATCGAAGCATGCTATGACAACCAAACTTGGTAGCAAGCTTGTAGTCATGTTATCAGACGACCTAATCATTATTGTAACGAAACTCCGCTCTCGCATACCTCTCATGGCCC
Source organism: Anthopleura sola (assembly GCA_023349425.1). Lineage (NCBI taxonomy): Eukaryota > Metazoa > Cnidaria > Anthozoa > Actiniaria > Actiniidae > Anthopleura > Anthopleura sola. Next base: position 1,541,762 of record JALHLI010000014.1, read on the forward strand.
CATCGTGCCTACATGTGATGGACCCGCATCTGGTGGCCCCACACGCAACTGGTGGCCCCCAGAGCATGCTATGACATCCAAACTTGGTAGCATGGTTGGCAATGAGGTTGTCAATCATATGACCACGTGATGTGATGTGACGTCACACATCACGTGACTTACGAGCCAAACATTATCGCCCATTTTTGAAAAACAGTCGGCATTATATGCTATGACCACGGAACTTGGTAGGATGGGTGGTACTTGTGTCACCAGTCATACGGTCACGTGGTTTGATGTGACGTCACACATTACGTGATTTAGATTTAGTAATTTTAGAGCAAAGGCATGACAATGCATATGAATTACGAACTATAGCTTGTAGTCATGTTATCAGACGACCTAATCATTATTGTAACGAAACTCCGCTCTCACATACCTCTCATGGCCCCATCCTGCCTACATGTGATGGACCCGCATCTGGTGGCCCCACACGCATCTTGTGGCCCCTTGGCCATAAGTCCTCAACAAAGCATGCTATGACATCCAAACTTGGTAGCATGGTTGGCACTTGGGTCGTCAATCATAAAACAACGTGATGTGATGTGACGTCACACATCACGTGACTTACGAGCCAAATAAAATTGAGTCTGATAAATTAATCAAACGTCTTACCGCCTATTTTTAACCAGTTTAAACTTTTTTTTGTGAAATTATGGACACTATCTATTGATGGTTATTTGTTTAAGCCTATGGTGAAACGTGGGGTAGTTCTTGCAACCTGGATAAGATACCGCCGTTTCTTCAAGGCGGTCTGTAAATTCAGCCGATTATTCATTATTATTAGTGTTTATATACCTCTGTTTTGATATACTGAAATGTTATCTAGATCTACTCATTGCTTTACATTCTGGGTGACACCACATTTTTTCCATGGGTAAATAGGCTTTCCCCAGCGGGAAACGATTTTTTAGTGTAACCGATCTTCCCCGACTGCCCAAAATAAAGCTGACTCCTGGAAATTATCATAGATAAATCAAAAAAGACAAAAGAATTGCCCATGACATTCATAACCAAGTGGTATGGTTTATCTATGGATTATCTAAACACAACAAGTCGCATAACAGCATTTTAGCAAATCCTTTTAAAAACGGGAAACATCTTGCTGTGATCATGCTGTGCAGGTTTTGGCGCTGAAGCATTCGGTTTTCGTACAAAGCACGGCACCCAATTTGTTAACTTTCAAGATTCTCTTTAAGTTCATTGGCTTCAATTTGAATTTAGCATTCAAGATTTGCCATTTTATTCGAATTTGACCAGATACTTTCCCTGCCGTAATCTCTCTGGGTAAAACGTTCACCTCAGGTTATCATTTTCAGTGAACCGGAAAACCTAGCTAGATCAAAAGATGCCTTGTGGTAAGGTTTGTGTGTACTTCACCATAAATACGAAGCTTTCTAAAACAGTGATTAATATGAAGTATAGATGGCGTGAATATTAAGGTATCAGAATACGTTTGAGGCCCCTGAGATTTCTTTAGCGTCACCAAAATTTCGTGCTGTCTTTTCAATATTATTATATAAAAGTATACATTTTCTAAAAGCTAAATAAACGTCTTTTTTTTAAATCAATTCAGAATTTTCTGTTTTGCAATACAAAAAAAGTGTCCACATATTTTGAGTGACCAATATATAGTTTTAAAAACATCGTAGCTCTTTCGGATTACATCGGATCGAACTGAAACTTTGGACAATGCGAACTAAAAAACGGTGTCTCAGATTTTTGAAATGGTTTTTCATTTGAAAGCTATATATATTGTCTATTTTGCAATCATAACCACCGAAAATTCAAACTTCCGGATTTAACGCGTCATTGCACACGTTCTAAACAAGATTTCAAAACTCTGAGACACCTTTTTGAAGCTCATTATCCAGAGAGTATGCTAATGTGATTTTGATTGACATAGCGGAAATTCTGATCCTGATCACAAATATTAGTTTCTCTTATTTTTGTCCAGTTATTGAGAATCCATACAAATAAAATCAGAAACAACAAAATCATATACTTTCCGTTAACTTTTACATAACTAGTAGAGTAAAAGTAAAATCAAGCAACAGTTAGTGTGTAACGTCTCATCATCTAATGTGGTCATGTAGGTACCACCCATCCTACCAAGTTCCGTGGTCATAGCATATAATGCCAACTATTTTCAAAAATGGGCGATAATGTTTGGCTCGTAAGTCACGTGATGTGTGACGTCACATCACGTGGTCATATGATTGACAACCTCATTGCCTACCATGCTACCAAGTTTGGATGTCATAGCATGCTCTGTTGAGGAGTTACGGCCAAGGGGCCACCAGATGCGTGTGGGGCCACCAGATGCGGGTCCACCACATGTAGGCACGATGGGGCCATGAGAGGTATGTGAGAGCGGAGTTACAATAATGATTAGGTCGTCTGATAACATGACTACAAGCTATAGCTGGTTCGTAATTCATGTGCATTGTCATGCATTTCCTCTAAAATTAGCTTCTAAATCACGTAATGTGTGACGTCACATCAAACCACGTGACCGTATGACCGGTGACACAAGTACCACCCATCCTACCAAGTTCCGTTAGCCTGAGTATCAGGCCTTCGGAGCTGGGGCCTGGGGAGAGGGGAAAGAGGGAAAGGAAGGCCTGACACAAATGCATTCATCAGCTCGTGTCAAACATCCAGATTCTGAATGTTTCTCTGATTGGATAATTAAACAAAATAACATTATACCGGAAATGAAAATCTACAGCTTTTGATTTTCTCGAACCGCAGTAATTTCTTTATAAACTTCAATCTTTGAGCATTATTTTTCTACGAATATATGAACGACAAAGAATTCAAAGAAGCATTGGAAGGGGCTCTGAAGTTATGTCCTGGAGTAGAACTATGCTGAAAGTCGTCAAATAACAACCTTGGACTCGATGAGCACATTCAACAGATTCAACCTCTACATGAAAACGTTATAATTCTTAAGAAATACGACAAGAATAATACAAGAACGACTTGTATGGTAGTTTGATCAGTAGTAAAATATCCCGTATAAAAATGAATATAAGTTTATACCCAGTTCTGAAAAAACAATGACATGACAGCATAATAACCGGAAGTGATTTTCATTGGCTTATATTTCAAAATGCGAAAGGACTGGTTCAAAGGGGCGGAAGGGCTTGCGATAAGCATTTATGTCAGGCTCTCCTTCCTCTCTCTCCCCTTCTTAGCCTTCCCCCCTCTCCCCTCTGAGAGCCTGATACTCAGGCTAAAGTTCTGTGGTCATAGCATATAATGCCGACTGTTTTTCAAAAATGGGCGATAATGTTTGGCTCGTAAGTCACGTGATGTGTGACGTCACATCACATCACGTGGTTATATGATTGACAACCTCATTGCCAACTATGCTACCAAGTTTGGTTGTCATAGCATGCTTTCTTGAGGAGTTATGGCCTAGGGGCCACCAGCTGCGTGTGGGGCCACCAGATGCGGGCCACCAGATGCTGGTGGAACGTGCTAACCCCTGCTCTGTGCTTCTAGGGTTTTTCTCCGGGTTCTGCCGTTTTCCTCCCCCCGTAAAAATCAACTTCCAAATTCCATTGAATTTTATCCTGGACTTCAAAGTAATTGATGCTTAGTTCTGATAGGGATGAAATACTCTTCATGCACTGGTTGTTTACTTCCGCCTTACATACAGCCCGGAATATCCAGTCATTGTCAAAAAGGTTGTCCTGCGAAAAAGACTTTTAAAACTGACCAAAAGAAGTAGCACTTGATGATTTGTTTATTTGTTTTAAATGATATAAATTCTGGTTTCAAACTCTATAATGAGTTATAACAGAGAATAATAATTATGAACTCTACTTATTCAATGATTGCTGATATCGAACATTTAGAGCGAGTGTATTAGGTATCACGCAGGTATCACGTTACATTTCTTTTGGTTTAAATGTCTTTTTTGGTGGACAACATTAATGACATTGACTGTATATTGTTTAGTGGTTGAAAAACGTTTAGCTCAAGTTTAGTTTTAGTAAAACGAAACGACCAGAGCATGCAGACTGTTTATCACTATAGAAACCATGACAGCTGTGCAGGTGCTAATGCGAAACCTAATTCTTGGAAACGAAAGATCGACTTCTACGAAAAGGGGGGTTCCCCCATTTTTACGAGATTGTTTTTACTGCAAAACGTCTGAGAGAATTAGAATATCATTATTGTGCTATCTGGATCATGAAACTCGTGTCCACGGACTCAATTTCAAAAGTGTGTTCACAGGGAGCCTACAGCCACCTGTAGAATCAGTGATTGAAATAAAATCATGCGTAAAATCATGAGATGTTTAAAGAATCTTAGTTAACTACAATGCATTGTTTAGTTTTAATACATATACATATTCCACCATGTTTAAAAAATGTATTTGCTGTTTTTCTTTAGTACGAACTCAAACAACCAAGTTATATACAGACATCGTGATTTGCAATTAAACTACCACCATGGAGATTCACAAAGTCAAGCTCTTCATTAGAGTTTGTGTGATACATGTAGTTTATGGTTACCTTACTACCTTGAAAAACGAAGAACTAATCTGCCTATTAGAAGAATGCTTGGTGATGGCTCTTTTTCTACATGACAACGTCACTGAAAGAATGATTTATATGGTACTTGCTGATGCGTATAAAAACATTCATCAATTGGCGACAGCAATTAAATATCACAAAAAGCATCTTAGCATCACTATGGAGATAGGTCACAGAGAGGGAGAAGGAAGTGCTAACGGAAACTTAGGAAATGCCTACTTTTCATTATGTAGATACCACGAGGCAATTGAATATCACAAAAAGCATCTTAGCATCGCTATGGAGATAGGTGACAGACAGGGTGAAGGAAGTGCTTACGGAAACTTAGGAATTGCCTATCATTCATTAGATAAATACCACGAGGCAATTAAATATCACAAAAAATGTCTTAGCATCAGCATTGAGATAGCTAACAGAAAGGAAGAGGGAAGTGCTTACGGAAACTTAGGAATTGCCTATCATTCATTAAATCAATACCACGAGGCAATTAAATATTACGAAAAGCATCTTAGCATCGCTACGGAGATAGGTGACAGACAGGGAGAGGGAAGTGCTTACGGAAACTTAGGAATTGCCTATAGGTCATTAGGTAAATACCATGAGGCAATTGAATGTCACGAAAAATGTCTTAGCATCAGCACAGAGATAGGTTTCTGGGAGGGGGAAGGAAGTGCTTACACAAACTTAGGGAATGACTATCAGTCATTAGGTAAATACCACGAGGCAACTGAATATTACGAAAAGTGCCTGAGCATCAGCACAGAGATAGGTGACAGAAAGAGAGAGGGAAGTGCTTACGGAAACTTAGGAATTGCCTATGGGTCATTAGGCAAATACCACGAGGCAATTGAATATCACAAAAAGCATCTTCGCATCGCTACGGAGATAGGTGACAGACAGGGAGAGGGAAAAGCTTACGGAAACTTAGGAACTGCCTATGATTCATTAGGTAAATACGACGAGGCAATTAAATATTACGAAAAGCATCTTCGCATCGCTATGGAGATAGGTGACAGACAGGGAGAAGGAATTGCTTGCGGAAGCTTAGGAACTGCCTATCAGTTATTAGGTAAATACCACGAGGCAATTAAATATTACGAAAAGCAGCTTAGCATCAGCACAGCGATGCGTTTCAGGCAGGGAGAAGGAATTGCTTGCGGAGGCTTAGGAAATGCCTATCAGTCATTAGGTAAATACGACGAGGCAATTAAATATCATGAAAAATTTCTTAGCATCAGCACAGACATAGGTTCCAGGAAGGGAGAAAGAGTTGTTTGCAGAAGCTTAGGAAATGCTTATCATTCATTGGGCAAATACCACGAGGCAATTAAATATCACGAAGAGCATCTTAGCATCGCTACGGAGATAGGTGACAGACAGGGAGAGGGAAGCGCTTACGGAAACTTAGGAACTGCCTATCGTTCATTAGGTAAATACCACGAGGCAATTGAATATCACAAAAAGCATCTTCGCATCGCTACGGAGATAGATGACCGAAAGGGAGAAGGAGATGCATGGGAAAGCTTAGGAAATGCCTATCGGTCATTAGGAAAATACCACGAGGCAATTAAATATCACGAAAAATGTCTTAGCATCAGCACAGAGATAGGTTTCAGGGAGGGGGAAGGAAGTGCTTATGGAAACTTAGGAAATGACTATCGGTCATTAGGTAAATACGACGAGGCAATTAAATATCACGAAAAATATCTTAGCATCAGCACAGAGATAGGTTTCAGGGAGGGGGAAGGAAGTGCTTACGAAAACTTAGGAAATGACTATCAGTCATTTGGCAAATACCACGAGGCAATTGAATATTACGAAAAGCATCTTAGCATCGCTATGGAGATAGGTGACAGAAAGGAAGAGGGAAGTGCTTACGGAAACTTAGGAAGCGCCTATCAGTCATTAGGTAAATACCACGAGGTAATTAAATATTACGAAAAATATCTTAGCATCAGCACAGAGATAGGTTTCAGGCAGGGAGAAGGAATTGCTTGCGGAAACTTAGGAAATGCCTATCAGTCATTAGGTAAATACCACGAGGCAATTAAATATCACGAAAAATTTCTTAGCACCAGCATTGAGATAGCTAACAGAAAGGACGAGGGAAGTGCTTACGGAAACTTAGGAATTGCCTATGATTCATTAGGTAAATACGACGAGGCAATTAAATATTACGAAAAGAATCTTAGCATCGCTACGGAGATAGGTGACAGACAGGGAGAGGGAAGTGCTTACGGAAACTTAGGAACTGCCTATCAGTCATTAGGTAAATACCACAAGACAATTGAATATCACGAAAAATGTCTTAGCATCAGCACAGAGATAGGTTACAGGAAAGGAGAAGGAAGTGCTTGCGGAGGCTTAGGAAATGCCTATCAGTCATTAGGTAAATACCACGAGGCAATTGAATATCACAAAAGGGATCTTCGCATCGCTACGGAGATAGGTAATAGAAAGGGAGAGGGAGGTGCTTACGGAAACTTAGGAATTGCCTATGGGTCATTAGGCAAATACCACGAGGCAATTGAATATCACAAAAAGCATCTTCACATCGCTACGGACATAGATGACAGAAAGGGAGAAGGAACTGCTTGCGGAAACTTAGGAACTAGCTATTATTCATTAGGCAAGTACCACGAGGCAATTGAATATCAGGAAAAGCATCTTATTATCGCTACGGAGATAGGTGACAGAAAGGGAGAAGGAATTGCTTGCGGAAGCTTAGGAACTGCCTATCAGTCATTAGGTAAATACCAAAAGACAATTGAATATCACGAAAAATGTCTTAGCATCAGCACAGAGATAGGTTACAGGAAAGGAGAAGGAAGTGCTTGCGGAGGCTTAGGAAATGCCTATCAGTCATTAGGTAAATACCACGAGGCAATTGAATATCACAAAAGGGATCTTAGCATCGCTACGGAGATAGGTGACAGACAGGGAGAGGGAAGTGCTTACGGAAGCTTAGGAAATGCTTATCAATCATTAGGCAAATACCAGGAGGTAATTAAATATCTCGAAAAGGTTCTTACCATCGCTAAGGAGATAGGTGACAGGAAGGGAGAAGGAAGTGCTTACGGGAACTTAGGAAATGCCTATCATTCATTAGGTAAACACCACAAGGCAATTAAATATCACGAAAAGCATCTTAGCATCGCTACGGAGATAGGTGACAGACAGGGAGAGGGAAGTGCTTACGGAAGCTTAGGAATGGCTTATCAATCATTAGGCAAATACCAGGAGGTAATTGAATATCTCGAAAAGGTTCTTACCATCGCTAAGGAGATAGGTGACAGAAAGGAAGAAGGAGGGACACACCATAATATTGGTAAGTCTTATAGGGTCATTGATATCATACATTTCTTATTCTAAGATTGATCTTCAGCGGTCAACGAAACAGAATGCGTATTTGGGTCACGTGATAACCTAGCTCCACCTTCTGCCAATCTCTCAATCTCGTTCCCAGAGCCTTTTTTTCTTACTGCGCATGCTCGATGAAATAAATAGGCTCTGGAAAACTCCAATATATCCTGCCTCCTGATTGGCCCTCAAAATAACAAAGGAATACAGCGGAAGTATATATTTTACTAGCAGATAAACTTGATCGCATGAAAAAATGTCATTAGAAAACACATATTTGTCATATTTGTTCATTCAATTTTATTTAATTTTGTAGTAAAGTAGTTGATACAATTAAGTTTAATACAATTTCGAACACACAACCAATCCCTGTGATCCCTTTGTCTCTTACTTGGTCTAACATTAGTGAATTCAAGTGGGAAACGACAAGGACAATACACGATTCCTTATAGTATTAGCGTTAAGCTATTTAGAAATGAACTAAGAACTAAGAATATTACATTTGTAGAGTCGGAAAATGTAATCAGACACACGATCGCGAGTGGAAAGCACTGATACTTACAATTTGCCATATCCGCGTTGTATCCAGTTGGCAACACAACTAAACTATCATTTTTAGCCTACCTATTAATGGCTTCGGTATTGTTCTATCTGAGCTTAATTTATCATCAAAGCCACTTGATTGAGAGCAACGGCCTTATATCGCCCTGAACAGTCGGCCATTTTGTTTTTATCAGTTGGTCTTTTAACTTCCGGTTTCCATAATGCTTCCGGTACAATACAATACAATACAATACAATACAATACAATACAATACAATACAATACAATACAATACAATACAATACAATACAATACAATACAATACAATACAATACAATACAATACAATACAATACAATACAATACAATACAATACAATACAATACAATACAATACAATACAATACAATACAATACAATACAATACAATACAATACAATACAATACAATACAATACAATACAATACAATACAATACAATACAATACAATACAATACAATACAATACAATACAATACAATACAATACAATACAATACAATACAATACAATACAATACAATACAATACAATACAATACAATACAATACAATACAATACAATACAATACAATACAATACAATACAATACAATACAATACAATACAATACAATACAATACAATACAATACAATACAATACAATACAATACAATACAATACAATACAATACAATACAATACAATACAATACAATACAATACAATACAATACAATACAATACAATACAATACAATACAATACAATACAATACAATACAATACAATACAATACAATACAATACAATACAATACAATACAATACAATACAATACAATACAATACAATACAATACAATACAATACAATACAATACAATACAATACAATACAATACAATACAATACAATACAATACAATACAATACAATACAATACAATACAATACAATACAATACAATACAATACAATACAATACAATACAATACAATACAATACAATACAATACAATACAATACAATACAATACAATACAATACAATACAATACAATACAATACAATACAATACAATACAATACAATACAATACAATACAATACAATACAATACAATACAATACAATACAATACAATACAATACAATACAATACAATACAATACAATACAATACAATACAATACAATACAATACAATACAATACAATACAATACAATACAATACAATACAATACAATACAATACAATACAATACAATACAATACAATACAATACAATACAATACAATACAATACAATACAATACAATACAATACAATACAATACAATACAATACAATACAATACAATACAATACAATACAATACAATACAATACAATACAATACAATACAATACAATACAATACAATACAATACAATACAATACAATACAATACAATACAATACAATACAATACAATACAATACAATACAATACAATACAATACAATACAATACAATACAATACAATACAATACAATACAATACAATACAATACAATACAATACAATACAATACAATACAATACAATACAATACAATACAATACAATACAATACAATACAATACAATACAATACAATAACTTTATTTCAAGAGGGAAACGCAATAACCTTTTACAGTTTTCTAACTTACGGCATTCAAAAAAAATGTATGAATAGACAGACAATATTATAAATAATATGTAGATTTATGTACTGCCTAAAAGCGGAGCTCCCATAAATAGTACATATAGTGCTAAAAACGTGACAATTGTGTGACGCGGCATAACGCTGGTTATAGCGTTACCACTTATTTTGATTTTACCAGAACCCGAAGGAAAAACTAAAAGAAAAAACCGTTATTTTATGCCTTCAAAAACATTAGAAAACTTTTCAATTCGAAGAAAATAATTATAGAACATATGAATACATGTATAGAACAAAGGATTTTGTTCAGCAAATCTTAAGAGGGGATGTGAGCAAAACTCGAACATACGCCGGCAACAGTCAAAAATTCGATTTCGCTCATATTTTGGTATTAGGTAGGCCTATATGCGAGATATATCATGGTATGTTTCATTTGTCGAAATATGGCTTCATTTCCGAGAAAAAGGAGAAAAACGAATTTGTCAATAATTGACCCTTTGAGAGAGCCAAAATATACTCCAACTTCGGGGGGCTCTCGCGCCTTTGCAAAAATATCTACATGTTTAAGAGTGGATGTCTGTAACGATCGAGCAAAATTTAAAATCTGCGGCAAACTTTGAAAAATCGATTTCGCTCATACTTTCAAGTTTGATAGAGCAATCTTTCCTGAGAATAACTGTATAGTTGGTTTTATAAAATAACGTTTCTTTTCGGAGAAAAATGCAAATTTCCAAAGTCCGCCGAAAATGCCATTTGTAACTATGAATTTTGACTCAACTTTAGTGGCCTCGCGTGGAAAACTGAGTCGCTCCAAGACCAAAATAACTCCTAATCCTTGTTATATAATCTATTGTTTATTGTTTGAGTGATTTTGAGATAGATTAGTCAATTCTAACTCCTCCAAATAATTTTATTCTCTACACCTATATTTTGAGTAGATAAAAATTTATCTTACAAAAAGCCATATAGCAAATGTGCTAAACCTTTAATTCACTCAGAACTTCGGCGATTGAATGTTGAAATGATGGTCTTTCAAATGATAGAAAGATTTCTTTGGGCAAATGTTTGTGCGTGACGCTTTACATCGTCAAAGTATGGTGAAATTGTATTTCTTTGACCTCTTGTGGTCATCAAAAGCAACACGAGATCTCGTAGTTTGTTTTGACTTCAAGTCAATAAAACCGCTCTAAAAAGCTACAAAAAGATAAAAGAATGCTTCTGTTTTAGATAATTCTTACCTGTTTCGATCTGAAAGTGGTATTTTTTAGGATCTCTCGGCAAAGATTTCTGACTTCCGATTACTGTTACTATAATCCCCTACTCGTGTCACAAACTTGTCAACAGTTTTGCCACAGGAAGCCCATCGATAATTGCAGACTGGTGAGTTTCCCAAGTATTTTGAGTAAACCTTCCTTTTTTACCGTACTTGTTGTCTCGAAATGTGTAAAATTATCTTTTATGTAAGCGATAAAATATGTTGGTAGGTTTTAGTTATTTTTTTATTAAAATCCAAGATCATAATAACATATACCACATTCCGCAGTTGAAATAATAACATGCTAACTAGTATTTCTGCCAACTTGATTTTCAGACAAAACTGAGTTAGAGGTATTTCATAGTTACTGTAGTTAGTATAAAAATGCAAAAATATATTCAAGCCAGTGAATCTACAAGAATATATTCAAGCAAAGACAGGTATTCGGTATTCCCAAGCTTAGGAATGAAGGAGGGTTGTAGGGGAGGGGGAGAGAGTGTTTTTAAGAGATGTGTAGTTTTTTAACGACTGTATAACGAATGGTATGATACATACAGAATGGAGAAAAGATTAATTGTGAGTGAAGGCAACGTTTCGAAACATGAGCTCATTTTTCGCGGCGGCGTGTGGAACTAGGTGAACTATAAAAAAACGATGGTTCTGGGATGGTCGTTCGTTCTACCAAGAGGGCCACCACTAGGTGCCGAATACCACCTGCTTTGTCGAATCACAGGCAGATTAGTAAAAAAAAGCTGGCCAAAAGGAGAAAGGGTATTCGGCACCTATTGGTGGCCCCTCCTGTCCACCCCAACCCAAGTTTTCCACGGTGAAGGGGACTTTTGGTCATGCTGTTTATGGTATCGGGTCTTCTAAAAAGGCTCGACACAAGATGAGATCTACTTCATTCTCCGGTCCAGAGAACGAGAATAATGATAAGTGGTTAGAAATATCCTTTGAACATGACAGTAAAGGAACAACCTGGACTTCATGTTTTCTGTCACGACTATCGGAGCCACAGAGTCCTCCAACTATTGATTTAAATGAACAACAAACCTCCATTTGTAAAGAACTACAGTAACTATGAAATACTTATAATATATAATATATTTTTGCTTGAATATATTCTTGTAGATTCACTGGCTTGAATATATTTTTGCATTTTTATACTAACTACAGTAACTATGAAATACCTCTAACTCAGTTTTGTCTGAAAATCAAGTTGGCAGAAATACTAGTTAGCATGTTATTATTTCAACTGCGGAATGTGGTATATGTTATTATGATCTTGGATTTTAATAAAAAAATAACTAAAACCTACCAACATATTTTATCGCTTACATAAAAGATAATTTTACACATTTCGAGACAACAAGTACGGTAAAAAAGGAAGGTTTACTCAAAATACTTGGGAAACTCACCAGTCTGCAATTATCGATGGGCTTCCTGTGGCAAAACTGTTGACAAGTTTGTGACACGAGTAGGGGATTATAGTAACAGTAATCGGAAGTCAGAAATCTTTGCCGAGAGATCCTAAAAAATACCACTTTCAGATCGAAACAGGTAAGAATTATCTAAAACAGAAGCATTCTTTTATCTTTTTGTAGCTTTTTAGAGCGGTTTTATTGACTTGAAGTCAAAACAAACTACGAGATCTCGTGTTGCTTTTGATGACCACAAGAGGTCAAAGAAATACAATTTCACCATACTTTGACGATGTAAAGCGTCACGCACAAACATTTGCCCAAAGAAATCTTTCTATCATTTGAAAGACCATCATTTCAACATTCAATCGCCGAAGTTCTGAGTGAATTAAAGGTTTAGCACATTTGCTATATGGCTTTTTGTAAGATAAATTTTTATCTACTCAAAATATAGGTGTAGAGAATAAAATTATTTGGAGGAGTTAGAATTGACTAATCTATCTCAAAATCACTCAAACAATAAACAATAGATTATATAACAAGGATTAGGAGTTATTTTGGTCTTGGAGCGACTCAGTTTTCCACGCGAGGCCACTAAAGTTGAGTCAAAATTCATAGTTACAAATGGCATTTTCGGCGGACTTTGGAAATTTGCATTTTTCTCCGAAAAGAAACGTTATTTTATAAAACCAACTATACAGTTATTCTCAGGAAAGATTGCTCTATCAAACTTGAAAGTATGAGCGAAATCGATTTTTCAAAGTTTGCCGTGACTTGTTTGATTTTTACGGACAGTCGCTCTTAATTCTTAAACAACTGTTTTATATGATGTTTTAACTTTAAGAAGCTGAAATTTCATTGTCTTCCAATAAATTTATAACGGTGAAAAAAATTAATTTACCAGGGTACTTTGACACCTTGTGAAATGTAACGAATTTTCAAAAAATGTTTTCACCGTGTGCTAAATAAAATAAAAGACCGATATTAAGAAAATGAAAAGTCGAAATAATATTCTAACCGTGACTAAAAGCTTTTTTTGGGGTTTTTATTCTGCGACGAGAAATAAAAATTTAAAGTTGGAGAAATTTGTTATACTTGGCGAGACTTTTAATGTTGACTGTTTTAATATTTTTTTTTTTTTTTTTGTTATTGACAAATTCGTTTTTCTCCTTTTTCTCGGAAATGAAGCCATATTTCGACAAATGAAACATACCATGATATATCTCGCATATAGGCCTACCTAATCCCAAAATATGAGCGAAATCGAATTTTTGACTGTTGCGGGCAAATTTTGATTTTGTTTGATTTTTGCCGACATCTTCTCTGAAGTTATAAGTTTTTAGGTGGAAAGTGAACTACACTGAAAATTGTCGAAAAATATTATAAGCTTAAGCTTTAACATTCACTTGAACTTCACATGTAACAAGAGACATATTCATTAATGCCAGATAATAATTTTCTTTGTTAGTAAGTTGGTCTTTGAAAAGAGTTAAGGCACTAGGCCATGTGGGATAGGCTCAGAGATAATAATATTCGTAATGGATAAGTTGCGAGCCTTAATGTGAGCGACTGAAGAAGACTGCCGTTAGGCCTTTGACAACTTCAATTCGACTGAAAAATGAGCCAGTTCAACTAGAAACTGTGGACAGCTGTTTCGGCCTGTATTGGGCCTCGTCAGCACGGTGTGTCTAGTGAAAATTAAGGCTCGCAACTTATCCATTACGAATATTAATCTCATGGCTAAGCTGAAAACCGTAAATATTTACGCACAATTGAGGATAATACTAGTGAAATGAAATGCGTTCGGTGTGAATAATAGAATAAAGAATTAAGAGAACACACATGAGATTAATATCGCCCTGGACCCCCACAGTTGCCACATATACAACATTGTCTGGCTGCGTAACCAGCGTGGTTGGTCTTTCTAGTGTAGTGGTTAACACATCGGACTAGTATATACCGAAACCGTGGGTTCGAGTCCTGCAAAAGGCATATGATATTTTTTCTCTTAATTCTTTATTCTATTATTCACACCGAACGCATTTCATTTGACTATGAATGTATACGATTTACATCTTTCCCTAATTCGCTTGAATGTCCAAAGAACAACAGACTCATGTACACATCTCATTTCTTGTGAAGAAAAAGCCTGAGAAATCATTTTCATGAAAAAAAAATACTCTATTTTAAATTAAGTTTTTATTTTATTCTCTAATCACTTTGACTCTCTTATACTTCTAGGTTTATGCTATGGACTTGACGGCAACTTTAGGAAATCAAAAGAACACTTATATAAGAGTATACAGTGCTTTGAGTTCTTGTTTGATGACTTAAAGGAGAAAGACCAATTCAAGATTTCCATTTTCGATACATTTATCAAAACCTACAAGTGCCTAAGCAAAGTTTGCTTTATCACTGAAAAGACGGAAGAAGCTCTTCTAGTATCTGAGAGTGGACGAGCTCGTGCTTTGGGAGATCTTTTAAGCTTGGAATACGGCATGAATAATGAAACTGCATCAAAAAGTGGTTCATTAAAGCTTACTGATGTTAATGACATGATGGTGCCAACTTCATGCATTCTGTTTTATGATGTGTACAGCACTAACAAGACTGTTCAGATTTGGGTTCTAGCTCATCAAAAACCATTATTTTGTGTGCAAAGTGAGATCAAAAGAACTGATTCATCGTCGGCTGAGGACAAAAATGAATATGATAAAGAATTTCTCACCAAATTTGTGAAAAAGAGCTACGACAACATGCAGGTCAGTGAAGGAGTGGACTGTGAGGACAGATCACTGGGAATACTAGAGTGTGAAAAACAAGGTTTTGTTGAAGAGCTTGCAGTGCCCGAGTCATCTCAAGTTGCCGAACGAGAAACCACAAAAGGAAATGAAATTGACGAAAAGGTCTCTGCCCAAGCTAGATGTATATACGAAGAAGATGTCTTCGATGAAAAGCCATTGGAGTTACTTTTTGAAACATTTGTTGCTCCAGTACAACACAAGCTCATCCAGGAGGAAATTGTAATAATCCCTGATGGGTCTTTGTTCATGGTGCCATTTGCTGCTCTTCAAGATCCAAAGACAGGCAAATTTCTATCGGAAATGAAACGCATTCGTCTGTCTCCTTCTTTGACGACTCTGAAACTTCTGCAAGAATCCTCAGATGATCACCATTATAAGGTTAGTACTTTCTACATTACCAATGCTGACTGGCTGCATATCCAACGTGGTCGGTCCTTAATGTAGTGGCCGTTACACCGTTCTCTATCACACGTGACCTTTCGAGACAAAACATTTCACTCCAGACGTGAACTTGGTGGACGTCAATCAAATGCATTTCTCAAAGGCCGTTTACCAGAACCTAGCAAGCTAGCAGACAGCAATTTTTGTTTTGTTTTATAATGTTCGAATATTTGACAATGGTCATGACGCCCACTAAGATCGCGTCCAGAGTGAGACATTTTGCCTCGAACGTGTGACTGAAAATCGCTGTAACACGGGTCATGTTCAATTCCTGCCAAGGGCATTTGATATTTTTCTCTTGTATCTTTGGGTGTCCTAGCTAGGGCAATATTTTTCTCTAAGGGGTCGAAACTAAATACCGTAAATTGGAATGCAGAGTAGAATTGAAATAATCTAGAAAATGGGCTGCGTTAGGTGTGTGAGTGAAACAAAGATACAAAAGAAAAAATATCAAATGTGCTTAAATAATTCGCAGAAGTCGAACCTACATCTTCAGCTTTTTTCTCTTGTATCTTGCGTAAGTGCGAACCTGTTATGATGAAGATAATTGCGATGCTTTTGACTGATCGATAGCGATGATGATGTTGTTGTTGATGATGATGATGATGTTGATTAGATTATTATTATTGTTGTTGTTGTTATTATTAATATTATTATTATTATTTTTATTAATATTATTATTATTTTTATTAGCCAGGAGCGCTGATAGTTGGAAATCCTGAAATTGGAAAAGTCAGGTTTGAAGGCAAAGAAAAATCATTTAGCAATTTACCTGGTGCAGAACATGAAGCTAAAGAGATTGCCAAACTCCTTGAAGTGGAGCCATTAATAGGAAGACAAGCAACAAAAGAAGCAGTCCTCCAAAAGCTAAAGGTTGGTGTGTCCGTTATTCACTTTGCTGCACATGGAAGTGAAAATGGACAAATTCTTCTTGCTCCATCTACGTCGCCAGCAACGAACAGCATTCCAGAAGAGCATGACTACATCTTGACAATGGAGGAAGCACAAGAAAGTGGTCTCCGAGCTCAACTCGTTGTGCTGAGCTGCTGCCACAGTGGTCGTGGTGAGATTAAGGCAGAGGGAGTGGTAGGAATGACTCGAGCGTTTCTTGCTGCAGGAGCCCGTGCTGTTGTAGCTTCATTGTGGGCCATTGATGACGATGCGACTAAGGTATTTATGCTGAAATTTTATTCGCATCTAAAGAAAGGAGAGAGTGCCAGTAAGAGCCTTCAGCAAGCAATGAAGGAAATGAGAGAAACAGAGAGCTACAAGGAACCAAGGTACTGGGCTGCCTTTTTTCTTATTGGCGATGACGTCACCATCACGACATAAATACTTAGAAATCGAATGGGTATAAACCCAGCAAGTCAGAAAGGAAGTCACACTAACTCAGCAGCCCACCAGATCATGACCAGTTAGATGCGTCAGTAGCGCTCTATCCATTTGTTGATGATGAGGGAAGCGGTATACCTAGAGGAAGACTCATTGAAACTAACCACATCACCTTCTGAAAAGTCGACTTCCTGAAAAAGGCTTCCAAGTGTGTATTACTCCAAGTACTTATCGTAAGAGTACTGTTGGGCTGATGATGAAAGCCAAATATTTACAGGCAGGAGTATAAAAACTGTAACAAAACTGTACATAACTATGTAGCTAGCCAGCAACAGGGAACAGGCATTTACTGCATTAGAATTAGAATTGTTCCTCGTTAGAATTTAATATTATAGTTTTGATCTTCATATTCAATTCTCTAATTGCGCCACACAATCATCAACAGAATTTAAGAGATCTGAGAGCAAAATATATTTCTAGAAAAGTCTTAATTCAATCATTTTGTAAAGAAATTGTTATTGTAGAATTTGAATTTGTTACCGTGATGTTGGATAAGTATCATTTTTGTATTTCAGGCCCATCGCTAGGGGTGGTTCGACGGTTCAAACTTATCTCACTCCGGGAGAAAGGTTGGATGCATAAATACAATAACTGAGATTGTCAGAAGAGACAAACCCTCCCTTTCGAGGTGATGCCTAGCGATGGACCTGTCAGTATTTTATAGCTTATTTAGATCCCAGTTATATTCTTTATCTTTGATGACCATTTTTTCATCATTTTTCATTCTAGTTCGTTTTGATAAATATTCTTTCACTTCTAGCAGGTATTGAGATATCCGACTGAAAAAGTCAAAAAAAAAAAAATTTGATTAGTATGTAGGACAACAAGTTAGAAATATACAAATATAATCAATATAAAATAAAAATCATTTGATCACCAATTGTCTATTATTATTATTATTATTATTATTATTATTATTATTATTATTATTATTATTATTATTATTATTATTATTGTTATTATTATTATTGATCATCGTCATCCTCACCACCACCACCATCATCATCACCATCACCACCATCACGGACCCCATCATCATCATCCCCATCATCCATACCATCATCATCACCACCACCATCCTCACCATCATCACCACCACCACCATCATCATCAATACGGAATGCTTTGCTTGCATCATATTGCGATACTTGGAAGCTTGAATACTCCAGTTTCGTCGTTGAATAGCTGAATAGCTGAATAGCAGACTTATAAACGAGGCCAGGCCTGTGCAAATGAGTCTGTGGTCTTCAAAAACCGCGGTTTCCATCGAATGTGAAACTGGTGTATTGAGTCAGCAACAACCATGCTGAATGATGTAATACAACTAGTTAAAGTATGTTCACTCTTCTAGCCTGTGCCATGTATCTTGATTGATGAATTCCAACATCAAGGAGCTGAGGCACGGTCACGGTACTTGGGAATGAATAACCTTTTAAAGTGGAATTCTACCTTAGTCTACGCCAAATTCAAAATTGGACAGGTTTCAGCAATGGAACTGATCAATAGACACCGTAACCCATCCCCTTCCTCCTCGAGTCCTGATGTTGATTATCCCAACATCGGGACAGGAGGCAGATAGGATATAAATCGACTCTTTCAGTTTCTGGAGCTCGCCTATATATATGATAAGAAAAAGAAAAAAAAAAAAAAAAACAATTAGGAGAAACTAGCATAGATGGCAATATAGGTAAGTTGGTAACGCTGCCAGCAAAGTAACAGATTGGTAGGGTTATTCCCCAATGATCGCATACAGCCGTTTCGACTCTTACCTATAGCATTAGCTGAGCATTAAAGACCCTTAAAGCAGATCGCTGATGGAGAGGAGAAGGGAAACGGGGCATTCCCATGCCTGGCAAGAGGGAAAGAGACAGAAAATTAAGCCTATCAAAACCAGGAGACGCTCTTCGAAAACAAACCATTTATTTGGCGTATTATAAAGTATATACAATATTTCAAGATATCAAAGGTTTTCAATGGATTTTCACGTATATCATACTATACATGTACACCTATAACGAGTTGAGTGCACAGTATCAATACAGATCCTATACAAGATATATGTAATCCAAACAGACTAGCTGATATACATCATGTTGCAACAAGACTAGCAGTATTTTCATGGTAGCTCTGATGGATAGAATTTTTCATACTGAGACATCTTTCCAAGAAACAAATATTCCACTCGTGGATCCATGAGAATATGGCCGACATTGATTTTCAGAAATAAAAACTAGTTTTCAAACCATAAGCACCATTTTCAGGAAGAGAAAGCAAAAATGTATATTTTTGGAAAGTTTCGTATGAACAAAATTCCAATGAAGTTATATGGAATCAAAATTTCAGAGATTAACATGTTTCGTCAACTGAAGACTGACTAGACGCGTTCTGGTGTTTTCCTCCACTTTCAAAATTCCTATGACTTCTCAAGAATTTTTTACATCAGACTTGCTTACTTTGTTTGTATCATTCTAATGTATGTTTTTAATCTACTTCTTGATGAAAATAATAATTTAAAATCATAATAATTAATTGGTGGCCATATTCGGTCTATTGCAAGATGAAATCATAGAGAAAATTCCGTGCGAAAAACACACGTAACAAGAATTATCATTGGACGAAAACGTCACGCGCTATGATTGGTTAGTTCAATTCCGTGCCCTGATTGGTTTTAAAGTCCAGTTCAAAAGTCGATCTTTTCACGAGTCGAACATGAAAGGAGACCGTCTAATTATCCATTCTTTTCAATACGTACGGTTCATTTGAAGTTCGACGTTTGAGCTGGGCTTCTAAAGATTTAAAAGATTGTCTTCTGGATATAGAGGCTTTGCACCATCACGTGATGGCAGCCATGACAGGAGGCACAACAATAGAGTCCTTTTCCCCTGGGAAACTGAATTCTTTCTCATGTAAAATCAGATTAGACCGGATTCAATAGCTATTATTACGAATGCATGCAAATGAGATGCATATGATACAACAAGTATTATATCGACCCGATAACCTCACTTGTATGATTCTTAAAACAAAATTATATCTCATTTGCATGCATCCGTAATAAAAGATATTGTTCTTGCGTACTGTCATGGGAGCCATCACGTGATGGTGCAAAGCCTCTATTGCATAGTGAGTAGCGCAATATTATGAGGATTTACTAGTAAAAGCAAGAGAAAGAGAAGCATTCTGGAGTGATGCGAAAAGAGCTTCTAAAAGACTTCATTATTCACCACTTTCCATACATCAGTTCAGTTTAAACACGAAGTGTGCAGTCGAGGTTGGAGACTTAAATAATCCTTTGAAACTACCTTGCAGCCTCGATTGAATGCTTTGTCTGTGACCAGTGAACCGATGTATGGAAAATGGTAAATTACCCGTGACAAGTGGCGGTGAAATAGACCCCTTGCAGCACGTCGGAATGCAGCTCAATTCAAAGGATAAAACAATAGTTCCCAATTCTCTGGAGATTGAAATTATTTTGTCTCGCCCTCCAAATTGAGTTCCTTTGACGTCACATGCAAGGGGTTTATAGAAACAGGGCAGCCATGTTGTGATCAAAACAGTATACTAGACAATTTGTCCTTGGAAAAAATGAAATTTTATTTTACCTCCGAAAATATTGCTTTTTTTCTGCCCTACAAGATGGCTACCGAGAAACCACTCTATATTACGTATTAGAAAAAACCTACTAATGGTCTATCACCAATCGAGCCCTGTGATTAGCTGAGCTACTAGGGGTCTATTAGTGATAGACCTCTAGTAGCGAAAAGCGCCGGTTTTGAAAACCCCAAAAAATATATTTAAAGCAAAATCCAAAACTTTTTGCATCCTTTTATTGGAGCGATTAGTAGGTTTTTACTAAAACAATTAGACTAATTGTTAAATAGACCCCTTGCAGCACGTTGGAATGGAGCTCAATTTGGAGGACAAAACGATAGCTTCCAAATCTCAGGAGATTGAAATTCTATAATTTTGTCCTCCAAATTGAGCTGCTTTAACGTCACGTGAAAGAGGTCTATTTACTCACAAACAATCTGGGGATCAGATCTGCAATAATTAGAAGGATTTCATTTAAAAACGTGTTATTTAGACTCATAGCAACATGAAACGAGTTCAACATTTTTATACAAACAAATGCGTACTCCCAAAAATGGAGCTGTAAATAAATACTTGTAGTTCTGGATTAATTTAGAGTTCCTCTGCACCCAGGAGAACCACATAGGCAGGGGATTTTTTCGTCTTCCAGAGGGAACTTGTAGTCGTATGTTATTTCTTCGTTGACTTTGATGTCTCGTTTGGAGTAGATAACGATTTTTTTCTCATTTTCTAATGCAATTACTTTGGCGTAACAGTTGGGCTGTAGAAAAAATATCAATGAAAATTGAAAAAAGTTGTTCAGTTATTTCGAATTACGTTAAGGGTTTTTGGCATTCCGCTATTCAAGTTCCCATGGTTCATCATTGTTTTGTATTATTCATTTATTCACCATGCTTCAATCATTTGGTCATCTCTCCACTTATTTATAAACTCATCTACTCATTCATCCATTTTCATTCATTCATTCATCCATTTCATTCATTCATCCAGTTTCATTCATTCTATCATCTATTTTCATTCATCCATCCATCATTCATTCATTCATCCTTTATTATTCATCTGCTTGTCCAGATTTTGTTCATCATTCCTCTATTATTCATCGATCGATCCATCCACTCACTCACTCACTCACTTATCTTTTAACTATTTTGAAGATACTCACATCGCAACAGTGATTAATAAAACGTGCAAAATTTCCTTTAACAGTCGCATCGATAATGGTATCCTCATCTAGCCTGAACATGTAACTGCTACCAATCCCTTTCCGTTCGTAGCTTCTCTCTCGGTTATCAGCTATGATCTGTCTTATCATTTCTCCCAGATACTCGATAACCATCTCGTCTGCAGCGATTGGTTCTAGAGCAACCAGACCCCAGTCGTGGATTGGAGACTTGGCGAATTTGATTTGCTTCTTGCGCACCTAATAAAGATAAAATATACGATGAAAAACGAGGTATTTTTGCTGTTTTATTGGTTGATTCCCGTGGTATATAAAAGTTTATACAGCAACGACAACGACAACAGTTGGTATATAAAAAAAAAAACCACATACACAAACAATATCCAGGGTAAAAAAATATAAGACTGAACTCAAATGGACATAACGTTTTTCATTCTTACCCGGAGTTTGTTGAACTTGAGAATGTCCCCGAAGTCTTCGTTACAGACAGCTGACTGTAAACGTCTCTGCATGGCACGGTTTTCTCGGGACAGCTGCTTTCCTTTGCTTGCGTCGAGTTTCTAAGGGAGAAAACATCATACCAATGTTATCTACTGTTTATTTCTTGTCAGAATAATTCCTCGTTTTCCTCATAGATGAGGAGATATTTCAGTCCTGCGATCCAAATTTCGCGCGCCAGGATTGAGACGCAGACGCGTCTATTTTCCCGTCGAAATTACGATACTGAATTTATTTTTACTCACCGGTTCTTCTACTGCGGCAACATTGGTCTCGTGCTGTACGATCCCCTGCACACTCTCCACATATTTCGCTTTTTCTTTGCTGTCTATCTTGTAGTACCCTTCTGAGCGAGCACATCCAGTCACGTGTTGCCGTACACCCAGTTCAGACTTCTGTCTTCGGCGTTTGGATGTCGGGGTGTTGGTAGGCTGAGCAGTTAGTGAGCACAATTAAGGAAAAAAATATCTGTTGAATGCAATGTCCAGCAAATTATGTATATAGAAATTTGAAATGAATTGTGAACCATAACAGCAAGGACATATCATGATAGAGGGAGGAAGGGAGGCAAGCGAGCAAATAATTCATTATGTCGAACTTGAAGCAGAACAAGAAAAGCACTACTCAGTGGAAGAAGGAAGGAAGGAAAGAAGGAAAGAAAGAACCAACATATAAACGAAAAAACCCTGAATGAATGAATGAAAAAAGGAGGGAGGAATAGAGCGAGAGAGGGAGATAAGGGAGGAAAGAAGAATGAAAGAAAGAAAGAAAGATAAAAGACATAAAAGAGCCCATAGAATGAATGCCAATATGGCCGCCATTGACTTTTAGAAATAAAAACCTAATCTTAAAAAATAAGCACCACCTTCAGAAAGAGCAAGCAGAAATATATATTTTTGGAAAGTTTCATTGCTGTAAATAGAATTCAAGTGAAGATATTTGGAATCAAAATTACAGAGATTTGTATGTGTTCAGTGATCTGTTTCCTTGCTAGCCTTGTTGTGGTGTTTTCACATTTTTAAAATTCTCATAACTTCTCAAGAATTTAAATTTTTTGTCTCAAACTTTCTAACTTTGTTGATGTCATTCTAATCTATAATTTTAATCTAGTGGTCAACTAAAATATGTATATCAAAAAAATTATGATAATGAAGTAGCGGCCATATTGGCATTGGGTCAATAGCTGTGAAGCACTAAAGATATCAATGTAATTGGTTATTTGTTTGTAAAGGATATCAGGATGGAAACTCCACTTGGCTCCAACAACAGAATCTGAGCAAACCTGCACCAGCTGATCAAACCCTACTTTCAAGAAGTGTGCATCTTCATAATCCAAACCAGTCTTGAGGAACTGATAAACCAATTCATCATCTTGCTCAAAGCTTCGAACTGGGAACACATGCTTGGGAAGTGGTGGAGGAAGCTTCTTTTCTGCTTTCAATTTTTTATCCTCTTTGAATTCTCCTAACTTTTCCTGGAAATCTTTCTCATTGACAGTGAATTTAGAATCAGGTGTTTCCTGGTCAACCGTGATGACATCAATGGGCGGGGTCTCCTCTCTGCGCACCAAGCCGTAGGGATGATCCAGTTCAACAAGTGAAGCAATGGACTGAATGTGTGGTGATAACAATGGCTTGTCTTCTTGTTGGCCTGTGATTTCTTCAACTTCTTTGTCAACTTTCTTTTCTTGTTCTTCGGCTGACACAGGAATCGGTTTCCCCTCCTCTTTGTCTGTGAGTACTTCAGCATCTTCTTCAGACATCGTAGCCTCTGTATCAGTAGTTAGTTCTTTCTCTCTCTCCGAGGCTTCCAATTTGTCTATTCTAGGTTGTATTGTAAGGCCCAAGGTTTGATCATAGTTGGTTGTCTGCGACAGAGTGATAGTTTCAACTGTACTCTTGATAGCTGTCATGTCAGTATCTTCCTTATCAAAATCAGAAATCTCACTTTCAAGTATTTGGCTTTGGGATGTGCCTGAGAAAGATCTATCTGTTTCCTCTGCTTCATCTGAAAAGAGAGAAAAAATAGAAGGTTGTTATAAATTTTGTTATACATGTAAAAAGGTTGTTGTACAGTTGAATTTATGAATTGAGGAAAATGAATAAAGAAATTATTCAAGTAGCATGTGGAAAAATATTTAAAAAAAGAAACAAAAGAAAAATAGAAAATAGAGCGAAATCAAGTGCATGAGAATCCAATTGAGAAAAGAATGCAATTGAGAAAAGGGAGGAAGGAAGGGAGGAGGGAAGAAGGGAGGGGAGGAAGGGAGAGAAGGAGGGAGGGAATGAAGAAGGGGAGGAATGAGTGCAGGCATAAACAAAGAAAGACTAAATGAATGAAAGAATGAATAAAAGGATGCATACAAGGATGGATGAATTAAGAAGAATGAAGGCATACTGTATTTTAAAACAACTTTAGCAATAAACCTCTTCTCAGAAAATTGAATTTCGTTTGTTTTATCCTCCAAATTGAGCTGCTTTGATGTCACATGCAAAGGGTCTATTGTTTTGGTACACATTTACCTGATAGAACTGGTTTTTTGAATTCCACCTTTTCTTTATCTGTCTCCTCCTCCTCTTCGCTTTCCTCAGATTCTTCTTCTGATTCCTCTTCACTTTCTTCTTCGCTAGATTCAGTTTCACTTTCATATTCTTCCCTTTCTTCCTCACTTTCTGCCTGCTCATCGTCACTTTCTTCCTTGTCTTCACTTTCTGCTTCACTCTCACTTTCCCCATCGCTTTCACTGGTGTAGATGATGTTGTACAGAGATGAACCTGTACTGATTCGCCTGTCGTTCGCTATAATATCAATAAGAAAAAATATTATACAATGTACAATATCTAGGATCATTCATCACTAAATATTGCCAATACCAACAAATTTTCTTCTCTATCCCAAAAATCCTGATCCTTCTTCTCCAACACTGTCATCATCATCATTTAACATCATCATGCTTTATCATCACTGGCACCATTAATAAGCCCTTATAGCTTGGGCCGTTTGTTGTCCTATTTCAGACCATTTGTCATTCTCAAGAATAATATTCCTTTCATGGTTGCAACAATAATTGAACCACAAAATTTCCTGACTTTTTCCTACTGACTAAAGTATGGTTTTCCCTGGCCCGATAATTCAGATATTCTATGTTTTCAATCAAGGCTACATAGCCAGGCATTCCCTGTGTGTTTCCTGTCTAGAGCAGATGACAATGGTATAAAACCATCATACCAGCTAGGAGGGACCATACATTTTTTAATATCCTCAAAATTAGTTTTTTTTTGGGTTAAAATTAAAGGTGGGAGCTCAATAGACCATTGACTTTGAATAACAAAACAAGGACAGTAGCATATAAGATGTTGCACCTCATTGCATTTTCAGGGTCCGTGCAGGCTTCTTGTGAAGACATTCAAGGACATTTCAAGGAGTATTCAAGGACCAAAATGAACATTTTCAAGGACCACATAACGATGGTGCAATCGGGATTACGAACTTTTAGATGAGGAAAACAGGTGTTTTGGGTTACAAAAACCTTTCTAAATATTTTTCAAGGAGTAACTACGATTTTCAAGGAATTTTTTCTTTTTTCAAGGAGTTTCAAGTGCCCTTGACATGAGTTTTCAAATTCCAGCACTTTTCAAGGAGTTCAAGGACCTGCATGGACCCTGATTTTACTCTACTTCAAGTGCCACATCAACATGAAACATTTACATGTACATCCAGATTTTTTGAAACCTATTAAAATCAAAACAAATTGTACCTTTAGAATTTCGGACATCCATTGCAGGAGGTGCAGCATCATCTAGATGTTGCCATGGTGACTGGCTTCTCTCATCATCACCATCATCAACCAAGCTACTCACAGTCCTTGGTCTCTTGTCTCCCTCACGACTCGAGAGCTCCACTTCTGTGTCGTGCTCAGATTCTGAATCATAAATCCTTCTTCGTTTAAAAGATACAGAACTTTCAATGGTCTTGTCCAAAAGTGATTTTGTGACTTCTGTTTTCTTGGCATCTGGTTTGGGTTCTGGCACACGGCGTTTGAATGAGGGCTTTGGAAGAGAGGCTCTAAGGCCCATAGCCATACTGTGTGAACGATCAAAAGGACTGGGACCAAGTGATGAGGTTGGTTGGGCAACTGTCGATGTTTGCTGCACAGTACTGGGTAAAGGTGTAATCTAATGTACATTAAAAAAATGAAAAAAATTAAGAAACCAAGTATGGTGTTGTTTACACACTCCACCCTCCGTATCCAAAGCTAAGCCAAGATGCATAAAAGGACAACAAACCTACAATACAGGAAATAATTAACACTAATACCCGGTTCACACTATAGCTTAAACATGTTTTAAAGTAGTTTAACTAAACATGTTTAGAAAATTATTTACAAACATTGTTCACTATTTGATGAAATAATACATATAAACTATCCTTCATATTGTACTGAACAGATTAGAGATAAAATATTTACATTGAAGCTTTCTAGTCTCTAAACATTTTGTTTAATAAAAAGTCAGTTTAACTAAACAGGTTTTGGTGTGAATGGGGTATAAGTCTTATAAGTCTTGACTGGGAGTGAGGGAAACAGTGTGTTTTAGTGGTACCAACATAAGGACTTTTCCCCAGGCATAGCTGAGGGAAAAATAGTCATCAAGTGACCACAAAACACACTGCTTTCACAATGTTCCAGTCAACAAGTGTTTTGTTATATACACAAGGACACAAAAAATTATTTGATCTTTTTACTTGACTTCATTGTCTACTGATAGCAACCTATTTAAATCCTTACTAATGCTTCACAAATTTGATCACACAAAAAAATACAGCCCTCATAATTCTTTATATAGATTTTTAGCACAAACAAACTAGTGAGCAATGGCAGATACCAGAGTTACACTCCATTGCCTTTAAACAATTGCCGTGTTTCTACATTTACTGTATTGTTGACCCAAATGCCTTGACTTGAAACAATTGTTTGAAGGCAATGGATATCTGCTATAACAAATTATCCAGAACCAGCAGCAATCTGGTTATAAACAACTTGGCCTTTTTTTGAGTAGAGAAAATTGAAAACTTAATTATAAATCTAAGTTACCTTTGGTTTACGTTGATTCTCCCACCATGCCTCCAGAGATTTAAAAGCAGATGCTTCCACAAGCTTTCGAAAGACATCCCGAGAAAGGACTGCATCGAGTTCATTGCGGACTACACCCGACACCACATCAATAATCTGTCTCTTCCAGTTCCACAGTTTCTCTTGTTTAGTTGGTCTGTATTCAAATCCCTGGCCATAACCAGACGTCAACCTTGGGTGTGGAGGGTAAGTGCTTGAGTAGGGTATTGAGGCAGACTGTACTGGAGGAAGCACTGAGGGGGGTAGAATGGGGGGAATAGCAAGAGATGGGGGAGGAATGGGTGGTGGCATTCCTGGTATAGGTGGTAGAGGGGGTGGAGGGAACGGCATACCTGGGGGAGGGACATGAGGGTTATACATAACAGGAGGAGGAGGAGGAATAATTGCGGGTGGATATTGAAAGATACATGTATTTGGGAGCGGAATAGTGACTGGTTGGTTTTTAGGCGATATCTTTTTTGAAGGTTCATTAAGCTCAAAAGTATCCTCATTTGAGCTGATAGACGACAGCGACATATTGTCATCATCATCATTATTCTGTCCATTTTTTTTCTCTGTTTCTGTATCATCATTTGTTTCGATATCAGAGTAAAGATTATTAGATTCTGACGACTTCACAACTGTATTCCCAGCAATTGCAGTTGCTCCGAAAGGTGACTGGCATGGAGATATATCTTCAACTTGCAACAAATCGGCATGTGCTGTGTCATCTGTACCATTAATCTCCGTAATTACGACACTACCTTCTTTGTCTATAGTCTCTAGAACTTGCTGGCTACCTCTTAAGTCTCCAAATCCTACCAAGTCAGTTGTATGTGTCTCACTTTCCGACTCACTGATATGAATGCCTCTGTTATCAATATTTATTCTTTTAGTTCTTGAATCATCATCTTCAGCATCGTGAGATAACTTTCGTTTTCTAACAGGTTCTTGTGGATTGGGTAGTTTCATTCTTAATATTTCCAACTGTTGCTCCAGGAAAAAGGACTTTTCTTCTCCTGGAGGAAGTGGCTCTTCATTACATGCCTCTGCCTCAATGGCCCCAAAAGCGCCAGTCTCATACTTATCTAAACTATGGCTCTTGCCTGAAGAGTATCCAGGTAACGGAGTATCTGGCTGCACTTCTTTTGGGCTCCCCAAAGATAATGTAACAGGAGATTTGGCCATTCTTTGAGGTGAAAGGCTCTTTTCTGTTCTCAACACACTTCTCCTTTCTTCTCGATTATACCCATAAGTATCTGTATTTTTGTTTTCTAAAAAGTCATTTGGCGACTTCCTAGAATGCCATTCTCTAGTTCTCGAATCTTCCTTTCCCTGCGATTCACTTGATTCTGCTTTCCGCTTTTCTTCCCCACGATGGGGACTCCCAGAATACCTATCCCTTTCTTCTGGTCTTCGTGGACTTGTAGTGTATCTGTCACTCCTTTTATATTTTGAGTTGTCTTTTTGTCTATCCCCATACCTCCTATCATAATCATCACGATAACTACTCCTACTATAATCACTTTTCCGCGACTTGTAATCACTATGAGCATCCTTCCATGATTCGTGGTGTCTGTAACTTGAGCTGCGTCCAGAATATCTGTCAGATCTCTTACTGTCCCTTCGTGAGCTGTAGTCCTTATCATCCCGATAGTCCCGGTGATAATCACCATAACGATCCCTATGCCTATCTCCCTTATCATTGTAATCATTATGATGTCTGGAATCATGACTTCTGTAGTCCCGGCTGCTACTCTTGTCACTCTTGGGTGATCTGCTGCGATCCCTAGAGGGGCTGTGCCATGCCGAATCTTTCCTTAGATTTTCAATCATTTTGCCAATTTTTGATTCATCACAAGTTGATCTTCCTGATGTCTTAGTTGTTGTTGCTTTAGAGGCTTCCTGTGTACTTGGTACTTTTTTTGTTTTGTCCTCTGGTGAATATGTTTGTTCAGGTGATATGTCTTCATAGCTAAGAAATGAAGAAACCTGTTCAACTGGTGGAGGTAGTGGTGGTGCACCTTCGAGGGGTGTATCTTCAACTGGGAGTGGTAAATCTTTTTTCGGCAAAGGCGGAGGTGAAATAGGCTCAAACGAACTTGTTGAAGATAGTGATGCTGAAAATACCGACCCATGACCAGAAAGAGACAACTGTGAGCTTAAACTTGATCTCTGCTGTAATCTTGAGCTGAGAGCAGAAGTGGTTATGTCTGGAAGAGGTGGTGTTACTGGTGTTGGGGGGTTTCTGATTCTTGGATCTATAGGTCGAGAAACTTTGGGAGTTGTTGGAGTAGACAAGCTGCTTTCCAAGGTTGGTGAATGGGAGTTGGTTGATGGTGGTGTTGGGTAGTGTAGAGGTGGTTTGCTGGTGTGCAGGAATGGTGGTTTCTCTAGGCTTTTCTGTTGTTTCAGACGAGATGCTAGGCCTAAAAATATACAATATAAATAAGTACATTAGTGTCTAACTGACAAAGTTTGGGAATCTTATAAAATTTCTTAGAAATATGTAAAAAGCATGTAACTAGTGGTTGTTAGATATCAAATATTGGGGATTTATGTAACTGTAAATTTATGTTAATAATAAAATGTTAAAAAAAAGTGTCTAACTTTCCAAACTTATGATAGACCTTTTACTAGGAAACCAATTCTCATTACCCAAAATTTTGGAAAACCGTTAACCTTCCTAACAAAATTACAGCAATGTTACCAACAGGTAGGAGCTTTATATGAATTGGAATGCTTTACACATGACAGTAAATGCAATTGATAATTATGGAATATAGAGTTTATCTTCTTGTGTTCAATGTTCACTTGAGTTGAACACTTGGGGATGGGTTCCATATCTCTGGGCACCCATGTGTTACTCTAAATTCAAATTTTGACTATAATTTTTTATTGTATATTTTACATTTTATATTTATAAGTTTATATATACATTAAGAATATATATATTTTTTATTTAACCTATCAATCTATATTTATTATCATCACATATTTTTATTTTCCATAGTTAGCAGGATAGCTGTTATGTTGTTTTTGCTGACTGAATAAAATGTAGATGTAAATGTAGATAATCATATGTGGGTACCTTACCCAAAATATATGTACTAACCAATCAAAGCCTTACACTCAAGTAACAATTTTAAGTCACTAATTTCAGATGTAAGAGATCTTGATATACAGTAGTGATACCTTTGTCAAAGATATTTTTAGAAGTGAAATCCTATGCCAGACAAATTTAAATTCTAAGTTAACCAAATGAAATAAGAGTTTTTAATGTCCATCGTAGCAATTAAAGCTGTCAGCTTTAAAGATCACTCAAATTACACGTCAATTAGTTTAAGACTGATAGTTTAAGACTCTGTTTACAATACGATTATCATAATAAACTGATGAAGAAAATTATGTCAAAATATAGTCAAATTATTTTGGCCTTCGATATCGGAAAGTTGATGGAGATTTTAAATAGCAAGGTGTTAAACAGCTGTGAGAAACAAAATTGAGTAAGATGTGGCGTTATGTTTGAATGAAAACTTTGATTTTGTACGTGAATCTATAAATAGCACCAGCCGCTTTTGTCACCAGACGCTTTTGTTTACATTCAAATTGTGTGAATAAAGCCGATCGATATCTATAGTGAT
Source organism: Anthopleura sola (assembly GCA_023349425.1). NCBI lineage: Eukaryota > Metazoa > Cnidaria > Anthozoa > Actiniaria > Actiniidae > Anthopleura > Anthopleura sola. Next base: position 1,573,252 of record JALHLI010000014.1, read on the forward strand.
TGCTTGAACACGACTTGTATAATCGCCAGATACCTTTTAAATTCGGTTCAAGCTGAGTTGAGATGATATTCCCCATAACAGAGCAGCCATCGAGCTTGGAACAGGCGAGTTTAGCTGATTTTGTCAAGTCGAAGGTCACTTTTGCTTTTCCGGTGTGTTTTTTTGTCAGAGGATCATAGTAGATCTTGATGTTCTCGACTTTCCCGTATTTCAGGCACATCTCTTGGAGGAATTTTCGGTCGACATTGTCATTCAAACCTGTAAATACCACTTCTCGCTGAGGTGGGGTACCTACATAATACTTATCAACCTGAAAATACAAAAAAAATTGGTGTGTTTTCTTGTACAATTAGTTGTGTACCAATCAGACATTGAATCGTTATTATTACAAATCAATTATCAACTTTGATCACGGAAACAACGAATTCAGACAGAAAGAGAAACCAGAGAAAAAATCAAGGTCAATAAACACAAACCTTAAAATTTGGAACTGGTAAATCAGCTTTGTTCAACGTCCATATTCTGGTTCTTCGTGAACGAGGGTCCTTAGGGACGATTGGACTTTGCTGTGAATGGAAATACAGTATAATCAACAAGTTCAGATTTAAAACAACTTTGATTTAATGGTTTAAAGTCCGAAGGTTCAAGAAGAGGGATGCAGAAGTCTTACCCCATCAAATTCACCATCATATCTAAAGATTTTCTGAGATCCTTTCTTCAAAGCAGGATCTATCAAAAGCTTGTAGTTTCGCCTTTGTTTTCCATCATCATGACGGTTTAGAGATCTTCCAGCTCCATTAGCAACTATAAACACCAACCACACTCAAACTATTAGTATAAAACAACAGATAAGACTCCTAAAAGCTGTTAAAAACACTCGATTCCTTGAATGTAAATACATTATACATGCCTGGCTTCTCAGAGCTCAGAAATGTCGACCCAAGTTTGCTGCTACTTTCGTACAGTTTTTCATGGCCGTAAACAGACTTTCTGCTGAACCCTGGCGGTTCATATGACATTGCCGTTCATCACATTAGTCCTACAGGCTTGATTTACCACTGTTTTGCCCTGGAATGGTGCGAAAAAAGAGATGTTTTAGCAGGACTACTTCCACATTATTTTGCCTTCTTCATATAACACGCGCCACATACGATGGCAGCCCACCAGCCATTGCACGCTTGGGATGGCCGACCATTACCCAGCATGCTTCACGGGCAATAATTATACAGGTAACCCACAAAGTCCAAGTCACTGGGCACCGCTACATATTTTTTCTTTCTTTCTTTTTCTTTTTTGGTTTTTGACTCAAAGCTTTTTATCTTCCTCATCCAGTTCTGACTTTTTAATTCCAACAACCTTTCTTATTGCTCTGAGCACATTGTTTGCTTGTAGTTTTTCTTTCTTTCTTATTTTATTTTCTTTTATTTTTTACCCTTCTTTCTTTATTTCTAGACTTTCTTCCATCCTTTCTTGGCTTCTTTCTTACTTTTTTCTCTCTCGTTCTTTGTTTTCGAATTTCTTAGGCCCTTTGCTTCTTTCTTTCTTTTCTTTCTTTCTATCTTTCTATCTTTCTTTCTATCTTTCTTTCTATTTATCTTTCTTTCTTTCTTTCTTTCTGTTCTTTCTTTCTTTCTTTCTTCCTTCCCAGTTTGATCCTTCCTTACTTCCTTCCTTTCTTTCATTCTTTCCTTCTTTCTTACTTTCTCTTTTTCTTTCCTTCATTCATTCATTAATTTCTTTTATTTATTTCTTTTCTTCTTCTTCTTCTTCTTTGGATCTGTATCGATATCTCTCTATCTCTATCTTTCTATCTCTCTCTCCCTGTCTTACTTACTTACTTTATTTATTTTTTCTATCTTTCATTTTCCAGTCCCCTCCCCTCCCTATTACGTACGTGGCACCTCCCACCAAAACCCTCAATCGAGCCTCGCTGTGACGTCAGAGTATCGGCGGTCACTCAGCCAAGCCACACCGGGTCGTCCATGATCTTTGTACCAAGCACTGAAGGTACTCCATCTTCTTTGCTTCAAATTCTCCTAGATTCCTGACCATTAAAACGACCTTTGAATACTCAAACCCGTTGCCTGAGTTCTACTCTATCAGCTGGGCACGATGGCACAGATACTGCCTATTCGTTTCCAGGAACATCTTCAGGTAAAAGTTGTGTAAAACTAGTGATGTTACCTCGCGAACGGGCATGTGTTCGCCAAGCTTTTCCTTAATGACTTACTTTAAACCTGCAAATTCCAATATTACATCTTTAAGAACAACAAAAAAACAAAATACTACATTTATTAGACCTTAGAGGTGTTGTAGGAGTTTGTAGGTGCTTGTTTTAAGCTTCTAAGATTCGTAATTTTGGCGGCGTCTTGGAAGGGTTACAGTTGAGTGTTCTTCAGTGATCTTGTGAGCTGTTAAAGCGGAAGAGGAACGACGAATTATTATGGACTTACGAACTCATTTTTCTCACTTATTTATCGAAATAAACCCGCAAATCTAAAATCATCAGCCTGTATTCAAGATCTAAAGATTCGAATCCAAGATGAATACCAAGTTATGCATGTGTAGTGAACTACATAACCAACTACAAGATTATCGTATCTTCCTTTGAATAATATATGGCCGCTTCATTGAACACTTAGCTTATATTCCCTCATTGTGACCGTAATTCCAACTTTATTTTATCATGTTAGCTGCTGTTTGACCGAAACGATAATCACTTTGTCGCGATATCTTTGCCTGGTATTCGAGGTTGAGACAATTTTGACATATTTTCCAACCGTGGCGTTGAGCGTGAATTTAGTAGAACTTTTCATCATTTCCCCATACTTAATTATCAGTACTACGGTGATTTTGTAGCCATTCAGATCTATAACACTATCAACCTCTAACTTTTCGACATCAACAAGATCATAGAGCGTCCGATAGAGTTAGTTTTCTTCCATCATGATTATATTAATTGAAAATGCTAAAAGAACGCTACCTACCCAAAAGCGAATGAGCTATTTCCTTCATTTTCGAACTTGCCGTCTTAAATTACAAACCCTTGATTTGATACCTTGTGAGCATAAGGGAAATGTCTCAAAATATCTGTAGATTATGCTAATTTCTTGAATCCAAATAGTTTCTTGAATCCAAATCAAATTTGTTTGTAGAAGAGTTAATTATTCAGATTCCTAATAGACAGCATCCATATAGATTTGTGTACATTATGAAGCTTGATTGTTCTAATGTCTTCCAACTTGACATTTAATCTTTGGAAAGGCGAAGGAACTTTGAAAATCATTTTCTAAAACTCCATTCTATTATCTAAGATTACAATGTTTTTCTGTTCATTGTTACATAACATTCTTTTTATTCCCATTATTTCATTCCATTTTTCATTTTTTTCACTGAGCTAGGGTTCCTTCGCACTACAGCCACATCCTTTTCATCTCAAAGTATTTCATCAAAAGCTGAAAAATACACCCTTCATGAAATTGGGAATTTCTATTTTTTTTGCATTTCCAGGGACAGATCTGGGTGGGGTTCAGTGTTGTTTTTTTTTTTTTGGGGGGGGGGGCACACCCCAACCAAAAAATAGGCAAGATATTCCTACAAAACTACCATTTTTAAAGTAAAAAATTAGAGCCATGCTTCTAAATTCCTCTCAGCTATGGTATATCATTAATTTTGTCTAATAAAATATGATAGCAGCTGTGTCCAAAAAGTTGGAAGTACAGTACATTGTCTTATCTGTTGGATATTTTCCAGTATTTTCTGTTATTTCTCTTGAAAGTAAAATGTGCATCATAAGAATGTCAACATATAAACTGTTTGCATAAGATATTAGAATTTTTTCAAATGAGTTTTATTTATTTTATTTTGTATTAAATGCTCTTGTTTTAGATGCCAAAACCTTGAACTAAAGATTGAATTATAATTTGATTACAAAAAAAATAGGCTTCCTATTTTTAGACCGTGAAAATAATCATAGTGCCTATGACACATCTAACAATCTTCTTAGTAAAGATTCTACATCAGGTGAGCTGTTGTGTGGCCAAAAAAAAATTATTTTGAGTGATGCATCTTGAAGTTCTAAAGGTTTTTCCATGCCATATGCTAATGACTGTGACGTTAGGGAGTCATTTATGTTTATTAGTTGTTGCTTATTATTTGAAACAATGGCTACTATGTGAAAACTAATTTTCAATAATTTGTGTGAGAGTCATAGTTAAAAGAGTGATGAATTCCAAGCTCAATTATCTGTAGCAGTTAAGTTTTTATATTAAATGATGACTCCCGTGACATCACAGTCATTAATATATGGCATGGAAAAACCTTCATAACTTCAAGACGCATTGATACTCAAACTATATAATTTTTTTTGGCCACACAGACTCTATACTGGAAATATAGTCAGATGTGTCATAGGCACTTTAAGATCATTCGTTTAAGTCTAGTTTAAGTTAAGGGTTATGGAGAAACAAATGATTCTTAAGTGAATGACATGTCTGAAATACTGTAGAAAATATCATACCCAAACTAAAAAAGTTTATAAATGATGTGTTCCCAATTTCTCATTAAAGAATAAGATCTACAAATATCAGCAGATCTTTTCAGTCACATTACCTGGTTGTTTCTTAATGACAAACAACTTGTTTTTTTACAGCTTCAAAATGTTGGTATTAATGCTGCTAACATTGGGTTTTCGACCCTTACCATGGAGTCTGACAAGTTCATCTGTGTCAGAGAGAAGGTTGGTGAGGTAGCTCATGTTGTCATCATAGACTTGGCTGATGCTAATAATCCAACAAGAAGGCCTATCTCTGCTGATTCTGCTATCATGAATCCAAGGTCTAGGGTCATTGCCTTGAAAGGTATATAATGTTATGTAGCACTGACTGCATGTATATACATCTATTTCAAAAAACATTGTCGGTCAGAGATCAAAATGGGTGATCTGGGAATAAACAGAACTTTTGTGCTTTTGTGTTTTCTGGCTAAAACATGAAAAATTACATTCCTAACTCAAAGGTCATGCTTTATGATATTCCAATCTAAAAGCTGGCTACGTTGTTTGGCTGTGAATATATTACATTTTGCAGTGTTTTTTGAAATAGGTGTATGTATGTGTTTGATGTTTTAGATAATGACAAGCGGTTAGTAGTTGGGAGTAAGTGAATTAGAAGGAAACAAAATCCTATTTTGCTATGATGGCAAATTGTATGGTTTAACACGTGATTGGGAAGAACTATAAATACAATATAAAAAAGGTTGTAATTATGCTGGAGTTTCAGATGTTTGTCCTTTGTTGGTTTAACTTGAAATTACATATCATTACTTATCATTACTTATCAGCTGGAAGAACCCTACAGATCTTCAATATTGAGATGAAAAGCAAGATGAAAGCTCACACTATGACAGAGGATGTAACCTTCTGGAAGTGGATCAGCGTCAATACTGTAGCCATGGTGACAGACACAGCTGTTTTTCACTGGACAATGGAAGGTGACTCCCAACCAGTGAAGATGTTTGATCGTCATTCCAGTCTAGCTGGCTGTCAGATAATCAATTACAGAACAGATAAGAACCAACAGTGGCTTATCTTGATTGGAATCTCTGCACAAGTAAGTCCTCAAATTATTAGGAGCTGCTTGTGTCGTACCTTTTTTGAAGGGCATGAATTTTTTTTTTGAAAGTTCTTGACCAGAGAATGGGAATCATTTACCAGTCAAGTTGTCATTTTTATTGGACTTTTTTCCAATGACCAGTGTTTAATTGTAGCCTTCCAAAGGTGTCCACTTCATAAATGCACCCCTTTTAACATGTACATGCACTGTAAGGTGTTTAGCTCTCCCTTCCAGAGTTTTTCCTATAATTAATTTTGTCACTTAATTTTTCTTAGCAAAACCGTGTAGTTGGTGCCATGCAGTTGTATTCTGTGGAGCGCAAAGTTAGCCAGCCCATTGAGGGGCACACTGCTGCTTTCTGTCCCTTCAAGGCTGAGGGTAATGCCCAAGAATCCAACCTGTTCTGCTTTGCTGTCCGTGGTCCTCAAGGAGGCAAGGTATTGATCAATATAATCTACTCCTTAAACTCCTTGAATTTGATTTTAGTTTCCAAGGAAGCTTGAAAAGCTCTTGAATTTTAGAATTTCTGCTGAAACTCCTTGAAAACTCCTTGAATTCTTACTCCAAAATGTTTAAGCACAACTTAGTGAATCAATGTAGTAATTTCAAAGCATGTTCTGTACACATTTTGCAACAAAATTTACATTCAGTTTGCATGAGAACTTTGCCTAAACCATAGTAATTCAGCTGATAAAACTCCTTGAAAAATTATTTTTGAGTCCTTGATTACTCCTTGAATACTGTACTTTGGGAATTTTAGGTTTATTTCTCACCACAAACCAATTATTTAATGAATATTTGGTGAATGTTTTATTTGCAGCTCCATGTCATTGAAGTAGGAACCCCACCAGCAGGAAACCAGGCATTCCCCAAGAAAGCTGTTGAAGTATTTTTCCCACCAGAAGCTCAAAATGACTTCCCAGTTGCCATGCAGGTTTGAATCAGTCATGTTTTGATTGTTCTTGTTATCTTTTCACAAAGATCCACTAACACACAGGATATTTGCTGCTAGTTGACCAATTTTATTTTTCCCAAACAAATAAGCATACTACTGTATTTATAGAGTTTCAATAGACACCTTGCAGCATGTTGAAATGCAGCTCAATTTGGAGGGCAAAGCAATAGGCTCCAATAGCCAATGTGCATGAGCTCGAAATTCTAGCACAAAGCATGATGGGAAAGTGAGTTCTTACGCTTTTTTGGGTCCTCTAAAAATTCATTTGACAATTTTTCCTTTGACATTTTCTATGGAAATAAAAGGATTTCAGCAGACCAAAATAATAGAGTACTTTTTTTCTGATAGTTCCTTTGATTTCCCTGTTACATTTTTAAAGAACTCACTTTCCCAGAGTGCTTTGTCAGCTTCAATGCACATTGCCTATTCTCAGGGCATTGAAGTTTTTTTGTTTTGCATTGCAAATTGAGCTGCATTCCGACGTGCTGCAAGGAGTCTATTATTGCTATGAATGACCTTTTTTAATGACCATGGTACATTATCTCTGTGATGATCTCTAGGTGAGTGAGAAGCATGGCATCGTCTTCCTCATCACCAAGTATGGCTATGTTCATCTCTATGACATTGAGAGCTGTACATGTATCTACATGAACCGCATCAGTGGTGATACTATCTTCGTCACTGCTCCACATGATACAACAGGTGGAATCATTGGTGTTAACAGGAAAGGACAGGTATGGGTGAAACATAAGTACACTGTACACAGTACTAGTATTAGTGGGTTGTGTTGCCAATGTCTTAAATTGCATATAAGCCCTATAGGATGGCTTCATGATTTGAAAGCCCTTATAAAATAGTTTATAAGTGAGTTTGGCGTTTACTACTCTTTGATATCTCTTTTCGTTCCCGAGATATTCAATATAGAAATTACGAAGTGATAACATTTAAAGAACTAGTCAAAAGTCATATTTATTCTCATCCTGATGTGCTTGAATGCACGACTTCATGAGGGAAATCAATTGTTCTGTTAGCCAACTGGCTGCCACATGAAAAAGGTCCATTGGTAACCAAATATTCTAATGTTCACTTTTAGGTGTTGTCAGTGAGTGTGGAGGAGGAGAATATCATTCCTTACATCACCAATGTTTTACAAAACCCAGACCTTGCTCTAAGACTGTCTGTCAGAAACAACCTGGCTGGTGCAGAGGAACTCTTTGTCAGGAAATTTAACAACTTGTTTAACAGCATGCAGTATTCTGAAGCAGCTAAGGTTGCTGCTAATGCACCTAAGGTAAGGACAGGTTGATGACAATATATGATGATGACATATGTAATAGTGATTCGTGATTAATACTCAGAATACCTGTGATAATGATAATGGTATTACAATGTGATAATGATAGTGTATGTTAGTGATGGTTAAAATTGTTAAACAAATTTGAAATAAAATTTGTTAACATTTTTGTAGGGTGTATTGAGAACTCCACAAACCATTCAGAGGTTCCAGCAAGTACCAGCTCAGCCTGGACAAACATCTCCTTTGCTTCAATACTTTGGTATTCTCCTGGACCAAGGAAAACTTAACAAGTTTGAATCTTTGGAACTGTGCAAACCTGTGCTCCAGCAGGGCAAGAAACAACTCCTGGAAAAATGGCTGAAAGAAGAGAAGGTTATTGTCTTTATTAATACTTTATATTTACTTTGATATAATTACCCTTAGGTGTTGTATATTTTATCTGTTTTATAACTCTTGTTATAAACTTGTTATCGCTAATCACCATCACAAGTACAGTAGTGGCATTGCTCAATGGGGTCGAACTGAAAGCAATGTGAATGTACCTCTGGTAGCCACTATACAGTTCATGTATGACCATGGAGCACAGCTCTAACCAGTTTGAATTAGTGAGGGTTGGTTTGAGAGGAGGGAGGAAAAATCAGAGAGCTTGAAAAACCCTCAGTGTCAGAAAGAGAACCAATCATCTCAGCTCACATGGGGCAACTGGGATTTGAACCCCGGACCTCAGAGGGGAAAGGTGTGCATTTCACCAGCACCCTTTCCCGATGGAATCATCTCATGGTAGTCTAACATACCCCTGAAACATTGATCAACATATGAATCATCTTTTTTATCTATGCCTCAATGATGAATATTTTAACACCATCTTTCGATTGATGGCTTTACTGCCATGAAACATCCTTATTTTACAGAGAGGTTTTAGAATGATTTGTTAACATAACCTTATGACATAATTGTTTGTCACAGAATTCATTTAGTGTATTTTCTATCTCTGTAGTTGGAATGCAGTGAAGAGCTTGGTGACTTGGTCAAGCAAGTAGATCCTACACTTGCACTCTCGGTGTACCTCAGAGCTAACGTGCCACAAAAGGTGAGACATTATTGCAGTAATGATTAAAGTGCTTTCCAATCATGCGTGCAAATTGCTGTTGTAACAAAATCAGGTTTTGGTGGATGTCAATCAAAATATTTCCATGGCATTGTGTCAAAACACAAAAGTTATCAAGGCATGTGCCACGTGAAATGTTGTCAAAATGCCTTTACTGATGTCTGCCAAAACAAAATTTGTCGCAACAGTAAATTGTATGATTTCGCTAAAGTAATTGGGAAGCTCTGATATTTTCATGGAAAAATTGTAAGTTATCGTTGACAAGTTCACAGTTGTTTTGATTCATGGATTTTCCTTAGTGTTCTATTAATGTTGTGTGCAAATGTAAATTTCTTACAACCCATAAATCATTTCAGTTTGGCTCATTTGCATTCAATTTGAGGGTCATTTTGCATAAACATGATAGTTTTCATGTGCAGTGAAGGATAAAAAGCTATTGTATTTATGCAAAGTCTCATTATACAAAGTGCACCTCAAAGTCAAGAATACGAAACCAGTGAATACAAAACACCCTTGCTAATCAATTCATTAAAATCTTTCTTTCCAGGTGATCCAATGCTTTGCCGAGACAGGTCAATTCCAGAAGATTATCTTGTATGCCAAGAAAGTAGGCTATACTCCAGACTACATCTTTCTTCTCAGGAACCTAATGCGAGTTAACCCAGAGACTGGTGCACAGTTTGCTACCATGATGGTGCAAGATGAAGGAGAGCCTTTGGCTGAGCTTAACCTTGTAAGTACAAGGATTTTAGGTCTTAACCACACAAATACAGGTGCCTCAATGATGATGACTACAACACCATCTTTCGATTGATGGCCACAGGCCATGAAACAAGTTTTTTGACTGAGAGGCTTAAAACACCAGTATCTTTAGAGTGGTTTTATATGACACGTATCAGGGACAGATCCAGGGATTTTGTTCAGGGAGGGGTGCAGTGTTGTTGGGAAACCTCTGCCTGCAAAAAACAATGAACAAAAAAGTGTTTGTGTCTAATAACTTACAAGTTGCAGAGTAGGGGCACAAAGTTGGCTCAGGGAGGGGTGCGACTCTCAGATTCAAACAATGCATCAACCCTGTCTACCTATTTTGAAAATAAAGGGGTGCAAAGTCAATCCAGGTAGGTGCACTCCCCTTGCACCCCTCCCCTGGATTCACCCCTGTATATAGCGTGCCATAGCAATTTACAGGGTTCATGCAACTACACTGTGCTTGTAGACACTTCCAGATATGAAGAAGTCATACATGTTTTATACAAAAGGTGCCAGAAAAGTGCATTTTAAAAACACTATAGTATACACTGTATCACAGGGCTCAAAATAACAGCTGATCAAGGGACAGAGTTTGGCCAAAATTGGCACTTATCTTGTCAAACACCTCTGGTACTGTAGGCCATTCCAATGTGGCTGGACGTCAAATCTCGCCACTGACCAGCCATTAGTTTGAGCCATGTATCACAGGACTATACTGTAATTATTGGCCTACTGTAGTTGCTTAGAAATCATTGTGCAATCCTAGCACTTATGGGTTTTTGGCTTGCATCAATGAAAATTTTCAAAGGTCTGAGCTTGTAAATTTTTGATTGTCAGCAGCTAAAAATAAACATGTCTTGGGCAGTGCTGGTTGGGTAATTATGAAAATTGTTGTGATCCTAGCACAACCCCTGATTTTGCTGTTACTAATTATTAAGCACTCTTAATTCATTTCATTTGTAGGTTGTTGATGTCTTCATGGAGACCAACCAGGTACAAGCTTGTACATCATTCCTCCTGGATGCACTGAAGAACAACCGTCCAAGTGAAGCTGCTTTACAGACCAGACTCCTGGAGATGAACCTCATGACTGCTCCTCAGGTTAGAAATTACAGAAATTCCTTAATGAGGAAATATGCTGTGTGTATTTTTCCTTATTTATTACACGTAATATCGTGCAGTCAACGCACTTGCAGGCAATACACGCATAAGAGTGTACTACACGCGTTTTACACGTGTGTTATGTTAACATTCCCTTGAGCTGTACTGTATAAACAGTTATTGGATGAGGTTGAGCTTGATACAGTAAATCAAGACCAAGGCCATGTTATCCACCAAAGCCAAAGGCTGTGTTGCAGTCAGCAATCCTAGCATGCAAGACACTGTGCTTTGTAATCAGGATCTATTTTCAATCTGTTATGTATATTGTAGTGAGTGTATTTTATGTATTGTCCTTTGCAGGTTGCAGATGCTATTCTTGGTAACCAGATGTTCACCCATTATGACCGCCCCCACATTGCTCAGCTGTGTGAGAATGCAGGATTGCTCCAAAGGGTATGTCACAAGCGTACCCGTATCTATCACCGAATTCTGTTTTTTATAGGTGTCTCAAGGCTCGCATACAAAGAGAAAAATAACTGGTATCTGGTCCCTTCACGACCATGCACTTTAGTGACCAGTCTTTTTGTTGCCAATTTTTTCTTCTGATACAACTGATAAAATTGACTCACCATTTGCCTCCAGTGAAAGGAAATAAGTTAAAGTTATAGTGCTAAGAGAAACGAGGTTATTCCAGGCAAAAATCCCTTGGAAATAAATTCAGAAAAATTAATTCCGACCTCGATAGGATTTCACCCCGGTTTGCTCCCAGTTCGACCTTTAGCTCAGCTGGTAGAGCGTCGGTGTACAAATCCGAAGGCTGTGGGTCCGAATCCTATCGAGGTCAGAATTAATTTTTCCGAATTTATTTCCAACTGATTTTCGCCCGGAATAACCTCGTTTCTCTTAGCACTATAACTTTAACTTATTTCCTTTCTATGTATTTCACAGTGCTACGCGGTCCTCATATTCATATCATGCCTCCTGTGTTGAGTCTATCAAACAAATTTAAAACTCAGACAACAATATTTAGTTAGATGAACATTATATCAAGGTTTTTTTCCCTGGGCTACTGTATTTTTATGAATTCTAATTTTAAACTTTCCTATTTTTTAGGCTCTTGAACACTACACAGACATCTTTGACATCAAGAGAGCTATCGTCCATACCCACCTCCTGAACCCAGAGGTAAGATGCAATTCTACATCATCAGTAACTACAGTAATAGCTTGAGACACAGTCTGTTTAGTTAAATACTTCCAAAATAAGTAGCTCACAGAGAACATTGGATATATGTACAGTAACCCATGTATTTTGCAGCAGTTGACACAAGTGTTTAACACCAGTAGATAAAGTACTACATTGTAACCTACAGAACAGTGAGAGAGAGCTTCTTTTTGGGGGGTGGGGCTTGGGGAAGCATGATTCTTTTGACAGATAGAGTCCATAAAATCCATCAGAATAATCCATGGAGAAGAGCCTTTACATACAAAGGGCTTTTCTGTTATCCAAACATGAAACTAGCTGTCTAGAATCTCCCAAACATTTCAACTTTTCAAATATAATAATTGAATAAATTATGGTAACCTGGAATTTCAAGAGTGTGTGTGTGTGGGAGTTATACATGTAGCAGTAGATCAACTTAGGCCTTAATGATGATTCTCTTAACACCATCTTTCGATTGATGGCAAATTTGCCATGAAACAAACTTTAAATCTGAAAGGCATTCATGAATATCCATGTAGTATGACTCATAATAATTACGTATTAAAAAATATGTGAAAGTGAAATGACTATTAGGATATTCCATGGTAGTATATCATAAATATTCTTATTTTTTGTTATTTTAGTGGCTGGTGAATTACTTTGGATCTTTGTCTGTGGAGGATTCCCTGGAGTGCCTGAAAGCAATGCTGACTCACAACATCAGACAGAACCTGCAGATCTGTGTTCAAGTTGCCACCAAGTACCATGACCAGCTAGGCACCAATTCTCTTATTGAACTCTTTGAATCTTTCAAAAGCTTTGAAGGTGAGTATAGATGGCCAGACTCTGATTTATAGACACCTTCCTTTGAATGATATCGAAAAGCACAAGTGGTGTAGCAGTGAGAGTGTTTGCCTCTCATTAGTGACAACCGGGTTTGAGTCCCGTCAGGCTTGGTATCGTATGTAAGTAGAGTTGCTTGTTGGTTCTCTTCTGATCGTTTTAGTCCAGATTCTCTGGTTTTCGTCCCTCTGCAAAAATGAGCTTCTAAATTCTAATTGAAATTTCAACAGACAAATAGCTACTCTGTAGAAATGCCACTGCTTAATCCGCTTATTATTTGTTGGAAAAGAAATGAAAATTACTTTTCATAGTTTTTAACCCAATTTTAATTCATTTGCAGGTCTGTTTTACTTCCTTGGGTCGATTGTCAATTTCAGCCAGGAAGCTGATGTACATTTCAAGTATATCCAAGTATGTACTATAGCCATATAGATTATATCCATCTTTATAATAATGTGACCCAGAGGATTAACTATAATTTGAGTTGTCTCAGTTTTTGGTTTCCGTCAATCAAATTTTCAATGATTTGAGCTAAGTACATTTTTGATTGACAGCAGCTAAAAACCCAGACGTCTTTGGCTGTGTTGGTAATGTAATTATGAAAATAAGTGTAAATTAGGTTGGAAAGAAGACGAGGAATATTGTGAAGGTTGGCCATTTGCGGCAAAAACCTGTCCATCACAAACCTTTTGTTCTTTTCAGCTATAAAGCAGTAGCATAGCAATGCAATGTTTGAATATATAAAAACGTTTGGTTTCTATTTTTTGTTTGCTTTTTTATACTGGGTGCCTGGGTGCCCCCCATAAAGCATTGCCTTAATGATGAATATTCCTAACACCATCTTTCGATTGATTGGCTCAACGGCCATGAAACTAAACCCTGACATCTGAAAGGCTTGACCACTAATAGCTTTACACAGCAAGAAATCTGAAGCTCTTTTTTCAATTAACTATGAATTTGTGTTTTTCACCTCTCCAGGCTGCCTGCAAGACTGGCCAGATAAAAGAAGTTGAAAGAATCTGTCGAGAGAGTAACTGCTATGATCCTGAAAGAGTCAAGAACTTCCTCAAGGTATTGCTGGTTTTCAATCATTCAGGGTGTGAAATAACAAAAGACACAGCAGTCATGTTGGATGATATAACAAGAGAATTCATTGACAAGTCTTTTGTTAAATTCAACCAAGATGACCATGTTGGATGATATAACAAGAGGATCCATTGACAAGTCTTTTGTTAAATTCAACTAAGATGACCATGTTGGATGATATAACAAGAGGATTCATTGACAAGTCTTTTGTTAAATTCTACCAAGATGACCATGTTGGATGATATAACAAGAGAATTCATTGACAAGTCTTTTGTTAAATTCAACCAAGATGACCATGTTGGATGATATAACAAGAGAATTCATTGACAAGTCTTTTGTTAAATTCTACCAAGATGACCATGTTGGATGATATAACAAGAGAATCCATTGACAAGTCTTTTGTTAAATTCTACCAAGATGACCATGTTGGATGATATAACAAGAGAATCCATTGACAAGTCTTTTGTTAAATTCTACCAAGATGGCTGCTATGGCGTGTGATACAAAGACTTCTCCACTTTCCTTGACTAAAATACCACTATATTCATTAGTATAATACCATGAACGATATCATTTTGTATTCCAGGAAGCCAAGCTGACTGACCAGTTACCTCTGATCATTGTGTGTGATCGATTTGACTTTGTACATGACTTGGTGCTCTACTTGTACCGTAACAACCTACAAAAGTACATTGAGATCTATGTACAGAAGGTATTAGAATCAAGTACTTAATTATCATTCTTTGTAAGGTGACACTGTGAGATTACAGTTATTAGAGCCATGAGGGGACGGATTGCAAAGATCGTATCACACCATTTAGCACTAACAATTTACATGGCTCTACCCCCTCTAAATAACCAATTCTGTCAAAATGAACCCCAGAAATTAAAAGAGCACCTCTAATGATATTCGTAAAAGTTTCAAAATATCTGTAATCTTATTGTTGGAATAGAGGGGAGGGGTAAAAAGTTGGTAATCCCGATCGCACCCATCGTTATGTGGTCCTTGAAAATTTTCATTGTGGTCCTTGAATACTCCTTGTAATGTCCTTGAATGTCTTCACAAGAAGCCTGCACGAACCCTGTTGCATGCAAGAAACTAAACAGTGTATTGTTTCTAAGTTATCTACCCGTTGTATATTAATAGGTCAACCCCTCTCGTCTGCCAGTAGTAGTAGGTGGACTGCTTGATGTAGACTGTACTGAAGACATCATTAAGAGCCTCATCATGGCAGTCAGGGGACAGTTCTCCACAGATGAGCTGGTTGAAGAGGTAGAGAAGAGAAACAGATTGAAACTGCTACTGACTTGGCTTGAAGCAAGAATCCATGATGGATCTGAGGAACCAGCCACACATAATGCTCTGGCAAAGATCTATATTGATTCCAATAACAACCCAGAAAGATTCCTCAGGTAAGACTTGGAATTTACTGGAATCAGTAGAATATTATGATATAAATTGTTATTGTTTTTGCAAGGGTAGCATTTACTGTAAGAGCCAGTGGCTAACAAACCTGTGGCTGCGTTCCATTATCAAATTGGAATTTAGAAGTTGATTTTTGTGGAGGGAGGAAAACCATAGAACCTAGAGAAAAACCCTGAAAGCACAGGAGAGAACCTACAAACTCTACTCATATACGACACCAAGCAAGGGAATCAAACCCAGATCACATTGGTGAGAGGCATGAGCTCTCATCACTACTTGTGCTTCCCTATAGAAGATATAATTATGGTATGCCTTAAAATACCAACATTAATTCTGCAATCCATTTTTTGTTTTCTGATTGGTTAACTGAAGTCCGTAATTTTTTATACTCTCCAGTGCTGTAACCTAACAGTGCTGTAACCACACTAAACCCAGTCTTCATACTGATGAAACGTGATGATTTGACAATGTAGTATAAAATCCGAATAATTTTGTCATGGCGTAACACAATGGTTTAATGTCACCATTTCTTTTGTGCAGGGAGAATCCATATTATGATAGCCGTGTTGTTGGTAAATACTGTGAGAAGAGAGATCCCCACTTGGCTTGCATGGCTTATGAGAGAGGACAGTGTGACCAGGAATTGATCCAGGCAAGTATCAGAACAAGTGACTGGCCCAATTGCGTTACTTCCTGTAACATGCGTGACAGTGACGATCCCAAACATGAATTTACATTTTCGTGACATATCATAACATGAGAGTTTTACCAAGTAACAGTAATACTTTTAATAATAGAGTCTCCTGTGGCTCAGTGGCAGAGCGTCCGACTAGTATACGGAGGGTCGTGGGTTCGATTCCATCTGGGGCTCAGAATTTTTTTCTTGAGTCCATTTCACAGTATGGTACGATCATATACACATTTCATTCCATCATCATACGCATATTATGTTAAGCAGCAATACTTTTGTGATTCATGACCTGGGCAAATAACAGTTCACCAATGCCAGCAAATTTTTTTTCCAGGTCTGTAATGAGAACTCACTTTTCAAGAGCTTGTCACGATATTTGGTCAGGAGAAGAGACACTGAACTGTGGGCTAGCGTTCTTGTCGAGACTAACCAGTACAGAAGACAGTTGATCGACCAGGTAGGAGATGAAATCTCAGATTCTTTATATCGTTTGTCGAAGGTCATAGAGTTATCCTTTGAAGGAAATTCCTGAGCCCGGTACCCTTTGCTTGTTTTCTGGCATCGATTAGAAAATATGACGCTATTGTACAAATTTGTTCCCAGGTTGTCCAGACAGCCTTGTCTGAGACCCAAGATCCAGAGGATGTGTCCTGTACTGTCAAGGCATTCATGACAGCTGATCTGCCTAATGAACTGATTGAACTGCTGGAGAAGATCGTGCTGGAGAACTCTGTCTTCAGTGACCACAGGTAGACCAGTATTTGAGATAAACGTATTTTTTTAGTAGTAACCATGGAGATGGTAACCTTGTAAACATTTGTAATGAATACATGTTTTAGTCATTCACACGAAAATTTCTGCGAGGAATAATAGTTAAAGATGCCTCAATCTGAATCCTACCACAGGCAGCCCAACCTGAAAAATAGGGTAAAAATATAGTTTGCTGAGTTCGTTCTTGTGTTTGTTTTAATAGGAATCTCCAGAACCTGCTGATCTTGACAGCCATCAAGGCAGACCGCACACGTGTGATGGAGTACATCACTAGACTGGATAACTATGATGCTCCTGACATTGCTAGTATTGCTATTGGTAGTGAGCTGTATGAAGAAGCTTTTGCTATCTTCAAGAAATTTGACGTCAATACTTCTGCCATCCAGGTATGTGATTCAGTGATGATTATGATGACTAATAATAACCAGCTGTACGAAAAACTAAGCGCGAAAAGGATTGTTGTTGTAATTCAAGCGGCCCTCGCCCGAGTCTTAAAAGTCATATATCTCACAGAATTTGAGGAGATGGATCGCAAAGATTTACTTTAATTTTTTTAAAACAACACATATACTTCAACTTTTTCTCTAAATTCTTTGAAACGCGTGTTTTTCTATTGGGAAGAGACTTGGAGCAAGGGCCGCTTGGCTAAGCATTGAATCGCTCTGTGATTGGACGGTTCGTGCGTGCTTCGGACACCTGGAAATGTAATGAAAATGATGACGGTGATGATGATGATAATTAGGAGTGCAGATGATAACGAGAATGATGTCGCTTATGACAAGTGATGGTTCTAATAATGATGGTACTGCTGAAAAAGTTTTGGAATGAATGATGTTAGTGATGATGATGATGGTGGTGGTGGTAATGATGATGATTAGTAGTGCAGATTAAAACGAGGATGACGGTGCTGATGACGAGTGATGGTTCTAATAATGATGGTACTGCTGAAAAAGTTTTGGAATGAATGATGTTAGTGATGATGATGATGGTGGTGGTGGTAATGATGATGATTAGTAGTGCAGATTAAAACGAGGATGACGGTGCTGATGACGAGTGATGGTTCTAATAATGAGAAAAATGATGGTACTGCTGAAAATTTTTTGAAATGAATGATGAAGATGATAAGTAATCGTGATGTCATAATAAAGATAACTTCTGAAAAGACGAGGATTGGAAGAGGAAGGACCTCCCCACAAGTTATGACAATGATAGTTAAAACTGATTGGAGACGATATGTGAATGATGTTCATGATTGATGATGATAATGATAAGATTGATTTGATGAAGGATAACATATAGTGACTGATTTAGTATTTCTTATCTTCATGATTCACCGATATCCGCACTATAACTGTATTTACTATTTCACAGGTTCTTATCGAGAACATTCAAAACCTAGACCGTGCTTACGAGTTTGCTGAGCGATGTAACGAACCAGCTGTGTGGTGCCAACTGGCCAAGGCACAGCTGCAAGAAGACATGATCAAAGAAGCTGTGGACTCTTTCATCAAGGCTGACGATCCTTCCTCTTACATGGAAGTCGTTGAATTTGCTCAGAGGAAAGGTAATACATTCGTCAGCATAATCTGTTGGGGATAAGTTCTGGTAAGGGAGAATGTAGAAATCCCGATTCATTTGCAAGACAACATAAATATTGTGGTTTTTTTCACCATCGTCATCAGCATCATCATCCTCATCACCATCAGCACCACCATCATCAATCATCATCCTCATCACCATCAGTACCACCATCATCAATCATCATAACCATCGTCATCATCATCAGCACCATCAGCATCATCACCATCATCATCATCCCCCCATCTTCATCACCATCATCATCATCACCATCATCATCATCCCCCCATCTTCATCAACATCATCATCATCACCATCATTATCATCCCCCATCTTCATCACCATCATCATCACCATCATAATCATCCCCCCCATCTTCATCACCATCACCATCATCATCATCCCCCCATCTTCATCACCATCATCATCATCACCATCATCATCACTATCATCACTATCTTCATCAACATCATCACATCATCACATCGTCATCAAAATTTCATCCATTGATATTCTTGTATTTCAGACAACTATGAGGACCTCGTACGCTACCTACAGATGGCCCGTAAGAAGGCTCGTGATACCTTCGTAGAGACCGAGCTGATTTTTGCCTACGCTAAGACAAACCGTTTAGCCGAGCTTGAAGAATTTATTTCTGGACCAAACCACGCCCAGATTGGACAGGTAGGTCTATTATCTTGTTACATACGTCACCCAAGCAAAGCCAGGTTCGGTATATTGAGCATCATTGTGTAAAAAATGGTTCTGACCATTGATTGTTTGGCAGTTTTGATAATAGATAATAGGAATTCCTGGCTCTTTCGAAGTGTACAGAAACTATAGGATCTGATAATTCCCTCGATACAAAGTTATTAAACAAATTTCCTCTCAAGGCGTTTGAGAAGTTTTGCGTAAAAACACACAGGAATTGGCGCGCCGTTCATGACCTCACACCTTTTCTTTTCTACCTGTTACTCATCTAGTACCTCATTTCAGGTTGGTGATCGTTGTTATGATGCTAAGATGTACGACGCCGCCAAGATCTTGTACAACAACATCTCTAACTTCGCCAAACTCGCTTCTACTCTTGTTCACCTTGGCGAGTATCAAGCAGCCGTGGACGGAGCAAGGAAAGCTAATAGTACCAAGACATGGAAAGAGGTATGTTTACGGGCAACGAAATCATCCGTATAACCTACCGTGACAAACATTGGCATTGCGCAACAGACTTTCTAAGATACAAGGAGTAATGAGAGCTGCTACTTCATTTGAAAAAACATTTGCACGCAGATTCATAAGACGAGAAGCAATCGCTTGGCGACTTGGATCGGAACGCTGCTAAACAATATGCTGGACTTTGTTGGCTGAATTTTACCGCGAAATTATGTGTCCTCAGTAACATCTCTTGACTCCCAGTTACAGAGTATTTCATATAGTAATACTAGATTGTGGCGAAATTACGTGTCTTAATTAACATCTATTGACTCCCAGTTACAGAGTATTTGTAACTTATAGTAATACTAGATTGTGGCTCAAAATTTATATTTTACATTTCTATTAGGTCTGTTTCTCGTGCGTTGAGGGAGGAGAGTTCCGTCTTGCTCAGATGTGCGGTCTGCACATCGTAGTCCATGCTGACGAACTAGAAGAACTCATCACCCATTACCAGAACCGCGGCTACTTTGAAGAACTAATCGCCTTGATGGAAGCAGCACTAGGTCTTGAACGAGCCCACATGGGTATGTTCACTGAATTAGCCATCCTGTACTCTAAGTACAAACCATCTAAGATGAGGGAGCATTTGGAACTGTTCTGGTCTCGTGTTAACATTCCTAAGGTGAGTGACAATAGAGTCGGACGTTTGTAAGTAATAAATATGTACAAGTAATAGATAGTGTTGACTAAGTGGTGATAATTGTGAGGATTTTTGTGTTGATAAACTATGACGGCGATGGTGAAGGTAATGACGTAATTTTGGTTGATGATCATACGATATGATTGACATCATACATGAAAGAAAAAAAGCTCGACCCGAAACTTTTAGGGGGGCAACTGTCCTCCACCCGTCACTGGTGACTGATGATGATGCATAATGATTATGAATATCGACTTTTTCACATAAATATGCAGATTTTATATTGAACATAAAACGGCCTCGAATTTTTGTTCATGGAGTCACTAATAGATATTGTCATTGTTTCCAGGTACTTCGTGCAGCTGAACAAGCCCACTTATGGTCCGAATTAGTCTTCCTGTACGAGAAATACGAAGAATATGACAACGCTGTCCAAACCATGATGAACCATCCAACCGTAGCCTGGAAAGAAAGCTTGTTCAAAGATGTTATCTGCAAGGTGGCCAATATCGAGCTTTACTACAAGTCCCTCCAGTTCTACTTGGATTTCAAACCCATGTTGATTAACGATCTGTTGCTGGTGTTGACTCCTCGTATGGACCATACCAGAGCTGTTGCTTTCTTTACTAAAGTTAAACACTTACCATTGGTGAAACCTTACTTGAGGTCTGTTCAGAGCCACAACAATAAGGTAGGAGTTGCTTGGAACTGTTATGCTTGTCTTGTTTTTAGTCACAGCAAATTTTGTAGGAGTGTTTAAGATCTGGCATACAACGCGTTGACATTAAAGGATTTTATCAAAAATATGTTATATTCCTAAATTTTTCTAGTTCTCTTCCGATCAAAACTAGATTTCATCCGTCCTTCCCTTACTCCTCTACCAACTTTCAATAATGTCCCTCTACTCTTCCCCCAACTCCATTTAAACCCACCCTTCCCCGAGCCAAATCTATGTTTCTCCACCCCTCACAACCCAATGGCAAATTCCTCACGTCTTCTAACTCTACAAATTGGATGAAATGGACTGCAGTGATACATCTAACTCTTTATTCCTTATAAATTTTGCAGTCCATCAACGAAGCCTTGAACAACCTTCTGATAGAAGAAGAGGATTACAATGGTCTGCGTGCGTCCATCGATGCATTCGATAATTTTGATAACATAGCTTTAGCACAACGACTGGAGAAACACGAGTTGATCGAGTTCCGTAGGATAGCTGCTTACCTGTTCAAGGGCAACAACCGCTGGCAACAGTCTGTGGAACTCTGCAAGAGAGACAAACTTTTCAAGGTAATTTTATGTGGACATTCGGAAGGGGAGACTTAAAATCCTTTGGAAAATCCTGGATACTCCCCATTTATGCGCGCACTTGGGTGGATGAAAGCTAGGGTCAAATTTCAAATTAAAATCCAAGTTTAAACAATAGATTATGAGTTTGACAGCATTCTTAATGAAATTCAAATGAGATGGTCGTCATGTTTGAAGGGAATAATTCCAACATGGCAATTCAAACATAAGCTAAAATTTCTTTCTTAATGAATTTTAGGATGCCATGATGTATGCTGCCGAATCTCGTAGCCGAGACACAGCCGAAGACCTCATCAACTGGTTCCTCGAAATTGGACATAATGAGTGCTTTGCTGCTTGTCTCTTCATGTGTTATGATCTGATTAGCCCTGATTATGTATTGGAACTGGCCTGGAAACACAACCTTATGGACTTTGCTATGCCTTATATGATACAAGTATTAAAAGAATATATAGATAAGGTAAGCTATATTCTCCCGCTATATATTGACGCGCTTGGACGTTAATGTTTGCGTATCATCCCTTAAGAAAATTAGTTGTTTCAGCTGTGTCCATATCAAGGTCTTTTCGTTAGAAAGATTTTAGTTGGCCCGTAAAATATAGTTGTATTACTAGTGACTGAAATTCAAAGGTAAAAAATGGAATGCTTCTTTCCGTAGTCTTCCCACAATCCCTTATGATCCCAGCGCGAGCTCGAGGTCAGGGTAAAATTTGCATATATTTTATACATTTTTTATACAATTTTACCCTGACCTCGAGCTCGCGCTGGGATCATGAGGGATTGTGGGGAAACTACGGAAAGGAGCATTAGTGCGCCTAGAGCCCAAAGAAGGAATTGTGACGGAACCACGAATAATTCTCCAAAGGCGGAAATTTCTATTGTTTTGCCATCTAACATGGCTGCCGCAAAAACACCTCTTATGCCCTTCCCCCCCCCCCCCCCCCCCCCAACATTTTAACCTCGGGCGTCCACCGGTATAGCAATAGGGTAGCAAACAGTTTTTGATATTTTTTTCAGGTTGATAAGTTACGCGCTTCTGAAGCGGAAAGAAAAGATCAAGAAGATAACAAACAAGATACTCCGATAGTTTTTGGTAAGAAAAATTGAATAAAATTTTAAAGGGGAAAAAGGGAAGATGAAAGGGAGAAAATAGGTGAGATAGTGAAGGGGGATTGGAAGGAGTCAAAATTTATGAACAGAAAAAAGAAAAATATATAGAGAAAGAGAATATGGAAAGAAAGTAAAAATAAGTACAGAATTGAAAGAATAAATCAAATAGACCCTTTTCGAATATGGCATCTATGACGTCAAACGAGGAGTCCGAGCATGTCCCGGATGTTACGAGTGATAATGATTGTGTTTTGAAATCCGTTGCATTCCAGTCCTGTATGTTGCTAGCGGAAATCATTGGGTTTCGACATCCGGGACATTCTCATTCTCATCGTTTGACGTCATAGACGCCATGTATTAGCCATTCCGAGGTCAAGGGAAAAAACTGGATCGAGTTGGCATTGTCGCGCATTGTGGGACTGTTTTAGGGGACATGTTTCCAAGATGGCGTCTTTT
Organism: Anthopleura sola; assembly: GCA_023349425.1. Lineage (NCBI taxonomy): Eukaryota > Metazoa > Cnidaria > Anthozoa > Actiniaria > Actiniidae > Anthopleura > Anthopleura sola. Next base: position 1,596,402 of record JALHLI010000014.1, read on the forward strand.
TCGTCCACTAAGACAATCCAACTGTGCACTGAAATGCCTGTTTGTTCCTTAACCTCGAAATGATTAATTGTATTATCGCCTCTTTTTTACGGATGATTTTTAATCAAGAATTTGTGTTTGAATCTTCAGGTAGTGAACAGTTGATGATAACTGGTGGTCCAGGCATGGTCCCCGGTATGCAGGCTCAAGGAGGCATGATGGGAATGCCACCACAACAACCATACGGCTACCAGCCTGGCTACGGGATGTAACCTTCCCCAAACCATCAAAACATTACCATTAATCCATTAGGCGCATTAATCACTTAGCTAGTTATTCCTATTTCTACTGTCACCACTTTTATATCGTCAATTAGAAGGTTTTTGTAGTCACGCATTCTCTCTAATCGAGATGTCACGCAGATTAGGTCACGCATGTTCAAATACCGCAGGCGTGACAGGAATCGTGGTGTTTAGAGACGGGGAATTGCATGTTTTATTTGAAAGATTGAGGGAGTCTAAAACGGTGAAGGTCAAGGTCGTGAGCATTATAAAATCTAATTAAGTAAATCGAACTGTTGTAAACCATAATAAAAGAGTAAAATACACTATATAGTGAACGTTGCTGCTATTTCAACTTTGAAAATTATAGTAGAATTAAGTCTTAGGAAGCCTTGAGCCCCTGAAGTGGAAGCCGGTCCATGAAGTGGGCGTGACGGGTTTGCATATTTCATTGGGTGAGCAGTAATCTCGCGCGCAGTGATTGGTTCAATGGTATCATCAATTCCGGTAGTCATCAATTATAGTAGAATTAAGTCTTAGGAAGCCTTGAGCCCCTGAAGTGGAAGCCGGTCCATGAAGTGGGTGTGACGGGTTTGCATATTTCATTGGGTGAGCAATAATCTCGCGCGCTGTGATTGGTTCAATGGTATCATCAATTCCGTACCGTGATCGTAGACGCTATGTAGATGTTTTTTTGTAGAATAGATGTTAGGGTTGTTCGGTAATTTTTCTGCATAAAGTTAGTTTTTAAAGCCAAACGGCCCAACTAACATGTCATAAAACATAAAACTATTAGTAATTTAAACAACCCAAGCACAAAGGCATGCAAGCACAACAATAAATATTGACAACATTATTCCTTTCTTTGTGCTTGCGTTTGTGCTATTGACAACCAGGCTTAAAGGGGCACTTAGATGAAAACGCCCCATATTTTGAAAGTCCGAATAGTTCAAGTATTTAAGAATAATATGACTCAATCATGATTATGAAAACCAGATTGGCAAAAATTTTAGCCTGGGAGCCACTCGCAGTTGAGAAATTTTGGTTTAAAAACTAAAAGAACAATAGGGTTGAGTAAATGACATCATTTACTCACAATTTAGATGCTGAAAAAATTTTTATCCGCAAATTTTGACTGTGAAGAAAATATGTTGCTTGGCTACTATTGGGGCCATATAGATAAGTTTAACCAAGTTTCAAGGCATTTCCAATTTTCAACGATTTTCATCCACGTGCCCCTTTAAACTCAGGCTCATTATTCTGTGTCGGTTTTAGTGACTTCCAAAATTCACGAATTTAGCATGTCATAAGAATCATTCGATCCGACCGAAGCTCCAGAAAACATTTGGTATCTTGCCTGCCAATGTTCGGCACCCTGGACCAATGGATTCCATTTATTAGTCTTTTTACCATAACTGAAATTTCTCGCGCGCTGATTGGTCGAGAGCCGTGGTAAATAAGAGGACTTACCGATAAATGACGAAGCAGCAAGCGCGCGCTTGAAACGGTTTTTCTTTCAAACTTTTTCTTCGTTTTTGGGTCTTTTATTGGACTTCGTTATGGTAAAAAACAAATTTCCGATAGTTTTGCGTGGTATGTACTCTTATTTACCATGATATGACGTCAAAAGTTGGTCAAAATTAGTTATGTACTCACGAGGCGTAGCCGAATTAATTAGAATGCATTGAGATAAGGTTACGCCGATCATGTAGGCTCGACCCTCGCGAGGGGAGGAGTACTGGGGAGAAGAAGGGAGTCACCTTCCCTCACGAGGGCCTGCTGCTACGGCTAGCTTAAAATCTCAATGACCGTTTTTACATGATAATTCCCTCTCTTTAAATTAATTAATGGGGTATGTGGTTTTGTTCAATTTCAATGAAATTTGACAAGAAGCATGGAGAAGTATTGATAAGAAAAAGAGTGTGAGCGATTTTTGATATTTAGATTATTTCGTCTTTTATGCGGTAAAACGTCAACCGACACGGACATTTTTGGAAACTCCAACTTAAGATTCAATAACGTTTTAAATAAGCAAAAAAACAAAATAACGCTCACACCCGTTTGTAGTTTATCTTTCACTAATTCACAAAGTGAATTTTTTTAATCAATTCGCGCTAACGCCATGTCTATTAATAAAAATTCACATCTACGGAACGTACCCGATTCGCGTTGAAGGCTCCGGCATAGTTTTAGATTGAAAAATTGCGTTCAAAAACTATATTTTTCGTAATCTGTATCATATGATCTTTCGAACGATTTATAGTTTCGTAGGGTTTTGTTCAAAGTGTTGCGTAGAGAGAGTTTTAAACGAAGCATATGGCTTAAATTAAAAAAGAAAATACGAATTCTAGCTTTTAGCAATTCTTCATCACCACCCATTCACCACCAATTCATTTATTCTTCCCAGTCCGCACGGTTCCTGACGGATGGCACCCGAACGGCTTTGGCGAATCCGAATCCACCCGAGTGCAGGGACCGCGGAGCAGGGGGGGGGGGGGCTGGGGGCTATACTCCCCCCAATAATGGGAGCATACCCCCAAACCCCCTAGGTCTTCCAGTATTTGGAAGTCGTTAAAACCCCCACCCCCCCCCCCCCCCAATCAAAATTACGCTCCGCGGTCCCTTGGGCGCATCCGAAATCCATTGATCCGGAACAGATCTAGGCTCAGATTTCAGCTGTATTGCGGGCGCGTACGAAACGCCGACGGCTGAAATCTGAGCCTAGAACAGATCCTGATCACCGCGCTCTGACCTTTCACTGATTCTAGTTTGTCTGCAACGATCGCGTGCAGACATCTGTTTGTATAACCGTGTACTTGAAAAGGATCTGAAGGATATATATCACAGGTAAGGATGAATAACCAACATTGGTAGGAAGGGATTGTTTTTTCAATTAGTCTTATATTATAATACATCTAGATCGAAAGCTTTCAGAATGTCTGCAGGTCACCAGAGGGAAGAGGAACACACCAGTTCAAATATCCTTCCTCCATATTTTTAATGGCGTTTTTCTCCCACCTCCCTATTTTTTTGGCCGTTTCTTCCACTTTCCTGATTTGTCTATTTTATTTTTTCCCTAATTAAGCACGCTATTTTAGCTTTTTTTTTACGTAATACGATAGTGTAATTCAAGTTACTGTTAATAAATAACGCGTGTAGTTGTATATTGTATGGAGGTCATGCGTCAACACTAATGAGGTATCGAATATATTGACCGGAAGTGATCGTTGCGCAACGCATTGCATAACAACTGACTAAAACCGGCTGCGGGGAGACCGGGGAGAAAGACAGTTTTAAAACAGTTACAACAAACGATCAGGTTGATCAAAGTCAGGGTACGGCTAACTCACAGATCGAACCCTGAAACAACCTCTGATCTGCATGGACTGATCAAAGTCAGGGTACGGCTAGGTAACCCACAGATCGTATCGGAATTGTTGTTAGGTTTCGCGGTGGAAATTTAGGTTTGGAATTTACTGATATCCACTCTCAAATTACAGATAGCTGAGGCCATGGAGAAGACCCCCAAAAGCTACGTCGAGTACGACGACATCTTTCACCGCGTGAATCCCTTTGGCAGCTACCAAAAGAAAGTGGTTTTTGGAACTTGTATGATCCTTGTGGCACAGAATATACAGTTCTCTCATTTGGTTTTTGTTACTGGTACACCAAACTTTGAGTGCGCAACTGAGAACGTGACATGTGGAGGTGTGAACAGATGCTGTGATAACTGTACAACATACAAGTTTGATACAATGTTCACTACCATGGTCTCTGAGGTAAGTACAGACAGACAGACAGACAGACAGACAGACAGACAGGCAGGCAGGCAGGCAGGCAGGCAGGCAGGCAGGCAGGCAGGCAGTTGTGTTTGTCGTGTTTGGATGACACGGCGAATTGTTGAAGTCGATTAGGGCAGACTTCAGACTACGCAACTATCCCGAACGGGAGTATGGGTAAAAGTCACTGATGCGGTTGAATTTTTCACTGATCAAATATGCGCCGAGCTTACAGTATGAAAATTCGCTGGCGAAATAGTATCTTAATGACTTAACAGTTGCAAAATTGGGAGCATCTTTGACTGAATATTTAGTCATATCGACATCGTCTTCTTTTCGCAAAACCCGAAGACAAACATTGAAAGGGTTGCTGTTTATATTATCTTATTAGTAAGCAAAAACAACTACTTCAGAGCGAATAATTAAGCGCTTCAGTGATTTCTACCCATACTTTAAATTGGTCCAGTCGGTCAGCGACAACGTTTTTTTTTTTCAAATGACTTGTAAGTAGACATACAGGCAGGCAAACGGACAGTGACATACAAAGTACAGCAGAGAAAACAAATCATTGATATACTTAGACAAGATCCTCAGTTAGATTTTCTATTGTTTTTCAGTGGAACCTGATTTGTGACCGCGCACATATAACAGCCATCATCCAGTCCATGTTCTTTGTTGGGATGTTGGTGGGTTCATTTGTATCTGGAATCTTGTCTGACGCCTATGGGAGAAGAACAGTTATATTCGGAACCTTTGGAGTCATGGTAGGTTAAGCCTTGTTCACACTAGCGTCGTAATCGTAAGCAGCGTACTGTTACACTGTCCAATTTTCTCAGCAACTTGTCTCGCAATGCTTGAAAATGCAGCGTTGCAGGTTGCCCAAGTGAGGTGTTGCACTGCAACTTGATCATGATCTCAGCAACTTCCAACTGATGACTTAAAAAATATGTGAGACAAGTTGCTGGAGGGGTGATACACTGTGCAATGGCGTTGCCAGTTGCTGCAATACGTTGCGAACCTGATTTGTGACCGCGCACATATAACAGCCACTATCCAGTCTATGTTTTTTGTTGAGATGCTGGTTGGCTCATTCGTGACCGGAATCTTGTTTGACGCATAATGAAGAAGAACAGTTATATTCTGTACCTTTCGAGCCTCCAAATTGAGCTGCATTCTGACGTCCTGCAAGAGGTCTATTCGATCGAGGAATCGTCAACAATTGTCGAGTTCCTTGTTCCTTTTTTGCTTATTACGAAACGCCCGTACTTCCTGTGGTTTCTTATCTGTTTACATTGTATTTTCTTTAGGCTGTTTGTGGTATATCGCAGTCGTTCATCGACTGTGAATCTTTCTTTGGGCTCCTTCGTTTTGGAAGTGGAGCCTTCATGATCAGCACCACCTTATCTCAGTACATCCTCATGTTGGAGTTCATTGGTCCAGAGTACCGAGCAATGGCTGGCAACGCCAACAACTTCTTCTGGTGTTCGGGAACCTATGTTGCGATTTTTATAGCATACTTTGTTCGTGAATGGAGGACTTATGTTTGGGTTACAAGTATGCCTCCATTTATCATGTACCTCTTTTGGAAGTAAGCAACTGTTGATAAGATTTAGTGATTATGTATTTTCATGCCAAAGGGAAGAAAGGGAGAAAAAGAGCGGGAAAACGTGTGCGCACGCGTGAACCTCCAAAAAAGAAATAAAATATTGGCTTCCGGCTATAGGAAACACGGGTGGCATTGGGGAGCGCTCGCCTCTCACCAAGGCGACCCAAGTTCGACTCCCGCTGATCTCGGTGCCGTATGTGAGTAGAGTTTCCAGTCGGTATCCTAACTTCGAGGGTTTTTCTCCAGGTTCTCTGGTTTTCCTCCCTCCGCAAAAATTCACTTCTAAATTTCAATTCAATTATGGAACGAGGGCCACAGGTTTGTTAGCCGTAGGCTATTATGTGCTACCCTCGTAAACAAAGAAAACAAGCGTCTACCCAACAAGAAAGAGCTCGAGCGGGAAACTTTGGATTTCTTTGTATAAAATACGTCTACCAGCGAGCGGAAAACTTTGATTTAACATTTTGACATGGGAGCGTTGCTTAGCAATCAATTTGTAATGAAATGCTATGTCCATGATTCTTTCAGAGTATTTCCCGAGTCTCCTCGTTGGCTGCTGGCACAAGGAAAGCTAGAAAAGGCTCATCAATTGATAATGAAGTTTGGAAGCAAAGACGACGAGAAAGTAGATTCTGATTATATGAAGTCTATGGTGGAAGATATCAGAAAGGATCAGCTTCACCGAGAAAGGGATGATCATAAGAAACACACTCCTCTAGATCTTCTTCGAACTCCAAAATTAAGAAAATGGTCGCTGATACTTTGGTTTGGATGGTAAAAAGAGGAGAATTTTAGTTTTATTTGTGATATCGTGCTTTGGAACCTCCTGCGTACTCCCAAAACTCGGTGGAACGATGCACGCTTATCCCTTAGTAGATATGGCTATATTTGGTTGTTATATGGAATACCAGGAGCCCATTACCCGGAGCGTGCAACTTGTATCCCTATCTCGAGTTATAGTTTTCTCAGGTTGAATATTTATATAGATTCATATTTCCCGCGTAAAATTGAGTGCCTTAACAAAAGAATTCAAATTATACAATAGAACGAAACTAAAAAAGAATATGATAGGTTTCTATTGAATTACTCAGGGTCCTGTATTGTGTCCTGACACTTGAGTTTCGTTGGTTGGCTAAGGCGGCATTCCTGTAGCGGGAACGCCGATCTAAACATAGACGGTCTGGGGTAAACGATAACTCTTAATAAGGTGATACGTGAGTTGTATGCTCCGGGTAATGAGCTCCTGGTGAATACTATTATCTATACTACTTTTTTTTGGTAGGTTCACCGTTTCCATGACATATTTCGCAATCATGATATACGTGACCCACCTTCCTGGGAATATCTACACGATAATGGCAATAAGATCGAGTCTGTTGGCTCTTGGGACCCCTGTCACGTGGTTTCTCATGAACAGGTACGTCACCCGTCTGATGACGTGATCACTGGGCGTCATATATATCTCAGAGCTCAAATCCTTGGTTATGATTTGGCTTTAATGTTTATGTAACTGATTTGTGTGCTGAATACTTTAGCAAAAAGTAATTAGAATGAACTTTAGAATAAAGCTTTTTTTTATATAGAATTTAACATTCGAAAAAAAAATGAAAATGTTATGAAATTTAAATATTACCATCTAGACACTACGTTTGCGAAAGAAAAATATGGCAGAAAGCAAAATAATTCGTAACTCGAATATTCAAAAAATTGAGCTATTGAAGTAATTTTCAGGACATCTACTTTTTAAAGTTTAAAAACAATATGTTCGAAAATTAATGAACTGACTATAAACTTTTTGACGGAATTATGGATAATAATGCCAAATATTGCAGAATGCATTTTGTTAGCTTACTTGCTTGAACCGATAATTGCTATCAAACGATAACAACAAAAACAAAATTACGTATTTTGAAAAAGATTGTTTTTAACTGTTTTAGTTTTAAGAAATTCAACGAAAATTATGAATACCTGTTGAAAATGTTAGGGTTTTACGCTGTTGAAGTGAGTTCAAAACGAACGTGAATGGTTTCTTAATAATCTTTTAAAGGTAATTCAGCGGTTTTGAGCGGTTCGTGGGCTCAAACCAACGTTCCAAATTAGACAGCGTCCTTAAAACCGACAGTGACTACGTGTAAACAAGGGATACGATGAAATCTTCTTTTTAAAACAAATAACGGATATCTAAACATTTTGTATATATGATAATGGTTTCTCAATATTCTATTTGTAGTGTCGGTCGTCGAATGGTCCACGTTTCTTACATGACGTTGACTGGAGTTTTGTTGCTTCTCATTCTCGTCATTCCTGAAGGTAAACGTTCTGTAACTGTATATTAGTCTTTTTCTGAGTTATATGATGCTTTGCATTGTGTGGTCGAGCTTGGGTACGGATAAAAACAAGTTAAAATGTTCTTTATAGCTCCAGTAACCCAAACTAGACCAGAAAGCATTGTATGTGTTTACAACAACAACGGCAATGTATTTGCACTCTAAATAAAATTTCAATGAGGAAAATTACATTGAATAATATGAAAAATTGCAACAACGACAACAAAAAAACACAGCAACTCAAATAGCTAGAAAGCTATAGGCAAGTCAGGAAGTTCAGCTAAGGTCAGGGAGTTTGCTAGCTAAAGTAATTAGTTTGTTTTTAAAAAGTACTCTATATGTAAGTGAGGTTTATCAATGTATTGGGTATAATATTCATGTTTCTCAATTATAAATGACAAAAATGTATATTTATTGTCATTTGTTTAGTGATATAATTTCTATTAACTAACAAATGTATTGTGATATGATACCAGTGCAATCATTGACAAAAAACATCCGGACAAGTGCTATGTTTCAAAAGCATATCCCTCATTGGAAAATAAATCACGAAAGCATTGGGCCTAAGTACTGCTCTTGGTCAAACTATTCTGCACTCGAATCAACACGTATTTTCCTTTCTATTCTAAAGAGCATAAAGTGGCGATCACATGGCTAGCAACCCTGGGTTATGTATTGACTGGCCTGGAATGGAGTAGTGTGTATCTCATCACCACTGAACTGTTCCCCACAGTTCTAAGGTAACGAAGGAGTATTCTCTATTGGATTGCCAATCCTACATATTGAGTACGTGAGCCCCTATACTCTCAGATCAGGAGCCCACATCCATCTCCTATATCTGTGAGGCAGCATATTCCCAGATCAAAAGCCAATTACAACCACCACCCGGTTGGCTCAGATGGTTGAGCACTGGACCGACTTTCGTGCGGGAGGTCGTGGGTTCAATTAAGCTCCGGCGGTCGGACCAACACTCAGGGTCTTAATATAACTGAGGAGAAGGTGCTGCCTTTGTAATAACATCTACAAATGGTTAGAACTTCAAGTGGCTCAGAAAATGACGGTCCCGTCTCTCCACACTACCTAACCCTGCATCGAAAGGACGTAAAAGAACCACTGAGGACGTAAAGAAAACCTGGCAGTGACCACCCTCAGTGTCTGGCCTTTACTAATGATTTCTTAATGGGTCGATTGTGGGATGGGGATGGGAATTTTAAAGGGTTGGGAATTGGTGCAATGTACCTCAAAGGGGACCCTGTGTTCTATTGTACATTATCAGCCTGCGGGCAAATTCACAAATAAGAATAAAACTAGGGGGATCCATTTCCCATACTGGGTCTTTGAGCGACCATATTCTCAGTACAAGCCCATTACCAGGAACGTCCATCTAACATACTAGATTTGTTGTTATTGTCTTTTGCAGGAACACGGCTCAGGGGACTGGTTCTACTGCTGCTCGAGTTGGTGGTATAGCAGCTCCATTTCTCTTGATGCTCGTAAGTAAATCATTGAGTTCGAATGTACTAATTAAGGTAATGCGATCGTGCATTCGTGCGCATCTTTCCTGCGCTTTATTGAATATCTAAACATTTTACACGGTTACCTACCCTGATTTTTCTACTGTGAGTCCAGAACAACTTAGGCTACAATATATCAAAAAATGAAGGCAGGTAATTCGACTAAATTTTTAGTAATTTCACGAAGTGTTAATTTTCAAAGTACTTTTTCGTGATTGGGTTTCCTGTGGCCAAGGTCTTTCAACTATGGCGGATAAGACATTTTAACCTTTCTCTACGTTCAACGTGAAATATCTAAAAATCTTGCTCGGTGACCTACCCTGATTTTTTCACTGTGAGTCCAAGTTTACTAAAGCTACAACATATCCAAAAATGAAGGTAGATAATTCGACTAAGTTTTGAGTAAATCGCGAAAATGTCCGGAAATTCGGATCGTAAAGTACAGTCAAAATGTACTGTTTTGGACATTTAAACATCGAGAACTCATTCTGGACACACTAAAATGAACAATTTTGGGGTTTTAATCATAATGTGTTAAGGTATGTATCACTTGAAATCGTTTATGCTACTTCTTCAAGCCATATGGACTACGATAGCTTCTAGTTTACTTTGTCTTATTTTCCCCGAAAACACGGCCGCAAGCATTGTCTTTGAAAAATTATATCTTCCGAACGGATTCGGGTACCCCCATTTTTTATTTCATATTTTCACACTACAGCTCAAAAGGAATATTTGTGCCAAATTTTAAAAAAATTCATGAAAAAAATATGCGCGATCGCATTACCTTAAGAGTAATTTTATGATTGTATTTCTGCTGTTTGCTTTACTTTCAAACAATTGACTGTTGGTAGTAGTATAGTATTGGTCAATATTGTACTCTTTCTTCCCAGGCCCAGTTACCAGGCTCCAGCATCCATCTCCCAATGGCCATATTTGGAGTTTGCGCAATCGTTTGTGGGATATCATCACTATGGTTACCGGAGACTGCTCTGATAACCTTACACCAGACGATCGAGGAAGCTGAGGAAAGTATTGAAAGCTATCGTATGCCTTGTCTAACTAGAAGAAAACGTCGTGAACTCGTCGTAGTTGATGAATATGAGACAGAGAAGCTTCAAGGACAGTCCAATAGAGATAAGGAATAAGATTGCGAGAGTAGAACGCTCATTCTCCGGCAGATTAAATGTACCAACAGCTTTCGAAAAATCGGGGAAAAAAAGTTTCGAGATTGATATTCTTGATGTTACCTCCGTAATCACTGAAGGTTTGACTAGAACACTGATCATGAGACAAAGTTTTGTGATATAATAATTTACTTTTAAAGTTAAGGTGACTGACTACTTTTGAACCGTTCTATTTGAGCCCACGATGTGCGCGCGCACAAAACCGCTTATAACCACCAGGCGTATATTTAACAATTAGTCCACGAGTCCGAATGGTCTACGAGGCCGAAGGCCTCATGGGCTATTGACTCGTAGGCCATGAGGGCGAGAGGTCTAATTGTTTTAGTAAAAACCTACTAATCGTCCAATAATAGGATGCAAAAAGTTTTGGATTTTGCTTTAAATATATATATATTTTTTGGTTTTCAAAACCGGCGCTTTTCGCTACTAGAGGTCTATCACTAATAGACCCCTAGTAGCTCAGCCAATCACAGCGCTCGATTGGTGATAGACCATTAGTAGGTTTTTTCTGAAAAGGTTTAGAACCATTTGAAATGAAACCGCATAACAACATTCAAAGTTTTATTGAAGAACCATACAGGTTTTGAACTTCAACAGGGCAAAAAAAAAAAAAAAAAAAACGAATTTTGAACGGGACTCTATATTTTTCTTTGAAATTTCTTTAACAACATGTAAAAATCAATCTTTTGAGAAAGTTTGAAAAAAACGTAATTATTAGAACTTATTAAAAAAACGTTGTGTGTTTTCGTTGTCATCATTTGTCATGAGTACGATTTTCAGTTCATTGAACTAACAAGAAGCTGAGTTTTTAGCTTATTTTTAAAACTTTCTTCAAACTTTTTAGTTAGTCTTCAAAAATAATGTTTCAAGTAGATGTCCTGAGAAAATTCATTCCAGAGCTTTTTTAATTTTTGAGTTATGAATTTTGTGTGTGCAAAGCTTAAATTCCGCCATTTTTCTTTCGAAAACTTGTCACGATGGTTATATTCAAAATTCATTATCTCGAAAACGAGCCCGGGACACCCCATTTTTCTTATCAGCGTTAAATTATGTGTAAAATATCTGTTCATAACTCAAAAATTGAAATAGCTCTGGAAGCAATTTTGTCAGGACATCTACTTAAAACATAATTTTCGAAGATTAACTAAAAATATTTAAAGAAGGTTCCGTGCAAAATTTGGGGTTTTTGCTCTGTTAGAGTTCAAAACCTGTATGGTTCCTCAATAAAATTACGACGTTTATTATGCGGTTTTGCGCGTTGCACGTTCAAAAGTAGTCAGTCACCTTAATTGAATATCTTAATAATCTTTTTGAAATATTTTTGCAACTTTTTTACATTGTTTTACAACCTTTTAAATATTTGACATTTAAAAGTCGTGAATCTTAAAATTATTGTTCTGTCTGTGTCAGGTGCCTATGACTAGAAATATCCCTCTCCTAGAAGTGTGACGTCAATCGATTGAAAATGCGACTTCCGGGTCCAAAACGAAAAGCAGTTCTATTAAGATTTTTCTTATTTTTTCTTTATGACAGGATTTGTTGTACAAAAGTCTAATTGTTTTTTGTACGTGCTTTATTTTAGCGGTATTTTTGAGTAGTTGGACCCGCAATTACGTCACAAATTAACAGCTCTATACTAGAGCAGTAGCCCATTACGAGCATCCATCTCCAATACTGGGGCTATGACTCAGCATATCCCCAGATCAGCTCAAGTACGGGTATAATAATATACATGAAAAAATTACTCGAATTTGATTGGCTTAGAGCAGTGCAGTTCAATTGTAACACAGTACAAAAAAGTGTAACACATGCAGTGCAAATTACATTTTCCGAAAACGGTCTTGAAACCAAACTTGTTTTTGATTCTGCTGTTGATAACATTATTAAGCATCAAGGCTATGCATTTTCCGATAGCGAAGAAAAAAGTTTAAGCGTTGAAAACGGCTAAAAAGTTATTGATTTTGTTTGTTTTTGAATAAATTTTTTGTCGGTTTCAGTTGAAGAGCGCGCGCTGCTGATGCTATCTCACGTCATTGAGCGCGCGCTCAGAGTTTTTCTTGACATTTTCAATGTCAGACGGTGAGGTGAAGTTTGTAAGGTTTTTCATGTATATTATTAACAAGTAATCTCGTTCAATTTGCGATAATTCGCACTCGTGTGTTTTTCAGAGCTCAAATTGCACTCGACCTACGGTCTCGTGCAATTTGAACTCTTTGAAAAACACACTCGTGCAAATTAATCCCAAATTGAACTCGAAACCATATGATTACCTATATTAACTTCATGTAGAGGACAAAATAGAGTACAAACACTAAAAGTGTACATGCAACTTATATAAATAATACTAAATAGTGATATTTTATGCTAATTCTATTGTCTTTTGTTTAATTAGTACTTTTTAGTACTAAATAGTGATAAGTTTTGCACGCTTTTAGCTAGTAGACCTTTTTGCTCTATCACTATTTTCGACTTCGTGCGCTTTAAAAACAATAGCTGAGGTTAAAGCGGCTACGGAATTTGAACTTCTTTAGAATTTGAACACGAGATGCTCGTATTTCATTGATGTTGAACAGATCATAGATATGTAGTCAGATTATAATTCCAACATATACGTATTTATTTAAGTGTTGTGCATTGGTATGGCCGGACTCGTCGTTAATCACAACAATATGAAATACAAGCATCTTTTGTTCAAATTCTAAAGATGTCCAAAGCTAAATAGGGCCCAACTAACATGCTGGAAAGTGTGTCATTTGATGACTTGACCCAACAAATTTTGATCTAAATATTTGACTCAATGCATGGGGGGCATCCGAAATCCATTGATCCGCAACAGACCCTGATCACCGCGCTCTCAGTTCACTGATTCTAGTTTGTCTGCAACGATCGCGTGCAGACATCTGTTTGTGACGATCGTGTACTTGAAAGGTACAGTACTGTCTAAGAACTTCAAATACTGGGAAAATATCACAGGTAAGGATGAATAACCAACATTGGTAGGAAGAGATTGGTTGTTTAATTATTTAATTAGTTGAAAATGTCTCGTTCATTCGACTGTCAGCGCATTCGTGTATCTGTGAACAAAACACGAACTCAGTCTCTCTAAACCTCTTTTAATATTAAATCTAAATATTCACTGAGATACAGAACCTTCGCGACAAGCGATAAAACTTTGTAAGTCGTTCAGCTAGAATTTCTTTGCTCAAGCTTTCTAATTTTTCACTTTGATATCTCAAGTGCAACCATTCTAGATTTAAAATAGATAAATACATAGATTTAGCGATAGTTTCATTCAATAGTTCATTATTTTTCATAAAAAAAACCGTTTTAGTTTATTTAATTATGACAAAGCTACAACTACAAACGTGTGTTTTCAAACAAACTACAGATAAAAAAGACATTATCAATACTGGCAAACCGACCATAATCGGACATTTTGATGAAGCAGTCGTTGTGTGATGTTGTGATGTAATCTCGTTAGAGCACTGTCACTGGCGGATGACGTGACGTATAGCAAAATCACGTGATTGATTTTAGCCAATCGCGCGCGTGGTTTCGGTACAGTGAATGAAGATTGAATATTAACACAAGATATACACCTACTTGCAAAAACGTTGTCATACAACATTTGAACATTTGTAGTTTCAAGATTAGGAATATATTAAAAGTACAAAAGAAAGAGTTCTGCTTCAATGATCTTCTTTTGTACTTTTAATATATTCCTAATCCACTAAACTACAAATGCTCAAATGTTGTATGACAACGTTCTTGCAAGTAAGTGTATAGTAACTAGACGCTCTTGGAGTGTTCACTGGGTTGCCTGTGCAAGTATTCTAGGGCTAAATGGGCTCAATTTCGCACAAAAGTTTTCCTCGATCCTGCTTTGATTACGTTACTAACGCGTTTTAACGAGTATTAAGTTACTTGTTAGCCTAGACTACCTTAAAGACTAGCATGTTTATAACTATATCTTTTTCACGATCGAAACTGCTCACTGCCAAATAAGCTTTTTATATCAAAATGAAGTTTTGGTTATAGAGCATTTTCACCAACTCACAAAGTAGTCATATGGTTGTACCAAAGAAAAGAAATTTTCTGCAAATTTTTTAGTCCTGCTTGGTTCACGTTCAAGTCTTGCAGCATGGCAGTGTTCACATATTACGCTATTAAGCTTAAAGTGAAGTGAAGCGCTAAGTGAAGCTGCTATTCGTAAGCTCTCTAAATTTTTAGTTTTCACAACAAATATCTTTGTTTTTTGTTTTAAGAAAGATATTTTAATTTGTCTTCTTTGGACATTATAAGGGCTTTCCTGTTATGATTTTACATTCGAAAAACTTTCTGTTATCACGCTGTAACTGGTGGAAGTGTTTTAACTTACGTAAGCTTCAAACTTCGCGCCATTATGAACATCATCACCTTCATCTTCGCCGGATTTTCCGCCCGGCCCGGTGTTTTCCGCTTGAGAAATCTACAATTACTATACTTAAATCACTGGGAATTTTTCGTCGCATCAGGGGCAAATGAGGTGGTCGATCTTTATCTTCAAATTCTGGAAAGACAGCCAAGATTTCTACATTTTCTGGTTCTACAAGCACATTAATTATTCATAATCGAGCTTGTTCCACATCAACGAGTGCATATTTAAAGACCTATAACTGAAACTTCATCTAACCTTATTATTCCTCCCCATATTCCTTACAATGAGCGTGTTCACACTGTATCATAATCTAGCTAGCTTAGTTCATTTTCATGTTTATTCATCTGTCATCACGTATGCAGAAAAAGCTAGTTAACAATTTTCTACTGTTCACATTACTAATGTACAAGCGAGTAATCAAACAACAACAGTAATTTAATATGTCCATTGAACTTTTGGCAGGATTTGTGCTCGCGACGAACATGGCCGAAACATAAGATTTTCATCTACTGAGGTTGAAACTCAAAAAGAAATTCAAGGCTTAGAAGATTTAGAGTCATTTCCCCAAGTCATTGGGACAATAAATGCTGAACTGTAACTCGATACACTCACCATTTGACCGATACTGTACATGTCCACGGCAAAGCAAACAAAAATCTGTCAACGTAACCAGTTTTAGCTAGCTTATGAGCAAAAAAACCATGTCCCGACATGGTTTGAAATTTCCACGTTTCCGGTCAAGTTCTAGCTAGCTAGAAAAACGCGTTCACACTGGGTTATTGTAATAAGCTAGCTAAATGTGATTTTAAGCTAGCTAAAAGTTGCAGTGTGAACACGCTCAATATCAGGTCAGTAAACCAGTTAAATTAGCTGTTTTAAATGCAAGATCTATTTGTAACAAATCTTTAATTTTAAATGTTATTGATGAAACAATTGAGTTGTTATGTTTAAATGAAACATGGTTAAAATCTAATGAATCTAATGAACTTATTAGAAATGAAATGCTACCTAATGGATATTTATTTGAACATATTGCGAGAGAAAGCAGAGGTGGTGGTGTTGGTCTTCTATTTAATAAGACTCTGAATATGAAGAAAATTTCTTTCAATAAATTCAAATCGTTCGAGGCTATAGGAATGACTTCAAACTTTTCTTTTGGGCACTTCTCTGTATTCGTAATTTGTAGACCTCCACCTAGTGCTAAGAATAAGTTTTCTATTTCACTGTTTTTTGATGAGTTCACTACTTTTTTGGAGAAATTTTCTACTGAAATGAAGTCTTTTATAATTGTTGGGGATTTTAATTTTCATCACAGTTTATAGTGTCCCCTCTATTAACTCTGTTTTCATGTAGAAGAGTGCATGTCTAAGACATGCTCAGATGCTCTTGCTCTCCGATTTTTGAATATTTTAAAATGTTTTAACCTTACCCAACAAGTCAGGGAAGCTACGTATCAAGGAAAGCACATTTTGAATCTTGTAATTACTAGTGATGGGGAGAACATTATAAATAATGGCATAGTCTAAAACATGGACTGGACTGGACCCGAGAAAACATGGACTGGACTCAGAAAACATGGACTCCCGTAGAAAACATGGACCCGGGGTCAAACACGAGTATTTACGTAATACGAGCATTTTATGAATACTTAATTTTAGTAATAGGAGCTAGGTATACTTAACTGTCAATACTTTATACTATAATCAGACCACCGCTTGCGTTACGACAAAAGTGTCAACTATGACAATGTACAGAATGCATGTTCAATCGGCCTAAATTTAGTAAACACATGTAAGTTATGTTTTGGATATTTGATGGGTGGGTGGGTTAAAACTCCCAAGAAATATCAAGCAAGGTCTCGATTCTTAAAAATAATATCGTTCAACGTTCAGATACAGCACACAAAATATTGAGCGAGCTTATTAATTCAATTTCAAGATTCAACTTCTTTTGAACCAAATGGAATATCCGACTTCTGAGGGAAGTCTCATATGCCGCTCAGGGGGCAGGGGAAGTTTCTCCAGCCTACGAAAATCTGTCTGGATTTTTTGGTATTTCGTTGACCAACTTTCAACTTTTACATAGTGTACTCTTTGTACAGTTTTTGACTAGCTTGCGGGTGTTATGATCCTAGAACGTGTTCGATACTATCATTTTGTCCAGCATATATATTTTTGAACGAGTTTTAATTATTTTTCGTTGCACGTATGAGTGTTTGGTACTAGAAGTATTCTGTACATTGTCATAGTTGACACTTTTGTCGTAACGCAATGCAAGCGGTGGTCTGATTCCTTAGTGTTAATGGATTACTAAAATTAAGTATTCATAAAATGCTCGTATTACGTAAATACTCGTGTTTGACCCCGGGTCCATGTTTTCTACTGGAGTCCATGTTTTCTGAGTCCAGTCCATGTTTTCTCGGGTCCAGTCCAGTCCATGTTTTAGACCATGCCTATAAATAATGTCTCTGTTTGTGATCCGGCCATTTCTGACCATTCTGCATTTTTTTAAATATTTTGATTAGCAAACCTCCCTTTGAAAGAAGGGTTTCTAGATGTCGTAAATTGAAATCTGTAGATCTTGATTCTTTTCCGAAAGATGTTTCTGGCCTGCTGTTATCTTTGGCTCGAGGTCCGGAAGTACGGAACGAGCGCAGCGAGTTACGTGCCAAGGACCGAGAGCCAAATATTTTCCCGTTCGGACCGACCTTAACTCAGTCAATAAGCATTTTATCATATGACTACATATAAAAAATCGATTTCAAAGCGTTTTTAATAAATGCGAATCAAAATCGGCAGCGAGCCCGAACGGCGAGTCCGAACGGGAAATTATTACACTTTTCGGAAAAGCGTTAGACTGTGAACAGTCCCTCTTTTCCCTCCTAACTCAGTCGAGTCGGGTTTTTTCCTGCTTTGGACGCGCGGAGAGTGAGGGCGAGTTTGAAGCGGCACGTGGGGAGAGGAAAAGTAGGGACTGTGGACAACACACAGAGAAATGAATTACGCGTTGCCCACACAACGCAAAATTCCCATTGGTTGAAAATGATCCATCTGTCAACGAGCTGTCAAGGTGGAAAGGTATACTCCAGATCCAGCTTATTTACTAGTATAAGCATCACTATTTCGAGCCGCCGGATTCCTAAATTAAAATCTTTCTTGAAAACCGAAACTTATGTCAGAGGATTGTTTTCCAGCAGAGCGAAAACTGATCGAAGCGGCAGTCAAACCTACTGTAATTCGCTGGTGAATTCGTTCTAAATGATCGACGATCGAGCGGCCGAATGGCGAAGACAGACGTGTTTGTAGTCGACCCGTAGTCAAATCGTGCTGATAATTCTTTTGTCTTCTCCACTCTCGTCAACGGGGAGGGAGATTAATACGAACACTGATATTAGATAGAGCCCTGCAAAGGAGAGCAGTGATTCTTGTGCGACCTCAAGCTTCTCAACAAGCCCGCATCAAAGAACAGTATAAATTGTTTGATGAGTTCGGCTCTTCTTTTCGTATCGGCTCATACTTTCGAGGGGAAATCAGATTCCTACAAAAAAACAACCCGAGTTTGAAGCGGAAAAGATAAACCAGTTAAGGAAAAATATATTCAAAATGTATTCAAAATATCCCCAGAAACACCGAACAAATATGATTCACACACGATTGACTTGGTTCGCGGTTTCTTTTGGCTCCAGTTATGACTTTTATTTATAAATATATTTTGGTGTCTCAAGAATATAGTTTCGTACTTTTGAAAGTAATTTTAATTCAAACTTTATTGTATAACTGTAAAACTATCAGCGAAAAGTCATTAGTTGTGTTGGCCCAGTCGTGTTGAACGGTTTTATGACATATCCTAGACTATAGCCGGAGCCGTCAGTGACAAGTATTTGACAAGTGTGAAAAAGGGGCGGTAATTCATTTCTCTGTGTGTTGTCCACAGTCCCTACTTTTCCTCTCCCCACGTGCCGCTTCAAACTCGCACCCACTCTCCGCGCGTCCAAGGCAGGAAAAACCCGACTCGACTGAGTTAGGAGGGAAAAGAGGGACTGTTCACAGTCTAGAAAAGCGTACGTTTTTTGCTGACGCCATTTTCCCCAAAGGTTTTTTATTAGAATCACGCGTACAGTGAAATACGGTCATATGATAAGAGTCTGTACTGACCTCTGTCCTAGACCAGCACGCACTCTGTAAAGAACGGGTCATAACTGTGCGTCCGTCATCACCTTGGTACACTGATGAAGTGAAAGTTGCTAAAGTCAAGCGAAGGCGTCTGGAGAGGAATTGGAGGAAGTCTCGTCTTATGGTTGATCGTCAACTATATGTCGACCAGTGCAATCTTGTTCGAGATTTGATCAAGAAAGCCAAGAACGAATTCTATTCTGATATTATATCTGAGAACCAATCCAATCAGAGAGTCCTGTTTTCTACTTTCCAGAAATGGACAAATATGAAAGCAGATCAACCTCCCTTATTCTATTTTTTCTGATGGACTTGCAAATTCTTTTGCTGATTTTTTCGAAAGTAAAATAAGTACTCTTCAGGCTGGTTTTGAAAAATTATTAGATTTTACCCTCGAAAGAATTCAGTCCATTACTTGTAGCTTGTTGTTAGGTTTTACGGCGGAAGAAAAACTGGGTGGTGAAGAGGGGGTATGATCAATCACGAATCAGGGACAATTTTATTTTTGAAATTTAGGTTTGAAATTTACTGACATCCACTCTCAAATTACAGCTAGCTGAGGCCATGGAGAAGACCCCAAAAAGCTACGTCGAGTACGACGACATCTTTCACCACGTGAATCCCTTTGGTAGCTACCAAAAGAAAGTATTTTTTGGAACCTGTATGATCCTTGTGGCACAGAATATACAGTTCTCTCATTTGGTTTTTGTTACTGGTACGCCAAACTTTGAGTGCGCAACTGAGAACGTGACATGTGGAGGTGTGAACAGATGTTGTGATAACTGTACAACATACAAGTTTGATACCATGTTCACTACCATGGTCTCTGAGGTAAGTACAGACAGACAGACAGACAGACAGACAGAGGTAGTAGTGTTTGTCGTGTTTGCATGATTACGCTTTGCAATTTTCTCAGCAACTTGTCTCGCAACGGCGTTAATTGCGAGAAGAGTTGTTGGGGGAAATTGCACAGTGTAACAGGGCTTTTTAAAAGTCGGTTACGTTATTATATTTGAGGTGGGATCCAGCACATCCAGCGAGCTAACGTCAACATTCTCTAACAACCCGTCGGAAGGATTTTTTTGTATGCGAATATTACCTTCTCGAATTATTTTGTAGGAGAAATTAAAACTATTATCAAAACTATAATTTTATTAGTCATGATTCTTAAAACTAAACTCTTTCATACTGGATGCTGACATGCATGTTCCCAAAACTACTACGTATTTGATGTGCCACATACTTTTTTTCGATACCTTAAGTACCGAGTCTATATGACTCGGGGTAATCAGTTGAATAATGGTAAGATATCTCTAGATTTGAGTGTTGCGTCTTTAAGTTATGAAGGTTTATACTTCCCGCATGATAACGACTTGGCGACTGTGACGTACTCATATTAAGTGAGTTAACTGTAAACTGGACATGTCTGATGACAAAGGTAGGTAGGTAGGTAGGTAGGTAGGTAGGTAGGTAGGTAGGTAGGTAGGTAGGTAGGTAGGTAGGTAGGTAGGTAGGTAGGTAGGTAGGTAGGTAGGTAGGTAGGTAGGTAGTGTATAGATAACTTTATTGGCATGACCTATGAATTTACAGGTATTGCTAAAGTATTGTGATATAACATAAACTCTATAGATAATTACAAATTGATTGAATTACAATAATTGACTAAAAATATATCAATATGATTTTGCTTTTGAACTTCAAACTAATCATATTTACCATGAATAAATTCTGATAAATTTATTTCATTTTTTAACATCATTTTGCGTTTTGCTATTTCTAAGCTCAAAAGCTTTCAAAATGAATTTAGACACATAATAAACAGCTTGATTTTTAGAACTTAGTAAAGTTGAAATATCTAAATTATTTATATCTATTAGGTCAGTCAACTTGTTGCATAGATTTGATCTTAAATTTGAATACAGAGAACATTTTAATAGCATATGTTCTTCTGTTTCGATTTGATTATGATTACAAAAGATGCAAAGTCTCTGTTCGACTTCCACCCTTTGTTTTCCATATCTTCCTGTCTCTATAGCTAATTTATGATTACTAATTCTTAATTTTGTGAAATATCTTCGCTGATCAAAGTTTTGTATAGTATTTAAGTAATCTTCTGTTTCATAGGTTTTCTTTATTGAATTATATACTTCTAATTTTCTTGATTTTTCTAAATTAGATTTCCATGCCTTAATATAATGTTTTTTCATTAATTCGTTATATTGTTGAAGAGTGACGTTAGTAATGGGATCAGTCAGTCTGTTTGAAACGTCTATGTTGTACGATCTTAACATTGAAAGTAGATGCGTATGATAACAAGGTTTATGTTTCTCGTGTAAAGATTTTGACATGAAAAACGCTTGTTTAGCGAATGAAGAATCGGGCAAGCTAATTAGATAATTAAAATATTTAAGTATCAATCTGTCGATAAATATTTTTAAAGGAAATCTACCTAATTCAGCCCGACAGGCTATGTTCGAAGCTTTACTACTAACTCCTAAATAATATTTACAAAAACGTAAATTTACTTTTTCTGTTTGACTTTTCTCCCACTTCTCAAAATCATGTTTTCGATAAACTCCCCATACTTCACTAGCATACGTAAGGATTGGAGATACCATACAATCAAAAAGTTTATTGGCCTGTTGTGCTTTAAGTTTTGTAAAATCAACTGTGCGATTGATCCTAAAGAAAGCATGTAAAGCTTTTTCTCTCGATTGAAGTAAATGAGCGTAAGTGTATTCCTTGACGGTCTCGAGTGGATTGTTTTGTAACGTGAAAGAGTGTTGTTTAGACTTTTTGAGAGTTTTCTTAGAGAAAATCATAACTTTTGATTTTTTCTCATTGATTGTCATTTGCCATTTTGTGCAAAAACTTGTTACAGAATTAATGCAATTTTGCAAACCTTCTTTCGACTTTGATAATAATACTAAATCATCAGCATACATAAGTGATGTGAGCTTATTTCCATTTGGTAAAAAAATTGGATCTGTTCTAAATGTCTCATCAAGTAGTAAAGATAAGTCATTCAAATAGAGATTGAAAAGTAAAGGACTCAATATGCAGCCTTGACGAACGCCACGTGTATATTCAAAAGTCTTTGTGCGATTACAACCTAATTTAATGTAGCATGATGACTTTGAATATAAATTTTTAATAATGTTGTAAAAACTTCCATTTATGTTATTTTGGAGTAATTTAAATAATAAACCATCATGCCAAATTGAATCAAAAGCTTTTTTGAAGTCAATGAAGCATGCATAGATTTTGCCACCGCTTGTATTTGTTACATATCTGTCAATAATACAACGTAAAGTGAAAATATGGTCTGATGTTCTGTGTTTTGGCAAGAAACCGATTTGAGATTTATGTAAAAGATTATGTTTTTGTGTAAATTTTAACAATCTTTGGTTTAAAATTACGGCAAAAAATTTCCCTAGACAACTAGAAACACAGATACCTCTATAATTATTTGTATCTGATTGATCACCACTTTTGAAGATTGGGGTAATAGAACCCTCACACCAATTATCGGGAAAAACTCCTGATTCTAAGATAATATTAAAAAGTTTTTTGAAAACTGGACACATTTCGCTAATACTTTGTCGGATCATTTCATTTTTTATCTTATCCGCGGATGCGGCTTTTCCATTTTTTAACATTTTTGTACAGGTTTCAATTTCCTTTTCAGTTATCAAACAATTTATATCAGTGTTAATCTCAACTTGAGGGTCAGTTTCCTCTTGGGTTAGGCGATCGACAACATACTGCTTATCTTTAGAAACGTCCTTTTGCGAATGCAGTGATTTAAAATGATCAATCCATTTCTGTTCTGATATAGGAGGGATTTTATTTTCATTGATATCTTCATTAGCTGATTTGAGAACTTTCCAAAAGTTACTGTTATCTGAATTTCTTTCTAGTTCCATAAGCTTTTCATTTTGAAAGTTCTGCCTTTTTGATTTTAACAAATTTTTAAATTGTTTCAATTTTTGATGATACAAAGCCCTCAATACGAGATTTGACGGGTCAGAATGTTTCTGATTAGAATACTGCCTTAGCTCTTTTCGTGCTTTTCTACATTCAAAATCGAACCATTTCTTATTATTATAACTTTATAGGGCATTGTGGCGCATTTTGCGGGCTAAAATACGAAAATCAGCGGGCTAAAATAGATTTTAGCCCGCTGCCATCAGCCAATAAGAAACGGGAAAACTAGTCTGTTTAACCAATGAAATTGCGAGAAACCACAGAAACCATTCAAATGTCAACAAGCTAAGATTGGCGCCACCTTTTCAAGCTTTTCATTGTCCTCGAGTGTTTGCAAAAGCAGGTAAAAATCAAAGAAAATGGCAGAAAAATTGATAGAAGAACAAAATTCACAGTCATCAGAACTTGGGGAAGAAGACTTAAACAAGCTTGAAGAGCAGTCGGTTCCGAAAAATACTAAAAATCAAACTTTATGGGGACTAAAAAAATTCAGAGAATGGTATTCAAAGAGACGAATCGACTGCGACCTAAACACTGTAAGTTCAAGCGACTTGAATAATATCCTACGATGTCAGGAACTTGTTGGTACAAAAACGAGCCAATGGGGAAGAATTACATTTCCCAATTAATGCCAAAGATATCCAAAAAAGCTGGTCTTTCGCAAGTCTACACTGCACACTGTGTTCGAGCGTCAACCATAACCAACCTTTATCAAGCAGGAGTTGACACAAAACAAATTTGTGCAATTACTGAACACAAAAATGAGCAAAGCTTGACACCCTATATAAAGGACAGCTCTACTTCATAGAAACGTGCTTGTTCAAATATTCTTAGTAGGCCATTCACCACATCGAGTGAAGTTGAAAGTGGATCAAGCAACGCTGTTCTCAGTCATGGCGCCGAAGTCAACGTAAGTCTTTCAAATGACACAAGTTCCCTTCAAGCATTTATGCCCAACTGCCAGTTTAATGACTGTACAGTTAACATTAGCTTCTCAAAATGACTATATTTCAAATTTGCTTCTTTTGCAGTATTTTAGCAAGTTTATCTTGATGGTAAAGTTTATTCCTTTTTTGAGACAAAAATATTATTGTTCAAGTAAGGTTGTGAACTCGCGGCAAGTGATGAAATAAACACAGACGTGATGTCGTATTTTTCAAAATATGTAGTCGTTTATTCCTTTTGTAAATGCCCTAAAAAGTTATAATAATAGTAATAGAGGCGATGTTCTCTGGCATAAATATGTTTTTGGCCCTTCTCAGTGCTCATTTTAACCCTCGCTTCGCTCGGGCTAAAATGAGCCTGAGTCGGGCCAAAAACACATTTATGCCCTCGAACATCGCCTCTATTGTTATATTACAAAATAGTTTCTTTCTTTTCTTTCTTTTATGTAATTTAGGTTTTAAAGACTTACTTGCGGCTGTTACAAAGATTGTGTTAACACAATTTATGGCCGTTTCTACTGTTTCCGAAGTAATTTCTTTCAATTCTTTAGATAAAAAGGCATTTATCAGGTTTTTAACTTCTTGAGATGACATTGCATTTTTAAAAGGTTCAATGGAATCTGAAGTCCAAATAAATTGTGGTGATATTGTTTGAAGCGAATTAAGATTTGTATTGGTCTGATCGTCGGAGTCAAAAATCTCCGAATAGGTTTGTATCCAAGCGAAGATCAAACTATGATCAGATAAAAATGTTGGTTGATCTACAATAAAGTATTTTATATAGCTGAAAAAATCCTGATCTGCAATGATATAATCGACTGTACTGGCAGCATTTTTACCATGATATGTAGGTTTCCCTAAAGAATCTCCGCTAATTCTACCATTTAAAATTTTAAGATCAAATGACTTGCATATATTAAGTAGTCTTCGCCCATGTGAATTAATTTTAACATCAAAATTGTTCCTTGAAAATGGCGTTAAAGATAATGCGCTACGATCGTTTTGTAAAAAATTATTACCTTCTTTACAAACTACATCAATATCTTTACCTGTACGAGCATTAAAATCTCCTAGAAGAATAACAAAACCTTTGTTTGAAAACGTTGCAATATCATTTTCAAGGTTTTCAGAGATTTCAATATCAAAATATTTAGAGTTTTCTGGTGGTACGTAAACACCACATAAATATAAATCTTTTTGTTTGTCTATTACCGTTTTACAAAGCTTACACCAAAGAAAATTTTTTGATGACTTAACTAAAGCGATCTTATTTTTGTAAATTTTTTTATATAAAAGAGAGACTCCGCCAGACTTTCTTCCTGAATATTTCTTATTACCAACATTGATTTTCTGAGGATGAATCGAAAGTTGACAATAGCCTTCAATGTCAGGAATGATCGTTGTCCATGTCTCTGTTAGTAATATGAAGTCGTGTTTAGTAATTTCATTTATAAAGTCAAAGCACTGTGTTTTATCGCCAATTAATTTGTTATGTAATCCGTTTATATTCCATGTACAAAACGATAATCTCTTACCGAAATTTATCATTGCACAGTAAAATTTCTTGAATACTTACTAGTGCGACTATAACTATTTGAAAAACTCGCTAACTGATATAATAGAATGAAAGCTAGAAAGAACAGATCCCGATACTATAAAATAAAGTGAAATAAATATAAAAATAATATAAAAAACTATAAAAATAAAGTAACATTTATATATCTATATATGTGTGTATATATAGAGCTCAATGAAATAAACAAACTATACTTAAATAAACATTTGTAACTGTTGTATAAGAGTTTTCAAAGGTATTGGCAAACCTGATGAATTAATTATGCCAGAGGTCGTAGGTCGTGCCGGATGTAGAAGAGAAGTTGGAATCGGACGTAGGA
This sequence comes from Anthopleura sola, assembly GCA_023349425.1. Lineage (NCBI taxonomy): Eukaryota > Metazoa > Cnidaria > Anthozoa > Actiniaria > Actiniidae > Anthopleura > Anthopleura sola. The sequence goes on from JALHLI010000014.1 coordinate 1,622,487, forward strand.
TAATCATTCTGTAAAGGGATGTCTCGAGGTGCTTGAGGTATCGGAGTTTGACTTCTGTTTGACCAGAAATCAGGGGATGGAAGACGTGGTGATTGTTCAGATCTTGATTGTCTTGTGGCTGTACCATAAATTGCACTTTTCAAATTCTTAGCAAAGAACTTGAACCCACGTTGATTAAGGTGTTTGAAGTCGTGAAATTGATGTGGTTTAGATATGTGGCTGTTGTCCAAATACTTAATATTAGACCTTTTGCAATAATGTTCCATGGCTTCATTTACTTTGGTTATACTGCTTTGTATAGAATCTTGACAGTGTAATAAATTGGAGTATATTATCTTTGCTTGACTGAATTTCTTGGCCGTCATTTCTATTAGATCTTGCGTTTGTTTGATTATATAATCTGGATTTGAGTGTTCAAGATCATTAGTTCCACAATGAATTAAGACAGTTGTTGGTTGAAGAATGCTAACATTAATGTTATCCTTAGCGTGTTGTAGAGTATAAGACTTCTTATGATCAAGGCACTTATCGGGGCATAATAATCACGGTTTGATGAACTTGCCATTAGAATCAATGATGAGAAGTATGGACTCATCACTTGACTCTGATTGCGACATTTCTGTGGACATTTCTTGTTGGACATGATGAGATTCAGGTTGTTTAGGTATTTGTTTAGTTTCTTCATCTAGATGAATTTCACTATGGAGAGCGTTTTCATGCTTCTGCATGACTTAAATAATTCTGTTTTAAGATTGCCGTTTTCCTTTTTTAACTCTTCAATCTCAGTTTGCATTTGATTTTGTTTGGAGATGAGTTGTTTTTTCTGATCTTGTAGAGTCTTGACCATAGTTGACATTTCTGTCAACTTGTTGCTTATCTGATTGGTCTGAGATTCGTTGTTGTATAATCGATTGTCAAATCCAGAAATGTGAGCTTTTGTTTGGTTTTCGAATTGCACAATTCTATCTTTTACGAACGAAACCTCATCCAGGGATTTCTTGATTTTATACAGTTCTTCTTCAAGATTAACTTTAGATTTAATAAAATCATTTTCAACTTTGGCAATTGTTTCTGCCAACAGATTGACATCAGAAAGGTCATTGGATTTGATTTCCGGTTCTTCGTCTTCGTCTTCTTCTTCGTCTTCTTCTTCGTCTTCTGATTCCGTCTCACTTTCTGTTTCTTCTTCGTCGGAGACTGGAAATAAACATTCTTGGGATTCTATTGTGAGATCAGGCGATGAGTTTCCAGATTCTGTTATTTTGTTGATAATTTTCATCAGAAGCGGGAACTCTTTTGTTGACCATTCTGCGTGATAAGCTCCTTGAACTTGAATTCTCCCAGTAGTGATAAAAACTGAGAGAACAAATAGTTTCTCGTCTTTTCTCCTTACTGAAAGAACTATCTTATCTGGCTTCCCCGGATTAGCGTAACTTTCAAGTTCTTCCCATGTTACAATGACTTCTTGTTCGTGTGCCATGGAGTCAATGTAACGTGTTGTAATTGCTTCGATCCATAAAGCTATACGATCTTCTGAGGTTCGAAACCCCACTAGTTTAGCCTTGGGTTTGTAGAGATTGGGATCTATAGATTCAAATGGCACTGATTTGGATCCACTTGCTTTAGTTTTGAACTCGTCGATGATATATCGGCTAAAAGTACGGTCCGGTTCGTTTGCAATCACACGTGGCACTTTGTTGTTACTAACTTTGGTTGTCGATTCGTCGCTCGAAACTTGAGGATTTGCGTCCATAATTGAACAGGAGTTAAAGTGTGTCTTTAAAAACTAAATGAAATGAAATTATCGGGAATCTGTGTCCTTAAAACGCTTACATTTTTAAAAATCTACGGAGCATCAAAACTTCCCTCATTAACACAGGGAGCCCGTGATAGATAGCAGGTAGGTAGGTAGGTAGGTAGGTAGGTAGGTAGGTAGGTAGGTAGGTAGGTAGGTAGGTAGATAGGTAGGTAGATAGGTAGGTAGATAGGTAGGTAGGTAGGTAGCTAGGTAGGTAGGTAGGTAGGTAGGTAGGTAGGTAGGTAGGTAGGTAGGTAGGTAGATAGGTAGGTAGGTAGGTAGGTAGCTAGGTAGGTAGCTAGGTAGCTAGGTAGGTAGGTAGGTAGCTAGGTAGGTAGCTAGGTAGGTAGGTAGCTAGCTAGGTAGGTAGGTAGCTAGGTAGGTAGGTAGGTAGGTAGTTAGGTAGGTAGGTAGGTAGGTAGGTAGGTAGGTAGGTAGGTAGGTAGGTAGGTAGGTAGGTAGGTAGGTAGGTAGGTAGGTAGGTAGGTAGGTAGATAGGTAGATAGGTAAGTAGGTAAGTAGAGTATACGTAGGAACGCAGGCAAAAAAAAAAACAATAAAAACAAAAAACAAACAGTAAAGCAGATAGACACACAAATTGACTACAAATAGTAGACAGGCAGGCAGGCAAACGGACAGTGACATACACAGTCGTCCTGCAGCGAAAACACATCATTGCGGATATACCTAGGCGAGATCCTCAGTTAGATTTTCTCATGTTTTTCAGTGGAACCTGATTTGTGATCGCGCACATATAACAGCCATCATCCAGTCCATGTTCTTTGTTGGGATGCTGGTGGGTTCATTTGTATCTGGAATCTTGTCTGATGCCTATGGAAGAAGAACAGTTATATTCGGTACATTTGGAGTCATGGTAGGTTAAGCCTGGTTCACACTAGTAATCGTAAGCAACATAAGGTCCTCTTACAATGTGCAATTTTCTCAGCCACTTGTATCGCAATGCTTGAAACGTTAGTGTTGCAGGTTGCCGAGGTGAGGTGTTACACTGCATTAAAATAGCGAGATAACTTGCTGGAGAGGTAATACACTGTTGCCGTTGCCGTTGCCGTTGCCGTTGCCGTTGCCGTTGCCGTTGCCGTTGCCGTTGCCGTTGCCGTTGCCGTTGCCGTTGCCGTTGCCGTTGCCGTTGCCGTTGCCGTTGCCGTTGCCGTTGCCGTTGGCATTTTCTACTTCGCGCAACGCTACACACAACAACAAAAATTGCGAGACAACCCCTGTTACACTGTGTAATTCTGCAGCAACACGTCTCGCAGCTGGAACAATTGCACAGTGAAACAGAGACAGAGTTCAGTATCGCATTTATTACTTAGGTGTGAAAAACGACAAACACTGTTAATGAGCAGTACGCTACTGAGTCTGCGTGTGTTGCTTACGATGTGGATTACGATTACGAAGTAAACGATGTGAACCAGACTTTAGCGGAAGGCTTTTGTGTTTATCGATATATCTATTTATTCATCGCCGAGCCAAATATCCATTTATTTGTTCATCTATCTACACATCCATCCTTCTTTCCTTCCATCCGTCCATCCGTCCGCTAATTCATTAAGTGTTTTATTATATACTCTAGTCAAACGAAGAAAAATTTTCTCTCCATTTTGAACATTTTTTATTTACAAAACACAAACTTTCGATGGACTTTGACCTGATCACGTGGATTTATTCCCCTCTCACGCTTTGATCAAGTGCATTTATTACCCGCGCGGGAGTTATTGAGATTTGTTTCCCTCCACGTGATGTACTCTCGACCAATAAGAAAACGAGTTTGACTAGGATATATAATAAATCTATTTATTCATCGCCGAGCCAAATATCCATTTATTTGTTCATCTATCTACACATCCATCCTTCTTTCCTTCCATCCGTCCATCCTTCCATCCGTCCATCCGTCCATCCGTCCGCTAATTCACCAACCAACGACGTACTTTCGTGGTTTCCTATCTGTTTGCATTGTATTTCTTTAGGCTGTTTGTGGTATAGCACAGTCCTTCATCGAATGTGAATCTTTCTTTGGACTCCTTCGTTTTGGAAGTGGAGCCTTCATGATCAGCACCACCTTATCTCAGTACATTCTCACGTTGGAGTTCATTGGTCCAGAGTACCGAGCAATGGCTGGCAACGCCAACAACTTCTTCTGGGCTTTGGGAACCTATGTTGCGATTCTTATCGCTTACTTTGTTCGTGAATGGAGGACCTATGTATGGGTTACCAGTATGCCTCCATTTATCATGTACCTCTTTTGGAAGTAAGCAACTGTTGATAAAATTTAGTGATTATGTATTTTCAGGCCAAAAAAAAAAAAAAAAGGACGCAAAAGAGCGGGAAAACTTGACTGGCGTGGTGTACGCACGCGTGAACCTCAAAAAAAGAAATAAAATATTGGCTTCCAGCTATGGGAAGCACGGGTGGTGTGGCGGAGCGCCTCTTACCGGGTTCTCCGTTTTCTTCCCTCCACAAATAGAACTTCTAAATTCCAATTCAATCATGGAACGAGGGCCACGGGTTTGTTAGCCAGTGGCTGTTATGACTGTGCTACCTTCGTAAAGCAAGAGCTCGAGCGGAAAACTTGGATTTCTTTGCTTAGCCAAAAAAGGGACAAGTTCAAAGCTTTAAAATAGATTTTTGACCATTGAAGATGTATTCCTTTTTTTGAAACAACTGACAACTTTTACGACATCCCATGTTAAGGTTTGTAATGGAATGCTACGTTCATGATTCTTTCAGAGTGTTTCCCGAGTCTCCTCGTTGGCTGCTGGCACAAGGAAAGCTAGAAAAGGCTCATCAATTGATAATGAAGTTTGGAAGCAAAGGCGACAAGAAAGTAGATTCTGATTACATGACGTCTATGGTGAAAGATATCAGAAACGATCAGCTTGAAAGAGAAAGGGATGATCATAAGAAACACACTCCTCTAGATGTTCTTCGAACTCCAAAATTAAGAAAATGGTCGCTGATACTTTGGTTTGGATGGTAAAAAGGATAAAATAGTTTTATTTTAGTTATATTTGTGATATCGTGCTTTGGAACCTCCTGCGTACTCCCAAAACTCGGTGGAACGAAGCAGGCTTATCCTTTAATAGATATGGCTATATTTGGTTTTGATATGGAATACCAGGAGCCTATTACCCGGAGCTTGCAACTTGTAGCCCTATCTCGAGTTATCGTTTTCTCAGGCTGATTATTTAAAGATTCATATTTTCACCGTGAATTAAGTTACCTGTCCCCTGTCTTCTCCGTGGCACATAAGACTTCCACAGCCGATTCTCTCGTGTAAATTAAGTGCCACAACAAAAGACTACAAATTATACAATAGAACGAGGCTAAATTAAAAAATAATATAATAGGTTTCTTTTGAATTACTCAGGGTCCTGTATTGTATCCTGTACACGTAAGTCATGCCCGTACATACGTCAGTTGTATGCTCCGGGTAATGAGCTCCTGGTGAATACTATTATTTATACTACTTTTTTTTGGTAGGTTCACTGTTTCCATGACATATTTCGCAAACATGATATACGTGACCCACCTTCCTGGGAATATCTACACGACAATGGCAATAAGGTTGAGTCTGGCTGTTCTTGGGACCCCTGTCACTTGGTACCTCATGAACAGGTATGTACGTCACCCGTGTGATGACGTGATCACTGGCCGTCATATTTCAGAGCTCAAATCCTTGGTTATGATTTGGCTTTAATGTTTATGTAAGTGATTTGTGTGCTGAATACTTTAGCAAAAAGTAATTAGAATGAACTTTCTAAGAAAGCTCTATTTTTAACATAGAATTTAACGAATCAATAAAGATTTGGATAAGCATTTTTGCTGCGAGCCACCAGGCGAGCAGCGACACTAATCTTGTGCTCATTGGGATCCCTGTGTTACGTATGCCATGAAAAATCTCGTTTTGTGTCGCTTTTGTCAATATTGGATCATGTTTGGATGATTTTCGGAGCCCGTAATGCGTAATGGTTCAGCGGTATTTGTATCAAGTGTGTGCGTGCCTTCCAAGCCACGTGCCTTGTACGAGATCTGTCAGCCTGAGTTTTGGTCGCCGATTAAAGCAACGAGATTTGGTTTAATAACTGGTTGTTTTCGTAGTTTTATCATGTCAAACGCAGACCTATTTGTTACTGGGAGCATTCATCAAGGTCACGAACTGTTTAGTGATATTTCGAGGGGAAGACAGTGTTCTTTTATGAGTTTTTCAGCGCTGTTGTGTGCTCAAAGTTTGCCGATCGAAAACTGGACTGCCGCCGCTGTAGATCAGATCCTTGTCGAAGGAGACGCCATGTACTTGTACGCTCTTGAGAGGCAAACCATACCAGACACAGAGACCTTGTCGCTGACCTTCCTACCTGATGTAGCTCGCTGGTCTTCGCCCATTGAGTCAAACAAATCAAACCAATCGCCCACTGAGGCAAAACAATCAACTACTAAAGCAAACCAATCAACAACTAAAGCAAACCAATCGCCCATTGAGGCACAAAACAATCACTTTATTTATTCGCTACTCATTTGCTTATTATTCACCATATCTCGACTCGCAGCACTTACTTGCAACTTGCAACGACTAGTATAAGAAAGATAAACGCGAAAAGTTTTGGACGTTTGGATGACATCGTTTCATTTTTATTATAAAAGCGTGAATTTATGTTAACAAAAGTAATACATTCGCATAATATATGATAAAAATGTTGTTGAAAATGATTACACGATGTCATCCAAACGTCCAAAACGTTTCGCGATTATCTTTCTTATAAAATAGAATTTAACGATTCAAAATAAAGAAAGAAATATCAGTGTTAAGAGCTTAATTGTTTTCGAGATAATGAAATTTAAATATTTACTTCTAGACACTACCTCAGTTTTCGAAAGAAAAATATGGCAGGAATCAAAATCAAATAATTCCTAATTCGAATATTAAAAATATAAGCTATTGAAGTGATTTTCAGGACATCTACTTCAAATGATATGTTCGAAAATGAATTCACTGACTATATGAACAATTTGACGGAATTATGGATAATAATGCCAAATTTCACCGGCATGCATTTTGTTAGCTTATTTTCGCACAGTTGAAATGAGTTCAAAACGAACGTGTATCTTGTCTTAATGGAAACTTTTTAAGGTAATTCAGCGGTTTTGAGCGGTTCGTGGGCTCAAACCAACGTTCCAAATTAGACAGCGTCCTTAAAACCGACAGTGACTACGTGTAAACAAGGGATACAATGAAATCTTTTTTTTTTTCAACAAATAACGGATATCTAAACATTTTGTATATTAAATAACGGATTTCTCAATATTCTATTTGTAGTGTTGGTCGTCGAATGGTCCATGTTTGTTACATGACGTTGACTGGAGTTTTGTTGCTTCTCATTCTCGCCATTCCTGAAGGTAAACGTTCTGTAACCATATATTAGTCTTTTTCTGAGTTATATGATGCTTTGCATTGTGTGGTCGAGCTTGGGTACGGATACAAACAAGTTAAAATGTTCTTTATGGCTCCAGTAACCCAAGCTGGCTAGACTCTGACCAGAAAGTATTGCATGTGTTTACAACAACGACGACAACAACAACAACTCAGCAGTAATTTATTTGAACACAAATTACATTGAATAATATGAAAAATTGCAAAAAAGAGCACAGCCACCTAAAATAGCTGGATAGCTCTGCAAGTTAGAAAATTAGGCAGCTAAGGTCAGGGAGTTTACTAGTAGTTTAACATTTATTTAAAAAGTACTCTATGTGTAAGTGAGGTGAATATCAATGTATTGTGTATAATATTCATGTTTCCGCGGCTCAGTAAATGTGGTTGGAAATTAACGTACGTATTTGTTTAGCGGTTATATACTTTCTATTAACCAATGAAAGTATTGTGATATGATACCAGTGCAATCAATTACACAAAACATCTTGACAAGTTGCTGTGTTTCAAAAGTCAATTATTCCCTGATTGGAAGATTAATTACAAAAGCCTTAGGCCTAAGTACTGCTATTGGTCAAACTAGTATGCACTCAAATCAACACGTATTTTCCTTTCTATTCTACAGAGCATAAAGTGGCGATCATGTGGCTAGCAACCCTGGGTTATGTATTGACTGCCCTGGAATGGAGTAGTGTCTATCTCATCACCACTGAACTGTTCCCCACAGTTCTAAGGTAACGAAGAAGTCTTTACTATTTGATTGCCAATCTTACATATTGAGTACGCGCGTCCGCGGACCCAGCATACTCTCAGATCAGAAGCCCATAACCATTTCCTATATCTGTGATTCAGCATATTCCCAGATCAAAAGCCCATTACTAAGCCTAGGAGGATCCATCTCCCATACTTGGTCTTTGAGCGACCATATTCTGAGTACAAGCCCATTACCAGGAACGTCCATCTAACATACTAGGTTTGTTGTTATTGTCTTTTGCAGGAACACTGCTCAGGGGTCTGGTTCTACTGCTGCTCGAGTTGGTGGTATAGCAGCTCCATTTCTCTTGATGCTCGTAAGTAAATCATTGAGTTCGAATGTACTAATTAAGAGTAATTTTATGATTGTATTTCTGCTGGTAGTATTACAGTATTGTACTCTTTCTCCCCAGGCCCAGTTACCAGGCTCCAGCATCCATCTCCCAATGGCCATATTTGGAGGTTGCGCAATCGTTTGTGGGATATCATCACTATGGTTACCGGAGACTGCTCTGATAACCTTACACCAGACGATCGAGGAAGCTGAGGAAAGTATTGAAAGCTATCGTATGCCTTTTCTAACTAGAAGAAAACGTCGTGAACTCCTCGTAGTTGATGAATATGAGACAGAGAAGCTTCAAGGATCGTCCAATAAAGATAAGGAATAAGATTGCGAGAGTAGAACGCTCATTCTCCGGCAGATTAAGTGTACCAAGAGCTTTTGGAAAGTTGGGAAAAATAAAGTTTCGAGATTGTTCTTTTGGATCTTACCTCGGTAATAACCCAACGTTTGACTAGAACACTGAGACAAAGCTTTGTCATATATGATATTTTACTTTTATAAAACTCATAACCCTTTCTTTGACGCCACTATTTCAGAAGAATTAAACTCCGTAAGACCGTTGAAAATGAATGATTAAACATGCAAAATGTTGAAATACCAGCGTGTAGTGATCATAATTTTACAAAAATGCTAATTGCAAGACATTTTTACAAGCGATTTCTTCATATGATGTAACGGATGTGATGGTAACGCTTGGTAACAGTATTTTTGCTTGATTTTTCTGTTCGCTTATATTATTTAGCACACTTTCTTAGCATCTAAATCTTCTTTTTTCAATAAATGATATATTTTTCAGTTATTTTTTTCAGTCTGTCATTTTTATCTAAATTGGGCTCCCTGCGGAGCGGTTCACCAAAGTCAATCGTGACATCACAGACAATGCTTGAAATGAATAGTATTCCATTCCTTGACAAAAACAACAAAACGATATTCTGTTTGTTGGCTTTTCAATTCTTGCTTGTGGGAGCCTTAGCAAGCTTTCTTTAAGATCTTTAGTCCTTGATGGTATCAAAGAGAGGTAGAAAATCGTGAATTTTCACGTAGCCGACATGCGCGTGACCATGCACACCGCTCTGTTGCTGACAATCCACCCTCCTTCTCCTTCCTTGCAAAAATGCTAAACAAAATTAAGCAAAAAAAGACCAACAAAACGAAACAACAAAAATATAAAAATTTCTGCGAAAACAAATAACTGAAACTGGGGTTACCTATCTTTGATATAGGACTCTACTTAAAATGAATAATCCATCTATTCAATTTGTCATAACAACTTATTGACAAAATGAATAGATCTAGATTAGCATGAATCACGAATCCAGACTGCTTTTGCTTGTTATTTGAGAGTATCATCCAGACGCACTCTGCTATTGATATAAGATCTTTTCTAGGGAGACCAAGTTTGAAAAATAACTCCAGCAATAAGAATATACATATATTTTTCGATTTATAGTCTTCAAGATTATACATTGCTGAGCCTGAAAATGAAGATACATTGCTTTGCTGTTGGTGGTATTGAGTTTTGCTTGGCTTGATTCTGGGTAAGTTTTTTTATTGTTAGCAAGAAGAGGGTAAATTCAATCAGCTTATCTTTCTTTTTTACCTTCTTTGGTATTTCTTTCTCTTTCTCTTTCTCCATCTCTTTCTCTTTCTACCTACCTGTTATATATTTATTCCTTTCTCTTTCTTTTTCTTTCTCCATAACATTCTTTTTTTTCTCTCGCTTCTCTTCTTTTCGTTTTCGTTTCTCTTTTGACCTTATTTTCGCTCTTGCTTATTTCTTCTTCATATATATATAAATTTATATATATATATATAAATTATCAAAAAACTGGATAATAAACTTTAACAGCCAAATTTTCGACTTTATTAAAAAGTCTTCATCAGGATGAGGATAAACAAACCGTTACAATTGATGTTTTCACTCGTGCGTGACTAGCGCGCGCTAAGTCAATTACAGCGCGAGCTTACAATTCACTATGAATAATTAAAGCTAAAAATCTTAATGATAAAATTAGTATAGGAAATTACACCGTTCGAGAAGAATTAATGAAAAATAATATATATATATTTTAAATTAGGGACGCAACTACAGAGTTCGCAGAATATTGAGAATCGCAGTAACACTTGAACGGATCTTTTTTTTTTTGACCAAGTGTAAGTTAGACAAAATTATGTTCTTTGTTCTGCACGCCTCTGGAGATATTTACATACTTTACAACGGTAATTGAACTGAGTGGAGCGAAATTTGTATACGAACTCATATGGCTTTCTCGTGCAATTTGGAATATTAAAATTTGAACGAGTGAGTTTCTAATTAAAGAGCTCAAAATTGCACGACCCCTAGGGCGAGTTCAATTTTTTTCTTTTTTAACTTACTAGCCAAATTTATTCCAAATTTCACGAGAAAACCATATGTTTTCGTTTAATAATATACATGAAAACGTTTATGTAGAAAAAATTATACGTTTAAAGCTTAGGAAAAGACGATTTATTCAAAGCAAGAGTAGCTTACAAGAGTAGCTTACAGCGTAAAACTGAATTGTTTAGACTGTAGTGTCTATACTTGTCCTCCATTCATTTCACAAACAAAAGTCTGTCTAAATGTCTATAAAAAGAAGTGCGCCATTGGGTTCATAATCACGGCTTTCAAGGATATTTTATCTCGATTTTCGTAGTTAAAAAATGAGAGAAGCGTAAAATCATCACAGTACCTTGTTGAAGAACTTCATCAAAAACTCTCTCTCCGATTGACAGCTTGCCAAGGGATGTTGACCAAGAAGTTAATCTCTTGTTTCTCCACACAAGAGGCAAAAAAAAAAAAAAAAAAATTATATGCCGTGTGCTTTTTGGGTTTCCCTTCAATGTTTATAGAGTTTTTTCCAGCTTCTTTTAACTGTAGTTTTCGTGTCGATGAAAAAATTTAGCCTCCATTCAACAAAAATACCATGATTTATAAATACATGGATCAAGGATAAGAAATAACCATTAAAGGAAATGCCATCTGTGACGTCACAAAAACGTCAGAGCACCATTAAAATATAACATTTTATAAATTGTCACATCTGTAATATTCTGTGAAAGATTCAGATTTGGAACTTATTGCTTGACGGGTTTCTTGTGGTTGAAGACGAAAAGGCCTGGGCTAAATGTTGGTGAAAGGCTTCGGTTTTTTTCAACTCGTGAACGATGATTTTTTACGTCACAAAACGTCTTCGGATGAGCATGTCTGTATACTTTTTGAGCCGAAACATAGCCTAATCTTGAGTTTCACGGCCGAGGTGAAATCACTCTATTTAGGTTGTTTTTACTCTACTTGTCCCACAATTTATTTCAGGAACCCATAGTGGACGCAGTTTAATCATTGATAGATCTTTAAACCTTAAATCACAAAAAGCTTGGACATGGAGAATCCCCCCAAAAGCCACGTCGAGTACGACGACATCTTTCACCACGTGAATCCCTTTGGTAGCTACCAAAAGAAAGTATTTTTTGGAACCTGTATGATCCTTGTGGCGCAATATATACAGTTCTCTCATTTGGTTTTTGTTACTGGTACACCAAACTTTGAGTGCGCAACTGAGAACGTGACATGTGGAGGTGTGAACAGATGTTGTGATAACTGTACAACATACAAGTTTCATACCATGTTCACTACCATGGTCTCTGAGGTAAGTACAGACAGACAGAACGATAGACAGATAGACAGACAGACATATAGACAAGCAGACAGACAGACAGACAGACAGAATGAATAGTATTTTACCATTTTGTTTACCAATTTTATTTTCAAATTGTATATTAGTGGAACCTGATTTGTGACCGCGCACATATAACAGCCATCATCCAGTCCATGTTCTTTGTTGGGATGTTGGTGGGTTCATTTCTATCTGGAATCTTGTCTGATGCCTTTGGAAGAAGAACAGTTATATTCGGTACCTTTGGAGTCATGGTAGGTTAGTGGTAGGTTTGTATGTTATACGTTGACCTTTATAGACCTCTTCCACGTGACTTCAAAGCAGCTCAATTTGGAGGACAAAACAAAATAATTTCAAGGTCCCAAGAATTGGAACCTATTATTTAGTCCACCAAATTGAGCTGCATTCTGACGTGCTGCAAGGAGTTTATAAGCCTACTCACAGTTTAATAATCCGGTTATCAGTGAGCATGCGATTTTATCCCGAATTTTTCACCTTTTGTTTAATTAAAAACAAAAGAAGGTTTAAACAAAAGAAGGTGAGAAATTCGGGATAAAATCGCATGCGCACTGATAACCGGATTCTTAAACCGTGGATAGGCTTATTCGATCGAGTTATCGTCAACAATTGTGGGGTTCCTTGTTCCTTATTTATTACGAAACGACGTACTTTTTTTGTGGTTTCTTATCTGTTTGTATTTTCTTTTAGGGTGTCTGTGGTATAGCACAGTCCTTCATCGACTGTGAATCTTTCTTTGGGCTCCTTCGTTTTGGGAGTGGAGCCTTCATGATCAGCACCACCTTATCTCAATTCATTCTCACGTTGGAGTTTATTGGTCCAGGGTACCGAACAATGGCTGGCAACGCCAACAACTTTTTCTGCGTAGTGGGAGCCTATATCGCTGTTGTAATAGCTTACTTTGTTCGTGAATGGAGGACTTATGTTTGGGTTACAAGTATGCCTCCATTTATCATGTACCTCTTTTGGAAGTAAGTGACTGTTGATAAAATTTAGTGATTATGTATTTTTAGGCCAAAAAAATATGTGAAAAAGAGCGGGAAACTCTGACTTCCAGTCTTAAGCCCAACAAGGGAAAACTTTAAGGCTTTAAAATAGATTTTGACCATAAAAGTAGTATTCATTTTTTAAACAACCAGATTACTTTGCTACATCTCATGGATGTTAGGATTGCGATGAGGGGTTCGTTCTTGATTCTTTCAGAGTGTTTCCCGAGTCTCCTCGTTGGCTGCTGGCTCAAGGAAAGCTAGAAAAGGCTCATCAATTGATAATGAAGTTTGGAAGTAAAGACGACGAGAAAGTAGATTCTGATTACATGAAGTCTATGGTGGAAGATATCAGAAAGGATCAGCTTCACCGAGAAAAGGATGATCATAAGAAACACACTCCTCTAGATCTTCTTCGAACTCCAAAATTAAGAAAATGGTCGCTGATACTTTGGTTTGGATGGTAAAAGAAAAGAACAGTTTATAATTTAAGGGAACCATGATTATGAAGGAATCAAGGGTGGCGTAGTGCGAGTCTTTTGGGTATCTTCCTTTATTCGTGGGTTTTCTCCGGGTTCTACAGTTTTTTCCCGTACTCTGACTTTGATCAGCCCAGAGAACACCAGAGTTTGTTTTAGGGTTCTATACAAGACAGGTTTTGAAGGTAGAGATGCAGATAGCGATGTGGTGGTTCTTTACTTGAAATACACAACAACAATTTTTCACAAACACTGAAACACAAAAATACTGCGTTTTTGATATATACACACATCTATATACATATATATATTCAGCTGATCTGAAAAAAATTATCAGCCAATTAGAATCGAGAAAATTTGCAAAACTGAGGTGTCACTCAGACTCTGTTTTCTCACTCAATAATGAATATCCTAGTACATGTATACAAAATATTTAAAAAATCAAGATTTATCTCAGATATAAACTTTTGCAAGTCAATCTTGGCAGGCTTCATGAGACCTCAGTTTTGAAGTGACGTCATTTCTACGTCACTATTTGAGATCAGCTGGATATAAGTCTTGTTTTTCCGGCATTGTTCTAAACTCTAAAACAATGGGCAGAACTTTTGTGTTTCAGTTTGTATTTGAGTATTACTTCTTTTTGGTTGTAGGTTCAATGTTGCCATGACATATTTCGCAATCATGATATACGTGACCCACCTTCCTGGGAATATCTACACGATAATGGCAATACAGTATGGTCTGGGAGCTCTTGCAACCCCTGTCACCTGGTATCTCATGAACAGGTATGCCACACGTATGATCACGTGATCACTGACCAACAGGTCAAGTGACCGTACCCTCCTTTAATCAAGTGTCAAAATGAATATAAAATGAACACCACAAACGAAAAACGCAGCTCAATATTTGTAAGAATACGAAAGAAATGTGACATTGAATATGAAATTGAATCTGATTTTAAGAGGGTTTTTATGGAAAATGTGTTGATTGGCAAGCTCCAAGGTCGACATTTTCCATGACAAATCCTAATGAAATATCGAATTGCAATTGTGATGGCATTTCTCGATTGTGTGTAACATTATTACCTGGAAGTTCACCATCGACGTGCTCTGTCACGGATCATTTTTGTTGTTCACTTTGTAAATCGACAACTGCCCGGTTATATCAGTTGCAAATGGCCTATTCGGCTGATTATACAACTGATTTACTTACCGGCTGACAATGTCTGGCTATAGCTACGTGTATTTCGTAGAAAAAAAAATCGTTTGTTATTCTTACAACTATTTCAATTTGTTTCGATGTTTTTCAATACTCTTATTATAGTATCGGTCGTCGGATGGCCCATGTATCTTTCATGATGTTGACTGGAGTTGTGCTGCTTCTCATTCTCGTCATTCCTCAGGGTAAATTAATTAAACTTTTTAGGTCTACTTCTATAAAAAGCTTTTTTTTCTGGATTAATATCAAAAGCATCAATCAGAACCATTACAGCCTTCTTCGAAACATTGTTTAAAGATATATTTTTATTTTTCCTTTTCCTAGAATACAAAGTGTCTATCACATGGCTAGCAACAGTGGGTTTTGTATTGCTTGCAATGGATTGGAGTAGCGTGTATCTGATGACCACTGAACTGTTCCCCACAGTTTTAAGGTAATCATCTCAGTCCCATATTGGATCCCAGATCAAGAACCCATTACTAGGAGCATCTATCTACCATACTGGGTCTGTGAGCAAGCATATTCTCAGGAATACCAGGAACGTCCATCTTACATACTAGGTTTGTTGTTATTGTCTTTTGCAGGAACACGGCCCAAGGGACTGGTTCTACTGCTGCTCGAGTTGGTGGCATAGCAGCTCCATTTCTTTTGATGCTCGTAAGGAAATCCTCGAGTTTAAATTTACTAATTTATTGTAATTTTATATCAAATTTGGTATATATATTTTTTGAATATTTATGCTTCTGTTTCTGCTGTTGCTTTACGTTCAAACTAATGACTAGTGGTAGTATTACAGTATTGTACTATACATTCTCCCCAGGCCCAGTTACCAGGCTCCAGCATCCGTCTCCCCATGGCCATATTTGGAGGATGCGCAATCGTTTGTGGGATATCATCACTATGGTTACCGGAGACTGCTCTGATAACCTTACACCAGACGATCGAGGAAGCTGAGGAAAGTATTGAAAGCTATCGTATGCCTTTTCTAACTAGAAGAAAATGTCGTGAACTCGTCGTAGTTGATGAATATGAGACAGAGCAGCTTCAAGGACCGTCCAATAAAGATAAAGAATAAGATTGCGAGAGTAGAACGCTCATTCTCCGGCAGATTAAGTGTACCAAGAGCTTTCGGAAAGTTGGGAAAAATAAAGTTTCGAGATTGTTCTTTTTGATCTTACCTCGGTAATCACCCAACGTTTGACTAGAACACTGAGACAAAGCTTTGTGATATATGATATTTTACTTTTATGAAATTCATAACCCTTTGTTTGACGCCACTATTTCAGAAGAATTAAACTCCGTAAGACCGTTGAAAATGAATGATTAAACATGCAAAATGTTGAAATACCAGCGTGTAGCGATCAGTATTTTACAAAAATGCTAATTGCAAGACATTTTACAATCAATCAATCAATCAATCAATCTGTTTTTTATTATCATATTAATTTAAATATTTACATAATTTATGAACTAATGAACAAGCGATTTCTTCAAACGATGTAACGGATGTGATGGTAACGCTTGGTAACGGATATGACATTTTTAGTCTAGTTTAACTTTCTTATAATATTACAACCTTGTGTTCAAAAGCTTTCTATATGCAAAAGGCATTAACAGTATTATAACTATGAACTAGATAACCCGAGGTAACGGATATGATGGTAACGCTTGGTAACGGAAATGATATTTTTAGTCTAGTTCAACTTTCTTATAATATTACAACTTACTGTTCAAAAGCTTTCTATATGCAAAAGGGATTAACAGTATTATAACTATGAACTAGATAACCCGAGGTAACGGATATGATTCTCTTATCCATAATCCTTCCTGTCAAACGTCTACTTGATGAACTTGATGCCAGCAATTCATTTTTGTCGAGCGTTTTTAACATGAACCTCGTAGCTAGGAAGATTGGGCGACCACTTCCCACGTTATCGACTTTAAATAAATTGTTATTATCATTATTATTATTATTATTATTATTATTATTATTATTATTATTATCATTATTATTATTATTATTATTATTATTATTATTATTATTATCATTATTATTATTATTATTATTTCCACGGTTCACAAATGAAAAGGGAAAATAGATAGTCTCAGTGGTCACAAAACTTTGTTCCTGTAATTTATAATTTCTCATGATGTGTTTGTGGTAACGGATATAATTCAAAATTCCGTCAGGACATTGTTAGAAGCGACATTTAGGGAATCCCGTGAAATGTGAGAAAGTCCAACTCCTGGGCTTTCGAAAGATATTAATCCGAACTAAATTTCTATTTGGAAAATATTAGAAATAAATTGTAATTAAAAAACTTAACAATATGCACCTTATCCCTGCACTATATAAGTAGGAGACAGACAAGCGAACATGTATCAATGAATGCCATTTTTGATATTACAGCTATACGAAAACAACAACAACAATAATAATAATAATAATAATAATAATAGTAATAATTAAAGACTTTATTTCTGTGTCAGTAAAATCTAGTTTACATAACAGTAAACTAATTGGGGACACCTATCTAAGAGCCCATTAAAAGCCCATATCAAATCCAATAAAATAAAAGTAAAATGAATAAAAGAGAAGGTAATAGGCCTTCCCTGAACCCGCATATACGTGTAGAACCGAAAAACAATAAAGATTTTAAGGCTAATTATGATTCTTTGGTGATATTTTGATCAAATTATTTATTGCAATGTCTTAATAGTCATGAATATAGGGGAGGGGGGACGAAAAAGAAAGGAGAGATATTTATATGAAGACGAGGAAAGCCAACCGGACAAACAGGGAGGATAGTGGGATCAAGATGCCCAAAAACCCTGACTTTTAATAATATTGACTTTTACCAGCTTGGTAAGTAATGACAAAAACAAACTAAATGGTATGAATAACAAAGGATTGAAAATAAATTCAAAACATACTAATTGAACAGCGAGTGATCAAATTTAGAATTGATTATCAAGTTGATATCAAAAAAAAAAAAAAAAAAAAAAAAAATGCCGATTCCTTTTAACATTCTGTCTTGTCTATGAGTGTTCATTTCTAGGCACCCTTTTGGTCAAAAATAGGGTAAAATCGTGGTTGATAGTGATGCATGTGAAATTTCGGTGCAGAGAGTTGCATCCCTTGAAAACATATTTCTACATCCTTCAACACACAGAATAATCAGCCTAGGGAAACAAAGGCGCGCGAAAAAAAAAAATTCTACTCAGTATTTTTGCTTGATTTTTCTGTTCGCTTATATTATTTAGCACACTTTCTTAGCATCTAAATCTTCTTTTTTCAATAAATGATATATTTTTCAGATATTATTTTTGTCTGTCATTTTTATCTAAGTTGGGCTCCCTGCGGAGCGGTTCACCAAAGTCAATCGTGACATCACAGAAAATGATTGAAATGAATAGTATTTCATTCCTTGACAAAAACAACAAAACGATATTCTGTTTGTTGGCTTTTCAATTCTTGCTTGTGGGAGCCTTAGCCAGCTTTCTTTAAGGTCTTTAGTTCTATATGGTATCAAATGGAGGTAGAAAATGTTCACGTAGCCGACATGCGCGTGACCATCACACACCGCTCTGTTTCTGACAATCCACCCTCCTTCTCCTTCTTGGCAAAAATGCTAGATAAATTTAAGCACTGAAAAAAAGACCAACAAAACGAAACAACAAAAATATAAAAGATTCTGCCAAAACAAATAACTGAAACTGGGGTTACCTATCTTTGATATAGGACTCTACTTCAAATGAATAATCCATCGATTCAATTTGTTATAGCAACTTATTGACAAAATGAATAGATTAGCATGAATCATGAATTGAGACTGTTATTGCTTGTTATTTGAGAGTATCAGCCAGACGCACTCTGCTATTGATATAAGATCTTTTCTAGGGAGACCAAGTTTGAAAAATAACTCCAGCAATAAGAATATACATATATTTTTCGATTTATAGTCTTCAAGATTATACATTGCTGAGCCTGAAAAAGAAGATACATTGCTTTGCTGTTGGTGACATTGAGTTTTGCTTGGCTTGATTCTGGGTAAGTTTTTTTATTGTTAGCAAGAAGATGGTGAATTCATTCTGCTTATCTTTCTATTTTCCCTTCTTTGGTATTTCTTTCTCCATCTCTTTCTCTTTCTCTTTCTACCTACCTGTTGTATATTTATTCCTTTCTCTTTCTTTTTCTTTCTCCATAACATTCTTTTTTTTTCTCTCTCTTCTCTTCTTTTCGTTTTCGTTTCTCTTTTGACCTTATTTTCGCTCTTGCTTATTCCTTCTTTATATATATATATATATATATATATATATATATATATATATATATATATATATATATAAATATATATATATATACACCGAATCCCTAAAACTTTGACATTTTTGCGATATATATACATATATGTTTGAGTGCTATTTTTGTTGTAAAATAAAAAGTAAACAAGAAGAAAATCAACTGCAAACATGTTAAAAAGCCTCATTAGGTATTCTAGAACAACTTGGTAACAAATTTTTGTTGAAAAACGACTAAAATCGCTGTCTTTCATATATATGTATATATATCGCAAAAGTGTCAAAGTTTTAGGGATTCGGTGTATATATATATATATTTATATATATATATATATATCTGGATGTGTCTATTCTGACGGTTAAGTGCTCAATACATTGACATGTAGAGCGTTATAGATTATGGATTGTAGATAGATCAAAGACAAGACATAACTTTTGCTGTTACTCGGAGTTTCACGCTTACGCGATCTTCAGACAGTCTTTAATTAAAGACTGTCTGAAGATCGCGTAGGCGTGAAACTCCGAGTAACAGGAAAAGTTATGTCTTGTCTTTGATCTATCTACAATCCATAATCTATATTTATATATCTATATCTATATATATATATATATATATATATATATATATATATATATATATATATATATGTTATTTCCTCGCTTCTTTCTTTCTTTTCATGATCATTCTTTTTTAATTTTCATTCATTTTCTCAGTCTTCACGACATTTGTTGGTTCAAAGAAATTCTAATTCAAATTTTAATTTGCCTCAAGTTGAGCATCGCAGTCGGGTAACACTTGAACGGATATTTTTTTTTTTTTTTACCAAGTGCATGTTAGACAAAATTATGTTCTGCTTTCTGCACCCCTCTGGAGATATTTACATACTTTATTATAAGTAATAGCATGACTTGAGGGTGATTAGTGATTAAATGTCCCCGAAAGCCGAGGGAGGTTTTGTTGAAGTCCCGACGCCGAAGGCGGAGGGACTTTAACTAAACCTCCCGAGGATTGAGGGGACATTTAATCACTAATCACCCGAAATTTCATGCTATTAGTTTGTAATATTATGATTACCAAGGAATAAAACTGCTCTTAGGAAATATGTTAGCTTTCGTACGATGCATAAATTACAAAGTTTTACAAAGCTGTTGATATGTGGCATACTTAAGGGAATTCGCCTTTGTTAAATGCGACAATGGCGAATTGAACCAGCATTCATTCATTCGTGGTGCTTTATTCTAATTCACTTTCGTTGGCCTAGAGCGGTATTAATGAAGTGTTTTGAAACCGTCTTGATTACGTCACAAATAGTAAGAAAAATTCTCGGCTAGTCAACGTATGCGCAAAGATTATTCAATGGATCCCACATGTGCTGGGATGTTCAATAGTGTGTAGTCCAGAGTCATTGCGCAAAATTTTCGATTGGGTAAATGCTACCCAGCCATGGTCCCGGTGATTGTCATATGAGGGACCATGCCTCATGGATAGTGATGAGGGATATTTAGACTAAATATCCCTCATGATTATATTCATGAGGGATATTTAGTCTAAATATCCCTCATGAATATAATCATGAGGGATATTTAGACTAAATATCCCTCATCACTATTCATGCAGGGGGATGTTAGACCTTAAACATCCCTCTGGAAACAATGGATCCCGAGGTAATCATGATATTACAACGGTAATTGAACTGAGTGGAGTGCAATTTGTATACGAACTCATATGGGTTTCTCGTGCAATTTGGAATAAATTTGAACGAGTGAGTTTCTAATTAAAGAGCTCAAAATTGCACGACCCCGTAGGGCAAGTTCAATATAATTTTTTTTAAACTTTTTTAAATTTTTTTTTAAACTTTCACGAGAAACCCATATGATTCCGTTTAATAATATACATGAAAACATTTATATTGAAAAATTATACGTCTAAAGCTTAGGAAAAGACGATTTATTCAAACCAAGAGTAGCTTACAATATTACAGCATAAAACTGAATTGTTTAAACTGTAGTGTCTATACTTGTCTATTCATTTCACAAACAAAAGTCTGTCTAATAAATGTCTAAAAAGAAGTGCGCCATTGGGTTCAGAATCACGGCTTTCAAGGATATTTTATCTCGATTTTCGTAGTTAAAAATGAAAGAAGCGTAAAATCATCACAGTACCTTGTTGAAGAACTTCATCAAAAATTCGCTCTCCGATTGACAGCTTGCCAAGGATGTTGACCAAGAAGTTAATCTCTTGTTTCTCCACACAAGAGGCAAAAAAAAATATATATATATGCCGTGTGCTTTTTGGGTTTCCCTTCAATGTTTATAGAGTTTTTTCCAGTTTCTTTTAACCGTAGTTTTCGTGTCGATGAAAAAAATTACCCTCCATTCAACAAAAATACCATGATTTATAAATACATGGATCAAGGATAAGAAATAACCATTAAAGGAAATGCCATCTGTGACGTCACAAAAACGTCAGAGCACCATTGAAATATAACATTTTATAAATTGTCACATCTGTAATATTCTGTGAAAGATTCAGCCTATTTGGACCTTATTGCTTGACGGGTTTCTTGTGGTTGAAGACGAAAAGGCCTGGGCTAAATGTTGGTGAAAGTCTTCGGTTTTTTCAACTCGTGAACGATGATTTTTTACGTCACAAAACGTCATCGGATGAGCATGTCTGTATACTTTTTGAGCCGAAACATAGCCTAATCTTGAGTTTCACGGCCGAGGTGAAATCACTCTATTTAGGTTGCACGCTTTTAGTGTTTTTACTCTACTTGTCCCACAATTTATTTCAGGAACCCATAGTGGACGCAGTTTAATCACTGATAGATCTTTAAACCTTAAATCACAAAAACCTTGGACATGAAGAATCCCCCCAAAAGCCACGTCGAGTACGGCGACATCTTTCACCACGTGAATCCCTTTGGTAGCTACCAAAAGAAAGTGGTTTTTGGAACTTGTATGATCCTTGTGGCACAGAATATACAGTTCTCTCATTTGGTTTTTGTTACTGGTACACCAAACTTTGAGTGCGCAACTGAGAACGTGACATGTGGAGGTGTGAACAGATGCTGTGATAACTGTACAACATACAAGTTTGATACAATGTTCACTACCATGGTCTCTGAGGTAAGTGGTACAGACAGACAGACAGACAGACAGACAGACAGACAGATAGAAAGACAGACAGACAGACAGATGGAAAGACAGATAGACAGGCAGACAGACAGACATAGACAGAAAGACAGAAAGACAGACAGACAGACAGACAGACTATTTAGTCATATCGACTTTTGTCTTCTTTTCGCAAAACCCGAAGACAAACGTTGAAAGAGTTGCTGCTTATATTATCTTATTAGTAAGCAAAAACAACTACTACCGCGAATAATTAAGCGCTTCAGCGATTTCTACCCATACTCCGTTTCGGTCCAGTCGCGTGGTCGCGACGCCGGTCAGCGACAACGTTTTTTTTTCAAATGACTGTATAAGTAGACATGCAGGCAGGCAAACGGACAGTGACACACGAAGTGCAGCAGAGAAAACACATCATTGATATACCTAGGCGAGATCCTCAATTAGATTTTCTCATGTTTTTCAGTGGAACCTGATTTGTGACCGCGCACATATAACAGCCATCATCCAGTCCTTGTTCTTTGTTGGGATGTTGGTGGGTTCATTTGTGTCTGGAATCTTGTCTGATGCCTATGGAAGAAAAACAGTTGTATTCGGTACCTTTGGAGTCATGGTAGGTTAAGCCTGGTTCACACTAGCGTCGTAATCGTAAGCAGCGTAAGGTCTTGTTACACTTTCCAATTTTCTCAGCAACTTGTCTCGCAATGCTTGAAAATGTAGCGTTGCAGGTTGCCCAGGTGAGGTGTTGCACTGCAACTTGATTATGATCTCAGCAACTTCCAACTGATGACTTAAAAAATATGCCTTAAAATTGTGAGACAAGTTGCTGGAGGGGTGATACACTGTGCAATGGCTTTGCCAGTTGCTGCAATACGTTGCGAACCTGATTTGTGACCATGCACATATAACAGCCGTCGTCCAGACCATGTTTTTTGTTGAGATGCTAGTTGGCTCATTTGTGCCCGGAATCTTGTTTGACGCATATTGAAGAAGAACAGTTATATTCTGTACCTTTCGAGACATGATAGGTTAGTTGTAGGTTTGTACTATAGGAAACGACAACGTTAACCTTTAATAGAAAAAAGCAACTCAATTTGGAGGACAAGGCAAAAGAATTTCAATACCCTGAGAATTGGAAGCTATTGTTTAGTCCTTCAGATTGAGCTACATTCTGACGTCCTGCAAGGGGTCTATTCGATCGAGGAATCGTCAACAATTGTCGAGTTCCTTGTTCCTTTTTTGCTTATTACGAAACGCCCGTACTTCCTGTGGTTTCTTATCTGTTTACATTGTATTTTCTTTAGGCTGTTTGTGGTATATCGCAGTCGTTC
Organism: Anthopleura sola; assembly: GCA_023349425.1. Taxonomy (NCBI): domain Eukaryota; kingdom Metazoa; phylum Cnidaria; class Anthozoa; order Actiniaria; family Actiniidae; genus Anthopleura; species Anthopleura sola. The sequence continues at coordinate 1,645,985 of JALHLI010000014.1, forward strand.
ATCGACTGTGAATCTTTCTTTGGACTCCTTCGTTTTGGAAGTGGAGCCTTCATGATCAGCACCACCTTATCTCAGTACATCCTCATGTTGGAGTTCATTGGTCCAGAGTACCGTGCAATGGCTGGCAACGCCAACAACTTCTTCTGGTGTTCGGGAACCTATGTTGCGATTCTTATAGCATACTTTGTTCGCGAATGGAGGACCTATGTATGGGTTACAAGTATGCCTCCATTTATCATGTACCTCTTTTGGAAGTAAGCAACTGTTGATAAAATTTAGTGATTATGTATTTTCAGGCCAAAAAAAAGGGAGAAAAAGAGCGGGAAAACGTGTACGCACGCGTGAACTTCCAAAAAAGAAATAAAATATTGGCTTCCGGCTATAGGAAGCACGGGTGGCATAGCGGAGCGCTCGCCTCTCACCAAGGCGACCCAAGTTCGACTCCCGCTGATCTCGGTGCCGTATGTGAGTAGAGTTTCCAGTCAGTATTCTGTGCTTCGAGGGTTTTTCTTCAGGTTCTCTGGTTTTCCTCCCTCCGCAAAAATTCACTTTCAATTGCAATTCAATTATGGAACGAGGGCCACAGGTTTGTTAGCCGTAGGCTATTATGTGCTACCCTCGTAAAACAAGAAAATAAGGCGTCTACCCAACAAGAAAGAGCTCGAGCGGGAAAGTTTTCTTTTATGTAAAATACGTCTACCAGCGAGCGGAAAACTTTGATTTAACATTTTGACATGGGAGCGTTGCTTAGTCAATGGATTTGTAATGAAATGCTATGTTCATGATTCTTTCAGAGTGTTTCCCGAGTCTCCTCGATGGCTGCTGGCACAAGGAAAGTTAGAAAAGGCTCATCAATTGATAATGAAGTTTGGAAGCAAAGACGACGAGAAAGTAGATTCTTATTATATGAAGTCTATGGTGGAAGATATCAGAAAGGATCAGCTTCACCGAGAAAGGGATGATCATAAGAAACACACTCCTTTGGATCTTCTTCGAACTCCAAAATTAAGAAAATGGTCGCTGATACTTTGGTTTGGATGGTAAAAAGATTAAAATAGTTTTATTTTAGTTTTATTTGTGATATCGTGCTTTGGAACCTCCTGCGTACTCCCAAAACTCGGTGGAACTAAGCACGCTTATCCCTTAGTAGATATGGCTATATTTGGTTGTTATATGGAATGCCAGGAGCCCATTACCCGGAGCGTGCAACTTGTACCCCTATCTCGAGTTATCTCAGGCTGATTATTTATAGATTCATATTTCCCGCGTAAAATTAAGTGCCTTAACAAAAGAATTCAAATTATACAATAGAACGAAACTGAAAAAAGGATAGACCCCTTGCAGCACGTCGGAATGCAGATTAATTTGAAGGGCAAAACAATAGGTTCCAATCAGCTCAGGAGATTAAAACTCTTTTGTTTTGCCCTCCAAATTGAGCTGCTCTGACGTCACGTGCAAGGGGTCTATATGATAGGTTTCTATGTAATGTTTACAACATGAGCGGCCGTGTTGTATGGGCTTTTACAATCTCGAGCCGCAGGCGAGAGATTGTAAAGCCCATACAACACGGACGCGAATGTTGTAAATGACTTGTGAAATTCAATAATAATAATTAATGAAGATAATGATTTCTGAGGAATAGATTTCAAAAGCAGTGTTATTTAAGAAAATATAGTTTGATATTTTATAGGAGCATGCGTACAATGTTTTTTGACGTCACACATTGTTTGGTACGGGCATCCCACATTGGTTATTGTGTTTAGGTTAGCAAAGCAAGATGCAGTGTTTTTGATCTAGTTGGTGGGACTAGCTTTTGAAAAGGCTCTGGGAAACCATCTTCTTTAAGCCGGACCCACAGGTTTATTAGTATTCTGTATCTGATACAGAATACTAATAGATCTATACAATCACAGTAGTTGTATCTTGATACACTCTCTAGTGGTTGTATATTTTGATACAGATCACTAGTGATTGTATCAATTTACATGACAATTGTTACTTGTGTTGTATGCAGCGTTACAGGCCATCCACGTGACTGGATTGCAAACATTTCATAGGTCAGAAAGCTCATGAATTATTAATGAATTTTACAAATGATATTGAAATACGCAGTGTCCTGTATTGTATCCTGTACACGTAAGTTATGCCCGTACTCGAGCTTCGTTGATTGGCTAAGGCGGCATTCCTGCAGCGGGAAAGCCGATCTAAACATAGACGGTCTGGGGTAAACGATAACTCTTAATAAGGTGATACGTGAGTTGTATGCTCCGGGTAATGAGCTCCTGGTGAATACTATTATTTATACTACTTTTTTTTTTGGTAGGTTCACCGTTTCCATGACATATTTCGCAATCATGATATACGTGACCCACCTTCCTGGGAATATCTACACGATAATGGCAATAAGGTCGAGTCTAGTGGCTCTTGGGACCCCTGTCACGTGGTTCCTCATGAACAGGTACGTCACCCGTTACGTGATCACTGGTCGTCATATCTCTGAGCGTAAATCCTTGATTATGATTTGGCTTTGATTTATATGTAACTGATTTGTGTGCTGAATACTTTAGCAAAAAGTAATTAGAATGAACTTTCTAAGAAAGCTTTTTTTATATAGAATTTAACATTCGAAATAAAAAAATGAAAATGTTAAGAGCTTAATTGTTTTCGAGATAATGAAATTTAAATATTACCATCTAGACACTACGTTTGCGAAAGAAAAATATGGCAGAAAGCAAAATAATTCGTAACTCGAATATTTAAAAAATTAAGCTATTGAAGTAATTTTCAGGACATCTACTTTTTAAAGTTTAAAAACAATATGTTAAAAATTAATGAACTGACTCTAAACTATTTGACGGAATTATGAATAATAATGCCAAATTGCAGAATTCCTTTTGTTAGCTTAACTTGAACCGATAATTGCTATCAAACGATAACAACAAGAACAAAATTACGTATTTTGAAAAAGATTGTTTTTAACTGTTTTTTTTTTTAAAGAAATTCAACGAAAAATATGAATACCTGTTGAAAATGTTAGGGCTTTACGCTGTTGAAGTGAGTTCAAAACGAACTTGAATGGTTTCTTAATAATCTTTTAAAGGTAATTCAGCGGTTTTGAGCGGTTCGTGGGCTCAAACCAACGTTCCAAATTAGGCAGCGTCCTTAAAACCGACAGTGACTACGTGTAAACAAGGGATACAAGTAATCTTTTTTTTTTTAAACAAATAACGGATATCTAAACATTTTGTATATTAAATAACGGATTTCTCAATATTCTATTTGTAGTGTTGGTCGTCGAATGGTCCATGTTTGTTACATGACGTTGACTGGAGTTTTGTTGCTTCTCATTCTCGCCATTCCTGAAGGTAAACGTTCTGTAACTGTACTGATATTAGTCTTTTTCTGAGTTATATGATGCTTTGCATTGTGTGGTCGAGCTTGGGTACGGATACAAACAAGTTAAAAGGTTCTTTATGGCTCCGGTAACCTAAGCTAGACCAGAAAGCATTGCATGTGTTTACAACAACAACAACAGCAATTTATTTGCACTCTAAAGAAAATTTCAATGAGGAAAATTACATTGAATAATATAAAAAATTGCAACAACAACAAAAAATACAGCAATTCAAATAGCTAGAACGCTAGGCAAGTTAGGAAGTTAGGCAGCTAAGGTCAGGGAGTTTGCTAGCTAAAGTTTGTTTTTAAAAAGTACTCTATATGTAAGTGAGGTTTATCAATGTATTGGGTATAATATTCATGTTTCTCAGTTATAAATGACAAACATTTATGTTTATTGTCATTTGTTTAGTGATATAATTTCTATTAACTAACAAATGTATTGTGGTATGATACCAGTGCAATCATTTACAAAAAACATCCGGACAAGTGCTATGTTTCAAAAGCATGTCCCTGATTGGAAGATAAATCACGAAAGCCTTGGGCCTAAGTACTGCTATTTGTCAAACTATTCTGCACTTGAATCAACACGCATTATCCTTTCTATTCTACAGAGCATAAAGTGGCGATAACATGGCTAGCAACCCTGGGTTATGTATTGACTGGCCTGGAATGGAGTAGTGTCTATCTCATCACCACTGAACTGTTCCCCACAGTTTTAAGGTAACGAAGGAGTATTCTCTATTGGATTGCTAATCTTACATATTGAGTACGTGAGCGCCTATACTCTCAGATGAGGAGCCCACATCCATCTCCTATATCTGTGATTCAGCATATTCCCAGATCAAAAGCCAATTACTACTATCACCTGGTTGGCTCAGTTGGTTGAGCACTGGACCGACTTTCGAAGCACCGGCGGCCGGACCAGCACTCAGGGTCTTAAAATAACTGAGGAGAAGGTGCTGCCTTTGTAATAACATCTACAAATGGTTAGAACTTCAAGTGGCTCGGATGACCACGTAAAATGGCGGTCCCGTCTCTCCACACTACCTTACCTTGCATCGGAAGGACGTAAAAGAACCACTGAGGACGTAAAGAAAACCTGGCAGTGACCACCCTCAGTGTTTGGCCTTTACTAATGACTTCTTAGTGGGTTAATTGTGGGATAGGGATGGGGATTTTAAAGGGTTTGGAATTGGTGCAATGTACCTCGAGGGGGACCCCGTATTCTATTTTACATTATCAGCCTGCGGGCAAATTCTCAAATAAGAATAAAACTAGGAGGATCCATTTCCCATACTGGGTCTTTGAGCGACCATATTCTCAGTACAAGCCCATTACCAGGAACGTCTATCTAACATACTAGGCTTGTTGTTATTGTCTTTTGCAGGAACACAGCTCAGGGGACTGGTTCTACTGCTGCTCGAGTTGGTGGTATAGCAGCTCCATTTCTCTTGATGCTTGTAAGTAAATCATTGAGTTCGAATGTACTAATTAAGAGTAATTTTAAGACTGTATTTCTGCTGTTTGCTTTATTTTCAAACAATTGACTGTTGGTAGTAGTATAGTATTGGTCAGTATTGTACTCTTTCTCCCCAGGCCCAGTTACCAGGCTCCAGCATCCATCTCCCCATGGCCATATTTGGAGTTTGCGCAATCGTTTGTGGGATATTATCACTATGGTTACCGGAGACTGCTCTGATAACCTTACACCAGACGATCGAGGAAGCTGAGGAAAGTATTGAAAGCTATCGTATGCCTTTTCTAACTAGAAGAAAACGTCGTGAACTCGTGGTAGTTGATGAATATGAGACAGAGAAGCTTCGAGAACCGTCCAATGACAACAATGGATAAGGTTCCAAGGGCAAAGAGAAACCTATGCGGTTGCTAGCCCATGTTTCTAGTATTCTTGTGTTCGTCTATTCATGACATAAACAAAGTTTTTGTGAAATTCATGCTTGACATTTCAGCTAAACACCTTTTATATAACACATCTTTATAAACATTTCGAAACTTGTTTGGGACCTTTTTAACATCTTTTTATGACAAATTTTGTTACTTATAATTATAAAGTTGTAAAAATCACTGGTCTGTTTGTGTCAGCGGCCCATTATTAGGAGCTTGCATCTTTCATAATAGGTCATGATATAATATACTTCCTAGTAATAGTCAATGGTTAATAAAAGTACTAGAAAAGAACAAAAAAATTGAATGGATGTTCACAGGTCACAGAAGGTGGGAACTAAGGAGGGAAGGAGGAAAGGAAGAAAGGAAGGAAAAAGGAAAGAAGGGAAGAACAAACAAACGAATGAAGAAAGGAAGGAAAGAAGAAACGCAGGAAGAAATTAAGGGAGAGAGAAGGAGCGAACGAACGAGGGGAGGAAGGTTCAAGGAAGGAAGGAATACAAGAAGGAAGGATGAACGAGGGCAAGAATGAAAGAATTAAGAAAAAACAATTGAAAAACTTGAAACTGACACGGTATAGTTAATCAATCACTAGAATGGTGATAGCATATAATTTTATTTTTGGAAGGTCAGGGCGTCTGCCAACGTTATCCCCGTAAGTACAGCAAAATAACAAGTTCAATAGCGGTTAACCGCTTCTAATCCCAAACCGAAGAAATTCGATATTCAATACATACCAGTGTAGTTGATGGTATGACTGCATGGCCCTTCGACTCTCTTCGTCTGCAACGATAGCTTCCAGACGTCTGCTCATAATCGTGTGAAAAGGTAGAAAGAAGTCTAAGAAGTTCAAGTTGATGAATAAAAACCTGGATATCGCAGGTAAGAATGAATAACCAACAATGGTTATAGGAAGGATGGCTTTTATACTAGTCTTTTAAAAACACACATCGCAAGCTTTCGAAAGCTCACAATTAAATGTTTAACATACACAATCTACTTCAAACCAGTTTTTTTTGAATCGCTGATCGACGACAGGGAAATTGGGTGCCATCGATCAAAAAAAAATGTTTGTTACCTTTTTACATACGTACATTTATCATTGTCTTAACGCTTGATCTACGTAGCTCACTTGTGCTTACATTAGATCAGACGATCGCGCCCTGGAGAGAACCAGCTATCACGCTACAAATTTTTTTTTTTTTTTTTTTTTTTTACTTTTTATAGCATTTTGAAATTTTATTCCTATCAAAATGCCCTCTAAATTTCAATATCTAACTGCAGTAAGAAGATCATATGAAATCCCTGCAGTCACTGGTGCTGCTGAGAAGCAAGGCGCGCACATACTGTAGACGGCCTTTATACTCAAGTAATATAGGACAAAAAGTCTTAAACTATGTGCTGCCAGAGCGAATATATAATGCAGTGTGCATCTCTTTGACATTGCCAGAAATATGGGACATGAGCCTGCTCATACATGCGCAATGATGCGTTTCAGCTTACAAAATAGCCGCCGAGTCTTATAGGAAATGTATGGGGAATATAGAGCTTCCTCTATTTACGGCGAATAGGGTTTTATTTCCTCTGAGCTCCACATCGCGATAAACAACCCACCCTACAAGCTACTAAATAAGCGTAAAATGATCATTGAATCATGCGACATATTGGTTCCCGGACTACTTGCTTTCGAAAGGCTTCGAAAGCTCTAGATTCAATACATCGTCTATAAATCTGGCCACACTTGACCCCAAAATCGTCTTATTTGAGCTCGAAAAAATTTAAAAGTAAAAGAGCTCCACCTCGATATCACCAAACGAGTGTTTAATAAATCCAAAACCGCTCAAAATAGACAGCATGCCTTCAGAATGTAGGTTCCCAAGAAGCTTGAAGTTAGGTTAAATTTTAAGCGATTCGACGCGTTGTTAGCTCGTAGTTTTCAGTTAAAAATGACAAGAAACCACAGAGAACTGCTCCAAACAGCTTCAAAACCCCCTAAATATCGCCAGTTTGTTTTTAAAAGCTCCTATTGACTGCTGAGATACAATAAGGAAGCTTAAAGTAACGATTTACGTTTGAAACTTGTTTCTTGTCCTTCATGGGCTTCCTGTGGTGAGGCTTATCAACAGAAAAATAATAGTTGTTCTTTTGATTGACAAGTAACTATTTTTTTGGCAAGAATTGTTTTACTAACATCATAGTTGAATATAAATATGTGCTTGGAAACCATGTAGTTATATTTTTCCTCTAGAAAACCACTTCATTTTCATTCATGCGTAACACCGATGGCAATGTCCAATATTTCTGGCAATGAATATACACACTAAGATTCTTTTAAAAAAAACTACAAGACTATATCACAACCAAATAATCAAGGACAACACAGACCCGAAATACAGATTCTGTAATACCACTGCTGAACCAGTAGACCACTTGACATCTGGGTGCCCTGTTCTGGCAAGAAAATAAAACGTTGAAAGACACTACGAGGCAGGAAGTTATATCCATTGGCGTTTGAGCAAGCACTACAAATTTGAAGTGTCTCAAAGATGGTACGAGCAAAAGGTCCAAACGGTTCTGGATAATGAATATGCCATCATTTTGTGGGACATGCCTATACATACGCACAGGGAAATCCGTGCAAACATGTACAGTTCAGATATTATCGTCAAAGACAAGAAAAGCAAAGGTTGTTCCTGATTGATATGTCAGTGTCCAATTCCGAACGACTTTAGTGTTGGAATAAAGGAACTAGAAAAAAGATCAAAGTACGAGGACTTAGCCGATTGAAATCTCTAGGATGTGGGGAATGAGAGTGATTAGCATCCCTGTAGTATTAGGTGCCCTAGGACTCATAAGAAAAGGAATGGAGGTAAATGTTGAGAACTTTACAGGGAAGACAGACATTAGTATGATGCAAAAAATCGTTTTGCTAAGTACTGCACATTGAACATATTCCCCAGAGTGACCAACCATTACTGGAGAGGACGCAGGAACTACCATGGTATTGGCCAATGGAAGCAACAAACCTTTTCTGTGACGTAGCATGTGCAATATTTGCTTGGAACATTGAAGCCCTTTAATATCTGAACTCGGCGTTTGCACGGATTTCCCTGTGCGTATGTATAGGCATGTCCCACAAAATGATGGCATATTCATTATATAGTAGTTCAATGACGAGGATAATCAATATCATCAAGTAGGAAAGATTCACAAAAACGTCTTTATTTTCTAAAATTACGGCATCTATGGCTTTTTTCTGATGAATTTTGAACTTATTTATACAATAAGCTATAATAGTCATCCATACGTTCATTCTCTAGGGAAAGACGGCCAAGGTCAAGGTCGTACCCACAAGCTTTTGTAGGGCTCTCTCTGATTGGTCAAATTCATAGAAAGGAATGTTGTTCCAGTTGGAGCAGACGCTAGTGGGGGAATGACGGGAACCGGAAGCGCCTCACAGCGGCTGCGCAGGAGGCTACAACAGACCCTGATCACCGCGCTCTTTCACTGATTCTAGTTTGTCTGCAACGATCGCGTGCAGACATCTGTTTGTGTAATCGTGTACTTGAAAGGTACAGTACTGTCTAAGAACTTCAAATACTGGACATATATCACAGGTAAGGATGAATAACCAACATTGGTAGGAAGAGATTGGTTGTTTAATTATTTAATTAGTTATAATGGTATGGTATATGGTATATATGGTATATGGTATGGCTAAGACGCGTCTTGCAGTATTGAAAATGTCTCGTTCATTCGACGGTCAGCGCATTCGTGTATCTGTGAACAAAACACGAACTCACAGTCTCTAAACCTTTTAATATTCAATCTAAATATTCACAAGTGATAAAACTTTGTAAGTCGTTCAGCTAGAATTTCTTTGCTCAAGCTTTCTAATTTTTCACTTTGATGTCTCAAGTGCAACTATTCTAGATTTAAAATAGATAAATACATAGATTAAGCGATAGTTTCATTCAATAGTTCATTATTTTTCATAAAAAAACCGTTTTAGTTTATTTAATTATGACAAAGCTACAACTACAAACGTGTGTTTTCAAACAAACTACAGATAAAAGAGACATATAATCAATACTGGCAAACCGACCATAATCGGACATTTTGATGAAGCAGTCGTTGTGTGATGTTGTGATGTAATCTCGTTAGAGCACTGTCACTGGCGGATGACGTGACGTATAGCAAAATCACGTGATTGATTTTGGCCAATCGCGCGCGTGGTTTTTTATACAGTGAATGAAGATTGAATATTAACACAAGATATATAGTAACTAGACGCTCTTGGAGTGTTCACTGGGTTGCCTGTGCAGGTATTCTAGGGCTAAATGGGCTTAATTTCGCACAAAAGTTTTCCTCGATAATGCTTTGATTACGTTACTAACGCGTTTTAACGAGTATTAAGTTATTTGTTAACCTAGACTACCTTAAAGACTAGCATGTTTATAACTATATCTTTTTCACGATCGAAACTGCTCACTGCCAAATAATCTTTTTTATATCAAAATGAAATTTTGGTTATAGAGCATTTTCACCCACTCACAACGTAGTCATATGGTCGTACCAAAGAAAAGAAATTTTCTGCAATTTTTTTAGTCCTGCTTGGTTCACGTTCAAGTCTTGCAGCATGGCAGTGTTCACATATTACGCTATTAAGCTTATAGTGAAGTGAAGCGCTAAGTGAAGCTGCTATTCGTAAGCTCTCTAAATTTTTAGTTTTCACAACAAATATCTTTGTTTTAAGCAATATCTTTTACTTTGTCTTCTTTGGACATTATCAGGGCTTTCCTGTTATGATTTTACATTCGAAAAACTTTCTGTTATCACGCTGTAACTGGTGGAAGTGTTTTAACTTACGTAAGCTTCAAACTTCGCGCCATTATGAACATCATCGCCTTCATCTTCGCTGGATTTTCCGCCCGGCCCCGTGTTTTCCGCTGGATAAATCTACAATTACTATACTTAAATCACTGGGAATTTTTCGTCGCATCAGGGGCAAAAGAGGTGGTCGATCTTTATCTTCAAATTCTGGAAAGACAGCTAAGGTTTCTACATTTTCTGGTTCTTCTACAAGGACATTAAATATTCATAATCGAGCTTGTTCCACATCAACGAGTGCATATTTAAAGACCTATAACTGAAACTTCATCTAACCTTGTTATTCCTCCCCATATTCCCTTACAATATCAGGTCAGTAAACCAGTTAAATTAGCTGTTTTAAATGCAAGATCTATTTGTAACAAATCTTTAATTTCAAATGAGTTTGTTATTGATGAAAATATTGAGTTGTTATGTTTAAATGAAACATGGTTAAAATCTAATGAATCTAATGAATTTATTAGAAATGAATGCTACCTAATGGATATTTATTTGAACATATTGCGAGAGAAAGCAGAGGTGGTGGTGTTGGTCTTCTATTTAATAAGACTCTGAATATGAAGAAAATTTCTTTCAATAAATTCAAATCGTTCGAGGCTATGGGAATGACTTCAAACTTTTCTTTTGGGCACTTCTCTGTATTCGTAATTTGTAGACCTCCACCTAGTGCTAAGAATAAGTTTTCTATTTCACTGTTTTTTGATGAGTTCTCTACTTTTTTGGAGAAATTTTCTACTGAAATGAAGTCTTTTATAATTGTTGGGGATTTTAATTTTCATCAGAGTTAATAGAGTCCCCTCTAGTAACTCTGTTTTCATGTAGAAGACATGCTCAGATGCTCTTGCTCTCCGATTTTTGAATATTTTAAAATGTTTTAACCTTACCCAACAAGTCAGGGAAGCTACGTATCAAGGAAAGCACATTTTGGATCTTGTAATTACTAGTGATGGGGAGAACATTATAAATAATGTCTCTGTTTGTGATCCGGCCATTTCTGACCATTCTGCATGCAGTTTTTTTGTAATATTTTGATTAGCAAACCTCCCTTTGAAAGAAGGGTTTCTAGATGTCGTAAATTGAAATCTGTAGATCTTGATTCTTTTTCGAAAGATGTTTCTGGCCTGCTGTTATCTACGGCTCTTCAAAATGATCTTCTTGGACTTCTTGGTCAATATGAGTCTGTACTGACCTCTGTCCTAGACCAGCACGCACCCTGTAAAGAACGGGTCATAACTGTCGTCACCTTGGTACACTGATGAAGTGAAAGGCGTCTGGAGAGAAATTGGAGGAAGTCTCGTCTTATGGTTGATCGTCAACTATATGTCGACCAGTGCAATCTTGTTCGAGATTTGATCAAGAAAGCCAAGAACGAATCTATTCTGATATTATATCTGAGAACCAATCCAATCAGAGAGTCCTGTTTTCTACCTTCCAGAAATGGACAAATATAAATCAGATCAACTTCCCTTATTCTAATTTTTCTGATGGACTTGCAAATTCTTTTGCTGATTTTTTCGAAAGTAAAATAAGTACTATTCATGCTGGTTTTGAAAAATTATTAGATTTTACCCTCGAAAGAATTCAGTCATAGCGCACAAGTCCATTACTTGTAGCTTGTTGTTAAGTTTTACGGTGGAAGAAAAACTGGGTGATGAAGAGGGGGTATGATCAATCACAAATCAAGGACAATTTTTTTTTGAAATTTAGGTTTGAAATTTACTGACATCCACTCTCGCTCAAATTACAGATAGCTGAGGCCATGGAGAATCCCCCCAAAAGCTACGTCGAGTACGACGACATCTTTCACCACGTGAATCCCTTTGGTAGCTACCAAAAGAAAGTGGTTTTTGGAACTTGTATGATCCTTGTGGCACAGAATATACAGTTCTCTCATTTGATTTTTGTTACTGGTACACCAAACTTTGAGTGCGCAACTGAGAACGTGACATGTGGAGGTGTGAACAGATGCTGTGATAACTGTACAACATACAAGTTTGATACAATGTTCACTACCATGGTCTCTGAGGTAAGTACAGACAGACAGACAGACAGACAGACAGACAGACAGACAGACAGACAGACAGACAGACAGACAGACAGACAGACAGACAGACAGACAGACAGACAGACAGACAGACAGACAGACAGACAGACAGACAGACAGACAGACAGACAGACAGACAGACAGACAGACAGACAGACAGACAGACAGACAGACAGACAGACAGACAGACAAAAAGACGTAGTAGTGTTTGTCGTGTTTACATGATTACGCTTTGCAATTTTCTCAGCAACTTGTCTCGCAACGGCGTTAATTGCGAGAAGAGTTGCTGGGGGAAATTGCACAGTGTAACAGGGCTTTTTAAAAGTCGGTTACGTTATTATATTTGAGGTGGGATCCAGCACATCCAGCGAGCTAACGTCAACTTTCTCTAACAACCCGTCGGAAGGATTTTTTTGTCTGCGAATATTACCTTCTTGAATTATTTTGTAGGAGAAATTAAAACTATTATCAAAACTATAATTTTATTAATCATGATTCTTAAAACTAAACTCTTTCATACTGGATGCTGACATGTATGTTCTCAAAACTACTACGTATTTGATGTGCCACATACCGTTTTTCGATACCTTAAGTACCGAGTCTATATGACTCGGGGTAATCAGTTGAATAATGGTAAGATATCTCTTGATTTGAGTGTTGCGTCTTTAAGTTATGAAGGTTTATACTTCCAGCATGATAACGACTTGGCGACTGTGACGTACTCATATTAAGTGAGTTAACTGTAAACTGGACATGTCTGATGACAAAGGTAGGTAGGTAGGTAGGTAGGTAGGTAGGTAGGTAGGTAGGTAGGTAGGTAGGTAGGTAGGTAGGTAGGTAGGTAGGTAGGTAGGTAAGTAGGTAGAGTATACGTAGGAACGCAGGCAAAAAAAAAAACCCAATAAAAACAAAAAACAAACAGTAAAGCAGATAGACACACAAATTGACTACAAATATTAGACAGGCAGGCAGGCAAACGGACAGTGACATACACAGTCGTCCTGCAGCGAAAACACATCATTGATATACCTAGGCGAGATCCTCAGTTAGATTTTCTCATGTTTTTCAGTGGAACCTGATTTGTGATCGCGCACATATAACAGCCATCATCCAGTCCATGTTCTTTGTTGGGATGTTGGTGGGTTCATTTGTGTCTGGAATCTTGTCTGATGCCTATGGAAGAAGAACAGTTATATTCGGTACCTTTGGAGTCATGGTAGGTTAAGCCTGGTTCACACTAGCGTCGTAATCGTAAGCAACATAAGGTCCTCTTACAATGTGCAATTTTCTCAGCCACTTGTATCGCATTGCTTGAAACGTTAGTGTTGCAGGTTGCCGAGATGAGGTGTTACACTGCAACTTGATCTCAGCAACTTGCAACAACTTAAAAAATGTGCCTTAAAATTGCGAGAAAAGTTGTTGGAGGGGTGATACACGGTGCAATGCCGTTGCCATTTGCTGCAATCCGTTGCGAAAAGTAGAACTGAGTTCTACTTCGTGCAACGCTACACACAACAACAAAAATTGCGAGACAACCCCTGTTACACTGTGTGATTCTGCAGCAGCTCGTCTCGCAGCTGGAAAAATTGCGCAGTGAAACAGAGACTGAGCGCAGTATCGCATTTATTACTTAGGTGTGAAAAACGACAAACACTGTTAATGAGCAGTACGCTATTGAGTCTGCGTGTATTGCTTACGATGTGAACCAGACTTTAGCGGAAGGCTTTTGTGTTTATCGATATATCTATTTATTCATCGCCGAGCCAAATATCCATCTATTTTTTCATCTATCTACACATCCATCCTTCTTTCTTACCTTCCTTCCTTGCCTCCATCAACCTATCCAATTTATCCATCTTTCCATCCATCTCTCCATTCATCCGTCCATCCGTCCATCCGTCCATCCGTCCATCCGTCCATCCGTCCATCCATTTAAATAACCAACGACGTACTTTCGTGGTTTCCTATCTGTTTGCATTGTATTTCTTTAGGCTGTTTGTGGTATAGCCCAGTCCTTCATCGACTGTGAATCTTTCTTTGGACTCCTTCGTTTTGGAAGTGGAGCCTTCATGATCAGCACCACCTTATCTCAATACATCCTCACGTTGGAGTTCATTGGTCCAGAGTACCGAGCAATGGCTGGCAACGCCAATAATTTCTTCTGGGCTTTGGGAACCTATGTTGCGATTCTTATCGCTTACTTTGTTCGTGAATGGAGGACCTATGTATGGGTTACCAGTATACCTCCATTTATCATGTACCTCTTTTGGAAGTAAGCAACTGTTGATAAAATTTAGTGATTATGTATTTTTAGGCCAAAAAAAAGAAGAAAAAAAAAGGGCGCAAAAGAGCGGGAAAACTTGACTGGCGTGGTGTACGCACGCGTGAACCTCAAAAAAAGAAATAAAATATTGGCTATGGGAAGCACGGGTGGCGTGGCGGAGCGCTCGCCTCTTACCAGTTTCTCGGCCGGTTTCTTCCCTCCACAAATATGAACTTCTAAATTCCAATTCAATCATGGAACGAGGGCCACGGGTTTGTTAGCCAGTGGCTGTTATGACTGTGCTACCTTCGTAAAACAAGGACTTAACAAGGGATTAGCGTCTACCTAACAAGAAAGAGCTCGAAAGGAAAACTTCGGATTTCTTTGCTTAGCCAAACAAGGGACAAGGTCAAAGCTTTAGAATAGATTTTTGACCATTAAAGGTGTATTCCTTTTTTTGAAACAACTGACAACTTTTGCGATATCCCATGTTAAGGTTTGTAATGAAATACTACGTTCATGATTCTTTCAGAGTGTTTCCCGAGTCTCCTCGTTGGCTGCTGGCACAAGGAAAGCTAGAAAAGGCTCATCAATTGATAATGAAGTTTGGAAGCAAAGGCGACAAGAAAGTAGATTCTGATTACATGACGTCTATGGTGGAAGATATCAGAAACGATCAGCTTGAAAGAGAAAGTGATGATCATAAGAAACTCACTCCTCTAGATCTTCTTCGAACTCCAAAATTAAGAAAATGGTCGCTGATACTTTGGTTTGGATGGTAAAAAGAGTAAAATAATTTTATTTTAGTTTTATTTGTGATATCGTGCTTTGGAACAACTCGGTGGAACGAAGCAGGCTTATCCTTTAGTAGATATGGCTATATTTGGTTGTGATATGGAATACCAGGAGCCCATTACCCGGAGCTTGCAACTTGTATCCCTATCTCGAGTTATCGTTTTCTCAGGCTGATTATTTATAGATTCATATTTTCCCCATGAATTAAGTTACCTGTCGCCTGTCTTCTCCGTGCCTCGTGGCACATAAGACCTCCACAGATTCTCTCGTGTAAATTAAGTGCCAGAACAAAAGACTACAAATTATACGATAGAACGAGGCTAAAAAAGAATATAATAGGTTTCTTTTGAATTACTCAGGGTCCTGTATTGTATCCTGTACACGTAAGTCATGCCCGTACATACGTGTGTTGTATGCTCCGGGTAATGAGCTCCTGGTGAATACTATTATTTATACTACTTTTTTTTGGTAGGTTCACTGTTTCCATGACATATTTCGCAAACTTGATATACGTGACCCACCTTCCTGGGAATATCTACACGACAATGGCAATAAGGTTGAGTCTGGTTGTTCTTGGGACCCCTGTCACTTGGTACCTCATGAACAGGTATGTACGTCACCCGTCTGATGACGTGATCACTGGCCGTCATATCTCAGAGCTCAAATCCTTGGTTATGATTTGGCTTTAATGTTTATGTAACTGATTTGTGTGCTGAATACTTTAGTAAAAAGTAATTAGAATGAACTTTCTAAGAAAGCTCTTTTTTTAACATAGAATTTAACCAATCAATAAAGATTTGGATAAGCATTTTATAAGAAAGATAAACGCGAAAAGTTTTCAACAACATTTTTATTATTAAAGCGTGAATTTATGTTAACAAAAGTAATATATTTGCATAATATATAATAAAAATGTTGTTGAAAATGATTACACGATGTCATCCAAACGTCCAAAACTTTTCGCGTTTATCTTACTTATAAAATAGAATTTAACGATTCAAAATAAAGAAAGAAATATGTTAAGAGCTTAATTGTTTTCGAGATAATGACATTTAAATATTTACATCTAGACACTACGTTTTCGAAAGAAAAATATGGCAGGAATCAAAATTAAATAATTCCTAATTCGAATATTAAAAATATAAGCTATTGAAGTAATTTTCAGAACATCTACTTTAAATGATATGTTCGAAAATTAATTCACTGACTATAAATAATTTGACGGAATTATGATATAGATAATAATGCCAAATTTCACCAGCATGCATTTTGTTAGCTTATTTTCGCACAGTTGAAGTGAGTTCAAAACGAACGTGTATCTTGTCTTAATGGAAACTTTTTAAGGTAATTCAGCGGTTTTGAGCGGTTCGTGGGCTCAAACTAACGTTCCAAATTAGGCAGCGTCCTTAAAACCGACAGTGACTACGTGTAAACAAGGGATACAATGAACTCTTCTTTTTAAAACAAATAACGGATATCTAAACATTTTGTATATTAAATAACGGATTTCTCAATATTCTATTTGTAGTGTTGGTCGTCGAATGGTCCATGTTTGTTACATGACGTTGACTGGAGTTTTGTTGCTTCTCATTCTCGCCATTCCTGAAGGTAAACGTTCTGTAACTGTATATTAGTCTTTTTCTGAGTTATATGATGCTTTACATTGTGTGGTCGAGCTTGGGTACGGATACAAACAAGTTAAAATGTTCTTTATGGCTCCAGTAACCCAAGCTGGCTAGACTCTGACCAGAAAGTATTGCATGTGTTTACAACAACGACAACGACAACGACAACGACAACAACAACAACAGCAGTAATTTATTTGCACACAAATTACATTGAATAATATGAAAAATTGCAAAAAAGAGCACAGCCACCTAAAATAGCTGGATAGCTCTGCAAGTTAGAAAGTTAGGCAGCTAAGGTCAGGGAGTTTACTAGTAGTTAAACATTTATTTAAAAAGTACTCTATGTGTAAGTGAGGTGAATATCAATGTATTGTGTATAATATTCATGTTTCCGCGGCTCAGTAAATGTGGTTGGAAATTAACGTACGTATTTGTTTAGTTATATAATTTCTATTAACCAATGAAAGTATTGTGATATGATACCAGTGCAATCAATTACACAAAACATCTTGACAAGTTGCTGTGTTTCAAAAGTCAATTATTCCCTGATTGGAAGATTAATTACAAAAGCCTTAGGCCTAAGTACTGCTATTGGTCAAACTAGTATGCACTCAAATCAACACGTATTTTCCTTTCTATTCTACAGAGCATAAAGCTGCGATCATGTGGCTAGCAACCCTGGGTTATGCATTGACTGCCCTGGAATGGAGTAGTGTCTATCTCATCACCACTGAACTGTTCCCCACAGTTCTAAGGTAACGAAGAAGTCTTCACTATTTGATTGCAATTCTTACATATTGAATACGCGCGTCCGCGGACCCAGCATACTCTCAGATCAGAAGCCCATAACCATTTCCTATATCTGTGATTCAGCATATTCCCAGATCAAAAGCCCATTACTAAGCCTAGGAGGATCCATCTCCCATACTTGGTCTTTGAGCGACCATATTCTCAGTACAAGCCCATTACCAGGAACGTTTATCTAACATACTAGGTTTGTTGTTATTGTCTTTTGCAGGAACACTGCTCAGGGGTCTGGTTCTACTGCTGCTCGAGTTGGTGGTATAGCAGCTCCATTTCTCTTGATGCTCGTAAGTAAATCATTAAGTTCGAATGTACTAATTAAGAGTAATTTTATGATTGTATTTCTGCTGGTAGTATTACAGTATTGTACTCTTTCTCCCCAGGCCCAGTTACCAGGCTCCAGCATCCATCTCCCAATGGCCATATTTGGAGGTTGCGCAATCGTTTGTGGGATATCATCAATATGGTTACCGGAGACTGCTCTGATAACCTTACACCAGACGATCGAGGAAGCTGAGGAAAGTATTGAAAGCTATCGTATGCCTTTTCTAACTAGAAGAAAACGTCGTGAACTCCTCGTAGTTGATGAATATGAGACAGAGAAGCTTCAAGGACCGTCCAATAAAGATAAGGAATAAGATTGCGAGAGTAGAACGCTCATTCTCCGGCAGATTAAATGTACCAATAGCTTTCGGAAAGTTGGGAGAAATAAAGTTTCGAGAATGGTGTTTTTTATGTTACCTCGGTAATCACCCAACGTTGGACTAGATAGATAGATAGATAGATAGATAGTTTATTGACAAAAGATTTGCAGCCTATAACGGCTGAAATATACTTAAGCATTACAAATATCGAAATAAAATATATATCAATATTACTAATAATAAACTAGATATTTTAAGGTTCATTTATATATAAGACTAAGAAAGGGACTAATACTAAAAATTATGCTACTAAAATTATTATAAAATGTTTAAGAGTTACTATAATATGATGCATTAAAATTTATGAAACTATGCTGGCATCTTTTGGTCTTGCATTTTGGGATTACAAATTCACGCTTGCGCCTTAGATTATACTTGCTATTACGCTTACTGGGAAGAAGAGAATACAATTTATGGGAATGATCGTTAATGATTTCCTCATATAAACGTTTCGTGAGACTTTGGCGTCTTTCGTACAACGTTACTAAACCTAATTGATCTAATGCTTTAGCGTACGATATTTCTGGATAGATTATGCGCATAGCACGTCTTTGCAGCCTTTCCAGGTCATCATTTAAATACTCGGGTAAGGAATTATGAAAAACCTGACAAGCGTATTCGGTAAGAGGCCGGATGCAAGTGGTGTAAAAAGTTAACAGATCTTTGGGTTGGAGATTAGAGCGCTTTAGTTGCCTGAGAAAATATAAGCGCGATGATACTTTACTGACGATATTAGCAATGTGATCATTCCATTTCAAACTATCACTTACAGTGAGACCTAGCAACTTTGCACTGCGCACGACTTCTAGATCTGAGTTATTTAAATTAACCGCGGCAAAGTCCCTATCCTGTTTAGCGAAGCTGATTCTTAACTCCTTGCATTTTTTTTCATTAAGCTGGAACTTATCAGCTCCAGATAGTTGGGCTAGTTGGTCAACTACTAATTGAATATCACTACTTTCGTTCTTATCTACTGTCTCTGATATCGTAATATCGTCAACGTACTTCCAGAGTTTGACACCTGGGACACAGAGATCATTGATCATCAGCACAAACAACCAGGGACCTAGCTTGGTCCCTTGGGGAACACCGGCTGGTATCAAGCCCCACTCAGAAAGACAGTCTTGTCCCAGTTTAACTCTTTGCTTTCGATCTTTCAAAAAGTCCACAATCCACTGCACAATTGAAATTGGGAGGTCGTATTCCGCGAGCTTTCTGATCAGGATGTTGTGGTCGATAAGGTCGAAAGCCTTTCTAAAATCAAATAGGACGACCCTAGTTGTGGCGCCATTACCATCTGTGCTATTAAGCCACGAATGTATCATACTGACAAGCGCTTGTACGGTGGAAGACTTTGGTACAGTTCCGAATTGCTGACTATCGATCTTCGCCATAACTGCTGGTTTAACAAAACTATCAACGACGTACTCCTCCGCCAGCTTTGACAATATCGGAGTGAGGGAGATAGGACGAAGGTGCTTATTAACGTCATATATTGGTTTCTGTTTAGGGACTGGAATGATGTCAGAACACTGAGACAAGCTTTGTGATATATGATATTTTACTTTTATAAAACTCATAACCCTTTCTTTGACGCCACTATTTCAGAAGAATTACACTCCGTAAAACCGTTGAAAATGAATGATTAAACATGCAAAATGTTGAAATACCAGCGTGTAGCGATCAGAATTTTACAAAAATGCTAATTGCAAGACATTTTACAAGCGATTTCTTCATACGATGTAACGGATGTGATGGTGACGCTTGGTAACGGATATGATATTTGGAGTTTTGTTTAATCATTTTGCCACACACAAAAAGATCCAGTTTAACTTTCTTATAATATTACAACCTAGTGTTCAAAAGCTTTCAATATGCAAAAGGGATTAACAGTATTATAGCTATGAACTAGATAACCCGAGGTAACGGATATGATGGTAACGCTTGGTAACGGATATGACATTTTTATTCTAGTTCAACTTTCTTATAATATTACAACTTAGTGTTCAAAAGCTTTCAATATGCAAAAGGGAATATATTATCACTATGAACAAGATAACCCGAGGTAACGGATATGATTCGCTTATCCATAACCCTTCCTGTCTACTTGATGAACTTGATGCCAGCAATTCATTTTTGTCGAGCGTTTTTAACATGAACCTCGTAGCTAGGAAGATTGGGCGACCACTTCCCACGTTATCGACCGGCTTTAAATAAATTGTTATTATCATTATTATTATTATTATTATTATTATTTCCACGGTTCACAAATGAAAAGGGAAAATAGATAGTCTCAGTGGTCACAAAACTTTGTTCCTGTAATTTATAATTTCTCATGATGTGTTTGTGGTAACGGATATAATTCAAAATTCCGTGGACATTGTTAGAAGCGACATTTAGGGAATCCCGTGACATGTGAGAAAGTCCAACTTCTGGGCTTTCGAAAGATATTAATCCGAACTAAATTTCTATTTGGAAAATATTAGAAATAAATTGTAATTAAAAAACTTAACAATATGCACCTTATTCCTGCACTATATAAGTAGGAGACAGAAAAGCGAATATGTATCAATGAATGCCATTTTTGATATTACAGCTATACAAAAACAACAACAATAATAATAATAATAATAATAATAATAGTAATAATTAAAGACTTTATTTCTGTGTCAGTAAAATCTAGTTTACATAATAGTAAACTAATTGGGGACACCTATCTAAGAGCCCATTAAAAGCCCATATCAAATCCAATAAAATAAAAGTAAAATGAATAAAAGAGAAGGTAATAGGCCTTCCCTGAACCCGCATAAACGTCTAGAACCGAAAAACAATAAAGATTATAAGTTAAGGCTAATTATGATTCTTTGGTGATATTTTGATCAAATTATTTATTGCAATGTCTTAATAGTCATGAACATAGGGGAGGGGGGACGAAAAAGAAAGGAGAGATATTTATATGAAGGCGAGGCTAGGAAAGCCAACCGGACAAACAGGGAGGATAGTGGGATCAAGATGTCCAAAAACCCTGACTTTTAATAATATTGACTTTTACCAGCTTGGTAAGTAATGACAAAAACAAACTAAATGGTATGAATAACAAAGGATTGAAAATAAATTCAAAACATACTAATTGATCAGCGAGTGATCAAATTTAGAATTGATTATCAAGTTGATATCTAAAAAAAAAATGCCGATTCCTTTTAACATTCTGTCTTGTCTATGAGTGTTCATTTCTAGGCACCCTTTTGGTCAAAAATAGGGTAAAATCGTGGTTGATAGTGATGCATGTGAAATTTCAGTGCATAGAGTTGCATCCCTTGAAAACATATTTCTACATCCTTCAACACACAGAATAATCAGCCTAGGAAAACAAAGGCGCGCGAAAAAAAATTATTCTACTCAGTATTTTTGCTTGATTTTTCTGTTCGCTTATATTATTTAGCACACTTTCTTAGCATCTAAATCTTCTATTTTTCTTCTTCAATAAATGATATATTTTTCAGATATTTTTTTCGTCTATCATTTTTATCTAAATTGGGCTCCCTGCGGAGCGGTTCACCAAAGTCAATCGTGACATCACAGACAATGCTTGAAATGAATAGTATTCAATTCATTGACAAAAAGAACAAAACAATATTCTGTTTGTTGGCTTTTCAATTCTTGCTTGTGGGAGCCTTAGCCAGCTTTCTTTAAGGTCTTTAGTCCTTGATGGTATCAAAGAGAGGTAGAAAATCGTGAATGTTCACCGTGACGTAGCCGACATGCGCGTGACCATCACACACCGCTCTGTTTCTGACAATCCATCCTCCTTCTCCTTCTTGGCAAAAATGCTAAATAAGTTTAAGCAAAAAAAGACCAACAAAACGAAACAACAAAAATATAAAAGATTCTGCGAAAACAAATAACTGACACTGGGGTTACCTTTCTTTGATATAGGACTCTACTTCAAATGAATAATCCATCCATTCAATTTGTTATAGCAACTTATTGACAAAATGAATAGATTAGCATGAATCATGAATTAAGACTGTTATTGCTTGTTATTTGAGAGTATCATCCAGACGCACTCTGCTATTGATATAAGATCTCTTCTAGGGAGACCAAGTTTGAAAAATAACTGCAGCAATAAGAATATACATATATTTTTCGATTGATAGTCTTCAAGATTATGCATTGCTGAGCCTGAAAATAAAGATACATTGCTTTGCTGTTGGTGACATTGAGTTTTGCTTGGCTTGATTCTGGGTAAGTTTTTTTATTGTTAGCAAGAAGATGGTGAATTCATTCTGCTTATCTTTCTATTTTCCCTTCTTGGGTGTTTCTTTCTCTACGTCTTTCTCTTTCTACCTACCTGTTTCATATTTATTCCTTTCTCTTTCCTTTTCTTTCTCCATAACATTATTTTCCTTTTTCTCCTCTCTTCTTTTCGTTTTCGTTTTCGTTTTGATCTTAATTTTGCTCTTGCTTATTCCTTCTTCATATATTATATATATATATATATATATAATTTCCTCGCTTCTTTCTTTCTTTTCATTCTTTTTTAATTTCATTCATTTTCTCAGTCTTCACGACATTTGTTGGTTTAAAGAAATTCCTTTAATCTGCCTCAAGTCCCCAATTCTGAATTAGCTAGGTTCAATAAGTGTACCATGCGAACATATACGAGGACCTATGCTATATATATATAAAAAAAGATAAAATATAATATTTACATAGCACTTTTCCACTAATTGTCCAAAGCGCTGAATAAACTGAAATAAAAACAAATCACATGAACATAAAGTGTTAAGGATCCCAACTGGCAAGGAGATAAACCAGTTGGCTATTTACAAGCATGGTCGAGAAACTGAATTTGACCTAATCGAAATCAGGACAAATACAGTCTCAGCTAGTGGCCAGCTAGTGCGATGTCAAATAGAACATTTATTTAAAGTTTCAACGAAATCTCATCAAGTTTCTAAAATTTATGGGTTCAATAATATTTCCATACGAACATAGTTAGCCTTACGTACTAACATTATAGTTACTCTAGTTTGAATATGGACGACGAATATCACCATAAGTAGCTATGTAGTAGATAAACATATTTGTAAAGTAAAATGCTGGGAAACGATGAAAACGATATCATGCTTGCCGTTTGCATTAAGAAAAAAAAGTGATCCTTAATCTGTCTAATACCCCATTCACACCGGACCTTTAAACATGTTTAAAGGTTGTTTAGTTGAGCTCAGTAGTGCCCTTCCATCAGCCTGTACGCCTAACTAAACAACTTTCAAACCTTCTTTAACTAAACTACTTTGGGGATGTAGTTTTAACCCTGTATAAAGATGGCAGCCAAACGACGAAGGAAATGCGATAGATAAATTGATAAAGATCAAGGTTAGTTGTGGTGAATGGGGAACGGATCTTTTTTTCTTTTTTTGACCAAGTGCATGTTAGAGAAAATTATATTCTTCGTTCTGCACGCCTCTGGAGATATTTACATACTTTACAACGGTAATTGAACTGAGTGGAGTGCAATTTGTATACGAACTCATATGGGTTTCTCGTGCAATTTGGAATGAGTTTCTAATTAAAGAGCTCAAAATTGCACGACACCGTAGGGCGAGTTCAATTTAAATTTAAAAAAAACAATTAACTAGCCAAATTTATTCCAAATTGCACGAGAAAACCATATGATTTCGTTTAATAATATACATGAAAACGTTTATGTAGAAAAATTATACGTCTAAAACTTAGGAAAAGACGATTTATTCAAAACAAGAGTAGCTTACAATATTACAGCGTAAAATTGAATTGTTTAAACTGTAGTGTCTATACTTGTCTATTCATTTCACAAACAAAATCCTGTCTAAATGTCTAAAAAGAAGTGCGCCATTGGGTTCATAATCACGGCTTTCAAGGATATTTTATCTCGATTTTCGCAGTTAAAAAATGAAAGAAGCGTAAAATCATCACAGTACCTTGTTGAAGAACTTCATCAAAAAATCGCTCTCTGATTGACAGCTTGCCAAGGGATGTTGACCAAGAAGTTAATCTCTTGCTTTTCCACACAAGAGGCAAAAAAAAATTATATGCCGTGTCCTTTTTGGGTTTCCCTTCAATGTTTATAGAGTTTTTTCCAGCTTCTTTTAACTGTAGTTTTCGTGTCGATGAAAAAATTTAGCCTCCATTCAACAAAAATACCATGATTTATAAATACATGGATCAAGGATAAGAAATAACCATTAAAGGAAATGCCATCTGTGACGTCACAAAAACGTCAGAGCACCATTGAAATATAACATTTTATAAATTGTCACATCTGTAATATTCTGTGAAAGATTCAGCCTATTTGGAACTTATTGCTTGACGGGTTTCTTGTGGTTGAAGACGAAAAGGCCTGGGCTAAATGTTGGTGAAAGGCTTCGGTTTTTTCAACTCGTGAACGATGATTTTTTACGTCACAAAACGTCATCGGATGAGCATGTCTGTATACTTTTTGAGCCGAAACATAGCCTAATCTTGAGTTTCACGGCCGAGGTGAAATCACTCTATTTAGGTTGCACGCTTTTAGTGTTTTTACTCTACTTGTCCCACAATTTATTTCAGGAACCCATAGTGGACGCAGTTTAATCATTGATAGATCTTTAAACCTTAAATCACAAAAAGCTTGGACATGGTGAATCCCCCCAAAAGCCACGTCGAGTACGACGACATCTTTCACCACGTGAATGCCTTTGGTAGCTACCAAAAGAAAGTATTTTTTGGAACCAGTATGATCCTTGTGGCACAATATATACAGTTCGCTCATTTGATTTTTGTTACTGGTACACCAAACTTTGAGTGCGCAACTGAGAACGTGACATGTGGAGGTGTGAACAGATGCTGTGATAACTGTACAACATACAAGTTTGATACCATGTTCACTACCATGGTCTCTGAGGTAAGTAAAGACAGACAGACAGATATGCAGATAGACAAGCAGACAGAATGAATAATATTTTACCATTTTGTTTACCAATTTTATTTTCAAATTGTATATTAGTGGAACCTGATTTGTGACCGCGCACATATAACAGCCATCATCCAGTCCATGTTCTTTGTTGGGATGTTGGTGGGTTCATTTGTATCTGGAATTTTGTCTGACGCCTATGGGAGAAGAACAGTTATATTCGGTACCTTTGGAGTCATGGTAGGTGAGTGGTAGGTGACTTCAAAGCAGCTCAATTTGGAGGACAAAACAAAATAATTTCAATGTCCCAAGAATTGGAACCTATTATTTAGTCCACCAAATTGAGCTGCATTCTGACGTGCTGCAAGGAGTCTATAAGCCTATTCACAATTTAATAATCCGGTTATCAGTGAGCATGCGATTTTATCTCGAATTTCTCACCTTCTTTTGTTTAATTAAAAACAAAAGAAGGTGTAAACAAAAGAAGGTGAGACATTCGGGATAAAATCGCATGCGCACTGATAACCGGATTCTTAAACCGTGAATAGGCTTATTCGATCGAGTTATCGTCAACAATTGTGGGGTTCCTTGTTCCTTATTTATTACAAAACGACGTACTTTTTTGTGGTTTCTTATCTGTTTGTATTTCCTTTAGGGTGTCTGTGGTATAGCACAGTCCTTCATCGACTGTGAATCTTTCTTTGGGCTCCTTCGTTTTGGGAGTGGAGCCTTCATGATCAGCGCAGTCTTATCTCAGTACATTCTCACGTTGGAGTTTATTGGTCCAGGGTACCGAACAATGGCTGGCAACGCCAACAACTTTTTCTGCGTAGTGGGAGCCTATATCGCTGTTGTAATAGCTTACTTTGTTCGTGAATGGAGGACTTATGTTTGGGTTACAAGTATGCCTCCATTTATCATGTACCTCTTTTGGAAGTAAGTTACTGTTGATAAAATTTAGTGATTATGTATTTTTAGGCCAAAAAAATAAATAAATAAATAAATAAAAGAAAAAAAGTGTGAAAAAGAGCGGGAAACTCTGACTTCCAGTCTTAAGCCCAACAAGGGAAAACTTTAAGGCTTTAAAATAGATTTTCACCATGAAAGTAGTATTGATTTTTTAAACAACCAGATTACTTTGCTACATCTCATGAATGTTAGGATTGCGATGAGGGGTTCGTTCTTGATTCTTTCAGAGTGTTTCCCGAGTCTCCTCGTTGGCTGCTGGCTCAAGGAAAGCTAGAAAAGGCTCATCAATTGATAATGCAGTTTGGAAGCAAAGACGACGAGAAAGTAGATTCTGATTACATGAAGTCTATGGTGGAAGATATCAGAAAGGATCAGCTTTACCGAGAAAGGGATGATCATAAGAAACACACTCCTTTGGATCTTCTTCGAACTCCAAAATTAAGAAAATGGTCGCTGATACTTTGGTTTGGATGGTAAAAGAAAAGAACAGTTTATAGTTTAAGGGAACCATGGTTATGAAGGAATCAAGGGTGGCGTAGTGCGAGTCTTTTGGGTATCTTCCTTTATTTTCTCACTCAATAATGAATATCCTAGTAAATGTATACGAAATATTTAAAAAATCAAGATTTATCTCAGACATGAACTTTTGCAAGTCAATCTTGGCAGGCTTAATGAGACCTCAGTTTTGAGGTCTATTTGAGATCAGCTGGATATAAGTCTTGTTTTTCCGGCATTGTTCTAAACTCTAAAACAATGGGCAGAACTTTTGTGTTTCAGTTTGTATTTGAGTATTACTTCTTTTTGGTTGTAGGTTCACTGTTGCCATGACATATTTCGCAATCATGATATACGTGACCCACCTTCCTGGGAATATCTACACGATAATGGCAATACAGTATGGTCTGGGAGCTCTTGCAATCCCTGTCACCTGGTATCTCATGAACAGGTATGCCACACATATGATCACGTGATCACTGACCAACAGGTGAATGAATATAAAATGAACACCACAAACGAAAAACGCAGCTCAATATTTGTAAGAATACGAAAGAAATGTGACATTGAATATGAAATTGAATCTGATTTTATGAGGGTTTCTTATGGAAAATGTGTTGATTGGCAAGCTCCAAGGTCGACATTTTCCATGACAAATCCTAATGAAATATTGAATTGCAATTGTGATGGCATTTCTCGATTGTGTGTAACATTATTACCTGGAAGTTCACCATCGAGGTGCTCTGTCACGGGTCACCGGCTTTTGTTGTTCACTTTGTAAATCGACAACTGCCCGGTTATATCAGTTGCAAATGGCCTATTCGGCTGATTATACAACTGATTTACTTACCGGCTGACAATGTCTGGCTATAGCTACGTGTATTTCGTAGAAAAAAAAATCGTTTGTTATTCTTACAACTATTTCATTTTGTTTCGATGTTTTTCAATACTCTAATTATAGTATCGGTCGTCGGATGGCCCATGTATCTTTCATGATGTTGACTGGAGTTGTGCTGCTTCTCATTCTCGTCATTCCTCAGGGTAAATTAATTAAACTTTTTAGGTCTACTTCTATAAAAAGGTTTTTTTTCTGGATTAATATCAAAAGCATCAATCAGAACCATTACAGCCTTCTTCGAAACATTGTTTAAAGATATATTTTTATTTTTCCTTTTCCTAGAATACAAAGTGTCTATCACATGGCTAGCAACAGTGGGTTTTGTATTGCTTGCAATGGATTGGAGTAGCGTGTATCTGATGACCACTGAACTGTTCCCCACAGTTTTAAGGTAATCCTCTCAGTCCCATATTGGATCCCAGATCAAGAACCCATTACTAGGAGCATCTATCTACCATACTGGGTCTGTGAGCAAGCATATTCTCAGGAATACCAGGAACGTCCATCTTACATACTAGGTTTGTTGTTATTGTCTTTTGCAGGAACACGGCCCAAGGGACTGGTTCTACTGCTGCTCGAGTTGGTGGCATAGCAGCTCCATTTCTTTTGATGCTCGTAAGGAAATCCTCGAGTTTAAATTTACTAATTTATTGTAATTTTATATCAAATTTGGTATATATATTTTTTGAATATTTATGCTTCTGTTTCTGCTGTTGCTTTACGTTCAAACTAATGACTAGTGGTAGTATTACAGTATTGTACTATACATTCTCCCCAGGCCCAGTTACCAGGCTCCAGCATCCGTCTCCCCATGGCCATATTTGGAGGATGCGCAATCGTTTGTGGGATATCATCACTATGGTTACCGGAGACTGCTCTGATAACCTTACACCAGACGATCGAGGAAGCTGAGGAAAGTATTGAAAGCTATCGTATGCCTTTTCTAACTAGAAGAAAACGTCGTGAACTCGTCGTAGTTGATGAATATGAGACAGAGCAGCTTCAAGGACCGTCCAATAAAGATAAGGAATAAGATTGCAAGAGTAGAACGCTCATTCTCCGGCAGATTAAATGTACCAACAGCTTTCGGAAAGTTGGGAAAAATAAAGTTTCGAGAATGGTCTTTTTTATGTTATTATAAGTAATAGCATGACTTGAGGGTGATTAGTGATTAAATGTCCCCGAAAGCCGAGGGAGGTTTTGTTGAAGTCCCGACGCCGAAGGCGGACTTTAACTAAACCTCCCGAGGCTTGAGGGGACATTTGATCACTAATCACCCTCAAGTCATGCTATTAGTTTGTAATATTATGATTACCAAGGAATAAAACTGCTCCTAGGAAATATGTTAGCTTTCGTACGATGCATAAATTACAAAGTTTTACAAAGCTGTTGATGCGCGGCATACTTAAGGGAATTCGCCTTTGTTAAATGCGACAATGGCAAATTGAACCAGCATTCATTCATTCGTGGTGCTTTATTCTAATTCACTTTGGTTGGCCTAGAGCGGTATTAATGAAGTGTTTTGAAACCGTCTTGATTACGCCACAAATAGTAAAAAAAATTCTCGGCTAGTCAACGTATGCGCAAAGATTATTCAATGGATCCCACAAGTGCTGGGGTGTTCAATAGTGTGTAGTCCAGAGTCATTGCGCAAAATTTTCGATTGGGTCAATGCTACCCAGCCATGGTCCCGGTGATTGTCATATGAGGGACCATGCCTCATATTCATGAGGGATATTTAGACTAAATGTCCCTCATGATTATATTCATGAGGGATATTTAGTCTAAATATCCCTCATCACTATTCATCCAGGGGGATGTTAGTCCTTAAACATCCCTCTGGAAACAATGGATCCCGAGGTAATCATGATATTATTATAAGTAATAGCATGACTTGAGGGTGATTAGTGATTAAATGTCCCCGAAAGCCGAGGGAGGTTTTGTTGAAGTCCCGACGCCGAAGGCGGAGGGACTTTAACTAAACCTCCCGAGGCTTGAGGGGACATTTAATCACTAATCACCCGAAATTTCATGCTATTAGTTTGTAATATTATGATTACCAAGGAATAAAACTGCTCTTAGGAAATATGTTAGCTTTCGTACGATGCATAAATTACAAAGTTTTACAAAGCTGTTGATATGCAGCATACTTAAGGGAATTCGCCTTTGTTAAATGCGACAATGGCGAATTGAACCAGCATTCATTCAATCGTGGTGCTTTATTCTAATTCACTTTGGTCGGCCTAGAGCGGTATTAATGAAGTGTTTTGAAACCGTCTTGATTACGTCAGAAATAGTAAGAAAAATTATCGGCTAGTCAACGTATGCGCAAAGATTATTCAATGGATCCCACAAGTGCTGGGGTGTTCAATAGTGTGTAGTCCAGAGTCATTGCGCAAAATTTTTGATTGGGTAAGTGCTACCCAGCCATGGTCCCGGTGATTGTCATATGAGGGACCATGCCTCATGGATAGTGATGAGGGATATTTAGACTAAATATCCCTCATGATTATATTCATGAGGGATATTTAGTCTAAATATCCCTCATGATTATATTCATAAGGGATATTTAGACTAAATGTCCCTCATGATTATATTCATGAGGGATATTTAGACTAAATATCCCTCATCACTATTCATGCAGGGGGATGTTAGACCTTAAACATCCCTCTGGAAACAATGGATCCCGAGGTAATCATGATATTACCTCGGTAATCACCCAACGTTTGACTAGAACACTGAGACAAAGCTTTGTGATATATGATATTTTACTTTTATAAAACTCATAACCCTTTCTTTGACGCCACTATTTTAGAAGAATTAAACTCCGTAAGACCGTTGAAAATGAATGATTAAACATGCAAAATGTTGAAATACCAGCGTGTAGCGATCAGTATTTTACAAAAATGCTAATTGCAAGACATTTTACAATCAATCAATCAATCAATCAATCAATCAATCAATCAATCAATCAATCTGTTTTTTATTATCATATTAATTTAAATATTTACATAATTTATGAACTAATGAACAAGCGATTTCTTCAAACGATGTAACGGATGTGATTTTAACGCTTGGTAACGGATATGATATTTGGAGTGTTGTTTAATCATTTTACCACACACAAAAAGATCCAGTTTAACTTTCTTATAATATTACAACCTAGTGTTCAAAAGCTTTCTATATGCAAAAGGGATTAACAGTATTATAACTATGAACTAGATAACCCGAGGTAACGGATATGATTCTCTTATCCATAATCCTTCCTGTCAAACGTCTACTTGATGAACTTGATGCCAGCAATTCATTTTTGTCGAGCGTTTTTAACATGAACCTCGTAGCTAGGAAGATTGGGCGACCACTTCCCACGTTATCGACTTTAAATAAATTGTTATTATCATTATTATTATTATTATTATTATTATTATTATTATTATTATTATTATTATTATTATCATTATTATTATTATTATTATTTCCACGGTTCACAAATGAAAAGGGAAAATAGATAGTCTCAGTGGTCACAAAACTTTGTTCCTGTAATTTATAATTTCTCATGATGTGTTTGTGGTAACAGATATAATTCAAAATTCCGTCAGGACATTGTTAGAAGCGACATTTAGGGAATCCCGTGAAATGTGAGAAAGTCCAACTTCTGGGCTTTCGAAAGATATTAATCCGAACTAAATTTCTATTTGGAAAATATTAGAAATAAATTGTAATTAAAAAACTTAACAATATGCACCTTATTCCTGCACTATATAAGTAGGAGACAGAAAAGCGAATATGTATCAATGAATGCCATTTTTGATATTACAGCTATACGAAAACAACAACAACAACAATAATAATAATAATAATAATAATAGTAATAATTAAAGACTTTATTTCTGTGTCAGTAAAATCTAGTTTACATAACAGTAAACTAATTGGGGACACCTATCTAAGAGCCCATTAAAAGCCCATATCAAATCCTATAAAATAAAAGTAAAATGAATAAAAGAGAAGGTAATAGGCCTTCCCTGAACCCGCATATACGTGTAGAACCGAAAAACAATAAAGATTAGTATAGGAAATTACACCGTTCGAGAAGAATTAATGAAAAATACCGCGCGTATTTGATGAAAGTGAATTAATACCACGAGTGCGTAGCACGAGTGGTATTAATTCACTTTCATCAAATACAAGCGGTATTTTTCATTAATTCTTCGAGAACATAGGTGTAATTTCCTGTTAATACCAAATCTATAAAAAAATACGAAGTTTGTTTTTGTTCTTGAATGGATGTCAAGCATTCCGAAAGCAAAGTTCCCGGATGTGTGTAATTAATTACGCGCGAAGTTCCCGGATGTGTGCAATTAATTAATTGCACAGTATTAAGAAAAATTTCACAGTTCGTCAGCCAATCAGAATCGAGTATTTTTTATAGATGTGGTATTAATAATAATAATAATAATATTAATAATAATTAAAGACTTTATTTCTGTGTCAGTAAAATCTAGCTTACATAATAGTTAACTAATTGGGGACACGTATCTAAGAGCCCGTTAAAAGCCCATATCAAATCCAATAAAATAAAAGTAAAATGAATAAAAGAGAAGGTAATAGGCCTTCCCTGAACCCGCATATACGTGTAGAACCGAAAAACAATAAAGATTTTAAGGCTAATTATGATTCTTTGGTGATATTTTGACCAAATTATTTATTGCAATGTCTTAATAGTCATTGGTCATAGGGGGACGAAAAAGAAAGGAGAGATATTTATATGAAGACGAGGAAAGCCAACCGGACAAACAGGGAGGATAGTGGGATCAAGATGCCCAAAAACCCTGACTTTTAATAATATTGACTTTTACCAGCTTGGTAAGTAATGACAAAAACAAACTAAATGGTATGAATAACAAAGGATTGAAAATAAATTCAAAACATACTAATTGAACAGCGAGTGATCAAATTTAGAATTGATTATCAAGTCGATATCAAAAAAAAAAAAAAAAAAAAAAAAAAATGCCGATTCCTTTTAACATTCTGTCTTGTCTATGAGTGTTCATTTCTAGGCACCCTTTTGGTCAAAAATAGGGTAAAATCGTGGTTGATAGTGATGCATGTGAAATTTCGGTGCAGAGAGTTGCATCCCTTGAAAACGTATTTCTACATCCTTCAACACACGGCGACCTTAGAATAATCATATAGGGAAACAAAGGCGCGCGAAAAAAAAAATTCTACTCAGTATTTTTGCTTGATTTTTCTGTTTGCTTATATTATTTAGCACACTTTCTTAGCATCTAAATCTTCTATTTTTCTTCTTCAATAAATGATATATTTTTCAGATATTATTTTCGTCTATCATTTTTATCTAAGTTGGGCTCCCTGCGGAGCGGTTCACCAAAGTCAATCGTGACATCACAGAAAATGCTTGAAATGAATAGTATTTCATTCCTTGACAAAAACAACAAAACGATATTCTGTTTGTTGGCTTTTCAATTCTTGCTTATGGGAGCCTTAGCCAGCTTTCTTTAAGGTCTTTAGTCCAAGATGGTATCAAAGAGAGGTAGAAAATCGTGAATGTTCACGTAGCCGACATGCGCGTGACCATCACACACCGCTCTGTTTCTGACAATCCACCCTCCTTCTCCTTCTTGGCAAAAATGCTAAATAAATTTAAGTAAAAAAAGAAAACAAGACGAAACAACAAAAATATAAGAATTTCTGCCAAAACAAATAAATGAAACTGGGGTTACCTATCTTTGATATAGGACTCTACTTAAAATGAATAATCCATCGATTCAATTTGTTATAGCAACTTATTGACAAAATGAATAGATTAGCATGAATCATGAATTGAGACGGTTATTGCTTGTTATTTGAGAGTATCAGCCAGACGCACTCTGCTATTGATATAAGATCTTTTCTAGGGAGACCAAGTTTGAAAAATAACTCCAGCAATAAGAATATACATATATTTTTCGATTTATAGTCTTCAAGATTATACATTGCTGAGCCTGAAAAAGAAGATACATTGCTTTGCTGTTGGTGACATTGAGTTTTGCTTGGCTTGATTCTGGGTAAGTTTTTTTATTGTTAGCAAGAAGATGGTGAATTCATTCTGCTTATCTTTCTATTTTCCCTTCTTTGGTATTTCTTTCTCCATCTCTTTCTCTTTCTCTTTCTACCTACCTGTTGTATATTTATTCCTTTCTCTTTCTTTTTCTTTCTCCATAACATTCTTTTTTTTCTCTCTCTTCTCTTCTTTTCGTTTTCGTTTCTCTTTTGACCTTATTTTCGCTCTTGCTTATTCCTTCTTTATATATATATATATATATATATATATATATATATATATAAATATATATATATATACACCGAATCCCTAAAACTTTGACATTTTTGCGATACATATACATATATGTTTGAGTGCTATTTTTGTTGTAAAAGAAAAAGTAAACAAGAAGAAAATCAACTGCAAACATGTTAAAAAGCCTCATTAGGTATTCTAGAACAACTTGGTAACAAATGTTTGTTGAAAAACGACTAAAATCGCTGTCTTTCATATATATGTATATATATCGCAAAAGTGTCAAAGTTTTAGGGATTCGGTGTATATATATATATTTTTTATTTCCTCGCTTCTTTCTTTCTTTTCATGATCATTCTTTTTTAATTTTCATTCATTTTCTCAGTCTTCACGACATTTGTTGGTTCAAAGAAATTCCTTTAATTTGCCTCAAGTTGAGCATCGCAGTCGGGTAACACTTGAACGGATATTTTTTTTTTTTACCAAGTGCATGTTAGACAAAATTATGTTCTGCTTTCTGCACCCCTCTGGAGATATTTACATACTTTACAACGGTAACTGAACTGAGTGGAGTGCAATTTGTATACGAACTCATATGGGTTTCTCGTGCAATTTGGAATAAATTTGAACGAGTGAGTTTCTAATTAAAGAGCTCAAAATTGCACGACCCCGTAGGGCAAGTTCAATATAATTTTTTTTAAACTTTCTAGCCAAATTTATTCCAAATTGCACGAGAAACCCATATGATTCCGTTTAATAATATACATGAAAACATTTATATTGAAAAATTATACGTCTAAAGCTTAGGAAAAGACGATTTATTCAAACCAAGAGTAGCTTACAATATTACAGCATAAAACTGAATTGTTTAAACTGTAGTGTCTATACTTGTCTATTCATTTCACAAACAAAAGTCTGTCTAATAAATGTCTAAAAAGAAGTGCGCCATTAGGTTCATAATCACGGCTTTCAAGGATATTTT
Organism: Anthopleura sola; assembly: GCA_023349425.1. Lineage (NCBI taxonomy): Eukaryota > Metazoa > Cnidaria > Anthozoa > Actiniaria > Actiniidae > Anthopleura > Anthopleura sola. The sequence goes on from JALHLI010000014.1 coordinate 1,680,987, forward strand.
ATCTCGATTTTCGTAGTTAAAAATGAAAGAAGCGTAAAATCATCACAGTATCTTGTTGAAGAACTTCATCAAAAACTCGCTCTCGGATTGACAGCTTGCCAAGGATGTTGACCAAGAAGTTAATCTCTTGTTTCTCCACGCAAGAGGCAAAAAAAAAAAAATTGATATGCCGTGTGCTTTTTGGGTTTCCCTTCAATGTTTATAGAGTTTTTTCCAGCTTCTTTTAACTGTAGTTTTCGTGTCGATGAAAAAAATTACCCTCCATTCAACAAAAATACTATGATTTATAAATACATGGATCAAGGATAAGAAATAACCATTAAAGGAAATGCCATCTGTGACGTCACAAAAACGTCAGAGCACCATTGAAATATAACATTTTATAAATTGTCACATCTGTAATATTCTGTGAAAGATTCAGCCTATTTGGAACTTATTGCTCGACGGTTTTCTTGTGGTTGAAGACGAAAAGGCCTGGGCTAAATGTTGGTGAAAGGCTTCGGTTTTTTCAACTCGTGAACGATGATTTTTTACGTCACAAAACGTCATCGGATGAGCATGTCTGTATACTTTTTGAGCCGAAACATAGCCTAATCTTGAGTTTCACGGCCGAGGTGAAATCACTCTATTTAGGTTGCACGCTTTTAGTGTTTTTACTCTACTTGTCCCACAATTTATTTCAGGAACCCATAGTGGACGCAGTTTAATCATTGATAGATCTTTAAACCTTAAATCACAAAAAGCTTGGACATGGAGAATCCCACCAAGAGCCACGTCGAGTACGACGACATCTTTCACCACGTGAATCCCTTTGGCAGTTACCAAAAGAAAGTATTTTTTGGAACCAGTATGATCCTTGTGGCGCAATATATACAGTTCGCTCATTTGATTTTTGTTACTGGTACACCAAACTTTGAGTGCGCAACTGAGAACGTGACATGTGGAGGTGTGAACAGATGCTGTGATAACTGTACAACATACAAGTTTGATACAATGTTCACTACCATGGTCTCTGAGGTAAGTACAGACAGACAGACAGATAGACAGATAAACATACAGACAGAATGAATAGTATTTTACCATTTTGTTTACCAATTTTATTTTCAAATTGTATATTAGTGGAACCTGATTTGTGACCGCGCACATATAACAGCCATCATCCAGTCCATGTTCTTTGTTGGGATGTTGGTGGGTTCATTTGTATCTGGAATCTTGTCTGATGCCTTTGGAAGAAGAACAGTTATATTCGGTACCTTTGGAGTCATGGTAGGTTATAGTGGTAGGTTTGTATGTTATACGTTGACCTTAATAGACCTCTTTCACGTGACTTTCACGTGACAAGAATTGGAACCTATTATTTAGTCCACCAAGTTGAGCTGCATTCTGACGTGCTGCAAGGAGTCTATAAGCCTATTCACAGTTTAATAATCCGAAATCAGTGCGCATGCGATTTGTATAGGAAATCGCACGACCTCGAGTACAATTTGGAAATTAATAGGTACGAGTAATGTTTTGAAAGTTCTTGTAATTGCACGAGCCTTTAGGCGAGTGCAATTAAAGAACTTTCAAAACATTACGAGTGCCTATTAATTCCAAATTGTACGAGAAGGTCGTGCGATTTTTTATTTATAGTTCACTCCACAAAATTTTATAAAACATGCGAAGCGAAGGCATTCATTCATCTTCATTGCCTTTGCTATAACCGACTCTTCTCCAAAAACGCTAAGTCAAGAACAGCATAGAAAGTGTTAACGTTGCTGTAAAACCTTTTTAGATTAGTATTTTATGTATGATTTGAACTACAAAATACTAGAAAATAATTTTACATCTCAAGTAAAAAGCCATTTTAATGCATGTTTACAACTATTGAACGACAGTATTGACAGCTAAACAGCGAATCAAGAAGCGACTTTTCTTTGAAAACGTACTGTGTGAAAACTAAGCGAAAGTTGAGAGTTTACAGTTCGCTAATTTAAGTTTTTTTTCCTCTTAGCATTTGCTAATAACTGCAAAAACACAATTTCAAAAATACTTTCTTTTAAAACAAGTTAGCTGGACAACATCAAAAGGGATAAAAGCGACAAATATGTCGTTCAAGTTAAAAGTTTTAAAGTACAGCTTGCCGTGGACGAGTCGCCAGTGATCAGACCATGTGCTTTGGATATTATTCCCTCCTGTAGCTTGAAGAATTTCGCTGCTATTTTCTTTGAATGGTGAATTATCTGAAGATTTTATTATTTCAAGACTGGATTGACAACTTAGGATCAATTAACTTGTGATAAATAGCTGAATTCGTCTCTCTACAACTACTCGACAGTTTGCCGGTAAGATTTGATCTTCACTATTTTCAAAACAAAAAACAAGCCTCTACTCGCTTTGTTTTTTCGCTAAACGGAAAGAAATTTGCTTTAAAACTATTGTTAGCTGTTTTCTACATATTGTACAATTATTGTAGATGTGGTGTTGAATATATTTTTCGAGAAGACCACAGAAGACAACAGGTAGTAAAACGAGAACATTCAAAACTCCACCTCAAATTGTTTGGCGAAAACTAGAAAGAAAAAACGACTATCTACTACAAAACATGATTTATTACGTCTTGAATTTGTCTAGTTATCATAATTTGAGGCCTTCCTATGTGTGTTTTCTGAAATTTTTGCATTTTAATCTATAAAGCACTTATTTTTTTGGGAATTTCACTCATTTCACTGGGGAAATTTGCCGCTTTTGGCCGTGTTTACATAGCGACCTAATTGGTACTCCCGCGGAGTACCAATTAACGCTCTAATTGTACTCCTCTAGACCAATCAGAATCGAGTAATTTTGTCGTGCGTACTATAATATCTCGAATTTCTCACCTTCTTTTGTTTAATTAAAAACAAAAGAAGGTGTAAAACAAAGAAGATGAGCACTGATAACCGGATTCTTAAACCGTGGATAGGCTTATTGGATCGAGTAATCGTCAACAATTGTGGGGTTCCTTGTTCCTTATTTATTACGAAACGACGTACTTTTTTGTGGTTTCTTATCTGTTTGTATTTTCTTTTAGGGTGTCTGTGGTATAGCACAGTCCTTCATGGACTGTGAATCTTTCTTTGGGCTCCTTCGTTTTGGGAGTGGAGCCTTCATGATCAGCACCACCTTATCTCAGTTCATTCTCACGTTGGAGTTTATTGGTCCAGGGTACCGAACAATGGCTGGCAACGCCAACAACTTTTTCTGCGTAGTGGGAGCCTATATCGCTGTTGCAATAGCTTACTTTGTTCGTGAATGGAGGACTTATGTTTGGGTTACAAGTATGCCTCCATTTATCATGTACCTCTTTTGGAAGTAAGTGACTGTTGATAAAATTTAGTGATTATGTATTTTTAGGCCAAAAAAAGTGTGAAAAAGAGCGGGAAACTCTGACTTTCAGTCTTAAGCCCAACAAGGGAAAACTTTAAGGCTTTAAAATAGATTTTGACCATAAAAGTAGTTGTATTCATTTTTTAAACAACCAGATTACTTTGCTACATCTCATGAATGTTAGAATTGCGATGAAGGGTTCGTTCTTGATTCTTTCAGAGTGTTTCCCGAGTCTCCTCGTTGGCTGCTGGCTCAAGGAAAGCTAGAAAAGGCTCATCAATTGATAATGAAGTTTGGAAGCAAATTCGACGAGAAAGTAGATTCTGATTACATGAAGTCTATGGTGGAAGATATCAGAAAGGATCAGCTTCACCGAGAAAAGGATGATCATAAGAAACACACTCCTCTAGATCTTCTTCGAACTCCAAAATTGAGAAAATGGTCGCTGATAATTTGGTTTGGATGGTAAAAGAAAAGAACAGTTTATAATTTAAGGGAACCATGATTATGAAGGAATCAAGGGTGGCGTAGTGCGAGTCTTTTGGGTATCTTCCTTTATTCGTGGGTTTTCTCCGGGTTCTACAGTTTTTCTCCGTACTCTGACATTGATTAGCCCAGAGAACTCCAGAGTTTGTTTTAGGGTTCTATACAAGACAGGTTTTGAAGGTAGAGAGATGCAGATAGCGATGTGGAGGTTCTTTACTTGAAATACACAACAACAATTTTTTACAAACACTGAAACACAAAAATACTGCGTTTTTGATATATACACACATCTATATACATATATATATTCAGCTGATCTGAAAAAAATATCAGCCAATTAGAATCGAGAAAATTTGCAAAACTGAGGTGTCACCGTCGGTGACAGTTCTCAGTACTCAGACACTATTTTCTCACTCAATAATGAATATCCTAGTAAATGTATACAAAATATTTAAAAAATCAAGATTTATCTCAGATATGAACTTTTGGAAGTCAATCTTGGCAGGCTTCAGGAGACCTCAGTTTTGCAGTGCCGTCATTTCTACGTCACTATTTGAGATCAGCTGGATATAAGTCTTGTTTTTCCGGCATTGTTCTAAACTCTAAAACAATATGGGCAGAACTTTTGTCTTTCAGTTTGTATTTGAGTATTACTTCTTTTTGGTTGTAGGTTCACTGTTTCCATGACCTTTTTTGCAATCATGATATACGTGACCCACCTTCCTGGGAATATCTACACCATACTAGCAATACAGTATGGTCTGGGAGCTCTTGCAACCCCTGTCACCTGGTATCTCATGAACAGGTATGCCACACGTATGATCACGTGATCACTGACCAACAGGTAAATGAATATAAAATGAACACCACAAACGAAAAACGCAGCTCAATATTTGTAAGAATACGAAAGAAATGTGACATTGAATATGAAATTGAATCTGATTTTATGAGGGTTTTTATGGAAAATGTGTGGATTGGCAAGCTCCAAGGTCGACAAGTTCACCATCGAGGTGCAGTCCGTCAGGTCGATCATTTTTGTTGTTCACTTTGGAAATCGACAACTGCCCGGTTATATCAGCCTATTCGGCTGATTATACAACTGATTTACTTACCGGCTGACAATGTCTGACTACCTACGTGTGTTACGTAGAAAAAAAATCGTTTGTTATTCTTACAAATATTTGATTTTTTAATAATGCTTTTCAATACTCTTATTATAGTATCGGTCGTCGGATGGCCCATGTATCTTTCATGACGTTGACTGGAGTTGTGCTGCTTCTCATTCTCGTCATTCCTCAGGGTAAATTAATTAAACTTTTTAGGTCTACTTCTATAAAAAGCTTTTTTTTCTGGATTAATATCAAAAGCATCAATTGAACCATTTCAGCCTTCTTCGAAACATTCTTTAAAGATATATTTCTATTTTTCCCTTTCCTAGAATACAAAGTGTCTATCACATGGCTAGCAACAGTGGGTTTTGTATTGCTTGCAATGGATTGGAGTAGCGTGTATCTAATGACCACTGAACTGTTCCCCACAGTTTTAAGGTAATCATCTCCCATATTGGATCCCAGATCAGGAAACCATTACTAGGAACATGTATCTCCCATACTTGGTCTTTGAGCGACCATATTCTCAGTACACACCCATTACCAGGAACGTCCATCTAACATACTAGGTTTGTTGTTATTGTCTTTTGCAGGAACACGGCTCAGGGCACTGGTTCTACTGCTGCTCGAGTTGGTGGTATAGCAGCTCCATTTCTTTTGATGCTAGTAAGGAAATCCTCGAGCTTAAATTTACTAATTTATCGTAATTTTATATCAAATTTGGTATATATATTTTTTGAATATTTATGCTTGTGTTTCTGCTGTTGCTTTACTTTCAAACTAATGACTAGTGGTATTTGTAGTAGTATAGTATTGTACTCTTTCTCCACAGGCACAGTTACCAGGCTCCAGCATCCGTCTCCCCATGGCCATATTTGGAGGTTGCGCAATCGTTTGTGGGATATCATCACTATGGTTACCGGAGACTGCTCTGATAACTTTACACCAGACGATCGAGGAAGCTGAGGAAAGTATGGAAAGCTATCGTATGCCTTTTATAACTAGAAGAAAACGTCGTGAACTCGTCGTAGTTGATGAATATGAGACAGAGAAGCTTCGAGAACCGTCCAATGACAACAATGGATAAGGTTCCAAGGGCAAAGAGAAAGCTATGTGGTTGCTAGCCCATGTTTCTAGTATTCTTGTGTTCGTCTATTCATGCCATAAACAAAGTTTTGGTGAAATTCATGCTTGACATTTCAGCTAAACACCTTTTATATAACACATCTTTATAAACATTTCGAAACTTGCTTGGAACCTTTCTAACATTGTAAACAAAATCACTGGTCTGTTTGTGTCAGCGGCCCATTATTAGGAGCATGCATCTTTCATAATAGGTCATGATATAATATATTTCCCAGTAATAGTCAATGGTTAATAAAAGTACTAGAAAAGAACAAAAAAAATGAATGGATGTTCACAGGTCACAGAAGGTGGGAACTAAGGAGGGAAGGAGGAAAGGAAGAAAGGAAGGAAAGAAGGAAAGAACAAACAAACGAATGAAGAAAGGAATGAAAGAAGAAACGCAGGAAGAAATTAAGGGAGAGAGAAGGAGCGAACGAACGAGGGGAGGAAGGTTCAAGGAAGGAAGGAATACAAGAAGGAAGGATGAACGAGGGCAAGAATGAAAGAATAAATTTTAAAAAATGAAAGGAGAGAAGAAAAAACAATTGAAAAACTTGAAACTGACACTGTATAGTTAATCAATCACTAGAATGCTAGGTAAAGTATTTGCGACCAGGCCTGCATGCAATCCCTCCAAAGTTGTTAGCCTTTTGTAAGCCTTTAGCCCGTGCATTTTTACAATGCGTCATTGTGCGAGAATATAAACAAACCGAAGGGAAACCCAACAACTCTCGTTCGCTTCTTCAGTAAATTTAAAAGAATTCAAAAGAAGACAAGTGTTGAAAAGTTTGCAGCTACTGAAACATTCGCATTATGTATTTCTACAAGTATCAAGATATTCGCAAGCTTTCTATTTCTAGAATTAAAGTGATTATAGTACGCACGACAAAATTACTCGATTCTGATTGGTCTAGAGGAGTACAATTAGAGCGTTAATTGGTACTCCGCGGGAGTACCAATTAGGTCGTTATGGAAACACGGCCGAAAGCGGCAAATTTCCCCAGTGAAATGAGTGAAATTCCCAAAAAAATCAGTGTTTTATAGATTAAAATGCAAAAATTTCAGAAAACTGTTTAATACACACATAGGAAGGCCTCAAATTATGATAACTAGACAAATTCAAGACGTAATAAATCATGTTTTGTAGTAGATAGTCGTTTTTTCTTTCTAGTTTTCGCCAAACAATTTGAGTTGGAGTTTTGAATGTTCTCGTTTTACTACCTGTTGTCTTCTGTGCTCTTCTCGAAAAATATATTCAACACCACATCTACAATAATTGTACAATATGTAGAAAACAGCTAACAATAGTTTTAAAGCAAATTTCTTTCCGTTTAGCGAAAAAACAAAGCAAGTAGAGGCTCGTTTTTTGTTTTGAAAATAGTTAAGATCAAATCTTACCGGCAAACTGTCGAGTAGTTGTAGAGAGACGAATTCAGCTATTTATCACAAGTTAATTGATCCTAAGTTGTCAATCCAGTCTTGAAATAATAAAATCTTCAGATATTTCACCATTCAAAGAAAATAGCAGCGAAATTCTTCAAGCTACAGGAGGGAATAATATCCAAAGCACATGGTCTGATCACTGGCGACTCGTTCACGGCAAGCTGTACTTCAAAACTCTTAACTTGAACGACATATTTGTCGCTTTTATCCCTTTTGATGTTGTCCAGCTAACTTGTTTTCAAAGAAAGTATTTTTGGAATTGTGTTTTTGCAGTTATTAGCAACTGCTAAGAGGAAAAAAACGAACTGTAAACTCCCAACTTTGGCTTAGTTTTCACACAGTACGTTTTCAAAGAAAAGTCGCTTCTTGATTCGCTGTTTAGCTGTCAATACTGTCATTCAATAGTTGTAAACATGCATTAAAATGGCTTTTTACTTGAGATGTAAAATTATTTTCTAGTATTTTGTAGTTCAAATCATACATAAAATACTAATCTAAAAAGGTTTTACAGCAACGTTAACACTTTCTATGCTGTTCTTGACTTAGCGTTTTTGGAGAAGAGTCGGTTATAGCAAAGGCAATGAAGATGAATGAATGCCTTCGCTTCGCATGTTTTATAAAATTTTGTGGAGTGAACTATAAATAAAAAATCGCACGACCTTCTCGTACAATTTGGAATTAATAGGCACTCGTAATGTTTTGAAAGTTCTTTAATTGCACTCGCCTAAAGGCTCGTGCAATTACAAGAACTTTCAAAACATTACTCGTACCTATTAATTTCCAAATTGTACTCGAGGTCGTGCGATTTCCTATACTAACTGTTGAAAAATACTGTTTGAATATGTTAATTCATGGAACATGTTATAAAGCGGCCGGTCAAAATAAGGCATTCCGTATAATATTCACAGAAGCTTAATTAGCATCTATACGAACATGTAACTAGTATTAGAATTTAGTTAATTTCCCTTCAAATGCCAAGGGAGCTCGCTGCGTCGAATAGGACTCTCCACATTTCAGTTTTATTATTGAGTATTATGAGAATTCATATTATTGTGAATTATTTGTCAGCAACTCAGACTTACTCGATTAAAGCAGCACAACTCGCGTCGCTATAACTCTTAGAGGAATCCAAAGCCTGTCAAAATGATTTACCATGGCTAATATTGAGATGCTACGGCTAAAACTTCGTTTTAGTTTTCCTATAAATTCGTGTTCACGAGCTTCTTTGACAAAGTAAAACCCGCATCCAATTATCAAATCAAGGGAGGGGAGCCTGAACATTTTCTCGAAGCTCGTTCTAGCTCTCGAATTTGAAAGAAAAAATAATTTTATTGATAATAACTTTTCAGTATTTAATTTAGAAACACTGGATCCTGCGTTTGTAATGAGAGAAATTTGAATTCTAGTTCCAATTTTGTTTATACCGAAAAACATTTGCCGTGTCCTACCCTACTAAGGCAGTCATTGGGGCGCAATTTTTCCCCGTCATGGGTTATGCTAACAACTTGAGCTTGTTAGCTTCGCGCTGATTGGCTAGTTACCTTTTCTTGTATCACCTAGTGGTGATAGCATAAAATTTTATTTTTGGAAGGTCAGGGCGTCTGCCAACGTTATCCCCGTAAGTACAGCAAAATAACAAGTTCAATAGCGGTTAACCGCTTCTAATCCCAAACCGAAGAAATTCGATATTCAATACATACCAGTATAGTTGATGGTATGACTGCATGGCCCTTCGACTCTCTTCGTCTGCAACGATAGCTTCCAGACGTCTGTTCATAATCGTGTGAAAAGGTAGAAAGAAGTCTAAGAAGTTCAAGTTAATGAATAAAAACCTGGATATCGCAGGTAAGAATGAATAACCAACAATGGTTATAGGAAGGATGGCTTTTATACTAGTCTTTTAAAAACACACATCGCAAGCTTTCGAAAGCTCACAATTAAATGTTTAACATACACAATCTACTTTACACAAACCATTTTTTTTTGAATCGCTGATCGACGACAGGGAAATTGGGTGCCATCGATCAAAAAAAAATGTTTGTTACCTTTTTACATACGTACATTTATCATTGTCTTAACGCTTGATCTACGTAGCTCACTTGTGCTTACATTAGATCAGACGATCGCGCCCTGGAGAGAACCAGCTATCACGCTACAAATTTTTTTTTTACTTTTTATAGCATTTTGAAATTTTATTCCTATCAAAATGCCCTCTAAATTTCAATATCTAACTGCAGTAAGAAGATCATATGAAATCCCTGCAGTCACTGGTGCTGCTGAGAAGCAAGGCGCGCACATACTGTAGACGGCCTTTATACTCAAGTAATATAGGACAAAAAGTCTTAAACTATGTGCTGCCAGAGCGAATATATAATGCAGTGTGCATCTCTTTGACATTGCCAGAAATATGGGACATGAGCCTGCTCATACATGCGCAATGATGCGTTTCAGCTTACAAAATAGCCGCCGAGTCTTATAGGAAATGTATGGGGAATATAGAGCTTCCTCTATTTACGGCGAATAGGGTTTTATTTCCTCTGAGCTCCACATCGCGATAAACAACCCACCCTACAAGCTACTAAATAAGCGTAAAATGATCATTGAATCATGCGACATATTGGTTCCCGGACTACTTGCTTTCGAAAGGTTTCGAAAGCTCTAGATTCAATACATCGTCTATAAATCTGGCCACACTTGACCCCAAAATCGTCTTATTTGAGCTCGAAAAAATTTAAAAGTAAAAGAGCTCCACCTCGATATCACCAAACGAGTGTTTAATAAATCCAAAACCGCTCAAAATAGACAGCATGCCTTCAGAATGTAGGTTCCCAAGAAGCTTGAAGTTAGGTTAAATTTTAAGCGATTCGACGCGTTGTTAGCTCGTAGTTTTCAGTTAAAAATGACAAGAAACCACAGAGAACTGCTCCAAACAGCTTCAAAACCCCCTAAATATCGCCAGTTTGTTTTTAAAAGCTCCTATTGACTTCTGAGATACAATAAGGAAGCTTAAAGTAACGATTTACGTTTGAAACTTGTTTCTTGTCCTTCATGGGCTTCCTGTGGTGAGGCTTATCAACAGAAAAATAATAGTTGTTCTTTTGATTGTCAAGTAACTATTTTTTTGGCAAGAATTGTTTTACTAACATCATAGTTGAATATAAGTATGTGCTTGGAAACCATGTAGTTATATTTTTCCTCTAGAAAACCACTTCATTTTCATTCATGCGTAACACCGATGGCAATGTCCAATATTTCTGGCAATGAATATACACACTAAGATTCTTTTAAAAAAACTACAAGACTATATCACAACCAAATAATCAAGGACAACACAGACCCGAAATACAGATTCTGTAATACCACTGCTGAACCAGTAGACCACTTGACATCTGGGTGCCCTGTTCTGGCAAGAAAATAAAACGTTGAAAGACACTACGAGGCAGCAAGTTATATCCATTGGCGTTTGAGCAAGCACTACAAATTTGAAGTGTCTCAAAGAGGGTACGAGCAAAAGGTCCAGACGGTTCTGGATAATGAATATGCCATCATTTTGTGGGACATGCCTATACATACGCACAGGGAAATCCGTGCAAACATGTACAGTTCAGATATTATCGTCAAAGACAAGAAAAGCAAAGGTTGATCCTGATTGATATGTCAGTGTCCAAACGACATTAGTGTTGGAATAAAGGAACTAGAAAAAAGATCAAAGTACGAGGACTTAGCCGATTGAAATCTCTAGGATGTGGGGAATGAGAGTGATTAGCATCCCTGTAGTATTAGGTGCCCCAGGACTCATAAGAAAAGGAATGGAGGTAAATGTTGAGAACTTTACAGGGAAGACAGACATTAGGATGATGCAAAATATCGTTTTGCTAAGTACTGCACATTGAACATATTCCCCAGAGTGACCAACCATTACTGGAGAGGATGCAGGAACTACCATGGTATTGGCCAATGGAAGCAACAAACCTTTTCTGTGACGTAGCATGTGCAATATTCGCTTGGAACATTGAAGCCCTTTAACCAGTGTGAATGGCGGACATCGAGGCAGAAGGTATACTTTGTCTTGATTTCTTGCGCACTATCGTCGGGGAGCTCGTTTGTGACTAGTACTGACATGCAAACAAGGATGCCGTTGAGTTGTGGGTGGAAGCACAACGTTATTCCACCGGTTAGCGAGCTAATCGTACCAGGGTGGTTCATTGCTCCGCAGTCAAGTCGTAGAAAGGACCGGCTGGAACCTTGCGAATGATTCGCAAATACACCAAGTCTCCTATTTGCAAAACGCTGTTCGAAACGGAAAAGGAAGTCGTGCCCTTAATTATAAGAGTGTTGAACGTGACCGACACATCCTGCACATTAATTGTATATATAAACTCATAAGTTCGAAAAATGTAGGAGGAACCAGGCCACTTTGCTAACATCGTCAAGAGTAGGTTAAGTCAAATAGAATTAAATTAAAATAAAAAAAAAAAGTATTCATTAATGTCACAATTACTTTTTAATCAAACTAAAGGAATTGCCATCCGACGTTTGAAGCCTGCCGTTCTATCTAACAACCTTTTTGGAAATAGGTTTGATTTTTACTGACATCCATTCTTTAATCACGACAAGCAAAAAACATGAAGAGCACCCCTAAAAGCTACGTCGAGTTCGACGACATCTTTCACCACGTGAATCCCTTTGGTAGCTACCAAAAGAAAGTATTTTTTGGAACCTGTATGATCCTTGTGGCACAGAATATACAGTTCTCTCATTTGATTTTTGTTACTGGTACACCAAACTTCGAGTGCGCAACTGAGAACGTGACATGTGGAGGTGTGAACAGATGCTGTGATAACTGTACAACATACAAGTTTGATACCATGTTCACTACCATCGTCTCTGAGGTAAGTGGTACAAACAGACAGACAGACAGACATACATACAGACAGACAGACAGACATGCAAATCAGACAGTAATTAACGTATCATCTTATTTACCAATTTTATTTTCAAATTGTACTTATTGTTTATCAGTGGAACCTGATTTGTGACCGCGCACATATAACAGCCATCATCCAGTCCATGTTCTTTGTTGGGATGTTGGTGGGTTCATTTGTGTCTGGAATCTTGTCTGATGCCTATGGAAGAAGAACAGTTATATTCGGTACCTTTGGAGTCATGGTAGGTTAAGCCTGGTTCACACTAGTAATCGTAAGCAACATAAGGTCCTCTTACAATGTGCAATTTTCTCAGCCACTTGTATCGCATTGCTTGAAACGTTAGTGTTGCAGGTTGCCGGGATGAGGTGTTACACTGCAACTTGATCTCAGCAACTTGCAACAACTTGAAAAATGTGCCTTAAAATTGCGAGAAAAGTTGTTGGAGGGGTGATACACGGTGCAATGCCGTTGCCATTTGCTGCAATCCGTTGCGAAAAGTAGAACTGAGTTCTACTTCGTGCAACGCTACACACAACAACAAAAATTGCGAGACAACCCCTGTTACACTGTGTAATTCTGCAGCAACTCGTCTCGCAGCTGGAAAAATTGCACAGTGAAACAGAGACTGAGCTCAGTATCGCATTTATTACTTAGGTGTGAAAAACGACAAACACTGTTAATGAGCAGTACGCTACTGAGTCTGCGTGTGTTGCTTACGATGTGAACCAGACTTTAGCGGAAGGCTTTTGTGTTTATCGATATATCTATTTATTCATCGCCGAGCCAAATATCCATCTATATTTTTATCTACTTACACATCCATCCTTCTTTCTTAACTTCCTTCCTTGCTTCCATCAACCTATCCAATTTATCCATCTTTCCATCCATCTCTCCATTCATCCGTCCATCCGTCCATCCGTCCATCCGTCCATCCGTCCATCCGTCCGCTAATTCACCAACCAACGACGTACTTTCGTGGTTTCCTATCTGTTTGCATTGTATTTCTTTAGGCTGTTTGTGGTATAGCCCAGTCCTTCATCGACTGTGAATCTTTCTTTGGACTCCTTCGTTTTGGAAGTGGAGCCTTCATGATCAGCACCACCTTATCTCAATACATCCTCACGTTGGAGTTCATTGGTCCAGAGTACCGAGCAATGGCTGGCAACGCCAATAATTTCTTCTGGGCTTTGGGAACCTATGTTGCGATTCTTATCGCTTACTTTGTTCGTGAATGGAGGACCTATGTATGGGTTACCAGTATACCTCCATTTATCATGTACCTCTTTTGGAAGTAAGCAACTGTTGATAAAATTTAGTGATTATGTATTTTTAGGCCAAAAAAAAAAAAAAAAAAAAAAGGGCGCAAAAGAGCGGGAAAACTTGACTGGCGTGGTGTACGCACGCGTGAACCTCAAAAAAAGAAATAAAATATTGGCTTCCGGCTATGGGAAGCACGGGTGGCGTGGCGGAGCGCTCGCCTCTTACCAGTTTCTCGGCCGGTTTCTTCCCTCCACAAATATGAACTTCTAAATTGCAATTCAATCATGGAACGAGGGCCACGGGTTTGTTAGCCAGTGGCTGTTATGACTGTGCTACCTTCGTAAAACAAGGACTTAACAAGGGATTAGCGTCTACCTAACAAGAAAGAGCTCGAAAGGAAAACTTCGGATTTCTTTGCTTAGCCAAACAAGGGACAAGGTCAAAGCTTTAGAATAGATTTTTGACCATTAAAGGTGTATTCCTTTTTTTGAAACAACTGACAACTTTTGCGATATCCCATGTTAAGGTTTGTAATGAAATACTACGTTCATGATTCTTTCAGAGTGTTTCCCGAGTCTCCTCGTTGGCTGCTGGCACAAGGAAAGCTAGAAAAGGCTCATCAATTGATAATGAAGTTTGGAAGCAAAGGCGACAAGAATGTAGATTCTGATTACATGACGTCTATGGTGGAAGATATCAGAAACGATCAGCTTGAAAGAGAAAGGGATGATCATAAAAAACACACTCCTCTAGATGTTCTTCGAACTCCAAAATTAAGAAAATGGTCGCTGATACTTTGGTTTGGATGGTAAAAAGAGTAAAATAATTTTATTTTAGTTTTATTTGTGATATCGTGCTTTGGAACAACTCGGTGGAACGAAGCAGGCTTATCCTTTAGTAGATATGGCTATATTTGGTTGTGATATGGAATACCAGGAGCCCATTACCCGGAGCTTGCAACTTGTATCCCTATCTCGAGTTATCGTTTTCTCAGGCTGATTATTTATAGATTCATATTTTCCCCATGAATTAAGTTACCTGTCGCCTGTCTTCTCCGTGCCTCGTGGCACATAAGACCTCCACAGATTCTCTCGTGTAAATTAAGTGCCAGAACAAAAGACTACAAATTATACGATAGAACGAGGCTAAAAAAGAATATAATAGGTTTCTTTTGAATTACTCAGGGTCCTGTATTGTATCCTGTACACGTAAGTCATGCCCGTACATACGTGTGTTGTATGCTCCGGGTAATGAGCTCCTGGTGAATACTATTATTTATACTACTTTTTTTTGGTAGGTTCACTGTTTCCATGACATATTTCGCAAACTTGATATACGTGACCCACCTTCCTGGGAATATCTACACGACAATGGCAATAAGGTTGAGTCTGGTTGTTCTTGGGACCCCTGTCACTTGGTACCTCATGAACAGGTATGTACGTCACCCGTCTGATGACGTGATCACTGGCCGTCATATCTCAGAGCTCAAATCCTTGGTTATGATTTGGCTTTAATGTTTATGTAACTGATTTGTGTGCTGAATACTTTAGTAAAAAGTAATTAGAATGAACTTTCTAAGAAAGCTCTTTTTTTAACATAGAATTTAACCAATCAATAAAGATTTGGATAAGCATTTTATAAGAAAGATAAACGCGAAAAGTTTTCAACAACATTTTTATTATTAAAGCGTGAATTTATGTTAACAAAAGTAATATATTTGCATAATATATAATAAAAATGTTGTTGAAAATGATTACACGATGTCATCCAAACGTCCAAAACTTTTCGCGTTTATCTTTCTTATAAAATAGAATTTAACGATTCAAAATAAAGAAAGAAATATGTTAAGAGCTTAATTGTTTTCGAGATAATGACATTTAAATATTTACATCTAGACACTACGTTTTCGAAAGAAAAATATGGCAGGAATCAAAATTAAATAATTCCTAATTCGAATATTAAAAATATAAGCTATTGAAGTAATTTTCAGAACATCTACTTTAAATGATATGTTCGAAAATTAATTCACTGACTATAAATAATTTGACGGAATTATGATATGGATAATAATGCCAAATTTCACCAGCATGCATTTTGTTAGCTTATTTTCGCACAGTTGAAGTGAGTTCAAAACGAACGTGTATCTTGTCTTAATGGAAACTTTTGAAGGTAATTCAGCGGTTTTGAGCGGTTCGTGGGCTCAAACTAACGTTCCAAATTAGGCAGCGTCCTTAAAACCGACAGTGACTACGTGTAAACAAGGGATACAATGAACTCTTCTTTTTAAAACAAATAACGGATATCTAAACATTTTGTATATTAAATAACGGATTTCTCAATATTCTATTTGTAGTGTTGGTCGTCGAATGGTCCATGTTTGTTACATGACGTTGACTGGAGTTTTGTTGCTTCTCATTCTCGCCATTCCTGAAGGTAAACGTTCTGTAACTGTATATTAGTCTTTTTCTGAGTTATATGATGCTTTACATTGTGTGGTCGAGCTTGGGTACGGATACAAACAAGTTAAAATGTTCTTTATGGCTCCAGTAACCCAAGCTGGCTAGACTCTGACCAGAAAGTATTGCATGTGTTTACAACAACGACAACGAAAACGACAACAACAACAACAACAGCAGCAGTAATTTATTTGCACACAAATTACATTAAATAATATGAAAAATTGCAAAAAAGAGCACAGCCACCTAAAATAGCTGGATAGCTCTGCAAGTTAGAAAATTAGGCAGCTAAGGTCAGGGAGTTTACTAGTAGTTTAACATTTATTTAAAAAGTACTCTATGTGTAAGTGAGGTGAATATCAATGTATTGTGTATAATATTCATGTTTCCGCGGCTCAGTAAATGTGGTTGGAAATTAACGTACGTATTTGTTTAGTTATATAATTTCTATTAACCAATGAAAGTATTGTGATATGATACCAGTGCAATCAATTACACAAAACATCTTGACAAGTTGCTGTGTTTCAAAAGTCAATTATTCCCTGATTGGAAGATTAATTACAAAAGCCTTAGGCCTAAGTACTGCTATTGGTCAAACTAGTATGCACTCAAATCAACACGTATTTTCCTTTCTATTCTACAGAGCATAAAGTTGCGATCATGTGGCTAGCAACCCTGGGTTATGCATTGACTGCCCTGGAATGGAGTAGTGTCTATCTCATCACCACTGAACTCTTCCCCACAGTTCTAAGGTAACGAAGAAGTCTTCACTATTTGATTGCCAATCTTACATATTGAGTACGCGCGTCCGCGGACCCAGCATACTCTCAGATCAGAAGCCCATAACCATTTCCTATATCTGTGATTCAGCATATTCCCAGATCAAAAGCCCATTACTAAGCCTAGGAGGATCCATCTCCCATACTTGGTCTTTGAGCGACCATATTCTCAGTACAAGCCCATTACCAGGAACGTTTATCTAACATACTAGGTTTGTTGTTATTGTCTTTCGCAGGAACACTGCTCAGGGGTCTGGTTCTACTGCTGCTCGAGTTGGTGGTATAGCAGCTCCATTTCTCTTGATGCTCGTAAGTAAATCATTAAGTTCGAATGTACTAATTAAGAGTAATTTTATGATTGTATTTCTGCTGGTAGTATTACAGAATTGTACTCTTTCTCCCCAGGCCCAGTTACCAGGCTCCAGCATCCATCTCCCCATGGCCATATTTGGAGGTTGCGCAATCGTTTGTGGGATATCATCACTATGGTTACCGGAGACTGCTCTGATAACCTTACACCAGACGATCGAGGAAGCTGAGGAAAGTATTGAAAGCTATCGTATGCCTTTTCTAACTAGAAGAAAACGTCGTGAACTCCTCGTAGTTGATGAATATGAGACAGAGAAGCTTCAAGGACCGTCCAATAAAGATAAGGAATAAGATTGCGAGAGTAGAACGCTCATTCTCCGGCAGATTAAATGTACCAATAGCTTTCGGAAAGTTGGGAGAAATAAAGTTTCGAGAATGGTGTTTTTTATGTTACCTCGGTAATCACCCAACGTTGGACTAGATAGATAGATAGATAGATAGTTTATTGACAAAAGATTTGCAGCCTATAACGGCTGAAATATACTTAAGCATTACAAATATCGAAATAAAATATATATCAATATTACTAATAATAAACTAGATATTTTAAGGTTCATTTATATATAAGACTAAGAAAGGGACTAATACTAAAAATTATGCTACTAAAATTATTATAAAATGTTTAAGAGTTACTATAATATGATGCATTAAAATTTATGAAACTATGCTGGCATCTTTTGGTCTTGCATTTTGGGATTACAAATTCACGCTTGCGCCTTAGATTATACTTGCTATTACGCTTACTGGGAAGAAGAGAATACAATTTATGGGAATGATCGTTAATGATTTCCTCATATAAACGTTTCGTGAGACTTTGGCGTCTTTCGTACAACGTTACTAAACCTAATTGATCTAATGCTTTAGCGTACGATATTTCTGGATAGATTATGCGCATAGCACGTCTTTGCAGCCTTTCCAGGTCATCATTTAAATACTCGGGTAAGGAATTATGAAAAACCTGACAAGCGTATTCGGTAAGAGGCCGGATGCAAGTGGTGTAAAAAGTTAACAGATCTTTGGGTTGGAGATTAGAGCGCTTTAGTTGCCTGAGAAAATATAAGCGCGATGATACTTTACTGACGATATTAGCAATGTGATCATTCCATTTCAAACTATCACTTACAGTGAGACCTAGCAACTTTGCACTGCGCACGACTTCTAGATCTGAGTTATTTAAATTAACCGCGGCAAAGTCCCTATCCTGTTTAGCGAAGCTGATTCTTAACTCCTTGCATTTTTTTTCATTAAGCTGGAACTTATCAGCTCCAGATAGTTGGGCTAGTTGGTCAACTACTAATTGAATATCACTACTTTCGTTCTTATCTACTGTCTCTGATATCGTAATATCGTCAACGTACTTCCAGAGTTTGACACCTGGGACACAGAGATCATTGATCATCAGCACAAACAACCAGGGACCTAGCTTGGTCCCTTGGGGAACACCGGCTGGTATCAAGCCCCACTCAGAAAGACAGTCTTGTCCCAGTTTAACTCTTTGCTTTCGATCTTTCAAAAAGTCCACAATCCACTGCACAATTGAAATTGGGAGGTCGTATTCCGCGAGCTTTCTGATCAGGATGTTGTGGTCGATAAGGTCGAAAGCCTTTCTAAAATCAAATAGGACGACCCTAGTTGTGGCGCCATTACCATCTGTGCTATTAAGCCACGAATGTATCATACTGACAAGCGCTTGTACGGTGGAAGACTTTGGTACAGTTCCGAATTGCTCACTATCGATCTTCGCCATAACTGCTGGTTTAACAAAACTATCAACGACGTACTCCTCCGCCAGCTTTGACAATATCGGAGTGAGGGAGATAGGACGAAGTTGCTTATTAACGTCATATATTGGTTTCTGTTTAGGGACTGGAATGATGTCAGAACACTGAGACAAGCTTTGTGATATATGATATTTTACTTTTATAAAACTCATAACCCTTTCTTTGACGCCACTATTTCAGAAGAATTACACTCCGTAAAACCGTTGAAAATGAATGATTAAACATGCAAAATGTTGAAATACCAGAGTGTAGCGATCAGAATTTTACAAAAATGCTAATTGCAAGACATTTTACAAGCGATTTCTTCATACGATGTAACGGATGTGATGGTAACGCTTGGTAACGGATATGATATTTGGAGTTTTGTTTAATCATTTTGCCACACACAAAAAGATCCAGTTTAACTTTCTTATAATATTACAACCTAGTGTTTAAAAGCTTTCAATAAGCAAAAGGAATTAACAGTATTATAGCTATGAACTAGATAATCCGAGGTAACGGATATGATGGTAACGCTTGGTAACGGATATGACATTTTTAGTCTAGTTCAACTTTCTTATAATATTACAACTTAGTGTTCAAAAGCTTTCAATATGCAAAAGGGATTATATTATAACTATGAACAAGATAACCCGAGGTAACGGATATGATTCGCTTATCCATAACCCTTCCTGTCTACTTGATGAACTTGATGCCACCAATTCATTTTTGTCGAGCGTTTTTAACATGAACCTCGTAGCTAGGGAGATTGGGCGACCACTTCCCACGTTATCGACCGGCTTTAAATAAATTGTTATTATCATTATTAATATTATTATTATTATTTCCACGGTTCACAAATGAAAAGGGAAAATAGATAGTCTCAGTGGTCACAAAACTTTGTTCCTGTAATTTATAATTTCTCATGATGTGTTTGTGGTAACGGATATAATTCAAAATTCCGTGGACATTGTTAGAAGCGACATTTAGGGAATCCCGTGACATGTGAGAAAGTCCAACTTCTGGGCTTTCGAAAGATATTAATCCGAACTAAATTTCTATTTGGAAAATATTAGAAATAAATTGTAATTAAAAAACTTAACAATATGCACCTTATCCCTGCACTATATAAGTAGGAGACAGAAAAGCGAATATGTATCAATGAATGGCATTTTTGATATTACAGCTATACGAAAACAACAACAATAATAATAATAATAATAATATCATGATTACCTCGGGATCCATTGTTTCCAGAGGGATGTTTAAGGTCTAACATCCCCCTGGATGAATAGTGATGAGGGATATTTAGTCTAAATATCCCTCATGATTATATTCATGAGGGATATTTAGTCTAAATATCCCTCATGAATATAATCATGAGGGATATTTAGACTAAATATCCCTCATGAATATAATCATGAGGGATATTTAGACTAAATATCCCTCATGAATATAATCATGAGGGATATTTAGTCTAAATATCCCTCATCACTATCCATGAGGCATGGTCCCTCATATGACAATCACCGGGACCATGGCTGGGTAGCATTTACCCAATCGAAAATTTTGCGCAATGACTCTGGACTACACACGATTGAACACCCCAGCACTTGTGGGATCCATTGAATAATCTTTGCGCATACGTTGACTAGCCGAGAATTTTTCTTACTATTTGTGACGTAATCAAGACGGTTTCAAAACACTTCATTAATACCGCTCTAGGCCAACCAAAGTGAATTAGAATAAAGCACCACGAATGAATGAATGCTGGTTCAATTCGCCATTGTCGCATTTAACAAAGGCGAATTCCCTTAAGTATGCCGCATATCAACAGCTTTGTAAAACTTTGTAATTTATGCATCGTACGAAAGCTAACATATTTCCTAAGAGCAGTTTTATTCCTTGGTAATCATAATATTACAAACTAATAGCATGACTTGAGGGTGATTAGTGATTAAATGTCCCCTCAAGCCTCGGGAGGTTTAGTTAAAGTCCCTCCGCCTTCGGCGTCGGGACTTCAACAAAACCTCCCTCGGCTTTCGGGGACGTTTAATCACTAATCACCCTCAAGTCATGCTATTACTTATAATAATATCATGATTACCTCGGGATCCATTGTTTCCAGAGGGATGTTTAAGGACTAACATCCCCCTGGATGAATAGTGATGAGGGATATTTAGACTAAATATCCCTCATGAATATAATCATGAGGGACATTTAGTCTAAATATCCCTCATGAATATAATCATGAGGGATATTTAGACTAAATATCCCTCATGAATAAAATCATGAGGGATATTTAGTCTAAATATCCCTCATCACTATCCATGAGGCATGGTCCCTCATATGACAATCACCGGGACCATGGCTGGGTAGCATTGACCCAATCGAAAATTTTGCGCAATGACTCTGGACTACACACTATTGAACACCCCAGCACTTGTGGGATCCATTGAATAATCTTTGCGCATACGTTGACTAGCCGAGAATTGTTTTTACTATTTGTGGCGTAATCAAGACGGTTTCAAAACACTTCATTAATACCGCTCTAGGCCAACCAAAGTGAATTAGAATAAAGCACCACGAATGAATGAATGCTGGTTCAATTTGCCATTGTCGCATTTAACAAAGGCGAATTCCCTTAAGTATGCCGCGCATCAACAGCTTTGTAAAACTTTGTAATTTATGCATCGTACGAAAGCTAACATATTTCCTAAGAGCAGTTTTATTCCTTGGTAATCATAATATTACAAACTAATAGCATGACTTGAGGGTGATTAGTGATCAAATGTCCCCTCAAGCCTCGGGAGGTTTAGTTAAAGTCCCTCCGCCTTCGGCGTCGGGACTTCAACAAAACCTCCCTCGGCTTTCGGGGACATTTAATCACTAATCACCCTCAAGTCATGCTATTACTTATAATAATAATAATAGTAATAATTAAAGACTTTATTTCTGGGTCAGTAAAATCTAGCTTACATAATAGTAAACTAATTAAGGAAACACCTATCTAAGAACCCGTTAAAAGCCCATATCAAATCCAATAAAATAAAAGTAAAATGAATAAAAGAGAAGGTAATAGGCCTTCCCTGAACCCGCATAAACGTCTAGAACCGAAAAACCAATAAAGATTATAAGGCTAATTATGATTCTTTGGTGATATTTTGATCAAATTATTTATTGCGATGTCTTAATAGTCCTTGCACGTAGGGAGGGGGGGGGGGGGGTACGAAAAAGAAAGGGGAAATATTTATATGAAGGCGAGGCTAGGAAAGCCAACCGGACAAACAGGGAGAATAGTGGGATCAAGATGATGCCCAAAAACCCTGACTTTTAATAATATTGACTTTTACCAGCTTGGTAAGTAATGACAAAAACAAACTAAATGGTATGAATAACAAAGGATTGAAAATAAATTCAAAACATACTAATTGATCAGCGAGTGATCAAATTTAGAATTGATTATCAAGTTGATATCTAAAAAAAAAATGCCGATTCCTTTTAACATTCTGCCTTGTCTATGAGTGTTCATTTCTAGGCACCCTTTTGGTCAAAAATAGGGTAAAATCGTGGTTGATAGTGATGCATGTGAAATTTCAGTGCATAGAGTTGCATCCCTTGAAAACATATTTCTACATCCTTCAACACACAGAATAATCAGCCTAGGAAAACAAAGGCGCGCGAAAAAAAATTATTCTACTCAGTATTTTTGCTTGATTTTTCTGTTCGCTTATATTATTTAGCACACTTTCTTAGCATCTAAATCTTCTATTTTTCTTCTTCAATAAATGATATATTTTTCAGATATTTTTTTCGTCTATCATTTTTATCTAAATTGGGCTCCCTGCGGAGCGGTTCACCAAAGTCAATGGTGACATCACAGACAATGCTTGAAATAAATAGTATTCAATTCATTGACAAAAAGAACAAAACGATATTCTGTTTGTTGGCTTTTCAATTCTTGCTTGTGGGAGCCTTAGCCAGCTTTCTTTAAGGTCTTTAGTCCTAGATGGTATCAAAGAGAGGTAGAAAATCGTGAATGTTCACCGTGACGTAGCCGACATGCGCGTGACCATCACACACCGCTCTGTTGCTGACAATCCACCCTCCTTCTCCTTCTTGGCAAAAATGCTAAATAAATTGAAGCAAAAAAAGACCAACAAAACGAAACAACAAAAATATAAAAGATTCTGCGAAAACAAATAACTGACACTGGGGTTACCTTTCTTTGATATAGGACTCTACTTCAAATGAATAATCCATCGATTCAATTTGTTATAGCAACTTATTGACAAAATGAATAGATTAGCATGAATCATGAATCAGTTGAGACTGTTCTTGCTTGTTATTTGAGAGTATCATCCAGACGCACTCTGCTATTGATATAAGATCTTTTCTAGGGAGACCAAGTTTGAAAAATACTCTCCAGCAATAAGAATATGCATATATTTTTCGATTGATAGTCTTCAAGATTATACATTGCTGAGCCTGAAAATAAAGATACATTGCTTTGCTGTTGGTGACATTGAGTTTTGCTTGGCTTGATTCTGGGTAAGTTTTTTTATTGTTAGCAAGAAGATGGTGAATTCATTCTGCTTATCTTTCTATTTTCCCTTCTTGGGTGTTTCTTTCTCTACCTCTTTCTCTTTCTACCTACCTGTTTCATATTTATTCCTTTCTCTTTCTTTTTCTTTCTCCATAACATTATTTTCCTTTTTCTCCTCTCTTCTTTTCGTTTTCGTTTCTCTTTTGATCTTAATTTTGCTCTTGCTTATTCCTTCTTCATATATTATATATATATATATATATATATATATATATATATATATATATATATATATATATATATATATATATATATATATATATATATATATATATATATATATATATATATATATATATATATATTTAACAATTAGAAGACGAACTCGAGATTTCTATCGGCTGATAGTTGACGAGGGGCTCCGGCCCCGAGTCAACTATCAAAGCCGATAGAAATCGAGAGTGAGTCTTCTAATTGTTTTAGTAAAAATCTCAACTAAACTATACTATACTAAACTAAACTAAACTTCACAAAAGCGCGAAGGAAAAGCCGCCATTTTTTCAAAACAAGTCCGGCTTTCTCTACCCACTATCTATCGGCTGATAGATAGTGAGTACGTTAGCCAATCAGAATGCAGGATTTGCATTAGTATAGTAGTAGAATTTTACTAAATATATATATATATTATTTCCTCGCTTCTTTCTTTCTTTTCATTCTTTTTAATTTTCATTCATTTTCTCAGTCTTCACGACATTTGTTGGTTTAAAGAAATTCCTTTAATTTGCCTCAAGTCGCCAATTCTGAACTAGCTAGGTTCAATAAGTGTACCATGCGAACATATACGAGGACCTATGCGATAAAAAAAAATAATGATAAAATATAATATTTACATAGCACTTTTCCACTAATTGTCCAAAGCGCTGAATAAACTGAAATAAAAACAAATCGCATGAACATAAAGTGTTAAGGATCCCAACTGGCAAGGAGATAAACCAGTTGGCTATTTACAAGCATGGTCGAGAAACTGAATTTGACCTAATCGAAATCAGGACAAATACAGTCTCAGCTAGTGGCCAGCTAGTGCAATGTCAAATAGAACATTAAAGTTTCAATGAAATTTCTTCAAATTTCTAAAACTTATGGGTTCAATAATATTTCCACACGAACATAGTTAGTCTTACGTACTAACATTATAGTTACTCTAGTTTGAATATGGACGACGAATATCACCATAAGTAGCTATGTAGTAGATAAACATATTTGTAAAGTAAAATGCTGGGAAACGATGAAAACGATATCATGCTTGCCGTTTGCATTAAGAAAAAAAGGGATCCTTAATCTGTGTAATACCCCATTCACACCGGACCTTTAAACATGTTTAAAGGTTGTTTAGTTGAGCTCAGTAGTGCCCTTCCATCAGCCTGTACGCCTAACTAAACAACTTTCTAACCTTCTTTAACTAAACTACTTTGGGGATGTAGTTTTAACCCTGTATAAAGATGGCAGCCAAACGACGAAGGAAATGCGATAGATAAATTGACAAAGATCAAGGTTAGTTGTGGTGAATGGGGAACGGAACGGAATGGGGAAGATTGGGCGACCACTTCCCACGTTATCGACCGGCTTTAAATAAATTGTTATTATCATTATTATTATTATCATTATTATTATTATTATTATTTCCACGGTTCACAAATGAAAAGGGAAAATAGATAGTCTCAGTGGTCACAAAACTTTGTTCCTGTAATTTATAATTTCTCATGATGTGTTTATGGTAACGGATATAATTCAAAATTCCGTGGACATTGTTAGAAGCGACATTTAGGGAATCCCGTGACATGTGAGAAAGTCCAACTTCTGGGCTTTCGAAAGATATTAATCCGAACTAAATTTCTATTTGGAAAATATTAGAAATAAATTGTAATTAAAAAACTTAACAATATGCACCTTATCCCTGCACTATATAAGTAGGAGACAGACAAGCGAATATGTATCAATGAATGCCATTTTTGATGTTACAGCTTTACGAAAACAACAACAACAATAATAATAATAATAATAATAATAATAATAATAGTAATAATTAAAGACTTTATTTCTGGGTCAGTAAAATCTAGCTTACATAATAGTAAACTAATTAGGGACACCTATCTAAGAACCCGTTAAAAGCCCATATCAAATCCAATAAAATAAAAGTAAAATGAATAAAAGAGAAGGTAATAGGCCTTCCCTGAAGCCATTAAAAGCCCATATCAAATCCAATAAAATAAAAGTAAAATGAATGAAAGAGAAGGTAATAGGCCTTCCCTGAACCCGCATAAACGTCTAGAACCGAAAAACAATAAAGATTATAAGGCTAATTATGATTCTTTGGTGATATTTTGATCAAATTATTTATTGCGATGTCTTAATAGTCCTTGCACGTAGGGGGGAGGTACGAAAAAGAAAGGGGAAATATTTATATGAAGGCGAGGCTAGGAAAGCCAACCGGACAAACAGGGAGGATAGTGGGATCAAGATGCCCAAAAACCCTGACTTTTTATAATATTGACTTTTACCAGCTTGGTAAGTAATGACAAAAACAAACTAAATGGTATGAATAGCAAAGGATTGAAAATAAATTCAAAACATATTAATTGATCAGCGAGTGATCAAATTTAGAATTGATTATCAAGTTGATATCTAAAAAAAAATGCCGATTCCTTTTAACATTCTGTCTTGTCTATGAGTGTTCATTTCTAGGCACCCTTTTGGTCAAAAGTAGGGTAAAATCGTGGTTGATAGTGATGCATGTGAAATTTCAGTGCAGAGAGTTGCATCCCTTGAAAACGTATTTCTACATCCTTCAACACACGGCGACCTTAGAATAATCATATAGGGAAACAAAGGCGCGCCAAAAAAAAAAAAAAAAATTCTACTCAGTATTTTTGCTTGATTTTTCTGTTCGCTTATATTATTAAGCACACTTTCTTAGCATCTAAATCTTCTATTTTTCTTCTTCAATAAATGATATATTTTTCAGATATTTTTTTCGTCTATCATTTTTATCTAAATTGGGCTCCCTGCGGAGCGGTTCACCAAAGTCAATGGTGACATCACAGACAATGCTTGAAATGAATAGTATTTCATTCCTTGACAAAAAGAACAAACGATATTCTGTTTGTTGGCTTTTCAATTCTTGCTTATGGGAGCCGTAGCCAGCTTTCTTTAAGGTCTTTAGTTCTATATGGTATCAAATGGAGGTAGAAAATGTTCACGTAGCCGACATGCGCGTGACCATCACACACCGCTCTGTTGCTGACAATCCACCCTCCTTCTCCTTCTTGGCAAAAATGCTAAATAAATTGAAGCACTGAAAAAAAGACCAACAAAACGAAACAACAAAAATATAAAAGATTCTGCGAAAACAAATAACTGAAACTGGGGTTACCTTTCTTTGATATAGGACCGGTCTACTTCAAATGAATAATCCATCGATTCAATTTGTTATAGCAACTTATTGACAAAATGAATAGATTAGCATGAATCATGAATTCAGACTGTTATTGCTTGTTATTTGAGAGTATCATCCAGACGCACTCTGCTATTGATATAAGATCTTTTCTAGGGAGACCAAGTTTGAAAAATAACTCCTAACTAATATTAATTTATATTCGGTGTATATATATAATATTTATTTATAAAATATAATATTTACATAGCACTTTTCCACTAATTGTCCAAAGCGCTGAATAAACTGAAATAAAAACAAATCACATGAACATAAAGTGTTAAGGATCCCAACTGGCAAGGAGATAAACCAGTTGGCTATTTACAAGCATGGTCGAGAAACTGAATTTGACCTAATCGAAATCAGGACAAATACAGTCTCAGCTAGTGGCCAGCTAGTGCGATGTCAAATAGAACATTTATTTAAAGGTTAAATGAAATTTCTTCAAGTTTCTAAAACTTATGGGTTCAATAATATTTCCATACGAACATAGTTAGCCTTACGTACTAACATTATAGTTACTCTAGTTTGAATATGGACGACGAATATCACCATAAGTAGCTATGTAGTAGATAAACATATTTGTAAAGTAAAATTCTGGGAAACGATGAAAACGATATCATGCTTGCCGTTTGCACTAAGAAAAAAAAGTGATCCTTAATCTGTCTAATACTCCATTCACACCGGACCTTCAAACATGTTTAAAGGTTGTTTAGTTGAGCTCAGTAGTGCCCTTCCATCAGCCTGTACGCCTAACTAAACAACTTTCAAACCTTCTTTAACTAAACTACTTTGGGGATGTAGTTTTAACCCTGTATAAAGATGGCAGCCAAACGACGAAGGAAATGCGATAGATAAATTGATAAAGATCAAGGTTAGTTGTGGTGAATGGGGAACGGATCTTTTTTTTTTTTTTTGACCAAGTGCATGTTAGACAAAATTATATTCTTCGTTCTGCACGCCTCTGGAGATATTTACATACTTTACAACGGTAATTGAACTGAGTGGAGTGCAATTTGTATACGAACTCATATGGGTTTCTCGTGCAATTTGGAATAAATTTGAACGAGTGAGTTTCTAATTAAAGAGCTCAAAATTGCACGACCCCGTAGGGCGAGTTCAATTTGAATTTAAAAAAAACAACTTACTAGCCAAATTTATTCCAAATTGCACGAGAAAACCATATGATTTCGTTTAATAATATACATGAAAACGTTTATGTAGAAAAATTATACGTCTAAAGCTTAGGAAAAGACGATTTATTCAAAACAAGAGTAGCTTACAATATTACAGCGTAAAATTGAATTGTTTAAACTGTAGTGTCTATACTTGTCTATTCATTTCACAAACAAAATCCTGTCTAAATGTCTAAAAAGAAGTGCGCCATTGGGTTCATAATCACGGCTTTCAAGGATATTTTATCTCGATTTTCGCAGTTAAAAAATGAAAGAAGCGTAAAATCATCACAGTACCTTGTTGAAGAACTTCATCAAAAAATCGCTCTCTGATTGACAGCTTGCCAAGGGATGTTGACCAAGAAGTTAATCTCTTGCTTTTCCACACAAGAGGCAAAAAAAAATTATATGCCGTGTCCTTTTTGGGTTTCCCTTCAATGTTTATAGAGTTTTTTCCAGCTTCTTTTAACTGTAGTTTTCGTGTCGATGAAAAAATTTAGCCTCCATTCAACAAAAATACCATGATTTATAAATACATGGATCAAGGATAAGAAATAACCATTAAAGGAAATGCCATCTGTGACGTCACAAAAACGTCAGAGCACCATTGAAATATAACATTTTATAAATTGTCACATCTGTAATATTCTGTGAAAGATTCAGCCTATTTGGAACTTATTGCTTGACGGGTTTCTTGTGGTTGAAGACGAAAAGGCCTGGGCTAAATGTTGGTGAAAGGCTTCGGTTTTTTCAACTCGTGAACGATGATTTTTTACGTCACAAAACGTCATCGGATGAGCATGTCTGTATACTTTTTGAGCCGAAACATAGCCTAATCTTGAGTTTCACGGCCGAGGTGAAATCACTCTATTTAGGTTGCACGCTTTTAGTGTTTTTACTCTACTTGTCCCACAATTTATTTCAGGAACCCATAGTGGACGCAGTTTAATCATTGATAGATCTTTAAACCTTAAATCACAAAAAGCTTGGACATGGTGAATCCCCCCAAAAGCCACGTCGAGTACGACGACATCTTTCACCGCGTGAATCCCTTTGGTAGCTACCAAAAGAAAGTGGTTTTTGGAACTTGTATGATGCTTGCGGCACAGAATATACAGTTCTCTCATTTGGTTTTTGTTACTGGTACACCGAACTTTGAGTGCGCAACTGAGAACGTGACATGTGGAGGTATGAACAGATGCTGTGATAACTGTACAACATACAAGTTTGATACAACGTTCACTACCATCGTCTCTGAGGTAAGTGGTACAAACAGACAGACAGACAGACAGACAGACAGACAGACATGCAAATCAGACAGTAATTAACGTATCTTCTTATTTACCAATTTTATTTTCAAATTGTACAATTGTATATTAGTGGAACCTGATTTGTGACCGCGCACATATAACAGCCATCATCCAGTCCTTGTTCTTTGTTGGGATGTTTGTGGGTTCATTTGTATCTGGAATCTTGTCTGATGCCTTTGGAAGAAAAACAGTTATATTCGGTACCTTTGGAGTCATGGTAGGTTATAGTGGTAGGTTTAGAAGCCATATTATAGGAGAGATTGAAACAGGAGAATGAGGAATCATCCTTTCAAATTTCATTTAAAAAACATTGTTGCTACAGTTTTCTTCGTAATTTTAGGCTATTTGTGGTGTATTTCAGTCTTTTGTGGACTGTGAATCCTTTTTTGGACTCCTTCGTTTTGGAAGTGGCGCCTTCATGATCAGTACAACCTTATCTCAGTACGTTCTCATGTTGGAGTTCATCGGTCCAGAGTATCGAGCAATGGCTGGCAACGTCAATACGTTCTTCTGGGAACTGGGAACCTATAACGCTATTTTAATAGCTTACTTTGTTCGTGAATGGAGGACTTATGTTTGGGTTACAAGTATGCCTCCATTTATCATGTACTTGTTTTGGAAGTAAGTGTATCACTACTGATAAAAAAAAATTGCGTGCGTCGACTCTTGTAAGCCGTAAAAGACGTGAGAGCGGGAAACGGTGATATTTTGTCTTCACTCCATATCACAACACAACACCCTATCAGGAGAACACCTGTTTATTTTGGAATTGTCGCCAGCGCCCCGTATGCTTGCAGTGCCAACTGCATTACAATACAATACAACTATCATACACTGTATATCACAATCTGCTATGCTGAGCCGGACATGAAAACCAGGAAAACCCAGTGGGAAAAACACTGGAACGTATTCCTCCACACCATGCTGCAGCATTACTCTAGGAGGTTTAAGAGCTAATAGATTTAAAGTAAATACATCAATTAAACTTGAATGTGAACTAATCAAAGTACTAAATTACGATTTAGAATATATCTCCAAGAAAAAACGTTAAACAAGTAGCGTGCTGTAAAGGGAACTGGCTAGAGTGGTGAATTCACGCTATGTCCCACTATATATACCCATACCCCTAATGCACCGCATCATCATACTCATCACGTGCTATTCACGTGCCGTCAAAATATTCATTTCTGCCTAAGTCATTACATTCCAACGGCAGAAATGTATAATTCTTGTGTACGCGCCTCTAACCCTCGACAAAAGAGCTGGGAATTTTGGTTTTACAAGTGCGTCTACCCATCAAGAAAGAGCGGGAATCTTTCACTTCCTGTTTACACGCGTCTGTCAACTGGAAAATGAGGGAAAACTTTACCTTTAACGTTCTTGATTCTTTCAGAGTGTTTCCCGAGTCTCCTCGTTGGCTGCTGGCTCACGGAAAGCTAGAAAAGGCTCATCAATTGATAATGAAGTTTGGAAGCAAAGACGACAAGAAAGTAGATTCTGATTACATGACGTCTATGGTGGAAGATATCAGAAAGGATCAGCTTGAAAGAGAAGCGGATAATGAAAGAAAGCACACCCCTCTAGATCTTCTTCGAACTCCAAAATTAAGAAAATGGTCGCTGATACTTTGGTTTGGATGGTAAAAGAAAAGAACAGTTTATAATTTAAGGGAACCATGGTTATAAAGGAATCAAGGGTGGCGTAGTGCGAGTCGATTGGGTATTGATTCGGATTCTCCAATTTTCATATCCGGCTCGTGATTTATGAACTTTTCTTGTGTTTCTCCCAACTTCCCGCGTGCTCTATTTCCTTTCACCGGTAGAGTAATAGAACTTAGCTTCTGTTACTTAAATATAACACTTTTTTCTCCTAGGTTCACCGTTTCCATGACATTTTTCGCAATCGTCATAAACGTGACCCAACTTCCTGGGAATATCTACACGATAATGGCAATAAGGTCGACTTTGGCTGTTCTTGGGACCCCTGTCACTTGGTACCTCATGAACAGGTATGCCAAACTAACCGCAACAACCTGTCACAGGTCACGTGACCCTACCCTCCTTAAATCAAGTGTCAAAATGAGCGCCAGAAATGAAAAACGCAGCTCAATATTGATATTCATAAGGTTACGAAAGAAAGACAGTGGCATTAAATATAATTGTATACTTTATGAGGGATTTAATGGGAAACTGTGTTGATTGGCAAGCTCCAAGCGCATTTTCCATGACAAATCCTTATTAAGTATTCAATGGTATATGTAATGCCATTTCTATATCGTGTGCATGTCACATATGACTTGAAGCTTCACCATCGAGGTGCTCCCTCATTTCTGTTGTTCATTGTGACACTCGGCAACTGTCAGGTAATTTCTCAAATGGCCTATTCTTCTGAATATACAACTTATTTACTTATCGACTGACAGTGTCTGTCCGCGTACGTGTATTACGTAAAAAACGCTTTCTTCTTACAAATATTCGTTTTTTTAATAATGTTTTTCAATACTCTTATTATAGTATCGGTCGCCGGATAGTCCATGTATATTTCATGATGTTGACTGGAGTTGTGCTGCTTCTCATTCTTGTCATTGCTCAGGGTAAATTAAACTTTTTAGGTCTACTTCTATACTAACGTGTTGCATTCTGGTCCATCATGTCTCACTCGTGTTATGCTCGACTTGGTTTATTTGGTTTCGTGCCCAAGGTACAACAGTAGGCATCGTGTTTAAGAAAAAAGTTTATATTGCGGTTATTTACCAGCCAGAAGGTCTCGATAGAGATTTGTTTTTCATTTTGTTTTGTTGTTTGGCAATCCCAGGATAGCAGCCCGTGGTCAGACATATACCCCTCCAACAGCCAATCAGAACGTACAATTTTTTAGGATAAAAACCTGACAACAACAAAAAAAAAGAAATAATAATAATATTAATTATTATTATTATTATTATTATTATCTATTATTACTATTAATAAAAATGTATGACCAATATGGTCATATGCTCGCTAGCTGAGAGCATTGTTCAAGGCATATAGCAAATTTGTAAAATGATATTTGAAAGTGCTATGAAATCATGCTTTATGCCTTGAAAATTGATCATGTGACTAGGCTTTGTGACGTCATTTTGTTTGCAATGCTTTTGGCATAATAAGCTGCGAAAATAGCTTTCGGTTCTTTTAGTCGCCATTTTGATATCGGAATCAGCACCTCTCATACTTCTAGAGACGGACAAAAAACGTTCATATTATATGCACTATAGGTGTCCCAGTAAATTTTTTTGTCCCATTTTTGAAACATAATCTCTAAGATATATTTTCTATTTTTCCTATCCTAGAGTACAAAATGGCTATCACGTGGTTAGCATCCGCGGGTTTTTTATTACTTGGCATGGAATGGAATAGTGTGTTTCTCATCACCGCTGAACTGTTTCCCACAGTTCTAAGGTAATCAAAGAGCTACTATTTACTAGAAGTGTCCATCTCTCATCATGACTGGGTCTTAGCCTATTTCCAGATCAGGAGCCCATTACTAGGAGTATCCACCTCCCATACTGGGTCTGTGAGCCAGTATATTTCCAGATCAGGAGCATATTTCTAGGAGCATTCATCTCACATACTTGGTCTGTAATTACTGTGTAGTTATTGTTATTTGCAGGAACACGGCTCAAGGGACTTGTTCTACTGCTGCTCGAGTTGGAGGGATAGTGGCTCCGTTTATTTTGATGCTTGTAAGGAAATCATTGAGATTAACTTCTTTAATTTTCGGTAGATTAACTTTACTTTCAAACTAATGACTAGTGATATTTGTAACAATGGAATCAATGGAAACGAAATAAAACCCGTAACGTCTGTTAAGATCCTGGGTGTTACTCTACAAAACGACCTAAAATGGAACTCACACATCACTGAAATTATAGGTAAGGCCGCTAAAAGGCTTTATTTCATTACACAGTTAAAAAGAGCAAGTGTCGGTACTGGAGAATTGTTAAAATTTTACACAGCATGTGTCCGTTCAGTGTTGTTATACGCATGTCAAGTCTTTCACTACAGCCTGCCCGATTACTTGAGTAACTCCTTGGAAAGAATACAGAAAAGAGCGCTGAGGATAATCTACGGTTATGACCTGCACTACAGTGAAGCCTTAAGTCTTTCAGGACTAGAAACTCTTTATGAATGCAGACAAAGGAACTGTACTAACTTCTTTCAGAAAATAGTATCTAACAAGGACGATAAACTACACCACCTGCTACCTTTCATATCAAAAAAACCTAACATCTCGCTGCGGAAGCAGAGACTTTTTGAAGTCCCAATAAACAAAACAAATAGACATAAAAATAGCTTCATCATAGCAGGGGCTTTAAACCACGACAATATAAATTAAATAATTAAATTATACAATTTTTACAGTTTTATACAAATTATATCACCAGGTTTATACGAATTATATTATATTATCATATTATCTTATTATCTAATGTTATATTTACGCAATTCAGCACTTAAGCTGCAATGTAATTTATTTTAATAAATCATCTATCTATCTATCTATCTATCTATCTGTAGTATTACAGTATTGTACTCTTTCTCCACAGGCCCAGTTACCAGGCTCCAGCATCCATCTCCCAATGGCCCTATTTGGAGTTTGCGCAATCGTTTGTGGGATATCATCACTATGGTTACCGGAGACTGCTCTGATAACCTTACACCAGACGATCGAGGAAGCTGAGGAGAGTCCAGAAAGCTTTCGTGTGCCTTGTCTAACTAGAAGGAGACTTCGTAAACTCGTCAAAGCTAAAGTCGACGAGTATGAGATAGAGCAGCTTCAAGGACCGTCAAACGTGTGACACTAGCTATAACCATGCTCCGGAATATTCAAATATACTCGCTGAATTTTCTTGTTTTAATAATAATAATTAATAATAATAATAATAATAATAATAATTCTAATTTATTTAGCGCTAATTCCTCAAGGTTCAACAGCGCTTTACAAATAAGTATTATAGATTATAAATAAAACCACTAAAAATTATACTATTTTAGTATAAATACAAAGGTGATTATACAAAATCGCGCGCTCTGATTGGTTTTCTATCTCGGATTATCAGCCGATAATCACCTTTTCGGACAAAATGGCTGTCAGCAGTCGTTTTGTCACAGTAAGCGAAGAGGAAATTTCTTTTTTTGAAATAATCACCTTTTTATTTATACTAAAACAATTATTTACCTCAGGCTCAGTGATTATCGACGAATATTTACCTCGCAGCTCGAAGACTCGCCGCTCGGTAAATATTCATCGATAATCACTTCGCCTTCGGCGAATAACTGCTAAATATTTAAGAGAATTTAAAGCAATAAAAAAGATAACTATGTTTAATGCTATATATTAAAGTATCAATAAAATATAAAAATGTACTGTGAAATTGAGTGAGAGGATCTAATGTTGGGTGGAAGGGCATTCCAAAGTTCAGGAGCCGCATAAGAAAATGACCTTTTGCCATAAGATTTGAGATTGTAGGTTTGTTTGGTTAAAAGATTTAAAGAAGATGATCTTAAGCAGCGAGAGGGAACATAAGGCTTTATCAAGTCCCTCAGATATAAAGGCGCTTGATTACGTAAGATCTTAAATGTAATGAGAAGAATTTTGAAGACTATGCGCTGTTCCATGCAGGTAGCCAGTGTAGATTGTGCAAGATAGGGGTTATGTGTTCTTGCTTCCGAGAAAACGTTGTGAGCCTTGCTGCAGCATTTTGGACATGCTGTAACCTCTGCAGAGAGCCTTTAGGAAGTCCATATAATAAAGAATTACAAAAATCAAGTTTCGAAGAAATAAAGGCATGAACCAGGGTCACACAAGCATTATAACTCAAGTACTTTCGAATTTTCCAAAGATTATGGATATGGAAGAAACAAGTTTTACACACAGTAAGTATATGGTCATCAAGAGACAGCACTTCATCAAAAATGACACCAATGTTGCGCGCAGATGGTGATAGAGAAATGTCAGAGCCTGAAATGTTAATGGAATTGACTGGTGGTCGAGGACGGTGTGGATTAGAAAAAACAAGAATTTCAGTTTTGTCATTATTCAATTTTAGCTTGTTGAGGGTCATCCATTTGTCTATTTCTGATATACAGGTTTCAATTTGCTGCTTCGCAACCTCTAATTCCTTTTGGGATGACAGTGAAAAAGTAAGATAAAGTTGAGTGTCATCAGCATATAAATGGAAATTGATATTATTACTCCTCATAATATCCCCAATAGGTGAAGTATACAGCAGAAATAGGATTGGCCCAAGGAAAGATCCTTGTGGGACACCACATTGAAGAGAATGATCTAAAGATGTACCACTTTGGACTTTGACATGGAAAGATCTATCGCAAAGATAGGTTCTAAACCACTGAAGAGCTATCCCATTAATGCCATACCTATCAGAGAGTTTCTCAAGCAGAATACCATGATCATCAGTGTCGAAAGCTGCAGATAGATCAAGTAAGACCAAGATCACTGCACATCGTCTATCTAAGGCTTGGAGAATGTCATTGTGGACCCTTAAAAGTGAAGTTTCGACACTATGAAATTTCTTATAGGCGGATTGGAATGTCTCATGAAGATTATTTTGTTCTAAGTGATCAACTAACTGAGTAGCAACTGCTTTTTCAATAGCTTTGGACAGGAACTGCAAATTTGAAATAGGCCTGAAACTTGAAAATTCCTTAGGAGACATTGTAGGTTTCTTGAGAACAGGTCTTACCATCGCCTCTTTCAAATGAGTTGGCATTGTTGCAGTGTTTAAAGAAAGATTAACTATTTTTGTGATGGAAGGCAGTAGGGTCTCAAAGCAACACTTCAGGATCTTTCCAGGTATCGGGTCAAGATCGCAAGACTTAGAGACCAATGGAAGAATGAGTTTAGAAAGATCGACTGGTGAGACTTCAGAAAATGAAGAGAGGTAACTGGTAATTCGTGGACCAGCAACCGGTTGGATATCCAGGTACGATGACTGTAAATCAAACTTACTTTGAAGATCCCTTATCTTATCAACAAAAAAGTCAGCAAAGGAGTTAGCAAGATGTTTTGAGGTTGGAGCAGCAGGGAAGGATAGATCAGGTTTTCTGTGAAGCCATTTGTCAAAAGAAGAGAACAACACCTTCTGGTTAAATGTATTATCACTGATGATGTTTGAAAAATACTCATCCTTAGATTTCTGGATCAGTTTCTTAACAACGCAACACTGTTCAACATACATCTCACGATGAATTGTTAGACCCGAACGTCGCCAGGATCTTTCCAGTTTGCGGCGTTTAACTTTCTCACTTTTGATCACGTCCGTGTACCAAGGCGTTGAGGGGCGTAAAGTAATTATGCGTTCCTTGACAGCAGCATGAGAGTCAAGTAAAGAGGACAGAACCGACTTGTATTGACAGGTGAGGCCAACAAGATCACCAGCAGGCGAGGTAACCAAGTCAGAGTCAGCAATATCTTTCTTAAAAGACTCTAAGTCAATAGCTTTCAGTTTTCGACATTTAAAAAGGATCCTCTCAAAAGACGGTTTTCTAATAAGCAGGTCACAAAAAACTGCACAATGATCAGAGATGGCTGGATCAAGAACAGTAACTTGATTTACTATTTTGTCACTTGTCCTAGTTATTACAAGGTCAAGTACATGTTTTCCATTGTATGTTGGCTGTTTGACATGTTGCGAGAGGTTGAAGAGATTTAAAAGATTAAGAAACTGAACAGCATGAGAATTGGTAGGATCTTCGACATGAAAGTTGAAATCACCCACAAGAAGAAAAGAGCCCGAGTTAATAGAAAACTGTTCAAGAAAGTGTGAAAACTCATCGAAAAACATCTGGTTAGAAAAATTATTACGGTTTGAAGGAGGAGGTCTGTAAATAACAAAAATTGATATTAAAAAAGGAGAGGAATTAAAAGACATGCCCATAGCCTCAAAAGATTGAAATTTTGACAAAGAAATCTTGTTTAAATTTAAAGATTTCTTAAAGAGAACTCCAACACCACCACCTCTAGCATTTCTAGGAATGTGTTCAAAGAGATAACCTTTCGGAGTAAGTTCATTGATTATACATTGATTATTTAATTTATTTGAATTTAGCCAAGTTTCAGTTAAACATAATAATTCAATGTTATTTTCAATAACAAAATCGCTTATAATCGAAGCCTTGTTACATACTGACCTGCTATTTAGAAGGCAAAGTTTAGAATGTTTACCAATATCTGGAGAAAAGGGAATACGGCGAGGAAAGGAAAGGTTATTAATGTTCACGCCATTCTGTGATTTGTATTTTTGAGTTGTAGCCATCGATGCAGAACGAAGGACTTGATCTTGAATATTAATTGAACCTTGAGGGCGACGAGAAACAACCGATTTTATCGGCCGATCTCTACCAACTCTTGATAAAAAGCGACCACCACGTGGTCAAGAAAACGTAACTAGCCAATCAGCGCGAAGCTAACAAGCTCAAGTTGTGAGCATAACCCATGACGGGAAAAAAATTGCGCACCAATGACTGCCTTAGTAGGGTAGGACATGGCAAATGTTTTTCGGTATAAACAAAATTGGAACTAGAATTCAAATTTCTCTCATTACAAACGCAGGATCCAGTGTTTCTAAAATACTGAAAAGTTATTATCAATAAAATTATTTTTTCTTTCAAATGCGAGAGCTAGAACGAGCTTCGAGAAAATGTTCAGGCTCCCCTCCCTTGATTTGATAATTGGATGCGGGTTTTACTTTGTCAAAGAAGCTCGTGAACACGAAGTTTATAGAAAAACTAAAACGAAGTTTTAGCCGTAGCATCTCAATATTAGCCATGTTAAATCATTTTGACAGGCTTTGGATTCCTCTAAGAGTTCTAGCGACGCGAGTTGTGCTGCTCTAATCGAGTAAGTTTGAGTTGCTGACAAATAATTCAGCTGATATGAATTCTCATAATACTCAATAATAAAACTGAAATGTGGAGAGTCCTATTCGACGCAGCGAGCTCCCTTTGCATTTGAAGGGAACTTAACTAAATTCTAATACTAGTTACATGTTCGTATACTGATGATTTTATTCTGTGAAAATTATACGGTATGCCTTATTTTGACCGGCCGCTTTATAACATTTTCCATGTATAAACATATTCAAACAGTATTTTTTAACAGTAATCACTTTAATTCTAGAAATAGAAAGCTTGCGAATATCTTGATACGTGTAGAAATACATAATAAGAATGTTTCAGTAGGAGCAAGCTTTTCAACACTTGTCTTCTTTTGAATTCTTCACTTTAAATTTAGTGAAGAAGCGAACGAGAGTCGTTGGGTTTCCCTTCGGTTTGTTTATATTCTCGCACAATGACGCATTGTAAAAATGCACGGGCTAAAGGCTTACAAAAGGCTAACAACTTTGGAGGGATTGCATGCAGGCCTGGTCGCAAATACTTTACCTAGATACTAAAGCAACCGAAAAACAAGTACTGAACTGACAAAAAATAAACACTGCGAACGTTTGTTATACACCTATTTCAATTAAGGTTATCGCAGCGGAAAGCAAAAAGCGACAAGAAAAGACAACCTGCAAACAAGGTTTTAACTAGACGCTCTTGGAGCTTTCACTGGGTTGCCTGTGCAGGAACTCTCTCATCCTGCAATCCTATAAATTTTATAATTCCACACGAAAGTTTTCCTTTTATGTTCTAATTACTCCTTTATTATTTACATTCAAAAATCTAGTTTTGCGTTACTTACGCATCAACGCGTATCAGATTTCTACTTGACGTACTAGAGTACCGGGATGTTTCAATACCAGGTAATGAAATATATGTAATTCAGTGTGTTAACATATCCATTTCAGGATCGAAGGTGTAGAGATTCTTATACACAGACTTTGTACTGCATGACCTTCTCGAAGGAATTGAACCATGTTTCGTGTACTATAGTTTTACTCTTTGATTGCCAGTTCTTCATTTCTTTCTTTCTTTTTTTTTTGTTGCGTAAATGACGAGTATAAGTGGATACGGTACTCGTCGTTATCCGCTCCACACATGCATAATAGTCCATTTTATAGTTCCCGCCGCCATCTTGAAAATTACACTGGAACGAGGTTGCAGTTGACCCGTCCGCCATTGGTATAAACTATTCGTCGATTTTCGTTGGCTCGACTTGGCCCTACCAAGGCAACGAGGAACGCTGGTCTCAATTCTTTAACAGCGCGCGCGTAATAAGCAAATACTTATTGTAGTTTACACGCGCTAGCTTAAAAAACAATTGCAAACAAAATTCTAACGTGCTTCTTTGCCAACCTCCAACATTCACCACTTTTACATCCCCATAATGCTTTTTTGCGTTTTTGTGGGGCAACAATAACGAAACTGATTATTTGAAATATCAAAACTTTTCTTGCAGATGCTGAGTATGTTTGCTATTAACGTTGAGTTAATTCACGCACGGGAGAATGAAACGTTTGGTGTTACAGCCAATGTGTGGACTTACTAAGAAATGTCATGACATTTACTCATGAAGCTGTTCAAATTTCTTCCTTTCTGGTTTTTGCTTGATTTTGATAGATGCATTAGTGTTTTTAGATGCTTTTTCTTCAATTCATATTAATATTCATTTTAATATTAACGGTTTTGTCTCGTTGCTGCCCCCCAAAACGCAAACCATTATGGGGATGTGAAAGTAGTGAATAGCCAACGTGTCTTTTGCATGCTATTTTCTTTTCTTGGGAATGACTGCAAACTATCAATTCCGTCTGTGATGTCCTGACATAGATCAGTCAAGAGGGGTTTCGATGAACATTGAACGTTGGAATTTTTGGAAGTCGTGCTGAAATGCACCAAAGGGCAAGCGTTTTTTCCCCTATAGTGTGACCCTGTGTTTCAACACGGAGCTTGTAATACTAAACCGAAAAAATACGATACTTCTTTGGGTGAGCCAAGTCTTCTGGCGCACTTCTTCTTATCAAGATCTTCAAAGTAGATTTTCTGAGAGCCGAAAATAAATGAAATAGAATCAAGGGCCCTGGAGGTAAGAGAAGATGAATAATGCAGTTTGAATGCAGTCACAATACTCCAGTTTCGTGTTCTCTGTTGCTCAGACTAGCTCGATTTCTTATGGAATTATTTTGAATATGCCAGTGAAGGTCCGTGACATATTCAAATTTCAGATTGTTTGTATTCAAATTTCAAATTGTTTGAAGTTGTGCAGTCTTCAGACATTATTTAGACGCTGAAATGAGGCTAACCTTACTGAATAACTGAGTCTGTAATCAATGAAGACAGCGGTACGTATTCTACGAATATTTGTGTACATGCTATTTGATCAATCCAGATATAACATCTGAAGGAGCCTTGACCTATTTACCACATTCAGTTGTGGCGTCGAATTTGTATAACGTTGGAAACATAGATATTTTTCGTAGCTTTTCCCTACCATTCTACCATTTTTTCTACCATTCTATCGCTAATATATTGTCGACTTTCTATATCTCGTTTGTGACTCGAATTATTCTGGCTTATGGGTAACAACTGGCCTACAAATAGACAGCTGAGCTAGCGAGACTACAAGAATCCTTCAGTGCTCAGAAACGCTGAAAAAACAAGGTCACATGACAACGTAAACGCCGCGTGACATTCCTGGTTCACACACGTATAAGCCTGGTTCACAGACGTACCTGGTTCATACTAGCGTCGTAATCGTAATCCACATCGTAAGCAACATACGCAGTCTCAGTAGCGTACTGCTAATAAACCGTTCTTGTCTTTTTTCACACCTTTTTTCACACCGAGTCTGCTTAAGGAACCCTTGCAGTACGTCGGAATGCAGCTCAATTTGGAGGGCAAAACAATAGGTTCCAATTGTCAGGAGATTAAATTTCTTTTAGTTTGACCTCCAAATTGAGCTGCTCTGACATCATGTGCAAGAGGTCTATACTTAGCCTTTGATAGCCTTCATAGCATGTAATATATATCTATTTTTACTAACAGCCCGTGACAATGAGGTGAGGAATGTGTACAAATGAAAAGTACAATTGCTTTAGAATTCCACGGGTTTTGCTCTCCGTGCTGAATAATTTACGCACAATTGAGGCTAAGACTGAGCAATAGAGAAATTGGAGTGTTCTCTACTTTCACATTGCCCATAATACATTGTGATTAGTGAGGGGGTGGTCGTGGTGGTTGTGGGGGTGGGGGGGGGGGGGTGGGGTGACAAAAACCACACATGTTGAACACTAATAAGAATATGTTGAAAATGCCTCTTATGATATTCAGAGATGTATAAGGAACAGCCAGAAACAAAAATATTAAAAGAAACTTGAAGAACTCTATATACAGTAAATTTTGAGTCTACTTCTTCAATTCGTGAGTCAATTGCTGGGTTTCAATCAGCCGATAAAAGTCTTTGAATCTCATTATCTGCTCCTAATCGTGGTCAAACACTGACCACCATGTGCTGTCAACCAGGAAGAACAATATTGAAAACTTGTGATTCACCTGATGAACATTCTGTACGAGACAGGAAATGACATCAAGTGAAACCCAGCTATACACTGACGCACTGACACTACAGGGCTCAATAAGCTACAATTAAAGAATATTACAATTGCGTCACGCGTGACCAGTAAATTCGGGAATTCAAATCTAGCTTTCAAGACTTTATATTTGCATTTCAAGCTCCGACAAAGGCTCCGATATACCCCCCTCCCAAAAATTCAGTTAACATTTTTAATGATAAATGTACTAGATGCGTTAGAATCAAGAAGCGCACCTGAAAGATACTTAGGCTTTGACACCGTCGCCACACCACGTTATTTAATTTACTCTAAGTCCACCTCTTCGATCCTACCTCCCTAATCGATGTGCTTCAATCTCTAAATGATGATACTTCTCCCTTTCTCCCTTGTATGCAGTAGAAAAACCGCCCGTCAGAAAGATGGCAGACCGCTCAAGATATGTCGAGTACGACGACATCTTTCACCACGTGAATCCCTTTGGCAGTTACCAAAAGAAAGTGGTTTTTGGAACTTGTATGATGCTTGCGGCACAGAATATACAGTTCTCTCATTTGGTTTTTGTTACTGGTACACCAAACTTTGAGTGCGCAACTGAGAACGTGACATGTGGAGGTGTGAACAGATGCTGTGATAACTGTACAACATACAAGTTTGATACCATGTTCACTACCATGGTCTCTGAGGTAAGTACAGACAGACAGACAGACAGACAGACAGACAGACAGACAGACAGATAGAGATCCTCAGTTAGATTTTCTATTGTTTTTCAGTGGAACCTGATTTGTGACCGCGCACATATAACAGCCATCATCCAGTCAATGTTCTTTGTTGGGATGTTGGTGGGTTCATTTGTATCTGGAATCGTGTCTGACGCCTATGGGAGAAGAACAGTTATATTCGGTACCTTTGGAGCCATGGTAGGTTTATTATATGTGTATTCCTGAGAGGAGAGGAGAGGAGAGGAGAAATCAGATCAATCAAAACTATATCGCCAAGACGTCTTCAATATCATAGTAACATTTTTTTCAGTTATTTTTTTCTTTCCTCTGTTTCTTACTAGGCCACTTGTGGTGTAATTCAGTCGTTCATCGACTGCGAATCTTTCTTTGGACTCCTTCGTTTTGGAAGTGGTGCCTTCATGATCAGTACAACCTTATCTCAGTACATCCTGATGTTAGAGTTCATTGGTCCAGGGTACCGAACAATGGCTGGCAACGCAAATAACTTCTTCTGGTTTACAGGAACGTTTATTGCAATATTTATAGCATTCTTCATTCGTAAATGGAGGACCTATGTATGGGTGACCAGCGTACCTCCGTTCATCATGTATTTCTTTTGGAAGTAAGTCGAAAAATAGTTAAAGACCTGTATCTTACTTCTTATTTCAGTGCTTCAGTTGTCTATCTGGCTATGAGTTTGTATTTGTTTTTAGCACAGGAGGAACAAGCAAACTGCGAATTTTAGTTTTCGAAATACGTCTGGATTGTTGTTCATAAGAGTCTGATTTCCGGCGCACGCGCGTCCATCGTCCTACGGGAAAAGAGCGGGAAACTTCGATTTCCGGTTCGAATAGTCGCGCGAGTCTACAAACGGAAAAGGGAGGGGGAACGTATCCATTGTATGTATGATGGATTTTCGATTCAGCATGAGTTTTAGAACCTTTTTGATAAGGTAAACTGTTTATTTTTCTTTTTTTTAATGATGAAAATACTAAATTCTTGAATATTGTTTAAAAAAATTCATTGCCTGCATGCTGCAAGTAATCATATGTTTTGAGTGGCGTGGCTACTAGTGGTCTCATAATCAATTGTAGTACGTAAAAACGCCATTTTTCGCGGGAAACGCTAAAAAACTCTAAAATTTGATAAAAACTGCATGTTTCTTTCAGTTATTTTCTCAAACTCTCTACTGTCTACCTTCTTTCTTTATACTAAAACAATTAGAATGACAATTTTGATTTTTAAAAATACTTGAACGTTATTTCAGAGTGTTTCCCGAGTCTCCTCGATGGCTGCTGGCTCACGGAAAGCTAGAAAAGGCTCATGAATTAATAATGAAGTTTGGAAGCAAAGACGACAAGAAAGTAGATTCTGATTACATGAAGTCTATGGTGGAAGACATCAGAAACGATCAGCTTCAACGAGAAAAGGATGATCATAAGAAACACACTCCCCTGGACCTTCTGAAAACGCCAAAATTAAGAAAATGGTCGCTGATAATTTGGTTTGGATGGTAAGGAATATGAAACTGCAAACAAACATATCGAAGTTATTGATACCGATTTAAACTGAGAACTTCAACTGATCACGAGTTCAATTTTGTATAGGTGCCGATGAGTAGACATTGCATAATACTCCCGTTTCGAGTTCTCTTTTACGCTGTGTTAGCCTCAATTGTGCGTAAATTATTCAGAAATTTAGATAAAACTCGTGAAATTTCAAAGTATTTTTATTGTCTTGTTTACACACGTCACAGATCTCTTGAATTTCCACGGGCTGTTACTGAATAAAAGAATATATTACACGGTTTTGAGGCTAACACAGCATAAAAGAGAACTCGAAACGGGAGTATTTCGCTAGCAAACTTCCTGACATCTAGTTGCCTAACTCGTTTAGCTTCCCGAGCTAATTATTTCCTTACATAGCTATAATTAAACGTTGTCGCTGAAAAAAGCCTAAAGCTTATCATTTATCTTTTGTTTCACAACAAATTTCACTGAAGGTTA
Source organism: Anthopleura sola (assembly GCA_023349425.1). Taxonomy (NCBI): domain Eukaryota; kingdom Metazoa; phylum Cnidaria; class Anthozoa; order Actiniaria; family Actiniidae; genus Anthopleura; species Anthopleura sola. Next base: position 1,725,804 of record JALHLI010000014.1, read on the forward strand.
TCTATGAATTGGAATATATGATCCAAGTCGTAGAATTTGCTAGTACACCAGTCCTGCAATGTTTTCTTTTTGTGATAATGCCACAATAAACAATGATTCCGCTCTCAAAGCTTTAACAAGTTTTAGCCTTTTTTCAGCGACAACGTTGTTGTTACTGTTGTTATTATTCGTTGGTAATCGATAGAGGAACTCCTACCAAAATTCCAGAAGCAGCTCAGTTTGATGATCAAGACAATGATTTTCAATTCTTGCAGGAGTAAATGAATGATGTTGAATTGTTCTCCAAATTGAGCTGCATTGGGAATATATGCGCTGTGGGGGCCTAAAATGATGTTAGTACTAAATTTTCTCATTCTATTACTGGATGTGTTGGTTCCAGGTTCAACGTTTCCATGACTTACTTTGCCATTTTCATATACGTTACTCATCTCCCTGGAGATATCTACACAATAATGGCTATACGAACGACTCTGTCCTTTATTGCCACCCCAATAACGTGGTTTCTTATGAACAGGTTTGTTCTTTTCGTTTTGGTGCTTTATACTATACTATACATACCTTTCAGTATATATTGCTTATATATTCCAAGAGACTTTTGTGTTTTCTTTGTGTACGCATGATCCTTTCGATCCAGTGTGTGTGCAATTCAAGAAAATATGGGTGACAAGTAGGATATCCCTTGTTGTGCCACGAGAAAGAATTATATAACTATTTTGTTAAGTTGAACAAATTAAGATTTTTCTTTGCTTATAGACTCCTTGCAGCACGTTGGAATGCAGCTCAATTTGGAGGACAAAAAAAAAGATTCCAATTCTCAGGAGATTGAAATTCTTTTGTTTTGTTCTCCAAATTAAGCTGCTTTGACGTCACGTGAAAGAGGTCGTCTATACATGACTTCATGTTTACCCCTGCCTCCTATGCCACGTTGTTTGCGATGGTCGGAAACGACCACACAGAGATCACGATAAAAATTAAGGTAATCAGTTGGTAATAATTGTTTTTGTTATGCTAATTATAGTGTTGGTCGTCGATTGATCCACGTTTGTTACATGACGTTGACTGGAGTTTTGTTACTTCTTATTCTCGCCATTCCTGAAGGTGAGTGAGCTATATATATAACTGGAATGTAAACTTGAGTTCCGTTTCATTTGTTTTTGAGCTGTCGGTGGAATAGATGAATTAGGTCAACCATACCTGTTCAAAAAACATTACATATCTGTATCATTCTAGTTATGAAGGAAGACGAGTGTTGGTCACCAGAGGCCATTGAGATATTTGATATTACACATTGGGTCTTATTAAATCTTAAATTGTCGCGTGGCAGTGGCGGATCCAGGATCTTAAAAAGGGGGGTTCCAAATTGGTCGCCACGCAGAAAAAGCTGTTGCAATTGACTTCAAAAGGGGGAGGGGGTTCCAATTTCATTCTACTGAGCGTAAAGGACATGATTGGCTTGAGTTCACGAGATCTCACGAAGGGGGGTTCCATGGAGCCCTCTGAACCACCCCTGGATCCGCCGGGGTTTATCGGCATAAATAGACAAATGTTTTCCCATTTCAGACCACGTGTCAATCCCTAGAGTATCTTTGCTTATGGCTGCACATTAGAAATCTCATGAATGTGGATACAACCCAAACAAACTTATTCTCAAGAGAATGACACGTGGTCTGAAATGAGAAACTATTACGCCCAAGCTAAAGAGGTCTATTTATGATTGTGCGTTGTTAACACTTTTTCTTTGCCGGTTCTTGTCATAGAGTATAAAATGGCGATAACTTGGTTAGCTATCTTTGGCTACGTGTTGACGAACATGTTATGGAGTACAGTTTACCTTATGACTACAGAACTCTTCCCTACCGTTCTAAGGTATAAAATATATAAAGCAAAGTAATTATAAAAGAAATGTAGGAAGTACCTTATTGTGTCAAACCGTATGTGTGATGCAATCATATTCAAAACAAGGGACACTTTATATAAGGTCGAACCTCCTCCACTAACTGTCCCCTCCCCACAACGGTACACCTCAAGCTAGGGTAATACGAGCAACACAATCCCTCAATTCGCCTTGCAACATTGCTGCGAAACGGGTTGAAAAGCAATGCTGCGCGTTTTTCCTCCCGATTTCGAACTTGTCTCGCATCAAAATAGTTTGCTGCAAGTTGGAAAAGTCTGTTGCAGAGAGTAGAAGGCCAAAATTTCCTGATGTTGCACATATTACCACTCCAAAGCAAACTTGTGTCGCAGCAAGTTGATTTCTAGCTCGCGAAAGGAGCCGCTGACTGGCTTCCCCGGCGCTTGTGATATGATCAGCTGACCGTATTAGCCAATCAGAAGACAGGATTCACACAACTTGCAGCAAACTATTTTGTTGCGAGACAAGTTCGTACTCGGGAGGAAAAACGCGCAGCATTGCTTTTCAACCCGTTTGCCAGCAATGTTGCAAGACGAATTGAGTGATTTTGTTGCTCGTATTACCCTAGCTTCACCTCAGGAAATTTTGTTCCGGTTTCCAATGGAGTTAATACATATACTTTAACTAAAACCTTTCCACAATGGCCACCTCTCTACAACAACCACACATTATTATGACGTATAATTCTCTTTTTTAGGAACACGGCCCAAGGGACTGGTTCTACTGCTGCCCGAGTTGGTGGCATAGCAGCTCCATTTCTCTTGATGCTCGTAAGTAAATCATTAATTTCTTACCATTTCACAGATCAAAGTGATAAAATAGAAATTTGCATTCCTAGACATCTTGTTTTTCAAACTGCTTTTCCCACATGCCCTCAAATAAATCATTCTGAAACCATTTTGGATACACAAGAACGGATAGGGCCAAACCGGCCACACCATTAGGTTTTCTTTAATGCTTTAAACTGGTTAAAATGCCAGTTAAACTATACTCGCATAGGAGCACGCAGGCGGGAGATTGGTTCCTGGTTTTTCCAGCCAACCAGAGTTCAAATCTTCATAGTGATAATGCACTTGTTATATATTGAACTTACTTTACTTGCGTTGATTCGGAGTTCTCGAGAAGGCTGGATCGGAATAAAGGTTTCCTGGGCCGGCCCGTTGGTTTCATATTAGAATTTACATGGATAGATAATGAATTATATGATATATTCTCCCCAGGCCCAGTTACCAGGCTCCAGCATCCATCTCCCCATGGCCATATTTGGAGGATGCGCAATCGTTTGTGGGATATCATCACTATGGTTACCGGAGACTACTTTGATAACCTTACCCCAGACGATCGAGGAAGCTGAGGAAAGTTCAGAACAATATGGCATTCCGTTCTTAGTTAAGAGACATCGTGAAAAAGCTAAAGAGCATGAAACAGTACAGCTTCATGAGACATCCAACGAGAACAATGAGGTCTAGTCCGTCGATCTCCTTTTTCTCTTGTAACCAAGTTCGTAGTAGTCAATTTCTAGTATTGAGCTAAAGAAAAATTGTAGCAGATAATTTGTACTAGCTTTATTGCTTTTGCTTATTTTTAACAAGCTGATAACAAGCCTTATAGTCAATTTTTTCACCTCTAAGAGACCAGTTATTATTTGTCGAAGATTAGCTGATCCCAAAAAGGCACTATATTGTTTCATCTTTGCTCCCCCCCCCCTCGTGATACACGTCAAAGTATAGCTGATAAAAACTGATAACCCCTCATGTGATCTCCCCTCCTCCGACCCCTCCCTCCTCAAAGTCAGTATACGTAACGTGAACGACATCAGAAGAAATTTTCTTGACGGAGGCTTATCTCATAAAGCCCAGTGATACTTGCATGGACCGCGGAGCAGGGGGGGGGGGGGGGGGGGGGGGGCTGGGGGGCTATAGCCCCCCCAATAATGGGAGCATGCCTCCAAACCCCCTAGATCTTCCAGTGTTTGGTGGTCGTTAGCCCCCCCAATAAAATTATTAGCCCCCCCCCCCCCAATCAAAATTATGCTCCGCGGTCCCTGACTTGAATTTCAATCCTAAGCCCGCTGTTAAGAAAAGAAAAAAAACTCAGTGCTCTCTGTATGATGAGTTGCATGTCTCAAGCGCTTAAATTTAATTCAATTTTTTAATTTTTCTATGTAATCTTTAAAGTTTGCTCATTTTTTATGCGATTTTGAGCCGCCAATGCGGGTTTATATTGACGGGCCGTATAGTCGCAGAAACCCGTATTGGCGATTCAAATTGGCAATAAGATTGTATCAGTCGACTCGCCTATCGCGCGGTAATTCTATTGGCGGCCTCTCCCGATTAAACTCATAAGGGGCTGAATCGCGATACAACAAAAAAAATATATGCATGGCCTATTTAACTTTATGATGCTGCCAAAAAAAGTAAAAGAATAAAAAAGAATTAAAAGGCATAAAATCAGTTATAAAATTGTTTATCGAAAAGGGTGGAGGGGGGGGGGGGGGGGGGGGGGGGGGGATGTCTAAGGATAAAGAGCCTGGATTGGGTTACCTGTGTCAGAGGTTACATTTCCAAGATGGCGGCTGTTGTTGCACGTTGTGTGTCTCTTCGTAGTTTTTCATTGATTTTAAGAAGACCAGCTATTACGACGACAAAAGGATTATGTTCAAGGTACACCCTTTAAGAGCATAAATCTCTCTTTCAAACACAACATTTACTTTTGCTTGCTCTTAACTATAGATTAGTGAATTTAATCTTAAAAATTCTGCAACTGGAAATTTTTCTAAGAAGATTTAGAAAAGAATGAGTTCATATAAATCTTTCGTTCACATAGTTCAGGAGAAGAACCAGGTCCAAGAATCTACACCAGAACAGGAGACAAAGGTAATAATACAATAATATTGTAAGACGATTATTAATTTGTGAAACTTGCAATTTTATGGTTAGGTTTATGGGGGATATAGAACTTTGTGTAACACTTCGTCCCCTCCCCCTCCTCCCCCCAAAAACCTGGGACGTGCGTTTTCTTTGATTTTCACTTTTATCTTTCAATATTTCTTTTACTAGCTGGATTTTTTTGTTCATGTTTTTTGTGCTTAACAAAGAGATAGAATTGGTAGTGATTTCAAAATCAAATATACCTCCTCTCCTCATCCTCCCCTCCCTCTCTATGTTTGCATATTACATATATTGAAAGGAAATTGTGGATTTGATTTTGGACATGTCCTTATTTTACTCAAGTATTTTTTTAGGGGGGGGGGGGTGGGTATATACGGTATAGGGCCATTAATCAACAGTAAGAAAAAAAAAAAAAAAAACAGAAAAAAGTCTCTATGAATACATTATACCTTGGTTATTTGTATCTTGTGAGTGTTTGCATATATAGTAGAGTTTGACTAGATGTGATTATCATAAATATATTTGAACCTCACTTTGGTTTTCAGGATTTTCTAGTACATTTGGTGGACAGCGGCTACCAAAAACTGATATTCTTTTTGAAGCACTTGGCACCAATGATGAACTCTCATCACATATTGGGTAAGGCACAGTATTTGAATAGGAAGTATATGTTATTTACAGGCCAGTAGGTCTGGATAGGGAAAAACTGTGCCTGAGGTCTTGAATATACAGACTCAGGTTGTTAGACTGAGGTCCATTTTCAAGGCTGAATGCACAGTTTTTCCCTATCCTGACTGACTTTAGGATGGTAAATAACTTATTAATTTTTTTCCAATGGATTTTCCACTTGTTTTGCATCCATTATCTCATGCGCGTGTGCAGGATACTGGACCATAGGTAGATTCTAAGAAAATAATGCCCCCTCAAACAGCCAATCAGAGCAAACAAATTTTTAGGATACCAGAACAGAATTTTTTTTAAATGTATATACATGTAAATAGTATACATGTATATTTGATATGTAATTAAGAAGTATTTCATATATTTTATAATTTGGAAAACTTATGTGTTGCCTCTCATCATTGCGACCAATCCCAATTCGATCTAGCATCATGTGATTTAGTCATGAGCCTATGGCTACTGTAGTTCAGAAGACTGAGCAATCACTTCTTGCATTGCATGCTCAATGCAAAATATAGAAATTACCTTTCCTTTTTTCCTCATGCGTGATGTCTTCTAAATAGGGTTGCCAAGGAATTTTGTGAAGAATCAGGACAAGATCTAGAGGATCTTGTAAATAAACTAGATAAGGTAAGCTTTGTTTGCACATGCAAAGCTATTTAACCCATCAGATCATTATAATTTAAACATATTATAATAATAAAACATTATAAAATCTTTTAACTTTTAATATTTTTGTTTAATGGATATTGACGCTGTATAAAATATCATATTATTATTAATATTATTATTATTATTATTTAATATTGTTTTTGTTACTTCATTCACTAGATTCAGTGTATTCTACAAGAGGTTGGCTCCAACATTGCAACCCCAAGAGACAAGTCAAGAGAAAGAAAGCTGAGTAAGTTACTGTATTTATTCTTAACTACAATGAGCCGAGTTCATTCCGATCATGAGGGATAAAGAAATTTCTGTGTAAAATGGTTGTCTCATCACAGGAGTTTCTTTATCGCTCAATCGGAATGAACTTTTCCAATCATAGTTTGATTGATGGAATCCAAAACACCAGACGTCTGGAGTTGGTAAGGTTGCAGAGTTATAAAAATGGCTTCAAATTGTTTTGTAGAGCAAACAGAGTTTAATGAAGGGTACATTCCAGAACTGGAAAAATGGATTGATGTCTACCACAATTATCTTCCTCCTCTTAAAAACTTTATTCTACCAGTAAGTATATATAACTGATATGCCTATTCCACATTTATTCTCAAGAAAATGAGTCAAGTCAAGTCCCCTCCCCCCTCCCCCTTCTCCCAAAGCACCACTATACAGGCTAATTCAATCATGGAACTAGAGCCACAGGTTTGTTAGCCACTGGCTATTAAGTGCTAAGTACTGTGCCCCCATAAAAAAAAAAATAGGACAGTTTTCAATTCTATAAAGGTTCTTCTCTGATTTAGGCTTAATTTTAAAAATTTATAAAATTAATGATATGGTAACAATAATTTATTAGATATTTACAGTGTATTATTATTATATACTGGTATGTATACATGCTCACACTAGGTTTCTTGTTGTTCATACTTTAGTCAGGTGGAAAGAGCAGTGCTTTCCTACATGTGGCAAGAACAGTATGCAGGAAAACAGAAAGAAGGTATTCAAAAACCACACCAGTAGTTTTTAATTGTAGGCTAGTACATAGGGTGGAGGAAAGGGGGGGGGGGGGGGGGTGCATGGGGTTCACAAAAAGTCTCGGTTACAGGCCTTTATCGTAATGCTTTGCAAATTCCACTATAGATTTTGTTTCCACCAATCATTTAAGGTGGTTTTTGAACAATAACAACAGGTAATCAATACCGAACATTAGGTATAAATGTAAATTTCAGGATATTCATTTTTGGTTCATCATCTCACTTCTGACACTTAGCACTCATAGATTTTTTAAAGTTGGTACCTTTAATTAGTGGTAAAAATTGTTAGTTGCCACACCTACGCCGATGGGACTCGGGTACTTTTTAGTGGTCATTTTTCAAAACTTCTGATGAGCATCCCCACCCTATTATGTTTGGAAGGCCCCCCCCCCCCCCCATCCCCCTGGACCTGAATTACCCCTTACACAGGCCATTGTCTCTAAGTATTCATATTTTATATAATTTGTTATTGGTCATAGAGTTGTCCCTCTTGTACAGAATGGAAGTGTTGATCCAGTTGTTGGGAGATACTTAAACAGGTAAGAACTATAGAACAGTTAGAACTGTAAACTGTTTCCTTCAAGTCTGGGCTTACGGAAGGGAGTGCAAAACTTTAGGCTTCCCACGTTTTAAAAAAAAATTTAAATCCTTGTTTTATTCAGGTTGAGTGATTTTCTTTTCACTGCTGCTCGATATTCAGCAAAACGTGAAGGTAAAACAGAAGCCATTTATCACAGAGTTCAGCCTGACTAATTGGTATAGCTATTGCTATGGCAACAGTTTGGGGTATACAATTGGACAAGTCATCCTGTAACCATTCTATAGCAGAATGAATTATATGCAGAAAGTTTGAAGGTAATAAGATCTTATTAAGAATTGGATCAAGGATGATCGAAGATGGTGAATAGTCCCCTTCATAGTTCCTTATGCCATCTTGAAAGAGAGTCGTGCCTTTGCATCGAAGCGAGATGAACGGTGAGCTTGCAATGATAGAGACGTACCGCGACATGTGAATAATTGTCCAAGGTGTTAAAAAAGGTCTCCATCATTGCTAGCTCACCGTTCGTCTCGCTTCAATGCAAAAGCACGGCTAACTTTCAAGATGGTGCAGGGAACTGTAAAGGGGACTTGTGTGTGAAGTTATTCGAAGATGTTGTTTCCAGCAGTACTCAAGCAATGATAGAAAATGAATTCGAGATCGACAAAAGACTAACAAATGCGAATGCAATACGAAAAGTCATAGACGAAATTTAATTTAATTTGTATACAGCTATTTCAAAAAAAAAGTTGAATACTGAACACTGCATACTGAATAGTGCATTCCAAGACTAAAGGGCATTGTTGGGCTCATTAATTTGAAATAAAAAGTAAATATACAGCGATTTGCTCTCTATATGTCAGCTATTATATTGTTTCGGATGGAATGAACTAAAAATACAATAAGTAATTATTATTTATTTTACTTAAGAAAATGTTTCATGACCCAAAATGCATTTCGGTCTTGGAATGCACTACTCAGTATGCAGTATTCAGTATTCAGTATTCAGTATGCACTATTCAGTATTCAGTATTCAGTATTCAGTATTCAGTATTCAGTATTCAGTATTCAGTATGCAGTATGCACTATTCAGTATGCAGTATTCAACGTCTTTTGAAATGGCTGTATATAACAGATATTAAGTTATTAAAATGAATAATTTTCGTCAGAACAAGAAAATAGTTTGCATTGAGTCTAATTAACGTCCAGTTGGTCTAGTTTCCATTGTGCATAAAAGAGACTGTCAAAGGGTAAACTTTTAAATGGAAAGCTGTTTCCGGTATTACTCCTTACTCGGTTAATGGTTTTCCACTTTAAATCGGCTTCAATTATGCATCAATTTTTTTTTCTTCCAACTCTGACCCAGATGAAATTATTCTTTAAACACTTTACTGTTCAGGCGTCATTAATAACATTGTATGTCAACTTTGATGTGGTCCAGAAGCTTGCAGAAGGAAGCTGCCCACGTAAGGTTTCTAACCTCTTGGGGTTTATTTTACTTCCGGTTGCAAGACAATTTAACGGAAACGGAAGTGGCGTCTAGTAGAGAACGGAAATGAGTGCGTGCTGGTTGGAAACGTGATAAACGTTTAGTAAATTAAAATGTGTGTTGTTGATGGACTTGGGAATCAATCATAAACTGACCTTGACTTAACTAATCATCGGGGAAAATGCTGCAGATCCAAGTGTTTTGCCAAAAGGAAATTAAAAAATTCCAAGTTGATGTCTTAATTTCGCTTCATCTAGACGCCATCAGGCTAGCCTGCGTGCAGCAGACTAGACGCCATCTTACTTTTCACGTTTTCCTAGGGATCTGACGAGTCTGCCTCTCTTCCTGCCCTATTCTGTAACTTAACGTAACGTAAAAAATAAAACAGTTTTCGTATGACATGAAAAACTTACGGCACGAGCCGCGCCTTGCCGTGACCGAGTCAGTACCGTGTATGAAAACATTCGACATTCGGTTTCGTATCCGCCCGCGCCGTATCCGTGCCGATTGCCATGACTTTTCACGCTCATACGAAATCTGCTCTATGATGGCACAGTGATAATGTTTATGAAAAGATGTTTGTTATGCTGATGATGATGTTTTTGGTAGTTCTGACGATGATGACGATGATGATGGTGATGATGATAAATGCACTATTCAATGGACCTTTCCCCAGTCCCCACAGGTCAAAAAAACCCACAGGAAATCCATGCGGCCAATACCATAAAATTTAATTACCCATATCAACGGTGATCTTTCATCGAACTTTCTATCATTTCGAACGCCAGGTACAGGTTAATAGTCATAAAGAAAAGTAAATTCCAGCATGTCTCAGGTTTACGTCGTACATTACGTCATCATATTCAACGCAACGTGCAAAGCGAGCTCGTTAAACGAAATTAGCAAAAATAAGAGTCAAGGATATCATTAGGGTTGTCAAGTGTGCTGTCAAATAATTCATACCATATAAGTTAGAATTTATAGAACGTGCAATGGCTTGATATGAACGATATTTTAATTATAATGCTGGGATTTTCTTTTTCTTTTTTGGGAGTTGGGTTCCACAAGCACTGGAGCGAGAGAGCCTCTGGAACCCAGGGTTGCATGAGTGTGCGGAAAACAGTGAGCCTAATATCAAAACTACTGTTTCAGTTGACGGGCGGCCGCTTGGCTATTGCTAGTTTCCAATCACTCACAAGAGAATGAAATAAAAAGACATGGCGGCCATGTTAGTATATAGATATACCACAGGAGATGAATGACGAATCTTTTGCCAAATTCAAACGACAATAGCGCATTGCTGTGCGTACTCTAACATCTCGTTATCGTGACTTCCCCCGCAAGCATCTACTCTAGGTGACTATTTGTAGAAAGGAACGTTTCTCTGATTATTGCTAAGCCAACACGTTTCAATTCACGACTGACAGATACTCAGATGCGTAATCTATTTTCCCCAAGCAAGTATTTAGAGAATTAAACAAGCATTCAAGGTATTGTCTTACTTCAGGTATAACGATTACTGTCTGCGAGATAACGTGAGTAGTTTTCTGTGATGTGAAGTGCGCTGTCTTTAGTTACTTTTCCATCAAAAAGCACTCGAGTTTGAAGTGGCCACTTCTTCGTTATACCTAAAAGTAATTAGCATCCTTGTATACGATAAGATTGTCTCGAGTTGTGTTGAATTTGAGAAACTGATCTCGGAAGAGATATCACTGAATACAGACTGGAATTTAATTTTCTTCCACGAGTAGGGTTGCTTTTTGATTCATGCTCTCCTCCTCTCATAGGGAAATGACGTAAGTAGCTTGAGGACTGTACACTAACTGCCCTTTCGGACGTGACTGGGTCCTTCGTCGGAGTAAAGACGCGGAATATCACTCATACTCCCGTGCAGTACTAACAGTTGTACTCGCTAGTTTATTTGTCTACTTAGGGGGGATTAGAGGTTTTTTTTTCTGTTTATTCTCCGGTACGCTTTGTACGTTTCGTTCTCATTTAGTTAAAGATCAATTTCTAGATTCAATATTGAGTCAGAACCCTTCACCTTATTAATCCGACTAGTGTATACAACAGAAGAGCTTCGTATTTTGTAAACTCGGAATATGATGTATGGCTGCACGTTTGGTATTGGAAAATCCACGATAAGAAGAGAAACCACACACCCGTCAGATCGATATCATTGCCAATGTAGTTGCTTATTAAAAATTAGTATGACACACGAAATTAAAATGTCGGTTTTTCACAACCCGGTTATCTGGAACGTGCGGTTAGGAGTAGACCGACCATTGAAAACGTTTTTGGAGGGAGGGGGAGTGAAGCTCTCTGCACTTTTATCCAGGAAAGTTATGTTCAGCAGATGTTATTGGTTGTTTGCTTGGTTACTTTTTGTTTGTTTTGGGTGTACGTTAATTGATTTTCTGATTTGTTGCTGTTGCATAATATTTTCACCTAGTTCTATATTGTGTTTATGTTTTCTCTTTTTTCACTCAATCCATCTTCATCATCCCCCCTCCCCCCCCCCTCCCTACACACACACATACTACTCCTGTCCCCTCCTGTCCCTTTGTGGCCCATAACTGGATAAATCATCATTTCGGTCATGCATGCATTATCCTGTTTTAATTAGGTTCGAGGTAAAATTGGTTTGGCACTTTAACAAGTTCATTATTTAATCAGCACTTTATCTGGGTGCAGGCCGAGAAACCTCACAGACGTCCTTCCAATACAAAACACATGCCCTGGAAGATGTATGATGCAACTAGTGATGCAACTAGTGATGTTATATTTAGCTAGATTTGTGTGGTACTCTATCGCCCGAACGTTTCTAATGTTTCGGTTGCTGTGCGCGTGTAATCACGATTAAGTTTTTGTATCATATCAGCTTCCATCGTTGTTTCTATAATGTTTACAGGGTTTGCCGGTATGGTTGCCTCTGCCAGATCTGTCAAAAACGGTTTGAGCGCCGGCCAAACCTCAATCAAAATCTGAAACAAGATTTCGACCTTCCTTTACTTCTAAGTACCATATTGTTCTCATATATACTCGATTCACTTCACGCCGCATTCTGGACTTTTCTCATAGGTGTTACACGACGTTATGCAGTTCGAAATCTTCACGAATGGGTCCATATTTTCTGAGAGTGCATTCTCACGCTAATAAATTCTTAAAGATGTTCTAAAGATTAGAGATTACAAAAACAAATTTTTAGTACTGTACTTCTTTAGTAAGAAAACCACAATATGACCTCCTCTGCTCTAGTCTAGACAACCCGAGACGAGCACAGAGCATAGGTGTAGCCTCGAGGTAACAATCTGGCCTACTTTCACAATTTATCTTTTACGTTGCTACGATAAATGAGTGATCCTTCTAGAAGACGGCAGGTGTGGCCTTCATTATTGGTAGTTTGAGTTTTTCTCACGCCGGGTTGGATCCCATGCATTGATAACCCAATTAAATCTCTTGTTCAACTTAACCTTCACCTCTCATGATAAGAAGAGGACTTTTCGGATTTGTGAAATTTTGATCCTAATTTTCAAATTTCTTGTAAAAACCGACATTGAAATTTGGCTGAAACTCAGTTCTAGGCGGAAATCTTGTTTTGGCTAGTTTATCCCGAAGCAGAAACGTGGATATGCCTTTTCGCCCATGCTCGTGTTTTACCCATGAACACTTTTGATTGGCATCTTAAAGGATCTGAATCTTGAAAACGTCTGATAACGATAAACCAAGCTTCAAGAATGTTTGCTTGCTTGGCTCGATTGCTCAGGGCTACATAGACTATATACGACGACATTCAAACCGCACGACAATCAAAACTGACACCCCCAAGGTCCCCAAGACAGCATAGATCAGAAGCGCATTCAGTTGATTTATTCGAGTCCTTCGGAAAGGTTTTCTAACAAGAAAAGTTTCCTGGCTCGATTGCTCAGGGCATGTACAACCTTTTAACCACACGGCAATCAAAACCATGAAACCCCCAAGGTCCCGAAGACAGCATAGATCAGAAGTGCATTCAGTTAGTTTATTGAGTCCTCCGGAAAGGTTTTCTGACACGATCTAAGTAAGGCTCATTTGCAAAGTGCAAGATATATGTTAAGACTTTTCTTTTGTCGATATATAAGATGGGTACATTCACAAAAGCATTGGCTTGGCTCTTGCGGTTTGAACTGTCTGACCGTTTGAACAATGTAATCAAGAACAGGCCTTTCTTGTGCATTTTGGTTAAAGAACTATCATTAAAAATGCGTTGAAAAATTTGCCTCAGAGAAAAAATGCACTAAACTATTAGTTGCTTGTTGCGCAATTGCTTTAGAAAAAGTTTTTCCCTTTAAAACAACGACAAACTCAGTTACCAAGTGCGTCATAAAAAAGATGTTTAATTTCAACTTTGATGTCCTTGTTTAACAAAGGGCCATTCTTGTCGCGTAGCCTTCGATGTTACATTACTGTTTGCTTGAAACAAGGTACCTACAAGTGCTAAAATGTTACTTTGTTAACTATAAAAACACATGGCATGATTAGTCTAAATGATCATTGAAAATATATCTGCTTAATTATAGCGTGTATTTTGCAGACTTTGTATTGGTTCTTCAATGCAGATCTCCATTGCATTTTCCTTCCTGTAGATGCATCATCATGAGATAAAGTAATTAACAAAAGTCCCCGTTTCCCATCACTTGACAAAGGTACAATGCAATACACAGATGGGACACTCGGTTTTCAGCTTTATTTTCCTATGTAAGGGTGTAGCTGTTTAAATGGATACTTTGTAGTCCATCCAGGAACCGCCAAGGAAAGGATACAATAGGCCGATGGCATCATGGCTCGTTTTATCCTCAGTTTTAAAATTCTTTTATGGGTGGGTGTGGCTGGTGCAGGGACACTTAGCAACCCATCCAGGAACAAAGACGGAATGCAATATGCAGATAGCATGCACTCTTGATTTTCAGCTTGGCATTCTTTAAGGGTGTAGCTAGTTAAAGAGACACAGTATTGTACCCGAACAAGGATAGGATGTATAGACAGATGGTGTGCTCTTTTTATCCTCAATTATCCTCAATGCTCTTTTACTTGAAATTTATATCCCCAATATCCAATAACCAAATTTCATTTCCAGTGCAATTATGAGCGAATCCTAGGCCTATTTTAACCCATCAGGTCCTTTCTAAAAGCTTGTTACTTTCCGGCACGTTAAACTTTCTGAAAAAGTATTAAATTGCTCTTCGTTCAACGATCACAGCTGTAAAACCCATGCTCTATTCCAAAGCTTAACTTCTTTATAATGTTTTGTTGTTGTCTGGAATACTTAATTTTAAAAGTTTGTTCCAGAATTTTCGTGGTCAGGTCTCATTTTTACTGAATGGCCCAAGTGTAACTGCGACTATTGACTATTGGTTTCTGGTAAAAGGCCCTTAAAATACTCTTTTATAGTATGGTATCCACTTTTTATTCAATAAATTAAACCAACACTAATGGTTTAGTCATAGAATAGAAAACAATCTTTATTGGGTCGGACAGGAACTGAGATTTGTTCTAGTATGAGTAGTATGTAGAAATGGGACCTACTGATCCAAGCCACTTTACCTCAAATTCACGGTACCCTCTACAGCGACAATTTTTTGACTGAAAAGACGTTCTTTCATAGCTCTACGTTTTGTATTAACAACAGACGTCCCTCTTAGAACATGACTACATATCATTTCAGCGTAAATACAGTATTCAAATAAATCTTACGGAATCAAATGTTGTTAAAGTGAGTTCACCGGCGGCGACTTGAATATCTTGACAACGCACCCACCAACCTTATGAAAGCAAACAAAACGAATTTACCCACTTGTAAAGGTTCCAAGCATTCCAAGACTCAAAGAGTCAATGTAATTTTGGGCTGGGACCGGAACGATGTTGATGGCGGCCTCACGAATTAGGAGGCCGCCTTCCGCTGTTTTACTATTTCTAATTGTAACCGACCATGTGGGCTTGACACCCGCCATAAATAGTTCCATTTTGTTGATAATTATGAATGCAAAGTGCTTCTTGTTCTTGCGGTTGGAACCGGAAATATGAAATACATGTGACGACAATATGGGGTCTTCAGAAGCTTCATTGAGCGATATTTTTAACCTTGCTAATGAAGTGGATCTGTAGCGATAGAGTTAAAATAAACTTTATCTTATTCTACTTATAGCTTAAGATCGTTCTATGATTATATAAATGAAAAACATGCGATGCCAAAAATCCCGATTTTGAGATAAAGCTTTGGGGTGTATCAAAAATTGGGCGAGGCTGTCTGCAACGAATAGAGACACGAGATCTACTGAGGATATCATAAAATGGCTTTTTATTCTAGTTGTTTGCATGGTTAATTGTTCGTAGGATTGTGTAATTGTTAAGCCATGTCGGTAAGCCTCCTCAGGGTGGTCCCTACTTCCTGGTTCTTGTATTTTGTCTGCTGGTGGTTCCGACAAGTTTTTGTCAATTTGTCATACCGTGTCATCCCATTATTTTTGGAAACCACGCAAACTTTTTCTAATTCATATTCCTGTAAATGTACTTTCCTAACATTTTTAATGCAACTGATGCACAAGAGCTTTATATTGAAAAACGTCTTTTCATCCAACAAAACTGAAGAGTTAGCTGGCAAAATAAACGCCCACGCAGTGCCTTGAAATTCTTTAGTCAGTACTGTGAACTGTACTTGTAAAAACCGGCTTAATTCATAATATAACATCAAAAGTTCGAGCCTAAAATTACGTAAAGAGAGGGCTAAGCACCACTGATTACATCTCAGTCAGATGGCCTTTTTTGCAAAGGAGCTCATCGCTCATGAAGTGTGAATATATAATAAGATTCGAATTGTCATCTTCAAATCTTGCTAAACTGTGAAATATTGATCGTCTAAATGTGCTGGTAACTCTTCTACGTAAGCGTGCATTTGGCCTGTGATCAGTAATCTGAATAGTGCGTGTGCAAAACAAGCGTTATCTATGATCCAAATCTTGCGTGTCATACTAAATGCCATGACGTTTGCACAGAGATCTGAGTCAAGGACTTTATCAGAAACGGCGGGATGGAATACTTTATTATTGATGTAAGCTTGCCCCTCACGTCAGCTTTGACCTCGGGTGACTGTCTCGTTGCTACCTTCCATGAGGCCCGATAATATCTCTTCACTTGTGTGACGGGCTGAGCAAAATGTCTTTTAGTCTTCATATGTGACAAGACATCGATTGAATCGTTCAAGTAAACAGATTGCCATCTGATTTATAAGAAGCGGGCTTACGAAGACAAACAAGTTCTGGCTTTTTTTCAAAAGAGCGGAGAATAGGAACATTTCGCCAAAACACCGCAAGATTAAGATCAGAAGATTTGTGGGAAAGCGATGGTTTTCGCGCCTCGGTGATGCGACATTGATGGGATTCCTTAGCTTCCCCTTGCGCGCCCTTGCGCAGGAGTGTGCCTCAGTAACAATGAATATTGTCATAAATCAATCGTTATCCTTTTCTTTTATTACGTTTCCACTGATGTAACAATCCTCAGTTTGTGATGAACATGATATTCATCCAACTCATCCATTCGCACTGAACCTGGACGTTCCATTTAATTGACTCGTCGATACGTAACATTGTCCTTCAAATCAATTGGCTTTGACACGTTGCCAGGCCGGTAAAGATATCCTGTAACTTCCGGCGAGCCGACACGAGTTCCCTGACAGCGTGCGGCTTATGCGCAGAAAAACATCCATTTGACCCAAACACAGCGCAAGAGAGTTCAGTCTACTAACAATCACTAAACAGTCAAGAGATCCAAGATGCTGCGTGCCGTGTGGGGATTTGTTTTGCTTTGCCTTTTGGCGATCACCACTCTGGTATCAGGACAGTGCGACCAGAGAGACCGAGGTGGCCCTCTTATATGTTGTAGCGGACGAAATAGTACTTGTGCTGCGGAGAGATACGAGAGCGACGGCAAGGACCAGCCAGCTGAACTGAGAAGAAAAGTATGCTTCTGTGATGCCTTCTGCGAACCCGCCGGGGACTGTTGTCCCGACTTTAAACGCGTGAAAGAAGAATGTAAACTTAAAGGTAAGTGGAATGTATTTCCATGACCATCTGCGTCTCAGATGTGTTACCATCTTCAAGACTTTTCTAGTCCTCTTGACTTTTCTCCTTCTGAATCCGTCAAAATGCGATAAACTGTATTTGAAATCTTTCCAAATTCTTCTATGATTAGCTGAGAACGATAGTGCTCTAGTTAATTCAAAATTATTCAACTGAGCACGAGATAGTTTTCTTAAGATTACTTGAAGCGTGGCGACTTCCGATTTATCAAGTTGAAGTTTACTTATTGATTTAATTTATAATAATCATCGCTACGCTGAGTTCGCTAGGGTGTTGAATATTTTCTAGGAGAGCTTGTATCGTGGAAACCGTGTTCTGCTTTAGTCTTGTTAGGCTTGGAGGGGATTGATCTGATTGTCCATATGACCCCAGGGAGTGATTGACTTTTTAATGCATCTTTCTTATCACTGCCTCGAGAAGGGATGATAGGGTTGCGGTGCCTTAGGATTTAGCGGTAAT
Source organism: Anthopleura sola (assembly GCA_023349425.1). Taxonomy (NCBI): domain Eukaryota; kingdom Metazoa; phylum Cnidaria; class Anthozoa; order Actiniaria; family Actiniidae; genus Anthopleura; species Anthopleura sola. Next base: position 1,743,579 of record JALHLI010000014.1, read on the forward strand.
CATGGGAAATAGTTGACGAATTTGAGAACCTCGCGTATAGAATGACCTTTTGGTGCGTGCGAATCGAGTTCGGAATCATGACGCAAATTCAGGGTCAACTTTTATACTTCAGGATTTTTATTCTCCCCTCTTCATAAGCGTAACATTACATCCAACTTGACCTTGGAGAGAGACGATATCTTCGTTCAGATGGTAATGGAATTATTAAACGAAAAAACCTCTAATTTTAGACCATAAATTGGCTAGAGTTTATATGAGTTAACTATTGCGTGAATCTGGGATTTACATTAGGTATACAGGACCAATCCCTAAATAAACACGTTAAACTAACCTTAGTACAACACAAAGCCTCTTACGGTCAGTCATGGTATATTTTAGTATACTGTATTTTAACAGTTCTAACGCGAAGATATTCGCTTTTATCTCCCTACCATAATCTCTACATGATCTTTCTAGAAATATCTGTCGCCAGGGCATTTGTTAAGCTATAGCCCAAAAATCTCAAATGTTTGAATTTGTAAAATTTATGTGTTTCATGATCAAACTTTGGGTCGAAAGCAGAAACCAAAATTAAGTGGATTAGGATGTAATTTGAGAGTGGTTTGGTGTCATCGAAAGAAAAAATCGCCTTTTGAAAAGAAACTTCAAAACTAGAGTCCTTTGAGATGTCATTCTGTTTGAACACCGACAAAACCAAGAATCACTCACATTTAATTGTCATTGCTTACAGTTCAAGTCATCTGTTGATATACCATTTGAACAAAACAGAACAAAGAGAGTTTTTTGCATAAGAATAGTGCTTAGTGGACAAGAGAATTCTATTGTCCCCAAAATTCAGTTCAATAGGAATTTGTTACTTGTGGTTTGCTGTAGCAAAACAATTGCAATTGGAGTAAGTTTTTCATATGATCAGTTTTGATGGTCTAAGATGAACAATATTTGAAAGTGGATTTGGCTTTGCATGTGAGGGTTCTAGGCCATCACTGTCTTCTCCTGTGATCATTTGTTAAGATGTGGCTAATTTTAGATTTTTTAAAGTTTAATTATGGGATTTTTGCAGAGTTTATTCTTGGTTAGACGATGCCTTCACTTTCGTCGCTGTCCTGAAACAACCACTAGGTTGATCGAGTTAAGTTGAACCGATGAACAACTTTTCAATGTCTTGCTTTGAGACTCGAATTTCCTGGACGATAAATGTTCTGTTTCACTTGACTTTGGACGTCTGTAGAACGATGTATGCCTTGTTTTGATCGCAGCCTCTTGTGTCCTTCCGTTCCACATAACCATGTATTGTTCTCACTGTCAGTTGGCCATCTTCAGGCCAAGGTCGTATCACTGCAACTATAACCATCTTATCTCATCAACATTTGAAAGAATGGTTGGTCATGTCAGCGTTTTAATGTCAAACCCAAGGAGGACCTATCGATAAAATCTCAACCAAATACACAACAAAGATCCAAGCAAATAGAGACGAAAAGGTGGCTTCCTTATGGACATAAATAGCATAAGGGGTTGACGTTTGATTTGTTTTTGCCCCAAACGACCTCGTGGCATTCATGCAGTGAGAAATATTTAGGGTTGTAAGCTGGCATAGTTTCATTTCATCCAACTCAGAAACTCCGTTTATTTATAAACATTTCCCGCCAAGAAACCTATGACGTCACATGGCGTATTCCGCCACATCCATTCCAACGTTGATCGGCGTCCGTAGATTAGGTGTCGGATTTTCAATTGCATAAAATATTTGTGGTTTAATGTCGTGTCAATCTGAATTGAAATCTTTCGAGAGCTTCTATTAATTAAGATGGCAGGTATACAAGAGTTGACAAAGACAAAACAGTCTTCGTTATACTCTTTGGTGCACAGTGACAGGTCAATACACCTTTCTTTATAATGCCTTTTTGTCGTGATTCAAGTGAAAATGCTCAACCACATGGTAACAACAGCAAAATTAATGTACAGTAAAATGACAAGGTGTTAAAATTAGGCTGGCCATTTCACTTCACACAATAAAAAGGAATCTAAAGACAGCCAGGGAAAAAAATAGGGAATGATATGGGATTTGGGAAATGGAAAAAAAAAAAGTTAATTAAGAAAATATCTTGTAATGCTTGAGGACTTAAATCAGCAGAGAGAATTTCCACCTTAAAATGCTTCCGGTAAAGAAAAATAATATTCAAGAGAATGACGTGATTTGGTAAATGGAAAATTTTAATTAGTTTAAAATCAAGAGAACATCTTGATAGGGCCTGAGGACCCAAATCAGCACAGAGCCAGAGAGAGAGAGAGAGAGAGAGAGAGAGAGAGAGAGAGAGAGAGAGAGAGAGAGAGATCTAGAAGAGAGAGAGAGAGAGAGAGAGAGAGAGAGAGAGAGAGAGAGAGAGAGAGAGAGAGAGAGAGAGAGAGAGAGATCTAGAAAGAGAGAGAGTTTCATTTAATTTCAGAAAGGGAAGGTGGGTAGGGAGTGCTTTGAAAAACGTATACTTTTTTTGGCCACAATTCTTATAATAGTAATAATAATAATAAAAAAATAGCTGATCTTGACTTTCCAATGGTTTCCAAATTCAAGCCATTTGATTGGTCGATAAAAATGTTATCGCTTTTTGATTGATTCATACCGACGTGCACGTGGAAGCCATTATCAGCCACATAACCGTACGTTTCCCACTAATTTGCAATCTTTTCCATTATCAGACTCTTTAAAACCAAGCTCGACCTTGGACGAAAGGAATTCCAACCTTTTCATACTTGCAATAACTTTGTCCCCTAATCGTTTTCAGGATTTACTTTCCGCGCTCAACCTTTCACCTAACTAAAATGTTTCCCTGATGGGATTTGCCGATTTTCCACTGTTTGCCCAGATTGATATCAGACACAGATATACCTTGGTCCAGACATGGGAAGGAATTACAGATAGGTTAAGAAAGAATAACTTAAATGCTTCTAATATTAGCCCATGTCGTTCAGTTTCTCACTGAGTATTTAAACAAACATTATCAAGTTAAAAATAGCCTGCTGGGAATGTAGGACTAAGAAAATCTAGGTTTAGCCAAAGTAGACAGACCCTTGGCCTTGAGATTAGATTTACAAATGTACTTGCCTTTTTGGAAGCATTTGAGAACCGGGACACAGGTATCCCAATATAGGCAATTTGAGGCTACGTACTCTTCTTCACAAAAATACTGATTTTTCGATTTGAACAGGTTTTCGTGCATCTGCCTTAGCGGCAAGGATATGCTTTAATGGCTGGTATCTCGAATAGTCGTTATGAAAATTACTGGCTTGCGTTTTGATTCTTTTGAGTCTCCTCGAAATAATAGGGTTTTGATGGTTTCTTTGGAAAATCAAAGAAAGAAAAAAAGAAGAAGGAAAAAAAAAGCTCTTTACTTTCATCAGTCTATTTAAATGCCTAGCAAACGAATTATCTTGATGCTAAGAAGCTAGATACTCTTTACTCTTACTTTTTTCGAAGGAATATGTCAGTGGCTTTTTTGATTTTCCTATAATCCTTGCACTGATTCACGATAAGTTTGGAAGAGGTCTACGCAACCTAAGCTTGTTACAAATCTACAAAAACGAACCGAAATGTCTTTTACAAACGAGAACAGAAAAACAAGAATTCCTAGCATTATAGGGTTGTTAATTGTCAAATAATCACATCATCAATCAGTACAGATTGAATGCTATTATGAACCAGTGCCAAGAGCAATCTTTGCTGACAGGTATTAAAATACCTTGTTCTTCAACAGGATTTTCACTGATTCAATTATGAAAATCCTATACTTATTATCCTTGTCAGGCTCTTAAGAATTATGATCAATGTTTGTTTGATTGTCTAAAATCTTATTAAACATAACTTACTCAGGTGAGGATAACACCAGGTTTCTGCAGACAATGTCGGATGTTTTCACTGTAACCGACGGTGTGTTTTGCTATGTTGAAGTTCTTGTGGCTAAAGTTGAAAGAAGAGGTCGAAGCTGTTTTTGGAGAACATTCTTCAGATCAAGAAGCTTGAACTGATGAGATTTTTGAAGAATGTTTTTAGAAAGATCCATTTACCCTAAATGAGTTCATCCAAAATTGTTGATTTGTCTTTGTTGAAATTGTATTATATTTATTCATGTGCAAACTAAAAACTGAAACCATCTAGATCTAATCATTTGTGCCCTGCCAGCACGTTTTGCACTTTACATAACCTAAACCTCACAGAAACGACCAATTTGACTAAAGCATTTGTTGTTCGTATTCAACAGGTTTACGCGTTTGAAGTGCACAGTTGTACATGACATGAATGTCATTAAAACAACATTTTCAACTAGACCAAATAATACTTTTTTATCTTTTTAAAAGTTTAAATTTCAAGAAAAAAAAAAAAAAAAAATTTAAGATTTTAATCTCTTTTTCTTCCGCTATGTCTTTTTTTCGGTAGCTTAAACTTACATCAATGCTCTAATTGTTCAACCCTTAATTGGTTTAGACACTGCACAGTTGTCAAATGATGTACTAACTGCATACCTCGAATTCAAATAGTCTTTCAACCTAAAAACATGAAAATTATACTACTGAGACATTGACGTTGTCGAAACACTATAAAGAGTGTCAGAGGAACGATATTGGAAAAAAATATGGATCTCGTGATAGTGTACAAGATTGATCAATATAAAGTCGGCATTTTGTACTTTTGTCCACAACAGCCTGTCAACAAAACATTGATATACAAGACAGCAAAAGAACACATTTCTCACAACCTCAATATTAATTTTTTCCCCCAAAACATTTTGTACATGACTTTGAGATTTTTAAAGCTTTTCCCAAACATTCAGTTGTTTGGAGTTGGTTTGTTTATTTATATTTATTTTATGATGATAAAGGAATAATAGTCTGTTGCTAAGGCTATAAGATGATTTCAGTGCTGATGGACATACACACGCGCCGCTTACTTGCGTTAAGTTGCAGACTAATACATTACAAAGCACCTCCACAGATGTTCGAATTCTAGCTGCTCATAGGTTAAATATTTTGAATTTTATGCACAGCAAAATCCGTGTCAAAGTGTCCTGGAACTTGTATATATAGAACTTGTCGAGACGTGTCAAAATTAAGGTAGCTCACTCGAGTGTTCGTGGAAAATCCTCCAAATGTGTTATAATCTATATTTGCTTTGTACATTAATAACTCATCATTATACAAATCATTTTAGAACTAACTTTTAGACGTAAGCTCTACAAGGAACTTATTTTTGACGTTTTCTGTATTCAAGGTCGCCACGTTGGATGAACACGAACAGTTTTTCTTTGGTTTCTTTGGATATTTCCTCAACCAAGATGACGGCTACGTCTTTTGGTATTTCATTCTCTTGGTAGCTGTAATTATGATGCTAACAAAGTATGCTTTTATATAATTTTGTTTCCTATCTTGTCACCGAATCCTCAGAGCTTTTCCTTTGGATCTATAAATATCTTTGTTCTAAACTTAATTTACTATGGAACATTCCAGTCAACTTGTTTTACCACGCAAAAGTAGATATGCTAGTGATTAATTTTTTAAATATAATTTAGTAAGTCCTTTGACTTTATTTTGTAAATCGGTTCTGGCACGCGCCAAAAACAGCAGGGAATTATCTTAAAGTGTCTAGAATTCGCTCGGATGTATCCGGCTTAACGAAAACACGTCTAAAACACTGATGAAGTTTGTCTCTTTTAGTTCTGATGACCCATACTACCAATCACGCAAGGCAGTTAATATAGTAGTTTTCCTTTCTAATGTTTCATCAGTGATGAACCTTTTATGAATTACTTGACTGCGCGTGTTCGAAGATCATAGGGAATGTGCAGCATCGTTTTCAGAGCTGAGCCTGCGTTACTCATGGCTAGCACCACTGCTTTTCTGATTGTGCGCAGTACCATTACCAATACCAATCACGCAGTTTCATCAGTGATGAACATTTTATGAAATACTTGACTGCGCGTGTTCGAAGATCGTAGGGAATATGCAGCATCGTTTCCAGAGATGAGCCTGCGTTTCTCGTGGTTAGCTTCGTTGCTTTTCCGAATTAAGCAGTAACATTGCTAATTTTTTTGCTTGTTTGTTTGTTTTACCGGTGAATGTTTGTATTCTAGGTGTTCGGGACTGTGTGGTGTCTAGTTGGTCCCGATGGACGTCGTGTTCACATCGATGTGGCGTCGGAACACGAAAGCGTCATCGTGAAGTCATCGTTAAACCATCGGAAAAAGGAGGTAAATTGTGCCCACCTTTAAGACAGAAAAGAGGATGCTTTCTGAAGCACTGCGGAGAACGATCAGGTAGGCATTAGTTAAGTATCTGGGAAGGGTTGTGCATGGTCAGCTTAGGAATTCTTCCTTTGCACCAAAACTCCCGGGGTTTTATCCCTAAAATACTGCCTCCAAATTTAGTGTACGCTTGAGCGTAGCGAGAATTCAAAAGCTGCGCATCATGCAAGCGTGCACGTGCGTTTTGGCGCAAAGATTCCCGCGAAATCCACAGGGACACTATTAGTATAAGCTATGGCGAAAAAAGGATATTAGCAAATCGATTTTTCGGAAATGGAACAGTTTATATTATACCAATACACCTAGACCTTGCCCTCTACTCTACACGTTGCTGTTCGCCATGACAACCAAATTCTGTGAGCTTTTAGAAAATAAGTGAAAATTAAGTGTTTTAATGCCACTTTCTCTTCAAGGTCTGGCACATGTCTTACCCAAAAAGTATAAACGTCTACCTTCCAAGTATGAGAGCATTCTACCTAAAAGAAAGGATTTTGAAGAGGTAGAGAAGCCAAAAAGGTAATTATTGCAACATTTGAATTCAAAGATATCGGTGCAGTAGACGGCTTGACTCTATTACAACAAAGAAAAAATTGTCGCTCCCGAGGTGGCAATATAGTGGTTTCACAGCACTCATGTTTGAGAGAAAAAACAACGCAATGTTTTTGCACGACAAATGAGAAAACAGCTTATTGCTACACCTTAAGGAAATAGCAGCGATTTTTGATTATTCTGTAACCATCATTCCACGTGTTCTGATGCGGAGAAATACCTTATTTTTCAATTTCAGGAACAGTTACTGTATTTTCTTCAAAGTAGAGTCCAAACACCCGTACTGCAAAGGGACCTGGGCGCGTGACCTTGACCCTAGGAAACCAACCTGCGTAGAATGCCAAGATTCTGCCATGGACGAGAACGGTCAATGTAAGGGACACGGTGTCTTAGGAGAAATGACGTCATGGGTTGCTGTGGATATATACAGTTGTCATGGTGAATGGCTGAGACTAGGACCATTGGTAAAGTCGTGCGAATGCAATACTAGGAAATTCAACAACTTTATTTTTGTATAAACTGAATTTTGCCGAAGTTTTATTTGTCAAAAAAAAAATTGTCATAGTTTAGGATATTTTAAAAAGCTAGCACGTAGAACTAGATCTCTTATGCTTCTATATTATATAAATATATATACATATATTTCCAAAGATTTTGGTTAGGGCGTATTGAACTCGCGCCGTCGATGTACTCTAAAGTCCCATTTATGGCAATACAAAATAGATGAACTAGTTCTTGTGTTTTTGCAAGGTGCGTTGTTTTATCTCTATAACCCTTTTTTCTCAGTCAGTAATACCGCGGTATCCTAAGCTGCATACTCATTTGTACGGTTTTAGCCTTGTTTAAGAGAAACTCATTTGCATTAGTCAATGTAAAGAATATGCAACTTGAAAAATATGTACCAGAAAATACGTACAAGACTTTTAATGGTATCTACAAATTCACCACTTTCCATACATCGGTTGACTGGTCAAACAAAAAGCATTCAGTCGAGGCTGCAAGGTTCAAATTTGAATAATCCTTTAAAATTACCTTGCAGCCTCGATTGAATGATTTGTCGGTGACCAGTGAACCGATGTATGGAAAATATTGAATAAATAATTTATAAACGAGGCTAAACATGTAGGAATAAATATGTGATCATCAAAAGGTATTCATCGAATGTAAAACGGGACTTGTGTTATACATTTTGTAGGTAATTCTGTTGTAAGGTTGCACTACCCTTAATAAAGAAAACTACTACATTATTATATAAAGATCTATTGGTAGCCAGACTAATCATTCTTTCAGTTTCCCTGCTCTTTATCATCCATCTGCATCAGTAAAGAAATGGAAATCGTAAAGCTATTTCCTCGAAAATATTAGAACCTCAAAAGTTATAATTATGTCTAGCCATTTTCATATTTCAAACCATGTCATTCCCTTGAGTATAATTTCTTTATAAGCTTGTAACTGTAGCTGTTCTCACGTTTCAGACCATGATAATCTTTTGAGTATTATTTCTTTCTAAACGTGTAACGGATGACAATATCGTAGATCAGCCCAAACTTAAAGGGGCACTTGGATGAAAACGCCCCCATTTTCGAAAGTCCGAATAATTCAAATATTTGAGAATAATATTACTCAATTATGATCAGGAAACCAGATTTGCAAAATTCTTAGATTGGGAACCACTTGCAGTTGAGAAATTTTGGTTTAAAAACTAAAAGAACAATAGGGTTGATTAAATGACGTCATTTACTCACAATTTAGATGATGAAAAAAATGACGGAACTATTTTACCCACCACTTTGAAGAAAATATGTTGCTTGGATACTTAGAGCCATATAGATAGGTTTAACCAAGTTTCAAGTCATTTCCAATGTTTATCGATTTTCGTCCAAGTGCCCCTTTAAATAGCAGTTTTGAAATAGGAGAAAATTGCATTTGAAATGGAACATTGTACGCTATGTATCAGGAAGACTTTGTGCGGCAGTTGAATAGAATACAGATATAAAGAAAAATGGACGAGAGAAAAACAACGAGAACAATTCCTGTATTTCATATATTCTTTGATATATTTTTATTTGTTCGCAATTATACTTGATTTAAAATCATGTTGTTAATGTATAAGCAACTGGAATTGTAAGATGTTAGTGTTGATCGTAGACTAGGTATTATAGGTGTTTCTATAGTATTATTATTATTATTATTATTATTATTATTATTATTATTATTATTATTATTATTATTATCATTATTATTATTATTATTGTCGTTTGCGTCATAAACAAATAGACCTCTTTACTCTGGGTGTAATGTTTTCGCTTTTCAGACCACAGGTTTCTCCGTCTTCGATAATGCTTGTTGAGATTCATTCACCACTTTCCATACATCGGTTCACTGGTCAAACACTAAGCATTCAGTCGAAGCTGCAAGGTTCAAATTTGAATAATTCTTTGAAACTACCTTACAACCTCGATTGCATGTTTACTGTTTGACCAGTGAACCGATGTTTAAAAAGTAGTAAATTCAGCTGATCGAAACCAAGCAATAGAACGCTCTCTCGTTGATAGCACCTGACGGGCAGTGTTTGCCTGCCACTGTAAGCTGATAATGGGATGAGATTCACTCAGCTAATTGATAACAAGCAATAGAATACTTTTTGATTTGGATGATAGCTCATGTAGGGCAGTGTTTGCCCTTCGCTGCAGACAAGGAATAAGATTCATCATGGGATTAATTCAGCTGATTGATACCGAGGAATTGGAAAACATCATACCCAAAGAAAATAGGTCTATTATGAAAATTACTTCAATGTACGGTGCAAGTCTAAGACTGTTTGGGATACACACATTCCTCATTACCACCATTTGACACAAGGTACAGGTCTGGTTCGGTCACTGTACCCGTGATGTCAATCCTGATGTCTATTCCATCTGCTTTAGCCATGACGTAACCGTCCTCTGGATGGCGATCCAAGGTAGTTGGGGTGTTGCTTTTGATTTTGATGATCGGCCGATTTCCACTGGTGTCCATGATCTCAAAGCGTATCTCTCCTTAGATTTCAAAGACTAACTTTATTAACATAAAGTGAATACCCAGAATAGTATAATGAGATAAGTAAATTCTGTGAGTTGGATATTCTCGTAGGGGGGTTACGACCCCCAGGATGCGTCCCTTTGATTGGAAGACAGGAACTTTCATTTGTGTGTAGTGATTTTTGAACAGGTTTTCTTCTGACATCGTTTGCCCTGGCATCGTTTGCATGCAGCTTTAGTAATTCAAAACACAATATATTAGCACTCATTTACCTGAGCCTTTCTTTCTCTTGACGTCTTCTACATCGATGATGTACTCGTTTGCGCCGGAATTTTGAATAATTACAAAAGGTCCATCCGCTCCCATTATGACTGTATCATGAAGCCTACATTATGAAAATACGCGGTTTAAAGTACGATTAGTATGAAAAGAGTAACATCAATTTCTTTTTTCCTGTTCTACGAAATTTCATATGTCATGGTTCGTACTTCTACGGCGTGGAATTCTGGGAAAATTCCTGGAATATTGATATTTTTATCCACGGCCCTGGAAACTCCTTAGAATTATTTTCACTTTTGCATCAATCTCCTGGAAAACCATTTTTGGAATTCAATCTTCTGGAAAATACTCGAATTTTTATATTCATACTCTTGGAACGTTCTGGGATTTTATCCTCTCTCAGTAGTATACACCATGCTTATTGAATACAGTGAATATTGATGATCACACTTTTACCTTGAGCCTTTGAAGACTGTTACTTGCTTTACGTGCCCAACACATCTTTTTGTCTCAAAGTCTTCTTTCAGATAGCAGATTTTCCCGTTGCCTCCAGTGTTGTCAAAGATAACACCAACAAGTAGATTCCCCCTGTGTCTTCCAATACCCAGAGCAACCCCAAGAGACAAAAGGTTTCCATCAGCTCCAAGGTCTGAGACGATGAAGTCTTCCTTGCTGCTTGCAACATCTCCGATCATGGAGTTAATCGAGAGAACATCTTTCCCGGCGCCAGTGTTGATAGTAATCCTTCCAGTTCTAGGATCTATGTGATCCAGCTCGTCTATGCTTATTCGGTCACTTTCTGGCTCACATTCACTCTGTTGATTCTGATCTTTCTGTCGTAATTTGTTAAGCTTTCGCTTGATTTTGGAATGAATCAAGGAACGCTTCGACCTTTGCCATTCACCGAAACGGACATCGTTGTACCTTGGCACGACTTGGGTGTCGATTTCGATGTTTCGGTGAAAGTAACCAATATTCTTGCCAATTTTTTTGTACTTTCGTACGAGGAACTCGAGATATTGACGGAAAGGTGTTGTGTTGATGTTGATAGTGTTGCCGCAGAATTTCGCTTCCGTTGGTGCACCTATGAAGTCGTATGGCATCTCCAGAGCAAATTCAGGTCTTGAATCTGTTGAGCTTCTCTCTTCTCCAAGCATGAAATAATTCTTTTCTTCGTAGTTTTTTTTCTTTGGGTTACAAGGCGAGGCACCCGGGTTCTGACAAGAGGGATGGAAAAACTTCATTTGGGTGTCTGGTCGGATGCCTTTCTTGATCATGACCCCAGTGTTGGCCATATACATCCACCCAAAACTGTTTTATCAAAAAAAAGGAACATTGCTATAATCAAGCTTAAGGCCCTGTTACATGCACTATGCCGTTACTTTCCTCAGCAACTTGTATCGCAATGCTTGAAAATGTAGCGTTGCAGGTTGCCGAGGTGAGGTGTTACACTGCAACGCGCGCGCGATCTCAGAAATTTGCAACGATTTGAAAAATTTGCCTTAAAATTGTGCGACAAGTTGCCGGAGGGTTGCACAGTGTAACAGGGGTTGTCTCATAACACGCTTTTAGGTAATCTATCATTTTTTTCTTGTGCTTCTTCTTTAACTATGAGATGTATTGTGCTATTCCAGTTTTGCAATGGGGGGGGGGGGGGGGGGGAGTGGTTTATACAACTCAACATAATACATTTCTATAATAAAAAATACGTTTCAAGTTGGATTTACCTTTTTTTTCCCGAAGCGGAAAACTTTATCATTTGAGTCAAGTGGCCTTCCATGTCTTTACGTGAAATCTCGGACAACTTGTTAGCCGTCTCGATGGCCACATTAGACGGCCAGAATGCTTCAATCATCATTGGAATGATAAAGAAAGCAACCCCAGTTACAGCACCGAGTCCTGGCATGGTTAAACCAAAGGCAGCAAGTCCAACTAGGCCACCAACGATACCAACTACACTCTTCACAATTCCTTTGATGTTAGAATTCTCTATTGCATCAGCCAGGCCAAACCCACTTATCACGATCCCAAGGACATCTGATACCGGACCAAGGAACTTGCCAGGTTTTGTATCGAACTTCAATCTTTTTACGAGAGCCTTGACCGTCCCGTACACTTGCCAAGCTTTGAGCTTTTTTGGTGTAGGACTGCTTGACTCAGCCAATTCCTTGAGTTGATTGAAATCTGCAAGCCAACCATCTGCAAGTGCGTTTCTTTCAGCTGTTTTGCCTGATAAAGAAAAAAAGGCATTTGGGAAAATTGTAAAAAAAAAAAAAAAGAAAAAGAAAAAGATAAAATAAAAACATTCCCGTGCTTCGGAAATTCATTTAGGAATAGAGCACGCAGGAAGCGAAGAATTGCACTCAAGAAGTGCTTATGCTCTGTTTTCTGATTCACAGTTTTCAACTAATCAAAGCGCTCGTAGCAAAATGGCCGTGCATACAAGAGTAAATCAAACTTGCAAATTGGAGGTCACTCGACAGCACCTGCTGCTGTGCCCTCACATATAGCGCCTCTCCGTCTGTATTCAGGATGGGCAATAGCAAGTGGTGAATTCGAAGTCATTTATAGGAGTAAACCTGGTAAAATATCACAGGATCATAATACAATGGTCTAGCCTAAAAAAACACCGATGAGGGCAGGGGTGCTCCTAAATGTTTTCACAGAAACTGCAACAAGCGCAGGTTTCAGGGTAAGTCTTAGTTACTCTCTAAATTCATGAGACAAGACTTTACAACCTACCTTTGACAAGGTTTTCGATTTGACCTCGCACTCTCTCCTTATCTTGATCTGTCTGCTGGCTTGATTCAAACTGTGATACCTTTTGCCTTATGTCCCGCGACACGGACTCAAGGTAGTTTTGCCCTTTAGAAATAGTTTCACGGAAAAATGATCTCTCAGACTGAATGACTGCCAAAAGATCACCAGCCGCTTGGAACTTGGGTGGTAAATCAGCGAGGAGGGTTTGAACCGCAAGGGATTTTAGTTGATCACGAGCTTCACTGACTGCACCGAGTTTAGCCAGGGCAATAGAATCAAGCATGGACACTTGTTCAAACATCGCTTTTCCATGGGTGCTAAAATACTTTTCATTGCTGGTGGCAGACGCGCTGTAGATTTCCCCCAACGATGTTAGCAACTGCTCATCGCTTTGGCTAGTAACGCTGGAACGACCTACGATGGTAGCAAATGCTACTACGAACGCAAGTAGGAACATGCCTTCTGTATTATACCAGATACGGTAGCGCCCTTAGAGAAATAAGAAAAGGTAGAATAAGACCCATGAAGGGAAGTTTTATTGAATATGCAATCATTTTGCAAATGTCACATTTTGAAGCTAGTAGCCTTACGCGTGAAAACGTCATCTATAATATTTCTGGAAAAATTTATTACGATACAAACAGGTTATAATTGAAGGAAAAAAAACAGTAGATTTTTAAAGTAAGGACGGCGAAAAGATTCACTGAGACTGGTCAAGGGTTCACAAACAAACAAGAAACATAAACATGTCTCAAATCAAAATCTTTGCCTTTTCAGTTCTACAAACCAATTTTTCTATTTTAAACAACACTTCACAACTTTTTGTCAATCACTATTTTGCTGTGTTCTATAACCTTATAACCCATTTTTCTATCTTAAATTGCACTACATTGAGGTAAAAAGTTCCCTGTTTTGTCTTTTTCTTCAACATTTTGTTATTTCCCCATTTTGTTTCCACTAACAAATGTCTATTTTACTACAACATTTCATGGAACAAAAAGATTTCCCAATTTATCTAAACAAAAGGAACAAGTCTTTGTTTGTACTTACCCTTTTCAAATGAATCACTGACTGAGTCCTAAATAGGAAAACAAATTAAGTAATATAGCTAGAGTTTGTCAATAATTTATATCATGACTTCATTAGCGCTGTCAACTATAACTGACCTCTAGCACCTCATAATGTTTGTCAATTTGCCTTTCATTTAACATCTTTATTAGCTATAAATATTTCACAGGTCTTGGTTCATTGAAGCCTTCAAGGAGATACTGTTGTTATGTCTTTAACAAATTTGCTATGTATTATAAATGTTAAGACTATGAATTAAAACGAAAAACCTGACAGAATTCTTTTCCTTCTTTTTTTCGTTTTTCTTTTTATTTTTTCTTTTCTTTTCTTTTCTTTTAAAATAATGTGAAATCGTCAATGATTAAATGATTAGCTTCCAATTTGTTGGGATGCTAAGAAAATTTCTCTGAAACAGCTGAGATCTTGGCTGTTCTTTGAATAATGGGGGGGGGGGGGGGGGGTGGTGCTCTTTGACACCAACTGAATTACTCGTGAATATATTTTAAAATGAGCAAATTATCTAATTATAGAGGCACGAAAATTCGTGTATAGTTGAAATAAAAAATTTGATATTAGAATCTACTTTTTTTGGCTTGGGCGTAATGTTTTCCCATTTCAGATCACGTGTCATTCCCTAGAGTATCGTTTCTTGGTTTATTAACGACACATGGATATACATACAAATCAAACAAAAAATCTTATCATTCAAATTATTTTTTCCGTCATTTTGATTGGCCGAGAGAACTGCAAATAACTGCCTACAAATAACGGTTTGCTCATGCGCATTACGGTGCAGAGCCATCTTACGGCAAATAACGGTTTGCTCATGCGCAGTAACGCTGTATTTGACAATGGCTCGCTTCCCTGAAAAAATGAGCTGACTTCTTTGTTATTGTTTGACTCGCACTGCCCCTCAAAGATTAGAAAAAATAATTTGAATGATAAAACAATTATTGAACTCGGTTATCGCAAAATATCGAGATTTGTTAGTGTCTTGCAAGCAATTATTTGCCTCTGCCTTCGGTGCTCGGTGCTCGGTGCTCGGTGCTCGGTGCTCGGTGCTCGGTGCTCGGTGCTCGGTGCTCGGTGCTCGGTGCTCGGTGCTCGGTGCTCGGTGCTCGGTGCTCGCCACTAACAAATCACGATATTTTGTTCAACCTCGTCCAATAATTGCATATTATTCTCAAGAGAATCTTATGACACGTACGCGTAGTCTGAAAAGAGTAAAACAATGCGCCCTAGCCGAAAAGGTCTGTTGGTCAGTCTAGGAAGTAAGTGAAGATCATGATATAGTTCTGGTCAAAGAACTAATGATAAACTTTAATTAGGACTTGATTAAAAAAAGTTCTTGATTGACAAGCGGCCCTTTTTACTTGTTAATGTCATATCAAAATTTAAAGGTTTCAACGGGTAACACCTTTGTCTTGTTTTATATGAATTTTCGATTCTTTTTGGGCGAAAATATATGACCGTAAGTTGACCCAGAAGACGAAAGACCATAAAGTAAAGGTTGGAATAAAAAGAGAAGTATGACGTAACACGTTACTATGATAACGATAGAACACTTATAATGTGTGCAAATGTTTTCATTTAAAAAATCATAACTCAAAAACCGAACGGTGAAAATTGTTTAAAATTGGCATGTTTGAACTACATCATCCAATCTTTGATTAGACGGAAAAAGAAAAAAATGTGTAATGATAAATTCTCAAAACTCAATGAAGTTTATTTAAGAACGTTCCCCATTACATTATTTTTTCTTTTTTCTTAGCACTTACGAACCATTAAATAAAAACTACATCCAGTATTTAAAATTTAAAAAAAATGACCGTCCAGTTTTTGAGTTATTTTAGTTTAAGTATGACGTTTTTAGGACAAAAGTTTCCTATTTTCATTTCAAATGATTCAGTGCTACATCATTTAAGAGCGTGCGCGCTCGTTCAAGGAAAACCATTTCGAGCCTCCTTAAGATACTTTAAAAAGAGCGAAGTCAACAGCTCATGTCAAATCAAGAGACCATGAGGGACAGAGTGGCCTTCATGGTCTCTTGGTCAAATTTAAAGGGGAAAAACGAGGAAACGACGAAAAGAAAAGAAAAAGAAAGGAAAAGGAGGGATTTTGATTTTGAATATTCTTTAGACTTATATCTTTTTTGACAATATTACAAATTAAAGTTAAAACCACGTGAAGATTTAATAAATCGCTAAGCTAGCTTTCGGACTGAAAGCGTCCATCATCAGGGCAGGTGAAAAAAAATCTACAACACGCGCGAGATAAGCTAGTAAATGCAAATGTTAATAAGTGTTGCACCACAAAAGCCAGTTGTTTCTGGTCATTCTCAATAACACGCGCGTAATTGTCGTCTCGACAGTGTTTTCATAACATCACGTGAATGCCATGATATGGAAGCAGGGTGCATTAAGACTTTTCGTTTCGTGAGGGTAAATTTTACGATTCTGCGCGTCATTGACTGTTATTTATATTTTATCTAATAAACATTAGCTAATGAACTTTCACAGGTCAAACTACCATGCTCTGATAATTTACCGCCAATCAGAATTTGACAAAAGCCGACATGAATTCAAAATTACTCATGAAAATTTGCTTTCAATTTTTCCATTCACTTTATCGATTTTATCATTTCTAAGCTAGAGTCATCATCATTTACATATTGCTAAGTAAGTTGAAGTCATTTTTTGACTTTTTGATTTTTAAACAAAGAGAAATCTGAAATCATCTCTAACTGGTCGATAGAAAAGGTCAATAAAGATTTATCTATTCAGTTTAGCTGTCAAATGGCACTTGACTCTTACCATGAAGATAATTATTCAGGTAGATTGTGACACCTTAAAGTCACAGGTCGCAAAAGCGACAAGTAGAATACATCTTTGGACCGTCAGGTCGGTCGTTCAGTGAGACACACACACCCGAGCACTGAGCACCGAGTGAGTAACATTGATTTTGTCTCCAGTTAAATTCTGCCATCTCGCAAACGATTTGAGGAAAGCAATCGTGTCACAGGTTTCAAATCTAGTTTGATATTGTGTTTCAAATGCCACAAACCTATGCTTGCCATGTATTAATCACAACTTAGAAAACTGAAAAAAATAATTGTAAAACTTCTTTGCTAGGAATCTTAGAGAAACACAAAAGGCATCTGTTTGGCGTCAGAATGTATTTCCTTCTGCTGTTGGTAGTAACACTGCTAGACACTTTCCTTTCAGGTAAGAAAAACTGATTAATCATTGCAAAGTTACTAAGGTGGTTCGGGACCCATAGATTCTGCTATTAACTTTTCTTCAAACTTTGTCGACAAAAAGAGCTTGGTAGGAGAAACTCCAGAAGATTTTGAATGTGTTCTGGAAAAAAATCGTTTTACAACGAAAATATACCTAATCCAAGAAATCTTTAGGTTGATTGTGGAAGTGGTTCCGAATTCACATTTTAGAGCCATTTTAGTATTTAAAATTCAAATAATCTAGCTCCTCAATACATTGCAGACAGATTTGATAACACTCCTCACTAAGCTTAATATAAGAGCGAAAACAAATAATTATATTCTATTTACATAAATTTCATTTCACTCGGTTTAATTTTTCCTTCTTTATAGATTTATATATTGAATTAGTTTTATAATTCGAGGGCCAATTGAAAATTTGATAAATTGTACACCTTCGTTAAATAAAGTTAATTATTATTATTATTATTATTATTGTTATCAGTTGTCATCATCATCATCATCATCATCATCATCATCATCATCATCATCATCATCATCATCATCATCATCATCATCATCATCATCATCATCATCATCATCATCATCATCATCATCATCATCATCATCACATATCATCACATAATATTAGGATGAAACATCAATAAACACTTAGATAAGTGATCAAAAACAAGATGCGCGAAATGGATGCGCAGTAGCATGGGTCCCTAACTACCTTAACTAACTTACCTACCTTGTTAGTGTAAGTCAGAAACTTAATAATTAAATACTGACTAAAGTGACATCCCGGAAGCTACACGTTATTTGAATACATAGAACTGGTACATGTTGAAGGTTTTTTGCTTATCATTTCAGGAGTTAGCGGTAATAGGCTTTTCTATGGGCAGCTGCACTCGTCTTGTCAAAAAAAACAAGAAGGTACGAGGTTTCTTCCATATCAGTCAAACTGCACTAAATATTATCTTTGATGCTATCAATAAAAGTAATAGTAAATACGGCCTCAGTGAATACTACTGGAACCTGAAAAAGAAATCCAAAAGAAAAAAAAAAAAAAAAAAAATTGGAATAATTTGAGTGTTTCGTCATTCCAGCTGACCAAATGTCTATCCCTGCTCCTTACTTTTAGGATCCTTGGGAAGATTCATCACTATTGACCGAATGCCAATATGGCCGCCACTTCATTATCATAATTTTTCAAATTCATATCTTAGCTGACCACTACATGTAAATTGTAGATTAGAATGACATCAACAAAGTTACACAGTTTGAAAATAAAATATTAAATTCTTGAGAAGTTATGAGAATTTTAAAAATGTGAAAACACCACAACGATGCTAGCAAGGATACAGATCACTGAACACAAATACACGCATTAAGAATTCCGCGCTGCTGCTCAATGCGCATGCTCAAGGGATTAAAAAGTGGGATAAAATTTGCAAAATATGCCATATTTTAGTCGCATCTTTCTTGTCAAGTACAATTTTCACTAAATATTAAAGATCGCGTACCGTTAAGCGAATTCTCTCTCAAATATACCTAAAAATCGCATATTAATTATACAAACTGAAATATTATCCCACTTTTTGAGCAGCAGCGCGGAACTCTTGATGCGTTTATCTCTGTAATTTTGATTCCAAATATCTTCACTTGAATTCTATTTATAGCAATGATACTTTCCAAAAATACATATTTCTGCTTGCTCTTTCTGATGGTGGTGCTTATTTTTTAAGATTAGGTTTTTATTTCTGAAAGTCAATGGCGGCCATATTGGCATTCGGTCTATGGATGACATAAATGGACTATTGCTCCATCGCGAGGACACACAATGCATCATTTTGCGACATATATTGCAAGTAATGTTGCTGAATAGGATTGTTTACTACTTCATCAACATTGCGTGCAACAAATTGCGTCGTGTGACATGGCTCGCAACATGAGTTGCCTGCAACAAAATTGCACGCAATGTTGCACCTGAAGTCCGTAGATTTAGAGTACAAAAGCTTACCAACAAAAGCTTAGCAATACCTGATTGTTCGATTTTTCACAGATTTGAGAACTCAAATTTGTCCGAAAGACAACGATGACCGAAAATTCGTTCGTATCAGAACCTACAACAACAAATACGTTTGGGCTGAAGACACCGACTATGGTACAAGAGTCTACGTGCGTACCCGTTGTTGTGGCGGGAAGGACGCGGTTGGTCGAACTGACGTCTTGATTCCAGGGTTACACACAACATTCCGAATACACTGTGGTAATATTGGCAACCAAGACACAGTGAGGTTCGAAGTCCTGACTGATGAAAAAACTGGTGTTGTTCGTCCATCTGGGTACTACTTTTACGAAGACAAACATAAACGCGTGTTTTCAAAAGAAAATCCCAGTTCTTCCGATAAAAATGCTAACTTCATCCTTACTCGCTGGCGTGGACCTGTCATCGCCATCAAATCTGCTCATAACAGACACTGGTGGACCTTCATTGAAGATGAAACTGGAAAAATCGCGATTGGCTATCGCACTCTAGAGCGATATCCTCGATTCCCGCCACTTTATGATGCTTTCACTTTGGAGATGGGTAAGCTTTATGTTGATGATGTACTATTCAAATAACCGTCACGCTTACGATATTTGATTTTTTCCCTCCCCCGAAACGCTACTTCAACTTCGCCGCAGCTCCCCGCGTGTTAAAAAAAAAATAGGGAAAAACCTTGAATTCACTCGCTCGGCCGCTTTACTCTCCTTAGCGTGGGAAGTGCAATGTTTACGAAAGGAATGTTGAAGGTTCTAGGAAAAACCCGACTCAACTGAGTATGGAGGGAAAAAAGGTGTTAACAGTCTATATGACTTTCACAGTCACACAAATGACTACTTCAACGTGCAGTTAGTCGTCCGCCGGCTCAGGCATCTTCCGTTAGCCTTGTTGTTGAGTTTTGAGCTGATTCATGTAAAAATTGCTCACCCAAAATACTTTGTCTCTTTGCTTTAATCAGTTATCTCCTACGTACAAACAGCACATCATTATAAATACTCTAACTTGCTTTATTCTTTATAGTGCCTAGGGAATGCGTTGAAGTTCCAAAATCAGAACGAATCTTGGCTGCTGTGAGTAAGACGAAGGTGGAGGACTGCGAGAAGAAACCAGACCGATGTTTCTGGTCAGACGGCTGGGGCAGTACCTCTATGCTTCCTGGAACCTGCTTCTACAAAAAAGGTAATTAAGTCCGAAGTTTATACGACGCCTCAGCTTCTGCAGATGACTCGGGGTAGAGCACAGTGGAATCATTTGCAAATGTTTGAATTTGTAATTACTATTTTTGTAATTCTTTTTTAGATTCCATGTGTTATCAGCCAAACGTGGGTGCTCGAACAAGCTGTCCACAGCAAGGCTCAAAAGACTGCGAAGCAGCAAACTGTTGCTATGACTACCAAAGAAACAGTTGCTACCAGGGCAAAGCGATTGATTAATAAGGGAACTTATTACACCATGCTTCTACACCTTTCTGCTTGTCTTCTACGCGAAGCTTCTAAAATAATCCTGTGTGATGTGAAATAGTTAGATAGAGAAAACAGACACAAAAGAATTAAAACTATGGAAATAATATCCACTTATACCTCCATTAGCCTATTTACTACTTTCAAGGGTAAGATACACCCCCCTTTTAAGTTTGAAACACTTAGTTTACCTACTATTAATGCGCGCATGCTTTCCGAACCCAAGACGTACCGTCGTTTCTTTTAGTTTATATTTAAAGTGCAAATGACATTTTTTTTTTCAATGCCTTCAATACTTATTCTACATGAAGTAAATAGTTGAATGGCAAAATATTTCTTGATTTGAGTGATGCGTCTTTAGGATATAAAGGTTTATACTTCCAATATGTTAATGACTGTGACGTCTACTAAGGTATTTTAGTGTATTTATTGTAACTAGTGATACTAAACACTGGCCGTTTTTAGAAAACAAATTTAAAATATCCTTTATGTAAACCATGAGTAAAATAATGGTGATTTTCAAATTCTGTTTGTGTGAAGCAGATCAATTTTGTATATTTAATGAAGCCTTAGTAGACGTCACAGTTATTTACATATTGGAAATATAAACCTTTATAACGTCGAGACGCAACACTGAAATCAAGAAATATTTTGCCATTCAACTATTTACTGTACTTCATGTAGATTCAGTACTGAATGGTTTGAAAAAAAGGTTACGTGTGCTTAAACAAGTATATTAAAAGAAGCACACCACTGAAGAGGTTGAGAGAAGTTAAGAAAGATTAATAAATAAAGGATAATGATTACACATGCATATAGCAAAGGCCTTGCTCTTAGTAGCACCAGTTAAATGAAACATCTTTTGGTGGCTTAGCTTACTATGGCAATATATTGTTCAATCTGACTTCGAGGTGGCTCGTAGTATTTTTTTTCTAGGCCACAATCTTGATTTTGAATTGGATAATAGCAAAACTTACTTAAGTTGGGTCAAGCATTGGTCGATCTGATTTTTAGTCATTGGTCTAAGATGGAAGCCAACAGTGATACGCATTTCATATGAATCGGGATTAGCAGAACAACGATAACGATTATTAATTTTTTTTTCTGGAAATAAAACAGAAAAAAAAAATAAAGAAAATAAATAAATACATAAACAAACAAACATGCATAAACACAAGTGAGCAAAAAGAAGAAAGAAAGAAGATCAAATTTGCTTTTAAAGGGGTACTTGGATGAAAATCGATGAAAATTGGAAACGCCTTGAAACTTGGTTAAACTTATCTATATGGCCCCAATAGTAGCCAAGCAACATATTTTCTTCACAGTCAAAATTTGCGGATAAAAATTATATATTTTTTTCAGCATCTAAATTGTGAGTTAATGACGTCATTTACTCAACCCTATTGTTCTTTTAGTTTTTAAACCAAAATTTCTCAACTGCGAGTGGCTCCCAGGCTAAGTTTTTTACCAATCTGGTTTTCATAATCATGATTGAGTCATATTATCCTCAAATATTTGAAGTATTCGGACTTTCAAAATATGGGGCGTTTTGATCCAAGTGCCCCTTTAAGACTTCATATTCCCAGTAAATCATCAAGCATTTCATTTTAAACTGAAATGAGTGAAGCGTCCGAGGTTCCTGGAATTAATATGATTTTATTCAAACTCTGGAAAACTCCTGGAATATAATCTTTTTTCTGGGAAGTAGGAAAAAATCGTGCTGATCATTTTGGACGCAAGCTTTAACCATCGAATCTTGCCCCAATACAGTACTCTTTGTTACCAGACTCCTGGTATATGTCTGGCTTCGTAACCAAGCCGGTGATGTCGATTCGGGCTATGCGATTCTCATGAGTCGTTAAATACAGTAATCCCGGCTTGTCTCGGTCTACGCCTTTGACATCAAACATTTTGCCGCTCCCGATATTGTAGCTTATAATCTGTGGTGTATTTCCACTGTAATCCATGATCTGGTAGCGAAGCATTTTTCCTGGAATATCCAAAATAACGTATCATTAAAGTAGGACAATATATTTGTTGTTGCACTTTGAAGCCGGTGCTTTTTCCATTGTTCAAAGTACGATACGGTGATGAAAATTTCTTTTCTAAATAGATTTGAATTTTTTTGAAAAATTGCATCTTTTGCCCAAAACAAGTGACATCATCTAGATTAACTCCAAAATTCTTAAAACCAGAAAAAATGAAAAGAAGGGGTGTTTTCCATTTGTCAAGGAAAACCCGTAATATCGGTTGGAATACAAATGAAACTGTCATATTTTCGGAACTTGCCACCGAAAAAAGGGGAAAACTTTTCGAGCTTTTCCAGCCACTACGGTTGGTACGGACCAACTGGAATTGTCAGAACCCTGGATTTGAAGAATTTCTCGGAAATGATCGGGCCAAGTTCTCTAATTTGCGCGTTCACCTTGGATAGTTCATGACAGACGTCGACTCTACCGCGCATGTGTTCAATTTCTCGGTTTGAACTGTTCCATTAGAAGTGTTCTGGTCCCTGTTTCATCGACCGGTTTTCATGGAAAACACCCAAGATGTTTCGAATTGAAATGGAAAACAATTAAAGATACATGCCCTCCCCATGAGTATTGCCAGTTTTCCTTACCATTTTGAGCTTTCGCGTGGATCCTACTAATATCGAAATAATAAAGGTTAGTTCCATGGTTCTGTATAATCGTGAATGGTCCATCAGGTCCTATGTATACGGTATCACTGAGCCTGAAAAAGTGCCAAAAGTTATAGATCGTTATTTTCTGGCTTGAAAATAAATGCATGTTTTTCCCATTTCAGACCACGAACATTTCCTTAAGATTCTTTGTTTCATTTGTATCCATATTCATGTAAACTATCGTCTCATGAAGAACGGTTGAAGAAAGAAATGATACTTAATGGAATGAGATGTCTAAAAATGGAAAAACATTACGCGCAAGTTTGAGATGTTTTGTCAAGTAGAGCATTAAGGAGTTCATTTATTATGGTTCTATACAAGGTTCTCTGGTCGCCCAAATATTGCCTTTTATTACACATTTAGAGTCGATATCCGTGAAATAAAGCCGTGAATAAAAACCATATCAGTGAAGTGATACGGTATCACTTCACGGCAAACTGTCCAATAAAATCTCGCAATTCATAATAATATATAATCGACCCTTAATGTGTAATAAACAAATTATTACATGTTAAGAGCTGATATCATTTTTATTCACTCGTTTATATGACGGGAAACTCGTAAATAAAAACGATGTCAGGCTCTTAACATGTGATAATCTCTATTTACCCGATATTCAAGCACAGATCTTTCTTTCTTTTGAACACTATCTCAATTTGTCGTTTTGCAAATAGATAGCGAGGGGTCGAATTGAGCAAAAACTTAAGAAGAACTGGTTAAGAGTGAAGCCAGCATGGACTGGAGGAACATGGAATGGAACTAAGCACGAATCTTCTAACTGATTTTTTTTCTTCACTTCTTGGCTTACCTTGAACCTTTAAAGATCTGAACATTTCGAATACTCCCAACGCATCTATGTGTTTTGAAGTCTTCTCGAAGATAGCAGACTCTTCCTTGGCCTTTGCTGTTCTCAAACACCGCACCCACAAGCAGTTCCCCTTGTTTTGTCTTCCCAACACCCAGCGTACTTCCAAGGGACAACATATTAGCACCGGCTCCTAAGTCAGCTACGATGAAATCAGACTTGCTACCGTCTACTTTGCCAATCATAGAGTTGATGGAGAGTAGATCTTTACCTGGGCCAGTTTCAATCTTGATTTTTCCATTGTTTGGATCGAGGTATTCCAGCTCATCGATGCTGATTCGATCGCTCTCGGGTTCACATTTTATCTCTTCAATCTCGTCCTCCAATTGGTCTGTCGTTTTGTTGGATATAGATGATCTTTTAGATCTTCTCCATTCATTCATATTGAGTTCGTTATACTGTGGGATATTCTTAGTATCTATCTCGATGTTACGATGATAGTAGCCAATCTTTTTCTTCACCTCCCATTCAAATAGTTCAAAGTCTATTTTCTCTATGTACCTACGAAAGGACCATGTGTTGACGGTGATGGTGTTGCCACAGTAGCGCGACTCGGTCGGGACGCCAATGAAGTCGTACGGCATGTCCAGTCGAAACTGAGATCTGGAATCAGTAGACCTTCTATTCTCTCCCAGTACCAGATAAGGCTTGCCATTGTAGGTGTCTTTCTTGGGGTCACATGGAGAGCCTTGCGAGGCACAAGAAGGCTGTTTGAATTTCATGATTGAATCTGGTGTGATCCCCTTCTTGATCAGTACTCCACTGTTTGCTTGGTATATCCACCCAAAACTAGAAAATAGTCATATAATTCATATACCTTAGACATTTGAAGAAACTAGAATTTCCATTTCAGTCCACGTGCCATTCTCTTGAGAATATAAGATTCTTTGTTTGAGTTGTATTCATATTCATGTGTCTTCCCGTGCACAACCGTCGAACAAGTAACACTCTAGAGAATGACATAAGGTCAGATTGTGGTTCTTGTTGCTGTTGTCGCTGCTAGTACGTCTACAATTTGGTAATGCACAAGAATTTAGATTTAAGAAGCTGTAAAATTAAGTCTATATAGTTTTACGTATTTTCAATGAATACACATTTGCAAAGCTAAGACTATCATCTGAGCTTGAAACTGTACGATACAATTAATACGCATTTAATTCAGTCAATTGCTGTTTAGCATTCCTTACCAACCTTTTCTTTCCTTCCTCTCTCATTCCCCTTAATTGCGAAAGATACCCATTCAGGTCATTGCGAGAGACTTCTGATAACTTGTTGGCTGTCTCAATGGCTAAATTGGACGGCCACAGCAAATCTACTATCATCGGAATAATGAAGAAAACAGCCCCAACTAAAGCACCAATTGGACCCGCGATGGCCACTCCCTGCGTAACGAAACCAAATGCCACCAAACCCACAAGACTGCCAACAATACCAATAGCATTCTTGACTATTCCATTAGTGTTTCCCGTAGATATGCATTCCGCTAACCCGAAACTACTCACGACTATCCCAAGGACATCAGCAACGGGGCCTCCAAACTTTCCATTCGGGCCAAATGGGACCGTGAACTTTAACCTCTTGGTTAAAACCTTAACTTTTCCATACATTTGCCAAACCCGCATTTCTTTCTTGCCTCCGGGACCATTTTGTTCTCCAAGGCGTTTCATTCGTTGAAAATCCGCGTTCCATACTGATTCAAGCTTAGTCCTCAACTGTGCTACGCTTCTCTCTGTTAGGATCAAAGAGTAGTATACTGAACTAATGATATTTCGAGATCAGTTTGGCGTATCCTCTCGTGGACAGAACTAATAAAAGTCTTTTATTCTTATTATTCTGATTGTTGCCGTCATTCTTTTGTTTAATGGTTTTTGTTTTTTTTTGGAATATTTCATATATTATTGTACCCTGAAACAATCTCTGGGCTGATCAAACTTAGGGCACGACAAACTCACAGATCGAATTAGAATGCAGCGTGTCAGGTTTTGCGAAGAGAGCAAAACTAGCTTGGCAACACAGGAAAAAACCTAGAATAAATAAGCTGGGCCGGAAACCTAACAGACTCCATTTACATGTGATGCCGAGTTCAGGAATACAGACCAAGAAGCAAGAATACTTCCAAGACCCCAGAAGCAAAAGGTAGTTGTATTACCACTACATCGACTTTGATTCCCAAGTATATCTTTAGAATTCGACATACCTCTTAGCACCGATGCAATTTGCCCCTTAACTTTTTTCTTGTCATCCTCAGTCTTTTGACTTGAACCATACATAGACAACTTTGTCTTGATTGCTTCAGAGGAAACTTTAAGATACTGTTGGCCAATATAAAGTGTGTTAGCGAAATAAGATCGGTCTGAGTTTACAAGCTTGACAAAATCTCCGACAGCGCGATAGTCGTCCGGTAGGTCCGCCAAAAGAGTTTGAATAGCCATGTACTTGAGCTCATCTCGTGCTTCTTTGTCTAAACCGCGCTTAGCCAATGCCATAGCATCAAGCATAGCAGCTTGCTCAAGCAGTGACTTTCCATGGGTCTTGAAGTAATTCTCAGGGTCGGAATCTTCTGGGCTCTTGTAAATGTTCATAAGATCTTTCATGACCTGTTGATCGTTGCCGGCACATGGTTGATTGACAAAAAGCGAGAGCAAAACTACATGTACAAAAAGTGAGATTAAATGTGGCATGGCTCCGCTCTGGTTGACAGGTATGGCTTGTCAGACCTGTCACATCAAAAAATATAGTTCATTTGTAAAAGCCTCAAGATAGGAGTCATATGTATGGTTTTTTTTGCATTAAAGAAAGAAAGAAAGAAAGAAAGAAAGAAAGAAAGAAAGAAAGAAAGAAAGAAAGAAAGAAAGAAAGAAAGAAAGAAAGAAAGAAAGAAAGAAAGAAAGAAAGAAAGAAAGAAAGAAAGAAAGAAAGAAAGAAAGAAAGAAAGAAAGAAAGAAAGAAAGAAAGAAAGAAAGAAAGAAAGAAAGAAAGAAAGAAAGAAAGAAAAAATCGGATACACAAAAGGGTCACAAAGCGCAATAAAGAAAAGGAATAAGTATGGATGGAGCTTGCGATTTTTTTCTTTTTTTCATCCAAGTATATCTCCAATACACAAAATGATTGTAATATATTATAACGATCAAGGCAAAATATTGGGTGATATTTCCCTCTAATTTATGAAACTCGTTCCCAGACCCCCAAATTTTAGCTCTAAATTTCAGCAAAATAGGGAATTTTTCGCCGAGCAAAGTTCAAAATTTCATGTTCTAGTTACATGCTTTATTTTCTCAGGTTCAATTGTCCACCGGGATTTCAATTATTTGGCTATCTTGGCCTATCTTGCTCTCTAGAAATGTTAAAATATTTGTGAAATAAAAAAATCAATTCCATGACCGTGAAGTCGTAAGGTACTGTTTGACAAACGAGTAGGAGTGTTTTATCAGTTTTAAAACCAAATTTTGTTCACTATCTTTCAAGAAATTTGGAATCTAATAAAGATTTAACTTCTTTGGCGAAAAAAACCCACTCCCGTCATTTTGCACAAAAAAAAAAAAAAAAAAAAAAAAAGCGAGAAGGAAAACAATTACAATCACATACCTTATCCTATGTCCTGTTCTTGACCAACTCACTCTTTTCAAGTTTCTTCGTACGAGGCAAGAGTAAATTGATAGGTCAAATAGTAACCTCGCATTGAATATATATCACATATAAAAGCACCAAAAACTATACAATGTATCACCTGTAAAAAGCATATTTCATTTTACTTATTTATGATCGAAGTTTTTTTGCATTACATCAAAACGCGGTCAACAAATCACTCGATCGTTCTTCTTGTTTCTCTACCTGTTGGATACGATTTTTATATGATTTGTCTTAACACGGTAAACCAATTGCTTATCCTTGTTTTGTTCTTTACCTTTTCAATTTTTATTTCATTTGACGTATTTATCACGAAGTGTTTGGATTACTTCGTCAAAACGCGTTCAACTAGTCACTTGGTCGTTGTTTTTGTTTCTCTACCTGTTGGATATGATTTTTATTTGATATTACTTATTTATGATATTGTTAGATATCATTTAGATTGCTTAGTGAAATCACAATTAACATCGTTTTGTTTTCTACGTTAGGAAAAAGTTTATATTTTGTAATGAAATTTTAGACCGAAGAATACCTAAGTTGCCTTGTATCTAGGTAAGTACTGTATCGTTTTCAGTTTCTATTTTCACAATATTGTAGAAATTAAAATTCCGCTTCTTCGATTCAGACTTATGAGTTAAAAAAAAGTGAAATTAACAACGTACTGAGAAATTTTGTTTCCATGATTAGATATTTTTTGTTGAATTGTTTGCTTGTTTTTGTCGCCATCTGCATGTTACTTATAGCTTTTATTGATTTTATTCTTTTCGCAGGAATAGTGCAGTCATAAAATGGAAAACCTCTGCTTGTTGTTACTGGTCGCTGTCGTAAATCAAATCTTTCCAGGTACATTTTTTAAAATTTTCATTTCAAACGAAAGTTTTTCACTATTTTTATTGTTTTGCTTTTTTTTTTTTTTTTGTCTTTGTATTTTGTATTTTTCAATATTTTTCTTCTAGAAGTTTGTGGTCAAAAAGTATTGTTTGGTAGTGGTATTACATCCTGCAATGCAAGAGGTACGTAGTACGCATATACGCGGTATCATTTTTACTTGGACAACTTTGAAGTTCCCCTAAAATGAGATAGCAACAAACCTACTGATTTAGAATAATTCCAAGGTTATGGTCCCAAAAATATGTTTTTATAGAATTAGCCGCTGCGGGTGTAATTCTAATTTTTAAGGACGTTCACGGGCAAAAAAGATTCCTACGACGCCCTAAACCGCCAGTAAAAAATCGCATCTTAAATGAAAAACTCCAGCTTCAACAATTTTGATCAAGTTCACCTAAATACCAGTCTAAAATTTTCTCTAGGAAACAGAACTAAAATAAAAAAAACCCTGCAGAAATGTCCAAAATTATAACCAAAAACAACTTTAAACATTTTTGGAAAACCATAAAACGACTGTTTCTGACGTCATTCCCCAATGCCGAAAAAAAAAAAAAAAAAAAAAAAAAACCCGCTTTTTCATTGCATCGTTTTTTCTTCAATTGTTATTTCTACTCAAAAAATACCCTTAAACAGTATAGTTTGGACCTAGTATTTGGCTTTTCCCCTCCACCAATTCCTTCTAAACGGCGAGCGACAGTCGTTTTCTTCGACCCATTTCATCGCTTATCGATTTTCACTACTCTCGAGCGCAATGCATTATGGGATACCCTTTGATTTGGACGGCATAACGTTCTGGCATATTGCATTTTTCAAGAAAATACGGAGAGTTTAAATATGGCCCAAATATCAGCTTCAGAGCATTCTCCACAAGCCAAATATTCCATAAAATGTCATAGCAGGTCCTGGCTGTACATGATCTACGAACTTTTGACTGTAAAATCCCTTGCATACTCTCAGTTCTTTGAGATCATGCTGATTTAAGCTGTCGTATTGCTTCATGATGCCCTCCATCACTCCATAGATGAACAAAATGGCTCTCAAAATCTCGTGTATTCAACTGAAATATCTCGAAAACATGGCTCCCGAATTCCTTCTAGAAAGACTTCTCGAAGGAACTAAACATGTGGCCAGTAATCCCTGATTTACATAAAACACTGACATTGTCAATCTAAACTCCAAATATGGTTTTGCTAGGGCTTGGAGAACGTTTAGGTCCAGAAAAACATTGAAAAACCTCCAGGAGTCAAAGTGTTAACCATACAATTTTTCTTCATTGTAGCTTTGAGAGATCAAATCTGCCCAACTTTTACTGACGATGGTAGTGCAAACAACTATAAATATGTTCGCATCAAAACCTACAATGGCAAATACCTTTGGGCAGAACCAAAAACATCCACAGATGCAAAATACGTAAGAACGCGTTGCTGTGGAGTGAAAGACGTGGTTGGACGCGAAGATATCAAGATTCCGACATTGAGATCGACGTTTAAAGTTCATTGTGATCAATTGCTAGATAATAATCGTCCTATCGTATCATTCGAAGTTTTGAAATATGACAGCATCGAGCCTTCTGGGCATTTTCTATACGCCCGCCCCGATTCAAAGCTTCCTTTGTATGTTGTGAAAAATCCAGGATCACATCAGGCTGGAGTGTATTTTGTTCTTGATCGTTGGAAGGCAGGAACTCAGACAGGTATCCAAACCTTTGGTCGAAAAACATGGTTGAGCTTTTACGACGATGACGACGGAAACATTAATGTCCATAGCGTGCCTACAAGTCGGTTTCCGATTCCCCATGTTAAAGAAAGATTCTCCATTGAAATTGGTAAGTAGATTTAAAGATAAAAACTATATGGGTCGGTTTTCTCTGTGCAGTATAAGTTCTTCAAATTGCATGTATTCCAGTGGGACGGGCTCTCGTTATTGCATGCGGACATCCTCGGGATCGTCACTTATTGTCTGTCCGTAATAGCGAGCATGCGCAACAGCGGGGTGTTCGTATAAGAAGATAATGGATAGATACTTAGCACACGCCACTTTTTTCAAAAATCATGTCCTTCTTTTAGAAACGGAATTCCCCCAGAGGCTAGCTAGGAGAAGCCGTATAGAAGAGTCGATATAAGAGCCGGTTATTGTTAAGCCTTCGACTGATATGCCATTTTTATACACTCTCTAAAGTGCCCGCTACAGCGGCCGAGTTATACTATTAACATGACTTCTTGGGACTACACGAGGTGTCTGTAATTCCGTAACAGCGAGAGTCCGTAGTAGCGAGAGTTTTAATATTACAGAATCACTGATCGCTCGATCAATCACAGCACGCGAAACTCTATATTCAAGTCTAGAATTATAGTTGAGTGAATAATGTGATCGTCCGGGTGAGTGTAGTCTTGAGAAAGACTAGCTGTTGCTGGTAGAGACTGACGTTTCGACAACCTGAGCGGAAGTCATCTTCAGAGTACAGTCGTGAATGAAAGATTAAATATTTAAAATTATACTAATCTTCAATATTGTCCAAAGGAGGTACCATACCTAGCGTTTTTCTAAATATGTATGCCTGAAAATTGCATGTTTCTTTGTACATGAATGCTAATATTTTCTCTGGATGAATTGATTCATTTAGTTTCTAAAGAATGTGTAGAAACACCCTTTGATCAGATAATTCTGGCAGCTCCAGAGAATACGAGTGCAGATGATTGTGAGAAATTACCAGATCGATGTTTCGTTTCGCATGGTTGGGACTACAGAAAGAGAAAAATGAAACAAGGATATTGTTACTACAAGAAAGGTTAGTCTGAAAAGAAGTAAAATTTTACAAATATAGATTTCGACTCCGCACACCCTCTTTATTTTTTCATCGGAATTATAGCAATAATCATCATAATTATTACCACTAACAACACCATCATCACCACGTGTACCGCCAACACAATCCCCTGTGGTTCCCTTGCTTCTTTCCTTCCTCTTCCTCCATCACTCAAACCATGACTCCAACCACCCACCCACCCACCCACCCACCCACCCATCCACCCGTCCGTCCCCCCGTCCCTCCGTCCCTCCTTCCCTCCGTCCCTCCGTCCATTCATTTATTCCCTTACTTCTCACTCTTATTTAATCTAGGTTACCATGCACACATCATCTTGTTCTAATTGAATCTATGAATGTTCTTTTCAGGATCCATGTGCTACAAACATCAACGCTACATCGATCAAAGAATCAAAAATCCAAAAGATTGTGAATCTAACAGCATGTGTTGGGCTTATCATCCTAATGACAAACATTGTTATATTGGAGCTGATTATAATGTAATAAAGATGTGAAATGTGTTGCTGAAAATTGATGCTGAAAACAAACAAACAGGCAACAAAACAAGCAAAAAGACAAACAAACAGACAACAAAACAAGCAAAAAGACAAACAAACAGGCAACAAAACAAGCAAAAAGACAAACAAACAGGCAACAAAACAAGCAAAAAGACAAACAAACAGGCAAACAAACAAACAAACAGACAAACAAACAAACAAAAAGACAAACAAACAGACAACAAAACAAGCAAAAAGACAAACAAACAGGCAACAAAACAAGCAAAAAGACAAACAAACAGGCAACAAAACAAGCAAAAAGACAAACAAACAGGCAACAAAACAAGCAAAAAGACAAACAAACAGGCAAACAAACAAACAAAAAGACAAACAAACAAGCAAAAAGACAAACAAACAGACAACAAAACAAGCAAAAAGACAAACAAACAGGCAACAAAACAAGCAAAAAGACAAACAAACAGGCAAAAAAACAAGCAAAAAGACAAACATGCAAACAAACAAGCAAAAAGACAAACAAACAGGCAACAAAACAAGCAAAAAGACAAACAAACAGGCAACAAAACAAGCAAAAAGACAAACAAACAGGCAACAAAACAAGCAAAAAGACAAACAAACAGGCAACAAAACAAACAAAAAGACAAACAAACAAGCAAAAAGACAAACAAACAGGCAACAAAACCAGCAAAAAGACAAACAAACAGGCAAAAAAACAAGCAAAAAGACAAACAAACAGGCAACAAAACAAGCAAAAAGACAAACAAACAGACAACAAAACAAGCAAAAAGACAAACAAACAGACAACAAAACAAGCAAAAAGACAAACAAACAGACAACAAAACAAGCAAAAAGGCAAACAAACAGGCAAACAAAACAAGCAAAAAGACAAACAAACAGACAACAAAACAAGCAAAAAGACAAACAAACAGACAACAAAACAAGCAAAAAGACAAACAAACAGACAACAAAACAAGCAAAAAGACAAACAAACAGGCAACAAAACAAGCAAAAAGACAAACAAACAGACAACAAAACAAGCAAAAAGACAAACAAACAGACAACAAAACAAGCAAAAAGACAAACAAACAGGCAACAAAACAAGCAAAAAGACAAACAAACAGGCAAACAAACAAATCAATGATTTTGAGATGAGAGGGAAAGAGTAACGTTTGGGTTTTTTCCACTGAATATGTTGTCTGGAACGGAGCGTAGGTAGCTATAGGTAGAAAGATAAGACTGCCTTTCATCACTCATTCTGAGGCACTCGAGAACGATATATGGCCCTCCCCCATGTGGGACTGTTTTATGGAAGCGTTCGCCTCTCATGCACAAATGCGATCCCGGTTCAAGTCCCGCTGGGCTCAGTGTTGTATGTAAGTAGAGTTTCTAGTTGGTTCTCTCCTGTGCTTCGAGGGGTTTTCTCCGGGTTCTCCGATTTTCCTCCCTCCGCAAAAATCAACTTCTAAATTTCAATTGGAATTTCCAATTTCCTATTTATTTATTTATTTATTTATTTATTTATTTATTTATTATTTATTTTTTATTTTATTGTATTTTTCGAAATCAAAGGAAAAACATGCACATAAAAATAAACGAAAGAGAAAATATACATACAAGTAAACAAGAAGGAAAAAAGCAATCAAATATTGTATACTGTAACTCAATCATCAAAACATATTTTTTACTAGTAAGTGAATCGTCCGAGGTTCCGGAAATTTCCCCAGTTTGAACCCAGCTGGAATTCCTGGAATTTGATCTCTTCTTTGCGTAGTAGAGATCGATCTGATAGAGGGATATCGCAGGGACCGTGGAGCAGGGGGGGGGGGGGGGGGGGGGCTGGTGGCTATAGCCCCCTCAAACCCCCTGGGTCTTCCAGTATTTGGTGGTCGTTAGCTCCCACCCCCCCACCCCCCATCAAAATTATGCTCCGCGGTCCCTGGATAGAGAGCTAGTCAGTCTAGATGTGAGCTTTAATCATCATTTATCCCAAGACAGACCTCGTTATCAGACCCTAGGTTGCTATATGTTTGGCTTCGTTACCAAACCGGAGATATCGATTGATTTCGAGCTACGCGATTCCCTTCAACCGTCAAATAAAATAGTTCTGGCTTATCATGGTCACGCTTTGACGTCAAATGCTATGAGAGTTCCGAGATTATAGTTTATGATCTGTGGTGTATTTCCGCACTGTAATCCATGATCTGGTAATGACACAATTTTTCTCCTGGAATATCAAAAATCACGGATAATTAAGATGTTATAGTTTTCCCTTTGAATTTCCTTTTCTCTTTTTTCTTTTCTCTTTTCTCTTTTCTCTTTCCCTTCGTTTCTGGTTTATGGTTTTCCCAGTATGTATTCAATTAGTTTCAATAGCCTCAATTTATGGAAATGAGAGGGAAAAAAAATCACATTATACAAGCACATATATAATTCTATTTTATTTTGAAATTTCAAATAAAGCAAGTTATATATAAGTTATGTATTTAGTACAACCATTTCTCTCACAGCAAATACATTCAAATTGATTATTTATTAAAAATATATTAAAAGCAGACCTTAAAAATAGTAATGGAAGGGTGAACGTTCCATCTTGGAATCATTCAGAATAATGATTATGGCATCAACCAGCATCATCTTCTTGGTTCATTTGCTCCTGCATCACCCAATCAACCACTAATGGCAGACACTGGCAGTTGTCACCTTGTAACATAAAGGGATGGCTGAGCAGCTCGTTGGCAGTTAATCGATCTGCAGGGTTGTATTTCAGTGCTCCGTTGTACAAGAAATCTTTCAAATCATCTGAAGCCTTGGATGCAGCCTCTTCATTCATGGAGTTGTAGCCAGATTTAGCCATTGTGATAAAGCATTGGAAATTTGTAGCATCCTGCAGTGGAGGGTATCCTTGGACCATCTCTATGGCAACAATACCCAGGCTCCAAATGTCGATCTGTCAAGAGAATTACAAGTGATATGGGTGAATTCTAGAGTCACTTGCTGCAACTGCATTAAGGATGTTATCAACAGTAGCAGCTACCATACATATCGAAGTATGGTGTGGATATTATAGTATAGAATGGTGCTAGTAAGAATGCTTATCAGCAATGATGTCATTACTTCTTTTTCATCATCACTTCTACAAAAGACATCAATGACGTCACCAGACCAGTTATTTTTATGATTAAATGATTAGCCATTCTGAGGTTGAGAAAAAACCTGGGTCGAGTTAGCATTGCAGTGCATGGTGTGACTGTCTGATAACCTGAAGTAGACGCCATCTTGGAAATATATCCCCTAAAACAGACCCCTCATCGACCTCGGAATGGCTTTTAACAAAATTACAAATTCCTTACTTCGTTTCCATATGGCAGGCTATTAGCCATTTCTGGTGAAGCAAACATTTTTGTTCCCCTAAATCCACGTGGTCTTTCTTCTGTCATTCTTATCACTAGACCAAAGTCAGCAATTTTAACCTGCAAACACATGTACATACTATCAACATTAATGTCATCCTACTTATATTCTTGCCGCAGCACATGAAGGACACGCATTGATTCTTAAGGTAGAAAAGGAGCCTTAAAGTAACCTCTATCAGTGAAGGGTACTTACTTGTCTATCGATGCCAATCAATATATTTTCACCCTTGATGTCACAGTGAATATATTCGTGGCTGTGTAAGTAAGCAAGTCCTTGTAGGCATTCCTTCAATATGGACGCAACAACCTTCTCTGTTAAACCCTCTGTTACATTGGACAGCGTGTAAAGGCTGACCCCAGCTACATATTGTGTAACAACGTACAAAGTTGTATCTGTGAGGTAGCTGTCTTTAAGAGTGAGGATGTTTTCGTGGCTGCAGGTGCGCAGGACCTCGAGCTCCATAACCAGGCTTTTTTCATCTGGATCTTCGAGCGAGATGGTCTTGATGGCATATTCTTCGTCCTGGTGAAAACAAAGGAAACCAAAAAAGATGTGAGTAAGATGCGGCAAACTTTACGTTTTGGTTTTGTAGAAAAATTGCTTATGTTGTTGTATCGCCACGACGGATCGATCCCGGAAGTGATGTGCAAACCACATATCTCGCTCCCTCTCTCATCCTCCCTTCCTCCCTCCCTTCCTCTCTCTCTCTCTCTCTCTCTCTCTCTCTCTCTCTCTCTCTCTCTCTCTCTCTCTGCAATTTTAAGGCGAAAATTCAGTAACCTGTAAAATAGTGCAGTTATCATTCTCGACTGACGAACAAAAGGTTGTGCCCAATCATAGTCCCTTTGGGGTCGTACTTGTCTTTCTCACACTCTTTTATGAGGTCAGTACCTGTATTTCATTGTGTTTTGCAAGGTAAACATGTCCAAAAGTTCCTTCACCAATCTCTCTGATGATGTTATAATGTCTGTTTGGATTGTAGCGCGTATCACGATGGAAGTATTCCAATACACTTTTCCAGTCCTCTTGCATGTACATATGTTGAACACTCTTCTTTGAGCTGAGTACGATATCAGAAACGGTAACTTGACTTGCTTCACTAATAACAACAAGAAATGAAAATATGAATACTAAATATATAGAAAAATTGTAGTGCATTGCATACTACGCATATGAGGGTTTAACTTTAAACGAGAGGTGGAATTGCTTCCATACAATCCTTTTGCGGATTGGTAGCCAGTAAATGACTTGTAGACTCTGATACTGGACGAGATATCTAAGAGTTACCCTTGAAGAACATTTGTAAAGCAGTGTTATTGGCATGGAATTTTGAAAGTAGACATACCGAGTCTTTGTTTACCTTAATTTCCATTCTGGTAGTGGTAGAGATCTTGTAGCAGAAGGCATTGATTCGAGGGAAAGACATCTTTGGATGCCCGGCTCTGTTTTGGAATACACAGAGCGCAGTAGACCCGGAGCAGCATCCTGCTTGATTTCTTTAGTGTTTGAATGCCTCTGGTTTGTTGGCGTTCTTGGGTACGCAGATGCGCAAGTATCCTTTCCTCCCTGGCATTTGCTTGGTTTGCCATCACAAGGTCTTTTCTCATCGGCAGCTGTGGGTGCACAAGATGGTGCAGGGCTTTGAGGATTCTTAGGCTTTACTCTCCTCAAACAGAAGGTCTCTATAACCATAAAATAAGCATGGTCAGTTTTTCTGTACGAAACTGTAACAAAAACAAACTATCGTTATAAATAAATATTGATTGGATTCTTACTCTTTCGCCTCCAATAGCCTCTGATGTTTTTGTTGAAATTAAACAATTCCTTTTCAAGTTGATCTATAGTTATCTGAAATGAGAAAACTCAGTTGTAGTAGAGATTTTGTGCAACTAGTGTATACATCGGCTACATTGTCGGATAATAAGTAATTTCGCAGAGTGCGTCGTTTGCGAACATTTGTTTTATAACAGCCGAGTCGAACTCACTTAAAAATCTAAGCAAATAGCTGCTTGATAATTTAATAAGTGAAACAATAAAATATTTTGTAAATATCGAATATGATTTAAATGATAAATGTCTAAAATTAGAACTAGTTATCGCGCGGAAGTCGACGGCATTCTGATCATGAACTACGCCCTTCAAATCTAAGTGAATCAGACACTTACCGGTTCTCTTTCTTGAGGTTCTGGTTTACTGTACACGCACCCCATCTTTAAATGCTAAAATTTGTATCTCAACTTTTGCTAATAAGAGTATTTGATTAGATTTTATCCGCAGTGCAGAACAACAGTGTTTCACTAACGAAAGAAACTATACAAATGAGGAATCGCTAAAGAATTGTGAAGTCATAGTCAGAACTACGTGTAAGCGCGCGCGCGGATCTTGACTGGTTTCCAGGCCCCTTCGGCGTAAAATAGGATCATGAATGGATACTGGATATTGAACATTGTAAACCTTACGAAGAGTCTTCCTTACTCATTGTGTGCATTATTTATTTATAAAGTGCGAAGGGACTGTACTTCTTGGTGAGCTTTTCTCGTCGGATTGCTTCATGGTGAGTTGGCGGTTTGGAAGAAAGTTCTTTAAAAAAGTAAGAAAGATCTTTATGATAATTTTAAATAGACACTATATTCAAACTAGAGAACACGAAGGATAGAGAGGGACTCTTCCACTATTGGCTTAGGGATATCGGTCTTAACTTCCTCGAAAGTTATTTTTAGATTTTGCGTATCTCATAGGAATACCCTTCCGCTTCCGGTTACTAGTCGTGTGAAAGAAAGAAAGAAAGGGAGAAAGAGAGAAAGAAAGAGATATAGGAAGAAAGAAAGAAAGAAAAAAGGAAAGAAAGAAAGAAAGAAAGAGAGAGAGAAAGAAAGAAAGAATGAATGAATGAATGAATGGATGAATGAATGAATGAATGAATGAATGAATGAATGAATGAATGAATGAATGAATGAATGAAGGAATGAATGAATGAGTGAATTAAATGATATACCATACTAAAATTTTACTTTCCTTCCTTTTCTTCCTCTTTCCTACCTTCTTACCGTCCCTGTCTCTATGTCTTGGGTTCCCTGTGTCTGTTCTCGACATCTATCCCATAATGCAGTACATGCCTGAAGGAGCCTGGGTACTAGTAAAACTAAGATACCGACTTTTTGCCGGTTTTTAAAAAGTATTGAAGAATTTCGTGGAATTTTCATAAGAAATCCTCAAAAAATGCCTTCGGGAAAGCAACGATCCTCAGCAAACGCTCCAGATACGTCTACTTTAAGCTTAAACGAACGGATCTTGAAGGAATGCCACGAACTTTACACAGATGAAGAAAGGGGTACGTAAGTCTAAGTTTGTACACGTTGGCAAAATAACATTTTTCAAAAAGATCAACTTTTATCAAGTTGAGTTTTAGATCAAAATGTTTGGCTTTGATATCCGTATTTTATCTTTGATATTGTGTACAGGTCTTATCTCAATAGCGAAAGGACTTGGATTGACTTTGTTGGCCCCGAGGAAAAAGATTAATGTAATCTTGATTGGCAACCATTCTGCTGGTAAAAGCTCCTTTATAAACTGGTATGTTATTATGAAATCGGAAAAGATAAGTTAGAGGGGCAAGACTGTTGTTTTTTATTAAGAATTTTTGATAAGGAACTTTGATTTTGAGTTAATTTGCTAGTTACCAACAGACTGTGGTCCAAAAGCTGCATCTAAAATATATCTTGAAAGTAACGTCTGGAGGTTTTTGGGTTAGTTTTTCTTTAACTTTTCAAATCTGACCCAAATTCCTTCAAACCTGTTATTACATACAGTACATGACCAAAGAACACTTTAATAGGACCATTTTGATAGAAATATTGAATAAAATTTCCTTCATTCACGTGGTGTCTTAGTCACTGTCACTCATTCGGGGCATTCATTGCACAAAGAATAAAGTGTATCTGTCTTTGTGTGGTGGATGCTCTGGTTGAGTGATGGTGGCTGAATGGGTACTGTTTTTGGATGTCGGTCTTGGGTTTATTTCATGGCTTAAATGCGTTTGCTCCATTATTCTAAAACTTTTTAAATTATTTATTTACATAATTTGTTCATTTATTCATTTATTTATTTATTTATTTATTTTTTAACGCATACTGGAATTTGCTGTATATGATCGATAGATTGTTGCAAATAAAAAAATGTGGATGTATTTAAAATCCTAAATATGTTGCTTTATATTTAAAGAGAAACATACACTGTAGCTTGAGTTTCCTGTGTTTACTGAGATAGAAAAGGTCTACAGACGAAATGAACTCGAAGGTCACTTTTTTAAGGTGGCTGCCTACTATTGAAAAATTCCATGAAAAAGTTTCTAAATCACAATTTTTTAAACTCAAATTTAATACTGATTTCAAATCTGGAAAGATTGTTTTTGAACAGTATTTGACGACCATTTGGATCAGAAAATGAGATTCAAAGACTTATATCAGTTGATTGAAAACCAGCAATAAAGAAACTTGATATTTGTGAAACCTTTCATTTGCCTATACCCCCACTAGCCATGGCTCAAAATAATGGCCAGTCATACGTCGGTCAAGATATCTGGCATATATTTTATTTTATTTTTGTTTTAAATATGACTGATCAACTTGTCTGTTCAATTTCACCAGTCAAGCACCAAATTTGGCTGGACATTGACCTTTGACCGGCTGTTATTTTGAGCCCTGCTACCATGATTACATTTCTTTCTTTCTTTTCACATTGCCCAGGTACATTGAAGAGCATATTCAGAAAACTGGTGTTGCTATAGAAACTCAGGGTTTCACTGTTGTCACTAGTGGAAAGAAACGAGAATCCTTAACAGTGAGTTCTAGAATCATGATAAGTTAACTATTTCATTCTGTAAAAAATGGTTTAGAATGTAGGAAAACTATGCACAAACTGAATAAATTGTATACACGTCAGCTATTTTAAAAAAGGTTGGTCAAAGTTTTGTTGTTTGTTGCAGGGCCCAAAATAATGGCTGGTCAATGGTCAATGTCTGGCCAAATTTGTTACTTGACCGGTCTGTGAAATATGGTTTTAAACAGACATCTTGACCAGTCATATTTAAATAATAAAAAAAGTCATATTTAAAGTAAAATATCATATGCAGTACAGTACATCTTGACCGGGGTATGACTGGCCGTTATTTTGAGCCCTGTTGTTGCATGTTGAATTGCTTACCAAGCCCGGAATGCACTATAATGGGTGATAAAAATTCAAGCAAATGAATCTTGTCATAACAATATATCAAAATTTTCTCCAACTTTGTCTGCAAGTTATTCTGGACAGCACATTTTCTTCTGTGGTGACATTATTTACATTATGAATATAATACATTTCAAGGTTTGTAAGCCACATGCAAAATGCAGCTTGTAATTCAAGTCACATGCAACATACAGTATGCAACAAGCAATAAAACCTAAGTTCATCAACCGTTTTTGAAACAGCTGTATAAACTTTGTAGGCAATTTGATTTATTCTACACTGTAAATATAATATTTATTAAATTCATAATTTGTTGTTTTATAAAGGGCAATGCAACTCTTCACTTGTATCCATATTTCAAGCCACTTCAACAAATAAATGGTAAATATCAACAGTAATATGTTGTCCATCACCTGT
Source organism: Anthopleura sola (assembly GCA_023349425.1). Classification (NCBI taxonomy): domain Eukaryota; kingdom Metazoa; phylum Cnidaria; class Anthozoa; order Actiniaria; family Actiniidae; genus Anthopleura; species Anthopleura sola. Next base: position 1,784,716 of record JALHLI010000014.1, read on the forward strand.
GCTTGAGTACAGCCTGTATTGTGTATATGTGATTTTATTATTTTATGAGGATGCAATGTATTACAGTTGTAATTTGCTTTCAAACTCAATTGTGCACTCTGTCTGTCTGTCTGTCTGTCTGTCTGTCTGTCTGTCTGTCTGTCTGTCTGTCTGTCTGTCTGTCTGTCTGTCTGTCTGTCTGTCTGTCTGTCTGTCTGTCTGTCTGTCTGTCTGTCTGTCTGTCTGTCTGTCTGTCTGTCTGTCTGTCTGTCTGTCTGCGCTTCCTGGCCCCCTGCTTTCACTGCCCCTGTTTCATACGTGTATCTTATCTGTCCTCTCTTCACTTGCGACAAATGTAGGAACTGAATGTTTTGCAATGGTATTTTTCTTTCATTTTTCCTAGGGGTTGTTGAATACCTGATTACTGAAATCTCCACTTCAAAACAGAAGAAGTTTAGTCTGATCACATTTGTTGACACCCCTGGACTTGTTGATGGAGACATGAAATATCCATTTGATGTTGATGAAGCAATCACATGGCTAGGTGAGTAGTAATTAATGTTAAAGAGCAAGAGCATGCATACATGCCATTGTCCTTGTTGTTGCCATCCACTAGAACATTGATCAGTTGGTGCTTTTTCATGTTCTACCTGTAGCCTGAACAGCAATGCTGAGGATGATGGTGTGTGCATGAAAAACTGTTTTGAAATTGAGCTCAAGTCATCACCCAGTGTTGTTGTAGCCAGAACAGCAATGCTGAGGATGATGGTGTGTGCATGAAAAACTTTTTTGAAATTGGGCTCAAGTCATCACCCAGCGTTGCTGTCCTGATCTCGCCATCCTCATGCATAAGGGTATCTGTTTAGACCTTGTTTATAGGAGGTGGGCCAGCAAGCTTACCGGGGTTCGGTAAGTGAGCCAGCCCACCTTTCCATATTTAAAATGCAATGAAGTTTTTACAGAATTGTCAGTTGAACCAAGATCTTTGGCAACATGGGCTAGCCCACATAAACAGGGCCTTGCTAAGGTTTAGCCTCATTTCAAAGTCAAAATATTTACAAAAATCAATGGTAAAGTAAAGAATGCACAATTTCCACAATACAAACACTTTGAAATTCCACGGACCTTCACACTGGAACATGTGAATATTCAAGAGTTGCTTGCAAAATAGGTCAAGTAATGATTTTTTATTTGAGAATCACACTAAAAGTTTTGTAATGAATTTCTTCCTATTCTTCCACCTTTAACTTATTCTATTGCTGTTGTCCCTGCAGGTGATTTGGCTGATTTGATATTTGTATTCTTTGATCCCATTGGACAAGCACTTTGTAAGAGGACATTGAATCTTGTTGGTAAGATAAGTGATATCATGCAATAACAGTTACAGAATGTGATTGAGATTAGTTCTAGGAAAAGACTACTGTATCAGAGAAAATAAGAGTTACATGTACACCTATTTCAATTAATGTTGATAACAGGAGATCTGGAATGGTCAATCTGAGACCAATAAGGAATTTGTGCGAGACAACATAAAATTTTGTGAATTAATGCGATAAGTGACACAAATTAGCAATTCAATACCATTCAAGCGTGATTGCAACTATGTATTTGCAAAATTTATGAGATGAACATTCAGCCTTCCACAATTCTTATTGGTCTCAGATCGACCATTTCAGATCTCCCATCATCAACCTTAATTGAAATAGGTGTATACGCCCAGGGCATATACAGTACATGTATACTGTATTAATCATTTGTAAGAATTTTATGATGGTGTTATGTCGGGGGTGAGGGGCTTATATTTGAGCAGGGGAGTGCTTATGCCTGGTAGGGGAAAATAGTTATGAAGAGGGTGGGAAATAGTTTTTTTTCTTTTTTCCAGTTTCAATTTTGTATTCCAGTCTTAAATCTGGAATCAATGTCCTTTAATTTAAAAAAACAAATAACAGCAAAATTATCTAGACTGATTTTAAGTTATATTTTCTAATTAACAGAAAAATTAAATGAGAAGGGTTCTGACCGGCTCAGATTCTACCTCAGTAAAGCTGATACTGCTGGACATGAGAGTGATAGACAGGTATAGTCTCTTATTAGTTAATTATTAGAATGATACTCTAAGTTTCTTACTAAAAAAAGAAGTCTAACAAATTGAACATTTTATAACCTTAATATCAAACACTGAGGGAGGCAGGGAGTGTGCACAGTTGTCATTGGAAGAACACAACATGAGTGAGCATACAGTAGGTGTCAAAGTGGTTTAGTGGGGTGCCTGATCATGACATTTCCAGATCCACATGTAAACATTTTCCTTTCCTCAAGGAAACAGTGTGCTTAAATTTCAATAGAAAGACCCAAAATATATGTAGACCCTTCAAAGGTCATTCACCTCAATATATTTACTTTTTTACTACAGTATATAATTTTTTTGTCAAATCTATGCCCAAAAAGTGGAGATGGGGGGGGGGGGGGGAGTGATCGCGGAGAGGGCAATTGGTACTAAATATTTTGAGTTAACTTCCACCTTTGTCCACTTGCAGAAAGTTCTGATGCAGATAACTCAGGAACTCTGTAAGAGGCCTGGTTTGAATAAAGCTGGTTTTGACATGCCGACCATTTATGTGCCAAATATGTTGGACAAGGTAGGTGTTAGTTATACAGTAACAACTATGTACAGGCACAGTAGGTGATATTTTTAAAGCATCGGTGCATTTTGATTGATCAGTTGCATGACATTGCAATGTTACAATTTGTGCAACATATATAGGACAGACAGTGATTTATCCCATTCCAATGCAAATACAGCCAATAAGAATGCAGGAAAGCTCTTACAAGTATGTTCATATGGTATGTATTTTATATATTAATGATTTTACTAATTTTCCAGCCATCTCGATGTGCTAACCAAATTGAAGAGGTGTGCAAAGAGCTAGAGAAGACTATCAACCACACCATCCAGAACACTCTTAACACACTGGAGAAAGACTGTCATAAGATATCAGAACTAGTGGATGAAAACCTGGCTAAAGATGCGTAAGTTAGGCTTATTTAAGTAGTAATAATTAACTTTATTGATGTGTTACAAATTCCTAGCTTGCACTTAGTACAAGCTAATTGGGACACCTGTCTACTATGAAATCAAATAATGACAAAACTTTCATTTGAATAAACTAAGTTAAGATATAATTTGATACATACATTATAAGACTAAGACCCAACTCAACAACCAAACCACACCCCAATGCCCCCGTTTCCTCCCCCTCCCCTCCCCTCCTACCCGTTATCTGATCATCAATCTACAGTATTTTAATATGTACACTTCTTAAAATATATATACAAAAGTAAGAATTTGAAACTAAGTATAATAATATTAAGATTCCCTTGACCTGAAGGGTTTCTCCCTCGGTTTCTCCCTCCACAAGACGTAACAAGCTAAATTCCAATTGGTTCTGTTAGTTAGCCATGCCCTGTCTTAGATCAGCCCAGAAGTTGTTTCAGTGTTCGAACTGTGAGTTAGCCATGCCCTGTCTTAGATCAGCCCAGAAGTTGTTTCAGTGTTCGAACTGTGAGTTAGCCATGCCCTGTCTTAGATCAGCCCAGAAGTTGTTTCAGTGTTCGAACTGTGAGTTATCTGTGCCCTGACTTTGATCAGCCCAGAGGTTGTTCAGGTTTCAATGTCTGAGTTGGCCTTGTCCTGGATTTGATCACCCTAGCCATGCTCTGACTCTGATCAGCTCAGAGGTTGTTTCAGGGTTCGATCTGTGAGTGAGACGTACCCTAAATGTGATCAGCCCTATTGTTTCAGGATATCGATAAAAGTTGGTCTTTTCATTTACAAAATCGGAGTGTGTTTTTCACCATTGTGTTTTTCTTTCTCATTCTCTAGGGAAGCATGTTCTTATAATATCAAGGCAGGACTCAAGGGTGTTGTGTTCGCGTTTCTTGGGATGCTGCTTCCTTTTGTTTTGCTTATTAATTTTGTTGCCAGTAGCAGCTCACGAGGTACACTGGAATATGTCCTGGGAAAGGATGCCGCCGGAAAGCTTAAATATTATACTGTAAGTCACTGGAAACTTACGCCGGAGGAAACAGACGTCCTTTCTTTCGCTCTTTGTCCCCTAGCGAAAGCTTTCGGGGGGGGGGGGGGGGGGGGGGGGGTGGACGAGGAGAGAAAGTAGGTCTGTTTTCCTAGGCTATGATTTTTTTTTATAATCTTACAGGGTGGGCTTGTTTGGACTTCGAGTCAGTTCTTAGCCTGGGTTAAAAAAAACTTTGAAAAGAATATTGGGCATTTGCAAAATCTGTAAATTCCTTTGGAAATGCTTTGAAAATTTACTTTTTAGATTGTTTTACGACCCTGTAAATCATAATCTACAATCTAATTCTGGGAAAGTGAATTCTTTAAAAATGTAACAGGAAAATCAAAGGAACTATCGGGAAAAAATCACTCTATTATTTTGGTCTGCTGAAATCCTTTTATTTCCTTAAAAATTGTCAGATGAATTTTTAAAAGAGCCAAAAAAGCGTAAGAACTCACTTTCCCATCATGCTTTGTGCTAGAATTTCGAGCTCATGCACATTGGCTATTGGAAACTATTGTTTTTTTGCTCCAAATAGAGCTGCATTCCGACGTGCTGCGAGGGGTCTATGAAGTAGATTTCGTACGAAATTTACGAAAACAGCCACATTACGAAATTTAAAAAAAACCGATGAACAATCACAGCGCTGGAAATGCTTCGACATATCGCGGCACGTGGATAAACGTGAATATTTAGTGCTTCGTTTCTTATGTTTCTACCACCAGGCTCCTGTAGAAGAAATGTGGAAATCCATACCATCAGAATATCACCTCCACACTCTTATTGGAATGCTTGTCTTCTCGTTTCTTCTTCTCATAATCGGAAAATTCTCTTCAAGGTAAGGAATAAATATCCTTAATGATTTGAAATTATTCTCAAAATAGCCAAAGGACAGATAGGTGACAGCCATGTAGACTTTTACAAAGTCCTTTGTCTCCGTAATAGTTAACGCGCGCTGAATAAAGCACAGGCAACCCAAGCCGAAGCACAAGCACTGTACGACTTCGACGTTCGCTTTTTTTCCCATTTGCTTCGCTCGTGACTCTTTGAGTGAAGAGAGGTTACTTGGAGCAAGTCTAAAAGCCATATTAGTAGTGTTAAAATTAGAAATCTGTTGTAAAAACCCACCAACGTGGCCGTGATGGCGTAACTTGTAAGAGAAGAATTAAGCCTTGATTATTTCGGACAGTTTGAAGACAACGTTTTCAAGAAAACAGAAAAAATTGCTGTTGGAGAAACAATCTTTTGTGCAAGGCTATGTCAAGGGGAAAAAGGTAAGTACAGCCTCCGCATTCCCTCATCTTCATGCTCTCGGTCCTTAGAAAATATTATCCTAGCATCTTTAATAGACCTTAAAGTGCCCTATGGTGACTTTCCTGGCTTCGTGTATGCTAAATTATCTGGCTAACAAAAGAAGCATTATTAGCTACAGGTCCCTTTCAGTACTTCGGAATCGGCAGCTCGATTTGGAGGACAAAACAATAGGTTTGAATAGACCATTTTCGAGATGTGCGATCGCTTTCAAAAATATCGCAGGCGCGTACATGATCTCGAGGCATTTTTGGGCAGAGTCAATGGCGCGCGTGATCTTGCCCAAAAATACCTCTTTTTCATGTCTGCGCCTGCGATAATTTTGAAAGAGCTCGCGCATCTCGAAAATGGTCTATTCTCAGAAGATTGAAATTCTTGTGTTTTGTACTCCAAATTGAACTGCTTTGACGTCACGTGAAAGGGATGTATTGTGTTTTTCGTTTCCTCGGAATTTCATTTCACTCATGATATTGTCAAAGATTCGTAAGCTTTGGTACAGTTTTGATTGATATTTTTATTTATTTAATTCTATCCCTTCACAGGAAAAATTATACAAAGAATATCTGCAGCAAAGCGTTGGATCCCATGATTTATGAGCAGGCTCTAAAATGGGTACATTTATATGCATTGAACAGTTATATTACAAACATATCAATATATTCCAGCATGCAATTTGATCAGTACTCAATGGTAAAATAAGAAATCATAACTTGGCGGATTGCACGTCACACCTACCTTTCACAATCATCCTTGTATGAAACCCAGTCCAGTATACTCAAGATATCCCATCATGCAATGCGGTACTCTTAAAATGTTCAGGGTGAATAGATTTAGTCCAGAGCCGGACCTACTTTTATCAATGCGCGCGCGGCTAGGACGAACCGAGTAGTGGAAGGAGACTGGTAAGAATCGTAAAGACTATTTTCCTTTTATTTTTGCGATATAAATTAATCAGTTCGTGAGAAAAGTGGGTTCAGTTCTGGACAAGAATAGATCCTGCGATTCAAAATATCCCATAAAATCATTTTTTCACTCCAATTATTGGTAAAACTTTTTACTAAACAAAGAATAATTATTACAGATCTAAAGGTTATTAAATGATGAATACTACAGAGAGTCGAGATAATATTTTATTTTTATAAAATAATGCGCTTCTAGTATTTGTTTATTCCACTTGAAAATTTAAGCGCATTTTGCAGAGTTGAGGCAATCTTGTCGTCTTCAGAGTTAAAATTACTTGAAACATGGTTCAAGACGGAGCAGAAAATATATAAAAAAATTGAATTGAATATTCGCCCTATTTTACTATGACGTCACAGCTTGTTTACATGGACAATAATGATAGAAATCTAGGGTAAAACTTCTTTCGTTCGGGATATTTTGGTGTATAATATTTAGCTGTCCTCACTTTCCACTATATCATAAATCAAATTTTATTTTGATTTTTATTGGGAAATAATAGAATAATATGGGAAAAAGTGGTGGGGCTAAGATTGGAAAATATAAGAGACTAGTATGGGAAAAGGGAAAAAGTGGTAGGGTTATAGCCCTACCAGCCCCTCCCCTCGCGCGGTCCCAGCTTGGTTAAAACAACAAATCTATCTTTACAGATCTTCAAAACGTCAACTGTTTTCAAAACGGCTATCAGCAGTATTTAAATGGTTGATAGAATAGTGTCTTGATCATAAAGTGTCGCCGAGAACAGCATGATTAGCTACTTTGTTCCGCTCAGTTTTTAAGTGTTTTCAAGAATGCTGGGATAAAAATAGAAATGAATTAACTATCCATTGTGATAAAGTACTTGTACTTGAAACAGCCGATTAGAGGACGGCACTCTGCCATGCTCTGATGAAGCTGAATACTTAAAGAACCAAATGACAAAAAAAAAATAAAAAAATTCTACAATGCATAACATATTTCAGTTAATTGAAGCAAGTTACGAGCTTGTAATTAGTCTGGATAACGAACATCCTCGATATCTCGTGCAGTAGAACAAGAAAAGGCCGATATATTTTCATATTCCAATAAGCTTATGGAATGTGCAAATAGACGCTTTAGGGTGCTCCGAGGTCCATGCCAAGTAATATCAAAAAAATTAATAGCCGTGATACAAGAATATTACGAAGCCATGATCGAATGTATCACAATTAGTGATGCGTGGTTAGGCCAAGTATTTGTATGAGTGTTTGAGGAATGATTGATAATCGATAATCTACTTCGACTAAACTGGCTCCTCATTGGACAAATCTGTCTCTTAATCGTAGACATTCCGGCAATAAAAACTTTCTGGAGGTATTAGATATGCTTTATTTTCCGGGTTCCACAAGGTATCTTGTGCTCAGTCCGGAGAAATGTTGTTGCCTATTTTTAATCTCTGACTGGAAGAACTTGAACTATTGAAACCGTCCAGTTCAGTTCAAGAACTTGATTATATAACAAAATTCAAGGAGTACTCAATTCTGTATAATGGTTAGGCCAAGTATTTGCCTGTTTGAGAAATGATTGATAATCCATAATCTACTTCGACTAAACTGGCTCCTCATTGGACAAATTTGACCTTTTTAAAACTGTCTCTTAATATTAAATATGCTTTATTTTCCGGGTTCCACAAGGTATCTTGTGCTCAGTCAGGAGAAATGTTGTTGCCTATTCTTAACCTCTTTACTGGGAGAACTTGAACTATTGAAACCGTCCAGTTCAGTTCAAGAACTTGATTATGTATCAAAATTCAAGGAGTACTTATTCTGTATAATGTGTTCAGTGATTGGTAACAGCACAAATGGAACTTGCTTCCAAAATAAATCGGTCGCCAGTGCCCATCGATGTATTGACCTTCTTATAACCTACGAGGAACTAAAAGTGTTCCTGTTGCTTTTCTATATTGTGGTGATGGCCCTAGCAATCCTTGGTAACACTTTGATCATCTATATCGTGTACTCCAACAAACCATTGAGAAGCTCCACAAACATCTTCATCGTCAACATGGCTGTCTGTGATCTTGGGATACCATTTTTTTTTCTTCCAAAGAGAATATCTGAGTTGTTTGTTGGTGAATATGCATGGCTGATACCTGGAGATGCAGGACTTGTTCTCTGTAAACTGCTACCTTTTGTTTACGATGTTTTTATTATTTGCTCTATCTTTAGCTTGCTTCTCATCACATATGATCGGTTCTGTGCTGTGATGTTACCACACAAGCGTCATAACTTGTTGTCCAAAAAGGCTGTCATCTTCCTGATCTCTTTTGCTTGGATTCTTTCCATCAGCGTTTGCGCTGTTCTTCTAAAAAAATTCCTCGTTTATCACGTAAATGGAAAGAGGTTCTGTAATGCATTTTGGTATCCACGATCATACACAAGATATTTTATTACCACCACATGCTTCAGTATTATAACCCCCATAGTACTCGTGACATTAGCTTATTCAGCTATCTTCCACAAACTCAAGAAGCAAGTTCTTACCATTGGCGACTCACTTTCGGACCATCACCGACAACAAGAACATCTGCGACAGAAAAAAATTATCAAGATGGCCTTTGCTATTATCTGTGCCTTTGCAGTATGCTGGCTACCCTATGCAATAATGATTTTCATCAGGATCGCATTCATTTTATTCTCCACCCCGTCTATTGCTCCCTGTTGGTTTTGGAAAGGTCTATCAATTTCTTATTATTTCATGGTTCTCGTGTCAGTAACCAACCCAGCAATCTGTTTCACATTTGGCACAGCATTTCGAGATAACCTGTGTAAATTTTTTCGTCGAGCTTTTGGATGTTGTTTTCCAAGAAGAGTCGAGGTGGTGGATATGGCTATCTCGGAAACCAAATTATAGCACTAAACCAAGGCCCAACATCATGAACAACAACAACAACATGTACAAACAAAACAAAAGAACGTCAGACGGACTGAATGACTGAATACAGGGAATGGACGGACGGATGGATGGAAATTAGGCATACATACACAGATTGTATAAAATTATTTGATTTCTTAAAAAAAACATGTTTATACAGTATCAGAGAACAGAAAAATACACAGTCAGGTCAAACGGCTACGGCCTGGTGTTTCTCTACGACTTCTCTCTTGCTCAACAGCTGCCAGCTTGTTTATATCATGGTCAGTGGGGGTTTGGCAGTCATTAACTTTTCATCTTGAAATTCAATATTCTAGGGAAAGCAAGACTTTGCTTTTGAAAAGAGATATCCATTATTGAAGTAAAGTACGCCGAAAATTAAAGATTGAGACAATGAATTTAGACAATTTAGTATTTGCCTGTTTGAGGAATGATTGTTGATAATCGATAATCTACTTCGACTAAACTGGCTCCTCATTGGACAACTTTGACCTGTTTTAAAACTGTCTCTTAATTTGTTGCCATTGCGGCAATAAAAAAAATTCTGGAGGTATTAAATATGCTTTATTTTCCGGGTTTCACAAGGTATCTTGTGCTCAGTCAGGAAAATGTTGTTGCCTATTTTTAAGCTCTGATTGGGAGAACTTGAACTATTGAAACCGTCCAGTTCAGTTCAAGAACTTGATTATATAACAAAATTCAAGGAGTACTCAATTCTGTATAATGTGTTCAGTGATTGGTAACAGCACAAATGGAACTTGCTTCCAAAATAAATCGGTCGCCAGTGCGGCCCATCGATGTATTGACCTTCTTATAACCTACGAGGAACTAAAAGTGTTCCTGTTGCTTTTCTATATTGTGGTGATGGCCTTAGCAATCCTTGGTAACACTTTGATCATCTATATCGTGTACTCCAACAAACCATTGAGAAGCTCCACAAACATCTTCATCGTCAACATGGCCGTCTGTGATCTTGGGATACCATTTTTTGTTCTTCCAAAGAGAATATCTGAGTTGTTTGTTGGTGAATATGCATGGCTGATACCTGGAGATGCAGGACTTGTTCTCTGTAAACTGCTACCTTTTGTGCACGATGTTTTTATTACCTGTTCTATCTTTAGCTTGCTTCTCATCACATATGATCGGTTCTGTGCTGTGATGTTACCACACAAGCGTCATTACTTGTTGTCCAAAAAGGCTGTCAACTTCTTGATCTCTTTTGCTTGGATTCTTTCTATCAGCGTTTGCGCTGTTCTTCTAAAAAAATTCCTCGTTTATCACGTAAATGGAAAGAGGTTCTGTAATGCATTTTGGTATTCTCGATCATACACAGCATATTTTATTACCATGATATTCTTGTACATTGTCATTCCCATATTACTCGTGACAATAGCTTATTCAGCTATCTTCCACAAACTCAAGAAGCAAGTTCTTACCATTGGCGACTCACTTTCAGACCATCACCGACAACAAGAACATCTGCGACAGAAAAAGATTATCAAGATGGCCTTTGCTATTATCTGTGCCTTTGCTGTATGCTGGCTACCCTATGCAATAATGATTTTCATCAGGATCGCATTCATTTTATTCTCCGCCCTATCTATTGCTCCCTGTTGGCTTCGGAAAGGTCTATCAATTTCTTATTATTTCATGGTTCTCGTGTCAGTAACAAACCCAGCAATCTGTTTCATATTTGGCACACCATTTCGAGATAACCTGTGTAAAATGTTTCGGCGAGTTTTTGGATGTCGTTTTCCAAGAAGAGTCGGGGTGGTGGATATGGCTATCTCGGAAACCAAATTATAGCACTAAACCAAGGCCCATCATCATGAACAACAACAACAACATGTACAAACAAAACAAAAGAATGTCAGACGGACTGAATGAATTAATACAGGGAATAAACAAACCCCGCAATCTGTTTCATATTTGGCACAGCATTTCGAGATAACCTGTGTAAAATGTTTCGGCGAGTTTTTGGATGTTGTTTTCCAAGAAGAGTCGGGGTGGTGGATATGGCTATCTCGGAAACCAAATTATAGCACTGAAACCAAGTAAAGAAGAAAAGAGGGTCCATCATCACAGACAACAACAACAATATGTACAAACAAAACAAAAGAACGTCAAAGGGTAGGAATGACGGACTGAATGACTGAATACATGGAAAGGACGGGCGGATGGATAAAATTAGGCTAAACTCGACATATATAGATTGTATAGAATTATTTGATGTCTTAAAAAGTCATGTTTATATCAGAGAACATAAAAAACAAGCTCAGGTGAAACGGCTATGGCCTGGGGTTTCTCTACGACTTCTCTCTTGCTCAACAGCTGCCAGCTTGTTTATATCATGGTGTGCGGGTATGGCAGTCATTAACTTTTCAGTTTGAAATTCAATATTTTAGGGAAAACGGGACTTTGCTTTTGGAAAGAGATATCCATTGAAGTAAAGTTCGATAATTAAAGATTGAGACAATATTTAGCAATTATTCGCCGAAAAGTTATTATCGATGAATATTTACCGTGCGGCGAGTCTTCGAGGTGAATAATTGTTTTAGTATAAATAAAAAGGTGATTATTTCAAAAAAGAAAGAAGGAAACAACATTGAAAGTGAAAATATTTTATTTTTTAAAAGCGCGACGGTCACGCTGACAGCCATTTTGTCCGAAAAGGTGATTATCGGCTGATAATCCGAGATAGAAAACCAATCAGAGCGCGCGATTTTGTATAATCACCTTTGTATTTTTACTACATGCATATAAGCATTCATTCAGCCACACGCGAGAAAAACGCCAAACGTACAATGCTAGTGGATTCTGCCTGCTTTGCACTAAAGTTTTTATTATTTGAGATGCTTGTTATCATAAATAAAGGGATGGTAGAATTTTGTATTTTTTTTTTTCTCGAAAAAATACTGATATTAATATGTCATTTCCCTAGATATCCAGTGTTTACTTTTGTCGATAAAATTGTAAATTTTCTTTCGTTTAAAAACATAATTATGAAACATCTGTTCAGTATAGACATTGTTGTCTAACTGGCGTCTTTACTGAATTTAAGGTAATGCGATCGCGCATTTTTTTTCCATGAATTTTTTTAAAATTTGGCACAAATATTCCTTTTGAGCTATAGTGTGAAAATATGAAATAAAAAATGGGGGTACCCGAATCCGTTCGGAAGATATAATTTTTCAAAGACAATGCTTGCGGCCGTGTTTTCGGGGAAAATAAGACAAAGTAAACTAGAAGCTATCGTAGTCCATATGGCTTGAAGAAGTAGCATAAACGATTTCAAATGATACATACCTTAACACATTATGATTAAAACCCCAAAATTGTTCATTTTATTGTGTTCAGAATGAGTTCTCGATGTTTAAATGTCCAAAACAGTACATTTTGACTGTACTTTACGATCCGAATTTCCGGACATTTTCGCGATTTACTCAAAACTTAGTCGAATTATCTACCTTCATTTTTGGATATGTTATAGCTTTAGTAAACTTAGACTCACAGTGAAAAAATCAGGGTAGGTCACCGAGCAAGATTTTTAGATATTTCACGTTGAACGTGGAGAAAGGTCAAAATGTCTTATCCGCCATAGTTGAAAGACCTTGGCCACAGGAAACCCAATCACGAAAAAGTACTTTGAAAATCAACACTTCGTGAAATTACTAAAAATTTAGTCGAATTACCTGCCTTCATTTTTTGATATATTGTAGCCTAAGTTGTTCTGGACTCACAGTAGAAAAATCAGGGTAGGTAACCGTGTAAAATGTTTAGATATTCAATAAAGCGCAGGAAAGATGCGCACGAATGCACGATCGAATTACCTTAATAAATTTTCTCCCTCGGTAAAGTCGAGCACTTGCTTTTCCTAAGAATAAATGTAATCATTTCAGTTTTGTTTGTTTCATTCAGTACTCTTTATGTGCAGGGGCCGCATATCAGCCGTTTTTAAAATTCTCGCAGATTCAGTAGTCATTTTTTATGCTTTTTTGAGCTTACTGAATTCCTAAATTCGCGTTGAAGAATCCTTCTATTTTTTTTTTTTTTTTTTTTTAGCCCTTTCTTTCTTTCTTTCTTTCTTTCTTTCTTTCTTTCTTTCTTTCTTTCTTTCTTTCTTTCTTTCTTTCTTTCTTTCTTTCTTTCTTTCTTTCTTTCTTTCTTTCTTTCTTTCTTTCTTTCTTTCTTTCTTTCTTTCTTTCTTTCTTTCTTTCTTTCTTCCTTTCTATATTCTTTATTGCATTTGGGTTTATTGTGTGCATTTTTTCACCTTTTTTAGCAGTTGTTGATTGATATACTTGCTTGTGTTTTAACTAGTTTGCATTTATAAATTCTGAATTCTCTTAATGAATAAAACTTGTTTTCTCTGCTCGAGTTTTCCTTTCCGCTAATGAAAACAAGTCAGAATATGAGCTGTGTTTTGTGCAGTATGACAATAGCACATGAGCCAGTTGATCCAATACCACTTTTTGAGAGGTGTTTTTGAGAAGTACAATAAGACTCAATATTAGTTTTGTCGATTCAGCTGCCGGTATTGTCAAATTTGGCTTTGGAAATTGCCTTTTTCGAAAAAAATGGTGGAAATCAAGCTGTGCACACAAAAATTCATAACTCAAAAATTTAGATAGCTCTGGAAGCAATTTTCTCAAGACCCCTACTTTAAACATAATTTTCGAAGATTAACTAAAAATATTTCAAGAAGGTTTTAAAAATCAACTAAAGTTCTACATCTTGTTAACTCAATAAACCGAAAATCGTACTCAAAGGACAACAACAAAAAAACATAAAACGCTTTTTTTTATAAGTTCTAATAATTACGTTTTTTCCAAACTTTCTCAAAAGATTGATTTTTATTTGTTGTTTTAGGAAAAACAAAGAAAAAATCAGAGTCCCGTACAAAATTCGGGGTTTCTGCCCTGTTGAAGTTCAAAACGTGTATGGTTCCTCAATAAAACTTTGAAGGTTGTTATGCGGTTATAAGCATTTTTTGTGCGCGCACATCGTGGGCTCAAATTGAACGGTTCAAAAGTAGTCAGTCACCTTAATGATAATTAAACAGTCATGTTTCGGGGGCACTGATGAAAAATCAAAATACATTCCAGAAAAAAAAAAAAAAAAAAAAAAAAAAAAAAAAACACGATTATATCAATCGTTCTCGTTGTTCAGCTAATCCCGATTCATATGAAATGCGTATCACTGTTCGCTTCCATCCTAGACCAATTAATGACTGAAAATCAGATCGACCAATGCTTGACCCAACTTAAGTAAGTTTTGCTATTGTCCAATTAAAAATCAAGATTGTGGCCTAGAAGGAAAAAAAAACTACTACGAGCCACCTTGAAGTCAGATTGAGCAATATATTGCCATAGTAAGCTAAGGCACCAAAAGATGTTTCATTTAACTGGTGCTACCAAGAGCAAGGCCTATGCTATATGCATGTGTAATCATTATCCTTATTAATCTTTCTTAACTTCTCTCAACCTCTTCAGTGGTGTGCTTCTTTTAGTATACTTGTTAAAGCGCACGTAACCTTTTTTTCAAACCATTCAGTACTGAATCTAAATGAAGTACAGTAAATAGTTGAATGGCAAAATATTTCTTGATTTGAGTGTTGCGTCTCGACGTTATAAAGGTTTATACTTCCAATATGAAAATAACTGTGACGTCTACTAAGGCTTCATTAAATATACAAAATTGATCTGGTTCACACAAACAGAATTTGAAAATCACCATTATTTTACTCATGGTTTACATAAAGGATATTTTGAATTTGTTTTCTAAAAACGGCCAGTGTTTAGTATCACTAGTTACAACAAATGCACTAAAATACCTTAGTAGACGTCACACTCATTAACATATTGGAAGTATAAACCATATCTTAAAGGCGCATCACTCAAATCAAGAAATATTTTGCCATTCAACTAGTTACTTCATGTAGAATACGTATTGAAGGCATTGGAAAAAAATGTTATGTGAACTTTAAATATAAACTAAAAGAAACGACGGTACGTCTTGGGTTCGGAAAGCATGCGCGCGTTAATAGTAGGTAAACTAAGTGTTTCAAACTTAAAAGGGGGAGGGTGTATCTTACCCTTGAAAGTAGTAAATAGGCTAATGGAGAAATAAGTGGATCTTATTTCCATAGTTTTAATTCTTTTGTGTCTTTTCTTTATCTAACTATTTCACATCACAAAGAATTATTCTAGAAGCTTCGCGTAGAAGACAAGCAGAAAGGTGTAGAAGCATGATGTAATAAGTTCCCTTGTTAATCAATCGCTTTGCCTTGGTAGCAACTGTTTCTTTGGTAGTCATAGCAACAGTTTGCTGCTTCGCAGTCTTTTGAGCCTTGCTGTGGACAGCTTGTTCGAGCACCCACGTTTGGCTGATAACACATGGAATCTAAAAAAGAATTACAAAAATAGTAATTACAAATTCAAACATTTGCAAATGATTCCACTGTGCTCTACCCCCGAGTCATCTGCAGAAGCTGAGGCGTCGTATAAACTTCGGACCTTATTACCTTTTTTGTAGAAGCAGGTTCCAGGAAGCATAAAGCGAGTGCCCCAGCCGTCTGACCAGAAACATCGGTCTGGTTTCTTCTCGCAGTCCTCCACCTTCGTCTCACTCACAGCGGCCAAGATTCGTTCTGATTTTGGAACTTCAACGCATTCCCTAGGCACTATAAAGAATAAAGCACGTTAGAGTATTTATAATGATGTGCTGTTTGTACGTAGGAGATAACTGATTAAAGCAAAGAGACAAAGTATTTTGGGTAAGCAATTTTTACCTGAATCAGCTAAAAACTCAACAACATGGCTAACGGAAGATGCCTGAGTCGGCGGACGACTAACTGCACGTTGAAGTAGTCATTTGTGTGACTGTGAAAGTCATATAGACTGTTAACACTTTTTTCCCTCCATACTCAGTTGAGTCGGGTTTTTCCTAGAACCTCCCACAATCCTTTCCTAAACATTGCACTTCCCACGCTAAGGAGAGTAAAGCGGCCGAGCGAGTGACTTCAAGGTTTTTCCCTGTTGTTTTTTTTAACACGCGGGGAGCTGCGGCGACGTTGAAGTAACGTTTCGGGGGAGGGAAAAAATCAAATATCGTAAGCGTGACGGTTTATTTGAATAGTACATCATCAACATAAAGCTTACCCATCTCCAAAGTGAAAGCATCATAAAGTGGCGGGAATCGAGGATATCGCTGAAGAGTGCGTAAGCTAATCAAGATAGACCCATGACCATCTTCAGAGAAGGTCCACCAGTGTCTGTTACGAGCAGATTTGATGGCGATGACAGGTCCACGCCAGCGAGTGAGGATGAAGTTAGCATCGCTATCGGAAGAACTGGGATTTTGTTTTGCAAACAGTCTTTTCCAACGTGTGTCTGCGTAAAAGTAGTACCCAGATGGACGAACAACACCAGTTCTTTTATCAGTCAGGATTTCGAACCTCACCGTGTCTTGGTTGCCAATATTGCCACAGTGTATTCGGAATGTTGTGTGTAACCCTGGAATCAAGACGTCAGTTCGACCAACCGCGTCCTTCCCGCCACAACAACGGGTACGCACGTAGCTGTTATCGCCATTTTCAGTGCCGTAAGCCCAAACGTATTTGTTGTTGTAGGTTCTGATACGAACGAATTTTCGGTCATCGTTGTCTTTCGGACAAATTTGAGTTCTCAAATCTGTGAAAAATCGAACAATCAGGTATTGCTAAGCTTTTGTACTCTAAATCTACGGACTTCAGGTGCAACATTGCGCGCAATTTTGTTGCAGGCAATTCATGTTGCGAGCCATGTCACACGACGCAATTTGTTGCACGAAATGTTGGTGAAGTAGAAAAGAATAATCCTACTTCAGCAACTTTGCTTGCAATATTGCGCGAAATAATGCACCATGCGTCCTCGCGATCGAGCAATAGTCAATTTATGTCATCCATAGACCGAATGCCAATATGGCCGCCATTGACTTTTCAGAAATAAAAACCTAATCTTAAAAAATCAGCACCACCATCAGAAAGAGCAAGCAGAAATATGTATTTTTGGAAAGTGTCATTGCTATAAATAGAATTAAAGTGAAGATGTTTGGAATCAAAATTACAGAGATTTGTATGTGTTCAGTGATCTGTTTCCTTGCTAGCCTCGTTGTGGTGTTTTTACATTTTTGAAATTCTCATAACTTCTCAAGAGTTTAATATTTTTGTCTCAAACTTTGTAACTTTGTTGATGTCATTCTAATCTGACTATTATTTACATGTAGTGGTCAGCTAAAATATGAATTTGAAAAATTATGATAATGAAGTGGCGGCCTTATTGGCATTCGGTCAATAGTGATGAATCTTCCCAAGGATCCTAAAAAGATATAAGGAGCAGAGATAGACATTTGGTCTGGAATGACGAAAAGCTCAAATTATTTCAAATTTTTTGGATTTTTTTTTTCAGGTTCCAGTAGTATTCACGTATTTACTATTACTTTTATTGATAGCATCAAAGATAATAGTTAGTGCAGTTTGACTGATATGAAAGAAACCTCGTACCTTCCTGTTGTTTTTGACAAGTCGAGTGCAGCTGCCCATAGGAAAGCCTATTACCGCTAACTCCTGAAATGATAAGCAAAAACCTTCAACATGCACCAGTTCTATGTATCCAAATAACGTGTCCTTTCCGGGATGTTACCTCAGTCAGTATCCAATTATTAAGTTTCTGACTTACACTAAAAAGGTAGGTAAGTTAGTTAAGGTAGTTCGGGACCCATGCTACTGCGCATCCCTTTCGCGCATCTTGTTTTTGATCACTTATCTAAATGTTTTTTGATGTTTCATACTAACATTATGTAATAATAATGATAATAATAATAATGATAATAATAATGATAATAATAATAATAATAATAATAATAATAATAATAAAAGATAGTTTTGAATTGGCCCACGAATTATAAAACGAATTATAATATTATATATATATATATATATATATATATATATATATATATATATATATATATATATATATATATATATATATATATATATACAGCGATATGCAGAAATTCTGATCCATTTGAGCGAAGTATATAACTATATCGGGTGCATTGTGGGAAGGATTTCGCGCGCGATTCAAAGTAAAGAAGCGTGACTAGCGTGGAGTTGATTGCCAGCGCTATATTATACACTATATAGCATCGAACAACTGGACGTTTTGCTTAGATTATTGAAAATATTGATGCTTGCTCAAAGAGCTGATAATGATTTATGAACTTCTCACTCAATGAGGAATTTTCCCTGCATTTGTGAGGACGGAAATAACAAGTGTAAAGTGTGTCGAAATATTAATTACGACTCAATTCTCTTTTGATATTCACGGAGCAAATTTATAGCTACAATAATGTAGATTTACATTATATTCTGACTTTTGCATAACTCAATTGCAAACCTTTCAGTCTTTTGAGCCAGACATCAGGGAAAGATTAAACTTATACCCGAGAAGTATTTCTAATTTAGAATATAAGATTCCATTGCTTTAAACATCAGAGGAGAAAGTGTGCACAATAACACACATTTTATATTTTGCGTTTAATCGAATCACACTGCTTATAAGAATAAACTCTGTAGCTTGTAAAAACCAAAAGTTATTTCCGTCCTCACAAATGCAAGGAAAATTCCTCATTGAGTGAGAAGCTCATAAATCATTATCAAGCAAGCATCAGTGTTTTCAATAATGTAAGCAAAACGTCTATTGCTTTCTTTGCATAAATTAAACTGTTTGAAAGACAATTTCATACGAATATCCTAAATATTTTTAAATACGCCTTCAACGACTTTAACGTATATCTAAAACACTCAAAGTTATCTCAAGCTTTGGTATTATAGTTGTAATTAAATGTAAAGTTTGTTTTACCGTTACATGTTCTTGGGCGATTAAATTATTTGAGCAGAGGTCACGACAGTAAAAACTGAACTTTCCTTGCCTTTTATTGACTTTAATTATTTGGTTAACGACGTTACTTTGAGAGACAACGTCTTGGAGTAGTCTGGTGTTTTAAAAAAACATTTAGGCTCTCGCCTTCCGAGTTGTTCGATGCTATATAGTGTATAATTTAGCCGCGCTGGCAATCAACTCCACGCTAGTCACGCTTCTTTACATTGAATCACGCGAGAAATTATTCCCACAATGCACCCGATATAGTTATATACTTCGCTCAGGTGGATCAGAATTTCTGCATATTGCTGTATATATATATATATCTACAAAAAAGGAAAAAATTAAACCAAGTGAAATGAAATTGATGTCAACAGAATAAAATTATCTATAGATTTTATGATCTAAGAAAAAGACTCATTATATAATCTAGACGCTGTAAATTTATGATAACTATGTTTAAAACTTGCCAACGAGTTAGAATTACGTATGTCAATTGGTAATGACTTCCAAACGCCAGTGCCTATGTAGGTAATTGTGCGTTGCCCAAAATTCATCTTTAAAAAGTAGAATCGTTTTAAAATAGCTTATTTGTTTTCGCTCTAGTATTAAGCTTTATTATTAAATTTGTCTCCAAGGTAGTGAGGAGATAGATTATTTAGATTTTAAATACTAAAATGGCTCTAAAATGTAAATTCGGAACCACTTCCACAATCAACCTAAAAATTTCTTGGATTTAGCTATATTTCCTTTAATTGTAAAAACGATTTTTTTCCAGAACACATTCAAAATCTTATTGTCAGTTATCAGCTCCGTTTGTGTCGTTTTTCAACAAAATAGTTCTTTACGAAAACTCAATATAGGAAAAGGAATTAAAACTCTGAAGACCCTGAATTCGATAGAATTAGATTCTAGAGACATTACTGACAACATTACTGACAAATACGTTCTAAGCGGCCATTGAGGTACTATAATCCAGTCCCGCGCGGACAAGAACGGTGATTTTTGCTCATAATTTGAATATTCTTGACGCTAAATCTCGTTTATTGGCACGGTGACCCCCTTTTTTGTTTTACACTCGAGCTTGCCATTTCTTATTTCAATTTTGAGTTTCTCCTATGAAGCTCTTTTTGTCGACAAAGTTTGTAGAAAAGTTAATTGCAGAATCTATGGGTCCCGAACCACCTTAGTAACTTTGCAATGATTAATATTTTTTCTTACCTGAAAGGAAAGTGTTTAGCAGTGTTACTACCAACAGCAGAAGAAAATACATCCCGACGACAAACAGATGCCTTCAGTGTTTCTCTAAGATTCCTAGAAAAGAAGTTTTACAATTATTTTTTTTAGTTTTGTAAATTGTGATTCATACATGGCAAGCAAAGGTTTGTGGCATTTGAAACACATTATATAAACTAGATTTGAAACCTGTGGCACGATTGCTTTCCTCAAATCGTTTGCGAGATGGCAGAATTTAACTGGAGACAAAATCAATGTTACTCACTCGGTGCTCAGTGCTCGGGTGTGTGTGTCTTACTGAACGACGGACCTGGCGGTCCAAAGATGTATTCTACTTGTCGTTTTTGCGACCTGTGACTTTAAGGTGTCACAATCTACCGGAATAATTATCTTCATGGTAAGAGTCAAGTGCCATTTGACAGCTAAACTGAATAAATAAATCTTTATTGACCGTTTTTACCGACCAGAGAGATAATTTCAGATTTCTCTTTGTTTAAAAATGGAAAAGATATTTCAAAGTCAAAAATTAACTTCAACTTACTAAGCAATATGTAAATGATGAAGACTCTAGCTTAGAAATGATTAAATCTATAAAGTGAATGGAAAAATTGAAAGCAAATTTTCATGAGTATTTTTGAATTCATGTCGGTTTTTGTCAAATTCTGATTGGCGGTAAATTATCAGAGCATTGTAGTTTGACCTGTGAAAGTTCATTAGCTAATGTTTATTAGATAAAAAATAAATTACAGTCAATGACGTGCAGAATCGTACAATTTGCCCTTGCGAAATGCAACCTTAATGCACCCTGTTTCCGTATCATTGCATTCACGTAATGTTATGAAAACACTGTCGCGACGACAATTACGCGCGTGTTATTGAGAATGACCAGAAACAACTGGCTTTTGTGGTGCCACACTTAACATTTGCATTTACTAGCTGATCTCGCGGGTGTTGTAGATTTTTTCACCTGCCCTGATGATGACGCTTTCAGTCCGAAAGCTAGCGCTAGCTTGCCGATTTATTAAATTTTCACGTGGTCTTAACTTTAATTTGTAATATTTGCATAGCAGTTTTCTCGCGTTATTCAACCACCTAAAGTACCAGTTTTGGCAGTTTTTTTTTTTTTAATCTAAGTCTAAAGAATATTCAAAATTCCTCCTATCACTTTTCCTTTCTTTTTTTTCTCTCTTGTCATTGTTTTTTCGTTTCCCCCCTTTAAATTTGACATATAGCTGTTGATTTCGCTCTTCATAACGTATCTTAACAATGTATCTATTTTCCACTTTTTCGCCCAAAAAGAACCAAAAGTTATGAAACAAGACAAAGGTGTTACCCGTTGAAACCTTTAAACTTTGATATGACATTAACAAGTAAAAAAGGCCGCTTGTCAATCAAGAGCCATTTTTTAATCAAGTCCTAATTAAAGTTTATCATTAGTTTTTTGACCAGAACTATATCATGATCTTCACTTACTTCCTAGACTGACCAACAGACCTTTTCGGCTTGGGCGTGTTATTTTACTCATTTCAGACTATATGTCATGAGATTCTCTTGAGAATAAGATTTTTGTTTGAGTTGTATGTATATTCATGTGTCTTCGCATGCACAACCGTTAATAAACCAAGAAACGATACTCTATAGGGATCGACACGTGATCTGAAATGGGAAAACATTACGCCCAAGCCAAAAAAGTTGATTCTAATATCAGATTTTTTATTTCAACTACAGACGAATTTTCGTGCCTTTATAATTAGATAACTTGCTCATTTCAAAATATATTCACGAGTAAATCAGTTGGTGTCAAAGAGCACCACCCCAACCCCCTTTATTCAAAGAACAGCCAAGATCTCAGGTGTTTAGAAATTGGAAGCTAATCATTCAATCAATGACAATTTCACATTATTTTAAAAGAAAAGAAAAGAAAAAGCAAAAAAAAAAAAAAAAAAAAAAAATTCTGTCAGGTTTCTTGTTTTAATTCATAGTCTTAACATTTACAATACATAGCTAATTTGTTAAAGACATAACAACAGCACCTGCTCAATGAACCAAGACCTATAGTGAAATATTTATAGCTAATAAAGATGTTAAATAAAAGGCAAATTGACAAACATTATGAGGTGTTAAAGGTCAGTTATGGTTGACAGCGCTAATGGAGTCATGGTATAAATTATTGACAAACTTTAGTTATATTACTAAACTTATTTTCCTATTTAGGACTCAGTCAGTGATTCATTTGAAAAGGGTAAGTACAAACAAAGACTTGTTCCTTTTGTTTAGATAAATTAGGAAATATTTTTGTTCCATGAAATGTTGTAGTAAAATAGACATTTGTTAGTGGAAACAAAATGGGGAAATGACAAAATGTTGAAGAAAAAGACAAAACAGGAAACCTTTTACCTCAATGTAGTGCCATTTAAGATAGAAAAATGGGTTATAAGGTTATAGAACACAGCAAAATAGTGATTGACAAAATGTTGTGAAGACAAAATGGAAAAAAAAAAACGTTTCCTCAAATGAAGTGTTGTTTAAAATAGAAAAATTAATTTGTAGCTCTGAAAAGGCCAAATTTTTGATTTGGGCCATTTTATGTTTCTTGTTTGTTTGCAAATCCTTGACCAGTCCCAGTGAATCTTTTCGCCATCCTTACTTTAAAAATCTATTGTTTTCCTTCAGTTATAAACTGTTGGTATTCTTATCAAATTTTCCGGAAATATTATAAAAGATGACGTTTTCACGCGTAAGGCTACTAGCTTCAAAATGTGACATTTGCAAAATGTATTGTATATTCAATAAGACTTCCGTTCATGGGTTTTATTCTACCTTTTCTTATTTCACTAAGGGTGTAACCGTATCTGGTATAAGACAGAAGGCATGTTCCTACTTGCGTTCGTAGTAGCATTTGCTACCATCGTAGGTCGTTCCAGCGTTACTAGCCAAAGCGATGAGCAGTTGCTAACATCGTTGGGGAAAATCTACAGCGCATCTGCCACCAGCGATGCAAAGTATTTTAGCACCCATGGAAAAGCGATGTTTGAACAAGTGTCCATGCTTGATTCTATTGCCCTGGCTAAACTCGATGCAGTCAGTGAAGCTCGTGATCAACTAAAATCCCTTGCTGTTCAAACCCTCCTCGCTGATTTACCACCCAAGTACCAAGCGGCTGGTGATCTTTTGGCAGTCATTCAGTCTGAGAGATCATTTTTCCGTGAAACTATTTCTAAAGGGCAAAACTACCTTGAGTCCTTGTCGCGGGACATAAGGCAAACGGTATCACAGTTTGAATCAAGTCAGCAGACAGATCAAGATAAGGAGAGAGTGCGAGGTCAAATCGAAAACCTTGTCAAAGGTAGGTTGTAAAGTCTTGTCCCATGAATTGGGAGAGTAACTAAGACTTACCCTGAAACCTGCGCTTGTTGCAGTTTCTGTGAAAACATCTAGGAGCACCCCTGCCCTCGTCAGTGGTTTTTTAGGCCAGACCATTGTATTATGATCCTCTGATATTTTGCCAGGTTTACTCCTATAAATGACCTTTGAATTCACCACTTGCTATTGCCCATCCTAAATACAGACGGAGAGACACTATATGTGAGGGCACAGCAGTAGGTGCTCCAAAAACCCGAAGATCTGTCGAGTGACTTTCAATTTGCAAGTGTGCTTTATTCTTTTATGTACGGCCATTTTGCTACGCGCTGTGATGAAAACGTACTGTAAATCAGAAAACACAGCATGATATTTCTTGAGTTCAATTCATCGCTTCTTGTGTGCTCTATTCCTAAATGAATTTGCGAAGCACGGGAAGGTTTTCTTTTTATTATTATTATTTGTTTTTACAATTTTCCCAAATGCCTTTTTTTCTTTATCAGGCAAAACAGCTGAAAGAAACGCACTTGCAGATGGTTGGCTTGCAGATTTCAATCGCCTCAACGAATTGGCTGAGTCAAGCAGTCCTACACCAAAAAAGCTCAAAGCTTGGCAAGTCTACGGGACGGCCAAGGCTCTCATAAAAAGATTAAAGTTCGATACAAAACCTGGTAAGTTCCTTGGTCCGGTATCAGATGTCCTTGGGATCGTGATAAGTGGGTTTGGCCTGGCTGATGCCATAGAGAATTCTAACATCAAAGGAATTGTGAAGAGTGTAGTTGGTATCGTTGGTGGCCTAGTTGGACTTGCTGCCTTTGGTTTAGCCATGCCAGGACTCGGTGCTGTAGCTGGGGTTGCTTTCTTCATCATTCCAATGATCATTGAAGCACTCTGGCCGTCTAATCTGGCCGTAGAGACGGCTAACAAGTTGTCCGAGATTTCACGTAAAGACATGGAAGGCCACTTGACTCAAATGATAAAGTTTTCCGCTTCGGGAAAGAAAAGGTAAATCCAAGTTGATCGAATCTTAACTTGAAACGAATTTTTTTATTATAGAAATGTATTATGTTGACTTGAATAAACCACCCCACCCCTCAAGAAAAAAATGATAGATTACCTATCACACTGTGTAATTTCCCCACCAACTTGTTGTGAGATAACTCCTGTTACACTGTGCAATTCTCCAGCAACTTGTCGCACAATTTTAAAGCAATTTTTTCTAGTCGTTGGAAGTTTCTGAGATCGCTCGCGCGTTTTGGTGTAACACCTCAGCTTGGCAACCTGCAACGCAACATTTTCAAGCATTGCGAGACAAGTTGCTGAGGAAAGTAACGGCATAGTACATGTAACAGGGCCTTAAACTTGATTATAACAATGTTCGTTTTTTTAATAAAACAGTTTTGGGTGGGTGTATATGGCCAACACTGGGGTCATGATCAAGAAAGGCATCCGACCAGACACCCAAATGAAGTTTTTCCATCCCTCTTGTCAGAACCCGGGTGCCTCGCCTTGTAACCCAAAGAAAAAAACCTACGAAGGAAAGAATTATTTCATGCTTGGAGAAGAGAGAAGCTCAACAGATTCAAGACCTGAATTTGCTCTGGAGATGCCATACGACTTCATAGGTGCACCAACGGAAGCGAAATTTTGCGGCAACACTATCAACATCAACACAACACCTTTCCGTCAATATCTCGAGTTCCTCGTACGAAAGTACAAAAACATTGGCAAGAATATTGGTTACTTTCACCGAAACATCGAAATCGACACTCAAGTCGTGCCAAGCTACAACGATGTCCGTTTCGGTGAATGGCAAAGGTCGAAGCGTTCCTTGATTCATTCCAAAATCAAGCGAAAGCTTAAACAATTACGACAGAAAGATCAGAATCAACGGAGTGAATGTGAGCCAGAAAGTGACCGAATCAGCATAGACGAGCTGGATCACATAGATCCTAGAACTGGAATGATTACCATCAACACTGGCGCCGGGAAAGATGTTCTCTCGATTAACTCCATGATCGGAGATGTTGCAAGCAGCAAGGAAGACTTCATCGTCTCAGACCTTGGAGCTGATGGAAACCTTTTGTCTCTTGGGGTTGCTCTGGGTATTGGAAGACACAGGGGGGATCTACTGGTTGGTGTCATCTTTGACAACACTGGAGGCAACGGGAAAATCTGCTATCTGAAAGAAGACTTTGAGACAAAAAGATGTGTTGGGCACGTAAAGCAAGTAACAGTCTTCAAAGGCTCAAGGTAAAAGTGTGATCATCAATATTCACTGTATTCAATAAGCATGGTGTATACTACTGAGAGAGGATAAAATCCCAGAACGTTCCAAGAGTATGAATATAAAAATTCGAGTATATCCAAACACTTACTGGATATACAACTAAAAAATATCGCCAAGGGAATTCCGTGCAGTAATTAAATTTAACGTAGAATCTACCCCAATGTTTTTATACGTGAATTCCAAAAATGTTAAGAGAATGATATGAGAATAATTTTAAGGAGTTTCGAGGGCCGTGGAAAAAAAATATCAACATTCCTGGAATTTTCCAAGAATTCCACGCCGTAGAAGTACGAACCATGACATATAAAATTTCGTAGAAGAGGAAAGAAGAAATTGATGTTACTCTTTTCGTACTAATCGTACTTTAAAAAGTGTATTTTTATAATGTAGGCTTCATGATACAGTCATAATGGGAGCCGATGGACCTTTTGTAGTTATTCAAAATTCCGGCGCAAATGAGTACATCATCGATGTAGAAGACGTCAAGAGAAAGAAAGGCTCAGGTAAATGAGTGCTAATATATTGTGTTTTTGAATTACTAAAGCTGCATGCAAACGATGCCAGGGCAAACGATGTCAGAAGAAAACCTGTTAAAAAATCACTACACACAAATGAAAGTTCCTGTCTTCCAATCAAAGGGATGCATCCTGGGGGTCGTAACCCCCCTACGAGAATATCCAACTCACAGAATTTACTTATCTAATTATACTATTCTGGATATTCACTTTATGTTAATGAAGTTAGTCTTTGAAATTTAAGGAGAGATACGCTTTGAGATCATGGACACCAGTGGAAATAGGCCGATCATCAAAATCAAAGGCAACACCCCAACTCTATGGTATCGCCACCCAGAGGACGGTTACGTCATGGCTAAACCACATGGAATAGACATCAGGATTGACATCACGGGTACAGTGACCGAACCAGATGTGTACCTTGTGTCAAATGGTGGTAATGAGCAATGTGTGTATCCCGAACAGTTTTAGACTTGGTCTTTTACTAGTCTACGATCAACTTACAACTTACAATTCCAGTTGCTTATACATTAACAGCATGATTGTAAATCAAGTACAATTGCGAACAAATAAAAATATATCAAAGAATATATAAAATACAAGAATATTTCTCGTTGTTTTTCTTTCATCCATTTTCCTTTTTGTCTTTATTCTATTCAACTGCCGCACAAAGTCTTCCTGATACATAACGTACAACGTTCCATTTCAAATGGATTTCCTACTATTTCAAACCTGTTATTTAAGTTTGGGCTGATCTACGATATTGTCATCCGTTACACGTTTAGAAAGAAATAATGCTCAAAAGAATATCATGGTCTAAAACGTGAGAACAGCTACAGTTACAAGCGTATATAGAGGATATTACATGGGTACGCGGAAATACGAATTTTATTTTCGAGTGTTAAAAAGATCTCTCACGAGTGAGCGCAGCGAACGAGTGAGAGATTTCCAACACGAGAAGATAAAATTCGTATCTCCAAGCTCCCGTGTTATATTCTGTTGAAATTATAATTATCAATGAAAAAGAAAAGAAAGATTTTTTTCGAGCTTTTTTCTGCTATAAGAAATTATGTAACCATAGGGATGATATTTTCACATGTGAAAATAACATGTTATTTTCACATGTGAAGATATCATTTTTTTGAAAAAGAGAAATATAGGTATTTCATTTATAATCACATAATAAAAAGAAATACTACTCAAGGGAATGGCATGGTTTGAAATATGAAAATGGTTTTACACTCTTTTTGAACTTTCTGCTGTAATATAGATAATAGCGGCAGTTCTTGGACATTAGGGACAAAATGTGACTAGATATTTTTAATCTTCCAAAAGTCCTGAATATATACTGAATACAGAATATCGATGATCAATGGATAGTACTGAGATTCATGTCACTTCGATCACATGCAAAATGTAGATACCACAGGGTTCCCAATATAGATAGCGGTGCTAGACGATTCTATAACCCGAAAACTATCCTTCCTATTTAATTGTTTAGTTTTATTTTCTATTAAAAGCGAAGATAGCGTGCTAGATGATCAAAGCGATTGAAAAAAAAATTAAAACAAAAAATAGAAAACAGTATGATTCCCATCGTCTTTGTTTTCGTTGTAAAATTTCCCTATGGTGCCTGCGTATAAACATGTTTTCAAGAGATGCCAGATTTTACAATGATTATACACAACTATTATTACATTGACACATTGATTACATTGTTTTCGTCGTAAAATTTCCCTATGGTTCCTGTGTATAAGCATGTTTTCAAGAGATGCCAGATTTTACAATGATTATACACAGCTATTCTTACATTGACACATTCATTTGATTACATTGTTTTCGTCGTAAAATTTCCCTATGGTGTCTGTGTATAAACATGTTTTCAACAGATGCCAGATTTTAAAATGAGTATACACAACTATTTTTACATTGACACAATATAAATATTGTAGGTACGGGGAATGTATTTTCCAAATCTGCAGTTTAATGTATATATTAATCTGAAAAAAATCTAATCTTAGACTCGGTAAGGGAGCTGTAGCTCTTCCTAATTACCAGATCTCCTTCTGTGCATCACACCTCTGTTTTCCACGATAATGCTGTTATACGTGACTTCATCTGCAGGACGCCCACTGATAAAACTAATTTACACTGTCGGGAAAAGGGAGTACCAGATGACGGGCTCCCGCGTCAAGGTTAAAATAGAGTAGTTTATGCCTGTGTGCATGGCACAACAAGAGACGCTCAAAATCAAGGTAAGAAATCTCTTTCTCTCTCTTTTCTTATCTTTTTCTGTTTCTTTCGCATTCTTAAGGCCCGTTCACACGGGCAATTTTAGCGGCGATTTTAATTTGGTCCTAGTCAAGATTGGTGAAGGATTAACTTGTAAAGTTTTATTCAGGACACCAAGACTACCTTGACAAATGTCTCCTCAAAAGCATATATAAGGCAAAATAATGTATATTTCTAAAAATCGCTGCAGAAATCACAGCAAAAATTGCCGCAAAAATCACCCGTGTGAACGAGCCTTTAGTCTCTCTCTTTTTGTTTTGTTTCTTTATTTTGTTTATTTAACTCTCTCTCTCTCTCTCTCTCTCTCTCTCTCTCTCTCTCTCTCTCTCTCTCTCTCTCTCTCTCTCTCTCTCTCTCTCTCTCTCACGCTCTAGCCTCTAAACCGAAGTTGTAGTTATATAGGAATGAATTCCGGATTCTTACTATAATTCGGGCTCAAGAAAAAGATTGAATGGGCGGCCAACGACGAGTGGCGCGCGATCCGGGCGGCGATTGCACGACCTAAAGCATGCATGTTCGTACAGCCTTGAAAAGTCCTTGAATTTCACCATTTGTCATGAAAAGCCCTGGAATTCGATTTTACTTTGAAAAGTCCTTGACAATTGGAAAGAAGTCATTGAAAAGATATAGGAACAGTACTTAGAGTTTTATTTACTTTGCTTTCTTATGATAATAAACAACAAAGAAAAAGGAAGCGTAGAAACAGAAAGATAGAAACAGTCCTTTGAGTTTTATTATTTACTTTGCTTTCTTATGATAATAAATAACAGCAGATTCAAAGTGCAAAAACAAAACAAACAAACAAAAAAAAAAAAAAAAAAAAAGAAAAAGAAAAAGAAACGACTGCAATATCTATAGAGATATAAAACCAAAGGAAAAATCCACAGAACTGACAGAGATCGAAGAGAAGTTGAATAAGAAGCTTCAAGCTCTGAAAAATTATTGACTTGTTGTAGTTTACAGTAAACAGCGATAGAATTGTCCTTGAAAAATAGACTTTTGTCCTTAAAAAATTCCTTGAAAACTCCTTTAATTTGATCTTTCCAAAGTTGTACGAACCATGAAGGGAATGTGGGGTAATAAGACTTTCTTCATATCCATTTTTTAAACAGAAATGAATATATACATGGCATTGTTTAGTTATTTAAGAAGAAAAAAAGGAAGAAATTCTTAATATTAACCTACACTTCCTTCCTAGTAATCTACAGTTCCTTCGGTCGCCAATCACCAAACGCCATACGCCGTTCGCCCCTTCAATGTTATTTTAAAATAGCAGTATACATGAACAGCATGTTTCATACCATGAAGATACTTTTTTTTTTACATTTTTAAGAGTTTCAATATCTAATGCTCCAGTTTCGAGTTCTCTTTTGCGTAAAATATTCACGTATTTCGGTGAGGGTCCTTAGAATTTCAATGTTTTGGTGTTGTTCAAGTTGTGCATTATTCTTTACTTTACCGTTGATATTTACGAATATTCTGAGGCTGAAATGAGGCTAACCCTGAGTAAATGAGTCTGTAATCAATGAACACAGCGGTATTGTACGTATGAATTGGACAATTGTCTAGTGTTTTATGGGTTGATTGCTGATCGTGAAGATAGAGTGATACATGTATTATTGTTCTAGCTAATGTTTATTGTACATTTGTACTGACCCTAGCCTCACGGAAACTCATAGGTTTTCAAAAAAACAGCATGCGATAATTTAGTATTCAGTAAAGTCAACTGCAAGACTATTATTACTAGACTGTACGTACCAACGCGAGGAAAATGGAAGATGCATGGCGTGCTGTGTGAAGGATAATTGAAAACGCAAGCATAATTTATATAGCTCGTTTCTACCTGTATTAGACCACTTGCTTGATTATTATTTCTTTTTTTCCTGAGCATTATTTCTTTCGATCGGTTCAAATAAAATTGAAAAATATGGGAACGCGAAAATATGAACGCATGCATGAGAGTTCACCTTTTTTCTCTGGTATCTCGCACATAAAAATAATATTCAAAGTAGATATCCTGAGAAAATTACTTGCATAGCCTTCTTAGTTTTCGAGTTACGATTTTGTTTGTGTGGAAAGCTTGTTCCCCGCAATTTTTCTTTCAAAAACTTGTCAAGATTTCATTGTCTCTGAAAAGAGCACGGGACACCCCAATTTTCTTTCCATCTTTGGAATCAGCTTTAAATTGCGTATAAAATAGCTTTCTAAGAAAATTTCATAATCACTCCTTGCTACATCGCCAGAAATTCCAAACGGACATAGGCAGTTAAAGTCATGATACTTTATTAAATGTGAGAAAAGTATTGAGAAATTTCGATGAAGTAAAATATATTAAATTTAACTGGATAAGTAAGCCAGCCCGAGCCTCAAAAACAATAAAGTGTATTCGAACTTTCATTTGATCTCAACTTATTTGCGTTAGTAATCTAGTTGTCTTTGGAGTACAAGATGAAGCGCATTTTCACACTGAACTCTTTTACTCCGTTTACTCAATCTCGTTTTAAGTCTTGGGTTAGATATCAACTGTGGAGTAGTGCTATTTTTAATTCCGAATAAAACCCTTTTTCTCGCCGAGACGACATTATTATCGCAACCGGAGAGGTAAATCTTCAATTATCATATGATCTAATGGCACAATCACAATCGAATCTACACAATTGCTTAATTTACAGGGTAAAAATCATGAAATCAGAAAAAATCGCAAGAGTGCGCGTGTGTCTGAGAATGGCTTTAAATAACAAAATCTTATCGCACACCAGCTTCGGATTGGAAGACGTTTCCGATTTGCTTTCTTCATCCCGTAAACCCCTTTCACGTGACGTCAAAGGATCTTAATTTGAAGGGGAAAAAATAATTTTGATCTCCTGAAGATTTGCATGAACCTATTGTTTTGTCCTCCAAATTGAGCTGCACTCTGAAGTGCTACAAGAAGTCCACAGCGGTGAGTTCTTGATTCTGGCATGTTTTAATAATCTAGTGCTGGCTTGGGAGACACAAAACAGGAAGTCAAAGGATTGCTCTGACGATATAAAAGTAAGGAGTCGATCACAAGCACGAAACAAGAGGGACCGAAGAAGAACGAGAGAACAAAATAATAATAAAAAAGAAGAAAGAAAGAACGCATATGTACTAAAAATCCAAGACTTCAAAAAAGGTAAGACAACCGTACTGAGCGC
The DNA here is from genome assembly GCA_023349425.1 of Anthopleura sola. NCBI lineage: Eukaryota > Metazoa > Cnidaria > Anthozoa > Actiniaria > Actiniidae > Anthopleura > Anthopleura sola. The sequence continues at coordinate 1,816,729 of JALHLI010000014.1, forward strand.
TCAAGTTTCTGATTCCATTTGTCCAAAGTGTATACCCATTTAAGGTTATTTACTCGAGCATCCTTTCCATCGTATACGTAATTGTTAGTATATTTATCAAGAATTCAACTTACGAAATAGGATATATTAAAACAAAACCTTTACAAAACATTAATAAATAATTCAAATATAACGAATTTCGAAGTAAAAAAGAATAAAACAAATCATATTCTTCGCTAATTGATTAATAGATATATTCTAATCGGTATAATGTGACAAGCTGGTATCCAAAATTAAACGCATTAGTCCATTAAAAACACTAGATAACACACAAAAAATCAAATTGTAGCATTAGAAAGGTGAAGGATTTGAAGATCAATCTGATGCGTTATCACTGAACACGTTTTTAAGAATTTTTTTTTTTTTTTTGGAAAAAGGTGGACAACTTGTATTGATATCTTGTCATAAAGTGCTAAGTTGTAAATAGACATTTCTGATTTAGGGGCATATAAGCGGAATAGGCGTATACTTAGTAAATAAACCCCTCCTGGCGGCTGGGATATCGGCTGATAATGTCCGAGGATGAGAAATGGTTCGAAAAAAGAACATTTGGCCGAGAAGCGAAGCTTCGAGGGCAAATGTGATATTTTGAGGACCATTTCTCATCCAAGGACATTATCAGCCGATATTCCAGTGAGCCAGAGGGGGTTTATTTATTTTATAACCCAACGACTTCACTGAAATCAATTCAGCGAACTGCATCGACTCGTCATCTCCAGAGTTTTCAAAAAATAATTCTCTCTCGTCTCTGGATATAAAAACAATTATTTTGGTAAATGAAAGCTGTTTGACATTGAATCATTCTATTGTTTGACATTTGTTGTCGAATTCTTTGTTGGTTTTTAGTTCTTTAGTTTGTAAAAACAATTTCGAAAACAAACCAAAAACTTCATTCACGAAACATGGATGCTTACCATTGAAGACATTTACAGTATATTTTGTTGATTTTTTCGTGTTTCCTGGAGTAATTTTCTCAACCAGTCTTTGTATTTTACTCTCACTTGTTTGTAAAAACCGAGTTTCTCTGTTTTCCGTGTTTATTTCTTTTCTTTTTTAACGTTTTCCCCTTCTACTGGACGAATATCACTTCGGACGGGGATATCGCCTGATACCCGTCCTGCACGTGACCCATTTGAACCAATGACAGCGCGCGAAAATTCATCGTTGGGTTATAATGCTGTATATGCTGGCCACACATTCGTGTTTACAAGAAATGCGGAATATACTATGCGCGTATATTCAAAAGCACTATAAAGTATTGTATGTGGCGGTAAGAGAGTAAGAAGAGAGAGGGAGAGGGAGAGAGAGAGCACATCTCGATGCCTTAAGGCAATGAGCTATTTTTAGCTCCTCGCGCAGCCTGAAACATTTTATCATGGGATACCTGATTCAGTTCAGGCTGTGCGCGGAGCTAAAAATACATTTTCAAATTATTCTAATGGGGATAGACCTACGTATGGGAGATGTGCTTTCTTACTTCATACACTCTTGGTGGCGGCCATGTTGGTGGTATTAATTAGAACAAAAAAGGATAATCAGAAGTATTTTCTTGAATACCACCATCATGGTCGCGATGCTTGACAAGACGTGCAAACGAAGGATATACAAATTCTAAATTAACATTGAGAAAACAAAGATTAGATCTGAAACGGATTGATTCGAGGTTTAGATAGTTACATTAAATGACATTAAGAAACAGCGCTTTTTTTTGAATTGATACCAACGCGTAGAAACGGTTTTTGACAAATAACTAACATCCGTACCGTACAAAGTTCCACATTATTTTTCGCTGTTGCTTATTTTTTAATTGGTTTCACTAGAAGTCATTTCTTCAGAATGTGTTCACCAGCTGAGTCACAATTTTTGATTAGAATTCTTTCTTGGCATATGGTTGCTAGTGTTTAACCACAATTTTGACAGCACATGATGGTCATTTTTTGACAACAATTTAGATAATTTGATTCAGATTTTGATCAACCAATTGGACTCAATACAACAGCACGAGGCAGTAATACCGTAGAATTTAACCGCGATGTTTTTTCTGGGGAGTTCAAAAACTATTATTACAAGCCACGCGGCATCAACAGCTTGAGTGGCGTGTTAATCTCAAGAAAGAAACTCTGAACATAATTTGAAAAATTATCAAAGGTACGTGGAATGAACAAAATTAATGGTTATATATCATTGATTTAATCGTTACTTCGAACGAATTAGAACTTCAAGTAATGATCGCTATGGAAGTGGGTGCTTTGAATTGGATATAAGCAATTAATAGTCAATGTTTGAAGGTTTTTCTCACGTCTTTTCTCCCTCCGTAAAAATTACCTTTGTAAATTTCAATTTCACCATGGAATGAGGGCCATAGGTTTTGCTACAGTTGTAAAGAAACCAGGACGGTTTTAAACGGTCAGTGCGCGGCCGGCTTCGCTGCAAGAGGTCCGATTTCGATTCTCAGTGACTTGGCATCTTTGTTTCGACTTCTTTCCCTTCTGCGTAGCTTTATTAGCCTTAAATATCCGTAAAACGGAGCACTGATGGAGAGAGGGTTGTAAAATGAACGCACCGTTGGCCTCAAATTTAAAACTACCGACGTAAAATAAGGACATCATTTGTGGAAAGCGACACGCAAATCATGCATATACTGACTTTATATATTAGGGCAGTCAGGCTTTGAAAATAAGTCTATTGAAAAAACTCCATTGCTCAATTGTGTGTACTACAGACTTATGACTAGAGTCAGTATTTTCATATAGTTGGGATGACTTTGGTCTGGATTTACTGTAGCAAAGATGATGATGATGACGATGCTGATGGTAATGATGATGTTGTTGATAATAACACTGATTGATGGAAGTGAGGCTGTTAGTATTACTTTAAGAATTTTAAGATTATACCCGGACTTGATCAAGTGACAAACTTCCTATTTGTAAGTATATGTAGGTTTTGGTAGTCGAAAAAGGAAAGAAATTAACGAAAATTAATGAGCTAAAGCTTTCAAGGGTATTTCGTATAACATCTGCGCGCCGTCGCCATAACTGTTTGGTTTGGTACAGGAGTTTGGTTTGGTACAGGAGTTTCAAGAGTGTTCCCTTGCATTTGGAGCGGAGAGGGAAGGAACAGGGAGGAGGGAGAAACAACAGTAAAATACGGGGAGAAGCGAGAACCAGCATAAATAAAAGAGATGGGAGGAAATCAATATTATCCAATTTAATAGACATTTTATTAAGTTTTATTTTATTTTACTTATTTCTTTTTTGGGGGAGAGAGATACGATTCAAAAAAATTGAGAGAGGAGCGAGAAAAATGGCATAAAATATAGGGAGAATATATATGATAAATACCTACTCTTCTCCATTAGACGAAGGTTCTTATTCTGTTACTTCTGATCTACAAGTTGGGTTCCTAGGCTTCTGTCAACAGAAAAATGAATTCAATAGGTTGTGTAAGTCTGTTGAAGGCGAAAAGTAAACAATACATAAAATGTCTGGAGTTTCTTCAAGTAGCTTCAAGTTGCAGAAATTCGAAAAACGCTATTGGCTGATCATTTTATGTGGGTCTGTGGATCAAACGGCTTGATAAGTGAGACTGTCAGTCGAAAAGTGCCCGCCTCCGGGCTTTATTTTCTTTTTTCTTTTGTTAACTGAAACGCGACAAACGTAATTAATCAAAGTGAGTCCAAATTTATCTGTCAAGTATACGGACAAAATTTCGATCCCAGATATTTATATGTCACTCACTTAGAATAAGAAAGTGCTAGATGAAGGCTTTATTTTTGATTGCCTTTTTTTTTGTTTTCAAAAGGCTGACTAATACGTTTCTTTTTTAAATAAAACAACCTTATTAGTAGTATACTATATAGTTCTATTTTTATTAGCTATTCTTGCAGGGTTAGTTAAGTCTCTTCAAGAACCACTTCCCTAAGGTAATGATATATCTTTATTAAATGAATCCTGGTTCTTCAAGTCAATTTTTTATTCTTTTAATCCAGATCCTTTTGATGATTTTAATCATCATTTTTAGTAAAAATCCAAAACTTATATCATAGTTATCTTAGAAACCACCAGACAACTTTTGCTTCAAAACTTATTAGAAATGATCGATAATGATAATGATGACGACGACGACGACGACGACGACGACGACGACGACGACGATGATGATGATGATGATGATATGATGATGATTTTTTAATATCGGGTTTCTCTTTTCCTAAACTATTTTTGTAATTTTTCAAAAGAGATTATTTCGATGAAAATGGTTACCTACCTCATGTTTCAAACCATGAAACAGGTGTCCGATTTCAGCAGTTCCCAGCTCAATATTATGCGGTGGAAAAAACAATGAATTTCATTTCCCTGAAAAATATAATGATATTGTCTTGCCGGCTTAGTTACAAAGTATCAAATTACCTGATGCGAATATGCTGTTAAGGGTATATTGATCATTTGCAAGCATTCCGAAGAGAGTCAAAGTACACATATATATACAAAAAAAAAAAAAAAAAAAAAGAATATTGTAAGTGATCTTCTTAGATACCACCAACATGGCCATCACACATGACATAACGTGCAAACGAAGGGGGAAAAAAAACATTTTACCTTGGGCGTAATCGTTTCCCATTTCAGAGCACTTGTCTTTCCCTGGAGTATCATTTCTTTATTTACAGCCATTCTCAGACATACGCGCACTCTTGCGAATTTTTCTGTCGCGACAAGTTGGTTTTTGGTGGACGTCAATCAAAATGTTTCCATAGCACTGTCGGAAAACACAAAGCTACAAAGGCATGTGCGTATGGGATGTCATGGAAACGCTTTGATTGACGTCCACCAAACCCTACTTTGTCGCGACAGAAAAATTCGCAACAGTGCGCGTGTGTGTGCAACGGTTGCACATGAGAAAACTCATGAATTTGAATATAACTTAAACAATTAAACAATTATATTCTCAAGAGAAGGACACGTGGGCTGAAATGGTAAGACATTAGCCCAAGTTAAAGAGGCAATTTATATTGAGACGTGTTAATTCTTCCAACTTGCTAGACCTACTCATGGATTAATTCACACAGTTTGACATTTGTTTATCGGTTTCCATATCAACAATAAGCCCAAATCCTGAGATTGGAAATAGGTGAGCCTGCGCAGAAACCTTTAAAAGGATCGCTTTCAACGGAGTTTGGCAAATCTATTTGGAGCGCGCATGAAGGCCTTGTTAGCTAGGTAAGGTAGGTTCGTGAATCTTTCGAAAACTATATTTACGAATTACAAAATTTACACTTAATTTTTCGAATGTTATATTTCGAATAGCAACATTTATATGTATATTAACAAAGACTGTGCTATTGATTTAACGATAAAAAATAAGGGTGACAGAATACAAAACCGAAACCGAAACGTTGTATTCTGCTACCCTTAATTTTCATTATCAAATTTATATTTACGCAACTCTTCAAAAAAATTGACTTTTTGACTGCGTCAAGTCAGATCATATGAAGTATGTAAAGAGAAAAAGCGCTGAGTTATTGAAAGGGAACCGAGCTCGTTAATTCGAATTTTAGATGGCTTTATTTGCTATCATGGTAGCCATCTTTGTTTTTAAAAGCCGGTGTGTTGAGTTGCGGCAATTTATCTTGCCAATTCTTCTTCAAATATTTATCTATAGCAGGGCTCTGGTGATTTTTGAACTGGAAGACTTTTCGCTTTTCGCTTTTCTTTTTTTTTTTTCTTTTTTCTTTTTTCTTTTTTCTTTTTTCTTTTTTCTTTTTTCTTTTTTCTTTTTTCTTTTTTCTTTTTTCTTTTTTCTTTTTTCTTTGAACAAATGGGAATGTTTAATATTTTTGCTATAAGAAGCTTCAATAAACATTGTAACCTGTCAACGAGATCCAGAGATTCTCTAGCCCTTTTTTACTATCAGTTCCTTGCTAAATAAAGATGTTCGTTACGGTGATCACTAATATAATAGATTCAAGTTGGCTTGATATGCCTTGAAAACGTCTCCAAATACAAATGAATAAAGTAGAAATTAATGACTTTAATTTTCAACAAAAAACTTCCAATATTAACGTTGCTAAGATGCAATCGGCTAAAGAAAGATAAAAGAAATATAAAAGAGATTAAAAAAATATTTAAAAAAACACACGCTAATAATGCCCGGAAGAAAGCTTGTTAATAATATATATTTTTGAAATGTTTGGACAATTACGATATAATATATTCATATCAGATTCAACGGCTACGATCAAACGAAGATTCATAGAAATATGAGGGAAAATATTATCTCTATTATTTTATAAAACGTGAATTTGGATGAAAATTGGCTTAGAATGAGTGAACGATACAGCTATGCCTCCATAGAAAAGTCCTTGAAAGCTATGAATAGAATTGTAATATAAAACCACAAAAACAACTATAACAGCAGCAATACTGGCTGAGTGAACAACTAATCGCGCAAAGTATTGTTGATCAAAACCTGCGCGCGGCCTTTCACTCTTCTTTGTTTTGATGATTATATATCCTGGGCCAGTATATGTAATTACAGTGAAAACGGCTCAATCGTAACCCCCTAGACTCCATTAATGATTTCATTATTCGAATACTGAGTTGATTATTCGCTCTGAGTTTTCATTAAAAAATCTGAAGACTCCAAACTTCACAACTAAAATTCTAAGTGATGGCCTTTCTGGGGATTTTTTCTATCTTGGCATGGTAATTGTTGAAGAACCCAATCAAAACTCAAGTAGATAATTTATTTTCTAGTTTGGAGTCAGAGTGAATAATGAACTCAAAATTCTAATAATAAATTCATTAATGGTTCTAGGGGGTACACTTGAGCCGTTTTGACTGTAATGGTTCAACAGATTCCATTAACAAGAAGGTGACTTCAAGACCTCTCCAAATACGAATGAATAAAGGAGAAAGTAATAGCTTTTCAACAAATAACTTCCATCATTAACGTTGCTAACGTGCAATTGGATAAAGAAAGTTAACAAAAAACCGCTAATAATGCCCAGAAGGAAAATTTGTGGATAATACTGATTTTTGACATGTTTGGTTAATGATGTTATAACTGATTCATATCAGATTCAAAACCACTCATGACCACCTGCAAGGAAAGGAAGACTTGTAGAGATAGGAGAGAAGAATATATAGGTTTTCTCTATTATCCTATGAACCTTTTGCATGAAAATTGGCTTAGAATCAATTAATATAGCTTTGGTTGCACTGAAAAGGTATTGAAAGCTCTGAATGAATGTAAAACAACAATGCAACAACAACAACAACAACAACCAGACATGCCTTTTTCCCTGGCTTTTTGTTCTTCTTTTTGTTTTTCTTCTTCTTGTTTTTCTTATTTTCCTTCTTCCTATTTTTCTTCTTCTTCTTCTTCTTCTTTATCCATCCGTCCATTCATTCATTCATTCGTTCATTCATCCACTCGTTCATTCGTCCATTCGCTTTATTGATAAGTCAATCATCCTTCATTCATTTATGTCTTCATTCTTCGGTTCATCATATTATTATAGAATACTTGAATTGGTGCGATTTGAACCCACAACCTTCGGGTTTCTAGGCCACTGAACTAAATCTAATAAATTGTGTTCTTCGAATTCTTTTTATTTTCTGATCGATCTTCAAACAGGTAACTAAAAGCCAGGTTTTAACTTGAAATACTTTGATTCAAAAATCAACATTTGAGTTGAGCGGTATGGATAGAATATATAATGTAGAGGTAGTGTGTGTGAGTGAAACTATCATGATGTGAGTGGAGAGTTGTATGCATAGAATATATAATGTAGTGGTAGTGTGTGTGAGTGAAACTATCATGATGTGAGTGGAGAGTTGTATGCATAGAATATATAATGTAGTGGTAGTGTGTGTGAGTGAAACTATCATGATGTGAGTGGAGAGTTGTATGCATAGAATATATAATGTAGAGGTAGTGTGTGTGAGTGAAACTATCATGATGTGAGTGGAGAGTTGTATGCATAGAATATATAATGTAGAGGTAGTGTGTGTGAGTGAAACTATCATGATGTGAGTGGAGAGTTGTATGCATAGAATATATAATGTAGTGGTAGTGTGTGTGAGTGAAACTATCATCATGTGAGTGGAGAGTTGTGTGTATAGAATATATAATGTAGAGGTAGTGTGTGTGAGTGAAACTATCATGATGTGAGTGGAGAGTTGTATGCATAGAATATATAATGTAGTGGTAGTGTGTGTGTGAGTGAAACTATCATGATGTGAGTGGAGAGTTGTGTGCATAGAATATATAATGTAGTGGTAGTGTGTGTGTGAGTGAAACTATCATGAATTGAGTGGAGAGTGGTGTGCATAGAATATATAATGTAGTGGTAGTGTGTGTGAGTGAAACTATCATGATGTGAGTGGAGAGTTGTATGCATAGAATATATAATGTAGTGGTAGTGTGTGTGAATGAAACTATCATGATGTGAGTGGAGAGTTGTATGCATAGAATATATAATGTAGTGGTAGTGTGTGTGAGTGACAGTGGGCCAAATTGGAAACCAGTATTCATTTACTGAATGTGTTTTCCATTCTAAAAAAAGTGATTTATTTTATCATTTATTTCTATTTATTTCGAACCGTAAATTCATTTTATTGCGTTTCGAGAATTTTTCTCCGGGTTCTTTCCCTCTCTCCGTAAAATAAGAAACTCCTAAATTCCACTTCGACTAGGCTTCGAAAGCAGTAAACACGAGATTCTAGCTTATTATAGATCTACTCTTCAGGCAGCTATCAAAAAAGAAAACAATCTATATATATATTGATTTGGAACTTGATCTTTCTTTTAAGTCATTAAAACATATCCTGTGTTTGTTTTTTAAATTGGCCATACATTAATAATTAGTTGATTTTATATAGGATGTTGTGGTAGGAATATACGTAGAATGATACGATGGTGCATTTATGTCTCATCCGGATACGTAGGTGGGAGGTTGATGGTAGTGATAAAGTAGCAGTCACGAGTAACGCAGTATCTACAATCTTTTGCGAAATAAGATGGTAGTATGTATGCCATTCTTCAATTTCTTTCGCCCTTCCGATTTTGTTTTCTAAGCAAACACCATTTGATACTTCATTCCTAATGTTCTGTGGGTGCGAAATTTAATGCCTAGCCCCCCCCCCCCCCCCCAACCGGGTGCCTAGCCTAAGACTTACAGTAAAAATCATCAGAGGGCAACATTGTATTAGATCTCCAAGGTGGTGTAGTCTTGAGTCCACCCACCTCTCACCTTTGCGGTCTCGGGTTCGATTACCAGACTCGACATCACATGCGAGTAGAGTTTGTTAGGTCTCTTCATGATCACTGGGTGTTCCATGTTTTTAATTCAATGTTTTGAGTTAGCTGTGCCCTGACTTTGATCAGCCCAGAAGTTGTTTCAGCATGTTTTTTTTCCTTCTTTGACATCACGCCCTCACTTTCTGAGAGATCCAATTTCGCGAAATTGGTATGAATACAATGTAACTGATGCTAAATCCTCACTTGGGCATTCGTCGTTTGATGGAAATCCCATCTGCCTATTTTTGAGCCTAGATAATCCTCATTCATCTTTCTCTCAATGCCGTGTGCGTGAATCAACACGAATATAAATCTCGCGGATGGAGGAATATTCCTTGTAAGTGCGCATGTCAAAACAAGAGCTGATACACTATATAGCATAATAGTAGATACTTACCGATTAATATTTGATCGCCTGAGCGCCTTGAGAACCCTTTAGAAGGACTCATTTAACCGTGTAGTGACATGTACATTATTCATATTGCAGTCACGACTTCAATGAAAAGGTCTTCAACACAAGCCAAAGTGAATCGTTGAGTGTTTGCAGATCGCCTGTGATATAGATATCAGCCTAATGAACACTGGTAAGTACTATGTATGTGTTGTTACCCTTAGGATTCTATACTAAAGTGTTAAATCGGTTTTTTAAGTGTAAAGTAATCCTTTAAAAAGCAGAATGCTGTACGAGCAAAATCTGCTGTGGTGTCCCCGCCATTCAATTCACTATTTATTGTTTTCATTTACTATGAATTTCGGTTCATCGTTTCCAAATTCATCTTCCTTAAAATAAAATAAGCCAAGTTCTCAATAGAAACTCAGGGATGGCTACGCGAGCGCAAAGACTACTTTAGGCCGATTTTATGTTTTGTTTTATCAAAATTTTAGTGGGTTATCTAACACTGGAACCGCCATCAACGCCTGCGTACATCGTTTTGCAGTTATGAAAATTTGCTCAACTAGCTTGTGAAACCTGGTTCTCGTATCTATTTGGTTCATTTGAAGAAGTAAGTTCATTTTAAGGGTAATTGGTTTTGATATTTTTAGTCAAGTCTACGAATATTAGTTCCTGTATTTATGTGGTGCTCAAAAACAATTTACCGAAATTCAGATCTAAATCTCTTTGCTAGTGGACAATTTACTATTTATTTCGTGATGTATTTTTTACTGAAGATATTAAGTCGCGTGTTGCATTGAGGTTACCTGACCTTCCAAACGCTCCGTAGATTTCCAACAGAGTATAGTACTTATAAAGACATTGATCTTTCTTGGCTAATATAAATAGGCACTCTCACCCTTGGACATTAATTATCCATCACGGAAAACTTTTGTTCTACGCAAAATGCTTCTAAAAATGTTGACACCAAACGCCTTTCGCGCGAGCTCTGTATTTACATCGCCCTCAGGATATATACATTTATCCCACAGCATAGAAAATACAGCCAATCAGAAAGCAGGAAAGCCGTTATATATTCGTCGGTATTTCACTCTTCCTTTCCATCATGCACAGCGCGTTGAATCTACGCATTTGTTTTTTCTATGGTGTGGGATAAAATGGTTATACAATGGTTTCTCGTAGCATACCGTGGATATCCCACTCGTCACTTGTATTTTCTTTGTATAAGCACTCGCCTAAAGGCTCGTGTGTATACTAGAAACTACACTTGACTCATGGGATATTCCACGGTATGCCATTGCCTTTGCATAACTAGTATACCTACCTTGTATATGCATTTCGGCTACCAGTAGTATTATAGGAAATATTTTATAGCTTTGATTAAACTGACTAAAGTGTCGGTGAAAATCCTTTGAACAATGTTTATTGATGTAGTCAAAATTGCCGAATCCCTTGATTTTAATACATCTCAGTTTCTGATTGGCTGCCTTTACTGCAATTAACTGTATAGGCTTGAGCACACATTAACAACAACTGGTTCATGTAAACCACACACCACACCACACCACACCACACCACACCACACCACACACACCACACCACACCACACCACACCACACCACACCACACCACACCACTTTTACTTCTACTCATATTGCATTTATGTCTATCATTTTTAGGTTTATCGCGGATAATTCAATTTTTAAACAGCTATATATGATGGAAGATATTCAGAATGTCACCAGCTCCGTCACCAGCAATGTTTCCAGTGGTTTTTTATCTTGCGAACTTTTTCCAGAGTCCAGATCTTCGTTCCTTTTCCGGGTCATAGCATCGTTCTGTATTATGTTGATCTCACTAATCGGGAATGGGTTGGTTTGTCATGGAGCTACCAGAAGACGCAAAAGACCCTTTTGTTACTACTTGATAACAAACCTGGCTGTTGCAGAATTGATTTTTACAGCTACGCAGCCGTTCGATTTTATCTACAACACCAAACCACATTCATGGATTTTCGGAGATTTCTTGTGCCATGTTCTGAATCCATTGACCCTGTGTACCAACTTGGTGATATCTTTTACCTTAGCTACTATTGCTATATACCGCTGTTTCACGATGTTACAGCCATTCAGCTATCATGGCCCTTCTACGCGTGTTGCTTACTTGGTGATAGCTGTTTCATGGATTTGGGGCATTGTTCTTTCGCTGCCTGACTCAGTTACAAGAACAAGAGTCAAACTGGAGTATTGCGATATGATTTTATGTGAGAATGCTGTATATTTGCCCAACTACAGAATGGCAATATTTTTTCTGAACTTCGTGATTCCATTCATCATTATGGTGTTGTCATACAGTAGTGTGATTTGTAGGGTCAGGAAACATATCGTAAAAACAAAACAGGAATCGATCAAGTTACAATCAAATGAAAGCCTTGGAACAAGATCAAGTATAGTATACAATGACGCTAGACATGAGCCCCCAATAAGAGACAATGAACCCACCAAGCTATTTCAAAACGAATTGCCTGTTCCTATTACAAGCTCGTCTGCAGATTCACAGCAAAAGAAACCATCCAGCAACAAGATGATGCGTCTGGAAGCAGATGTACTGAACATGATCTACCTCATCATAATCTTGTTCTTTTTGTGTTATCTGCCTTCAAATATTTTATTCATTTTGACTGAAGGCCTCCGTTTAGAGTCAGTAAAGCATTGGCATTATTATTGGTTAATGATTTGGTACTTGAACTTGCTGCACACGGTACCAAGTGCTCTTCATCCCATTTTTTATGGAGCCACGAGTAGGCTTCTTGGACGCTCGTTCAAAATTTCATTTCTTAGAAGAAGGTAAAAAGTATTGCTTATTACCAAGAGGTTTCAATTTGCAATTTTGTACAAACGCTTTGCACTAACTCCCAATCTGGGGGTTAAAACGTAACAATAAAAAATATAAACATCAAAAAGTGGACGTGAGAAAGTTTCTGCAATTTTGCATTGTCCCTCAATTCGGGGGGCCAAAACATTGAAAAATTTAAATATCAAAAAAAATCTAATACTTAAAGGGAATTAAGGGATTCTGTTGTGTTGACCCCAAGATTGGGGATTAGTGTAATAAAGCAAACACAACATGATCTGGAATGTTAATTGTAGATTACGCCCTTTATCGCCACATGTCGTGCTTCCTATAGTACTCCACTTGAACCAAATCCTTCTTTTCAACTCTCCGCATGCTCTCCAACATCACTTATAGTACGCCTTTTTACGTCGACCCTTGAAGAATGACGCCATTTGGTCGAGTGCGTGATAAACAACTAATTAAAAAATTAAAAATTATTTCGATTCTATAACACATATCTTGTATTTTTTTTTTTTCAATGTAGGAATTGTTCTCGTAATTATGATTGTTTCAGGTGGGTGATCACACTTTGGATCATCTTTAGACACTAATTTAGCATTTTCTTGATGAGCATTGTGACCGGAAATACGTCACAAGGCTATAGGTCATACCGTACTACCTAGTACTACTTCCATAAACCATTGGCGCATTTAACTGGAAGATTCCACTACTTGTGATGTAAATCAGTCAGACTTTTGAATTTAACCTAGCTTGTGTTATAGTGCGACGCGCCTAACCGTGGCCACCCAACTGATTTTTTACAGTTTTTTTTTTCAAATGCAACGGGAATTTGTACATTTTCAAAGGAACAAAAACATGCCAAGTTGAAACAATTGAGCGAGTTTAAAAATTAATTGCCAGTGGGCGGCTACAGTTAGGCGCGTCGCACTGTAGATAGGTTCATAAGGCTCAGTGATATTAATACCTCAATTGGCTGGGCACTTGTTGAAAACTCAAACCAATTGAAAGCATCAAGGACCAACTTCTCGAAACATTCCGATTGTTCTTTTCCGTTTTGACACAACCGGATTCTTTGTTTTGGTATCGTCTTCCATATATAGAGCAGTTTTCGTGTGAGTTGGAAACAATACGGCAAATTCATAGCCGTACAATAGCCGTACTGTACCTTACCGTTACCGTAACTATGTATGTGTTGTGGTTGGATTAACAACTTGAAGACAATGTGGAGCCATTTTTATGTTACGACATTATAGCATTGATAAATATTCATATTCTGCCAAGCAATCTAAGAGTAATCATTTGAAGGTCAGCAATGACAGAAATAAGGGCTCCTTCTTGGTGTTGCAGGACACCTGAGCACAATAAAACAATAGCCAAGAACAAAGAATGTAGAACGAAACAATAACCTGCAATACAAAGAACCCTAACCTTGAATACAATACTTCCTGCAATACCAAGAAAGCCCCCCCCCCCCCAAAAAAAAAGAAAAAAAAAAAAAAAAAAAAAAAAAAAACGGTTAAGATAACGCGTTTGCGCATGCTCATTATTACTCCCACAATATAACGTCAATACAATACAGTCAAGTAAATACACTGATGCATAGTGCCATAAAATTTCTGTTCTCCTTGGATACCCCAATAAACAAATACAGACAATACTCAAATACTTAAGTAAACTCTAAAAATGTTCCTTTGAGTAGTCAGGAAAACTTAACGACCGACTTGAATGAATAACTAATGCATGATAGAAGCTGTTGATTGAATACCTCCTGTGTAAATGGGCAGGTCTAGACACACAAGAACCCAGCCCTCAATAGGAGCGATTGACGCCAAGGCGAAAATCATTTCCGCTTATTTTGAGTGCAGTTCTGTCTTCTGTAAGCTGTGAAAAAATTACTATCTTTTTCTTCTCTTTTTTTTATTTTCTCAAGTGAATCATTCGACCAACCTTCACTGCGTATCCACGTAAGTACATGTAAATGTAAGTGTGTTAGTTGAAAATCCATTGTCAATACATTAGACGTTAAGGGAGAAGAATCGATTTTATTTTATTTTACCAATATATCCTTTTGTGAACTAATTTCAAAAATAACACTGATTGCCTAAGTTCAACAGCTTTTTATATTTACTTTTTTTTAATCGCACGAAGTAGATTTTAATTGTTGTTGGCGATTTGTTGGATATCAGTTCACTCCATTTTGCTTTGTTGTACACAGCAAACAAGGCCAAAGCGAATATACATGTCAAAAAGCAGAATTTTTTGAGGTTATTTTTGAAGAACTCGCATTAAACAACTACCAATAAACTAAATACGAAGCTAAAAGAATTGTCCCCGTGATTGTGCCATTACTTTTCAACTATATTTTAAAGCAATTTTTTTTTTTTTTGCATTTTTTAGCTTTTTTTTTTTTTCGAATTTTGTTCCAAACACTTAAAAATCTTCGGCTTTGAAAATTTTTTATAGTGAGCATTTAATAAAGAATATCTCGAAGCGACTGAGAAATGGTAAAACTAATATATACCAGGTAACAAAAACCCCGCTAAAGTTTATGTAATTTGATACGGAAAACAGTTTTTCCTGATAGTTTTTCCTTCCACAATGTCGACTCTAGAAATTTATTTTCTTAAGCTCTCATTTATTTTCCAAGCTGGTGCTGTGTATACATACAATCATTCTAAGAAGGCATATAAATACCTGGCTCGCTTGTGTCCTACTCTAAACTACCTGCTTTCTCAAGGATGGACGATTCAATGTATGTTAATCATAGCCCAACTGAACCGCTGAGTTGCAAACTATAGAATATGCCTGCTTTTTCTTTAAAAATTCATTTGTTTAAAATAATATGTACTTATTGACTGAGTGGGAGGTCCGAACGGGAAAATTTTTGGCTCGAAGTCCTGAAGTACGGAACGAGCGCAGCGAGTTCCATGCCAAGGACCGAGAACCAAATATTTTCCCGTTCGGACCGACCTTAACTCAGTCAATAAGCATTTTATCATATGACCACATATAAAAAATCGATTTCAAAGCATTTTTAATAAATGCGAATCAAAATCGGCAGCGAGTCCGAACGGCGAGTCCGAACGGGAAATTATTACACTTTTCGGAAAAGCGTACTTTTTTGCTGACGCCATTTTCCCCAAAGATTTTTTTTAGAATCGCGCGTACAGTGAAATACGGTCATATGATACGGGTTTTTTTTTTAAACGAGAGTTATATATCTAGATCTGTAAGTCATTTAAAAAATTGTATTTCATTTTAGAGAAACAGCGTATTTGTTGATCACGTGATTTCCATAAATGATGCTTACTGCAATTTTCATAAACATGCGAACTCTATAGTTGCGAGTTTCCCGTTGGAATTTGGTTTTTCACTGCCCCCAGTCAAACATATAAAAGATACCGACTGATTATTTTTGATTGACGGAAGCGAAAAAACAAATTTCAGCGTGTAGCATGCAAATACCGAGTTCGCTTGTTTATGAAAATAGCAGTAAGGTGCACAGATTTGACGTGGACGGTTGAAATATGTGACTGTAACATTTTATTGTGTAGAGTAGATGTTGATCTCGCAAAGTGTGTTTCTGAGTTTTGATTTTTATCGCTCCATTATCTTTCTATCGAATTTCAAAGGTAAACTCTATGTAAAATATGTAAACTTATGGTCCAGATTAGGAGTTACTGTCTCTTGCGTTTAACCTTACCACGATATGTCATTTGCTTATCGTAATTTATGTTTCGTCTTATAGCTAAGTTAATTTTGTAAAACGTTGTTAAAGCAATGTAAATAGCTAAAACGATACGGAAATGATAATGTCGTCGAAGACTTGTAGTGATGTCATCGCGTGTACCCATATTAGGAACCAAAATTTTTATCTCACGGAAGATTTCAAGCCGCAAACCAACACTCGCCCACGCAGACTCATACGCACAAATAAATCTCAGACCAAAATACGCTTAATTTGTGCTGTTACCTAGTAACTTATGGCTAGACTCAGAAATGCTAAATTTAATACCCCTCCACATATATGAATTATTTGTATATGTTCCTCAAATAACGAAATAAAAAGCCTTCTTAAAGCAAAAATAATCTCTTTATGGTCCTGCTAGGTAAACATGCGTCAGACATGAAATTGCATTTTAATTAAAATAAGATAAAAGTTAAAAACAATTTCAAGCAAAAACCAGTAAAAAAAGATTCAAAAACAGCTTGGCAAACAACATAATGTTGTTTCACATGTTTCTATTGAGCTAATGAACATGTCTACTCCGTAATTCTAAGTATTGAGTATCAAACATTGACAGAATGGTTGATGTCCTGTGTGACACGAAATAGGAACACAAACGTGGCATGGAACAATGTATAATTAATAACATTCCTATTATTGAGTTACTCGGCGGGAGAAAAACAACTGCTCAGAGACGATTTTATATTGACAAGTCAATGTTCATTGTCTATAGCAAGAAATTATATTCAAAACTGTGACGCTAGCTTTTTTGAAAACTGCCTTGTGAAATAAACTTCCTATCCCTTAGCAACTATTCTTTAACGCTTCAGAATGAAGGGGATTTGTGGTGCTATCTGGGTGCAGTGGTTGATCGCATTTGCACTTATTTTCAAGAACAACTTTGCTTGGTAAGTAGATTTTAAATGTAAATATTTTCATAAGGAATAATGTACTTTTCCGTTTTAAAACAAAAATAAACTCTTCCCACATCCATCAAATATCAAAAGCTATCACATCTTTTATTCTAACGCCAGCATCAGCCACAAGAAAAACGATACAAAAAGTAGCTTTTTAGGTGCCTATGATATTGTTTTAAGTGGAAAGTTATGGTTAAAAATAGACACAATAAAAATTGGGATAAGATAGCGATTGCGATCTCGCAAATCGTAAACAGTTTGACAAAAAAAAAAAAAAAAAAAAAGACAAACTAAAAATGCTGATTTCTTATAATGTTTTACCTCTTCGGTTTTATTTTTGCTTTATTTTATTGTATCAAATTATTTCCTTTCGTTTTAATGACGGGAACTTTATTCATTTTTATTTCATCTTATTTCATGTTATGTTATTTTATTATATTAATATATTTCATTCTATAATAATAATAATAATAACAACAACAACAACAACAACAACAATAATAATAATAATAATATCCTACATTTTATTTTCTTTCTTTAATTATATTGTTATTATTTATCTTATTCATTTAGTCATCTGTATCCATATTTTTATTATATTTATTATTGTTAATTTTATCAGTTATTTTTGTTATTATTATGTTTATTATCATTACTATAATCATTATTATCATTATTATTTTATTATTTTATTATTTTTATTATTTTTATTATTATTATTATTATTATTATTATTATTAATATTATTATATATTGTCATTATATTTCAATTTTATTTTCATTTCTTTCAAACGTTATTTCTATTTTTTTTTAATTTATTCAATATCCCTTTTATTTATTTAATTTTGTTTTTATATTCCATATAAAATTGTATCTATATTTTATTTTCAATTTCTTTTATTCTATGAATGTCATAAAGATAGTGCGTCCAGTGATGTTTGTGTACACTACTTGACCAGTGGCATCTCACACGATGATTCCAATTCTTCTCAATCTCACATTCACATGCAAGAAAATAATTTGCGGTTCAACAATATTTACCGCTACTAAGAAACTCAGAATTGATTGAATAATCTACGAAATGATTTACGTTATCCTATGTAAAAAGCTGTCGTCTTTTTCGAAAAGAGCCGACAACAACGAATCCACATGTAGACAAACATTTCTGTTCCTCTTCAGTACCCCTAATATCACTACTACCAAAATCAGTCTCGTAAATTAATTTTGCTGGGCCAATGATAATTAACACCCCTACCTTGCGACCTCCGAAGAAGTCAAAACAGTTGAATAAGATAAAGAATTAATTCCAAGATATATAATTAGCATATATACACCGGCGCAGCTGTTTCTCTGAGATGATGGTTGATAATGTTATATAAATATATTTCTTTCTCGATAATTTTACACTTTTTGTGTCATATTTTTTATTGGCATTTAGATTGGGATTTTTTTATTCTTCTGCTATTGCGGTGATTTTATCTCTGTGGAAACTATCAATGATTCATCACACTGCAGTTCTCACTATGACCATATCTTCTACATATCTTCGTAGCATGATATTGTGGGAAGGAAAAAATACAACAGCTAAAACTCGCCATAATCTCACCAAATCTCAAGGGAACGTGTTGTTACGTTGATTTCTCTTTATTACAAAACTGAATATTTCCAATGTTTCCAAGAGTTATAAACATTCCAAATTAAGCTAAGACAGCATAAATAAGAGAGGGAAACTTCTTAATACCGCGTGCGCTATGTGAATTCCCGGTTGGGCTATTTTTAGCATCCGCGTACAAACAATTTTCTTATTACCCTACTCATGTGCGTCAAAAATTGTGTGCTTCATCCAAACCTGGAAGTAGCGAAAACATGTTAAGACTTTTGGGCAAAAACATGAATTTCGCGTCTTTTTGAGTGTTCAACAGCCTCAGTCGTACTTTATCAGAGAAAAGAACATAGCCAATTTAGTTAATTTTGTCGATAAAAAGTGAGAAAAATCGACGAAAAGCATATTATAAAAGAATGTTGTTTTTGAGCGCGCGTGCACACGTCCACGCCATCGACAAATTATTAACCAAAAACCGACTTTGGACTCTAAAAATAGCCCAACCGGGATTTTACATGGCGCGCGTGGTATTAAGAATCTTCCCTCCCTTATTTATTTCATTTTCCTGGATATCAATAGCTTAGCTTAGCTTAGCTATCAGCTAGGATCTTTCCGATGCCGTTTCTCATCAAGATGCTAAAGATATCTTGCAGAGTATGACTGCTTCCAAAAATATTTTGTTTTGGACACCAGGCGGAGAGCTTTTACGAAACCAGCGGCGCATACGTACCTGTCACCAGTATTACAGACCTTTTAGATTATGTACTACTGCCTTAAAATCGTGACATTCTCAAACCTAGAGAAGCGTATTTTAGATTGAACAAAATCTAGATCGAGTTGATTTCATCTTTCTGTTCTCAAGAACTGTGCAGGACAGAGTACAGGTTTTTGGAATTCGATATAGCTCCATACACATCTGGTGTTGAGCCATAAAGTACTTTCAACTTTTTCAACTGTATTGAAACTACTATCATCCAAGTGACTGAATTGAAAGCGCAGTTTTCAAAATATGCATTTTTGCGACTTAAATAGTGTTCATTGAAAGCCTTCCTCAAACTTTCCCAGCAATAGTACATTTATGAATAATTAACGAATCTATTACGTCACTGGGTCGCCATGGCAGCCTGAAACAATACCTGCCCGTCCCTTACCCGTCCTTGCCCGTCCAAAAAGGGGCCTGTGCGGTGCAGATACTACTACTCTCAACAATGACCAGTCGGTCAGTTGGTCTGTTGGTCAGTCAGTCATCAATAAGTCAGTCAATCAGTAATTCATCCACTTACTCATACATTTTTCTGTGTGTCTCTGCCCTCGCCTCTCTCTCCGTACCCCTCTTATTGATTTTCCTTTTTTTATTGTTTGCAGTACTTTCGTTGAGCCAAATCACACTGGAAATACAACTATGAGTCTTGAAGATCATCTGACAAGAAATTATGACAAGACCTCAAAACCTGACTGCAGTAAATGTCACTTTGTCACATTTTTGCTGCTATCATTTTGATGACCATTCTACATTAATTCTTTTTGTAAACAACGCATACGATCAGCCTTGCTAATCTGTGATTTATAAGTGCAGTTATTAAATGTTTGATCTTGACACCAAAATTTCATTAATTTACGCTGGATTCTTTTCAGTAGTTTACGAAAAATTTTTCTTGAATTTCAGAGAACAGAACTGTGATACTGATTGATTTATATATTCTATCTTTTGGGAAAATAGAAGAGGCAAACATGGTAGGTAAATCAAACCAACCCACTAAAAACAGACTGGTCACCCGACCTACCCCGGCTCCATCCCTGCATCCCTGCATCCCTGCATCCCTGCATCCCTGCATCCCTGCATCCCTGCATCCCTGCATCCCTGCATCCCTGCATCCCTGCATCCCTGCATCCCTGCATCCCTGCATCCCTGCATCCCTGCATCCCTGCATCCCTGCATCCCTGCATCCCTGCATCCCTGCATCCCTGCATCCCTGCATCCCTGCATCCCTGCATCCCTGCATCCCTGCATCCCTGCATCCCTGCATCCCTGCATCCCTGCATCCCTGCATCCCTGCATCCCTGCATCCCTGCATCCCTGCATCCCTGCATCCCTGCATCCCTGCATCCCTGCATCCCTGCATCCCTGCATCCCTGCATCCCTGCATCCCTGCATCCCTGCATCCCTGCATCCCTGCATCCCTGCATCCCTGCATCCCTGCATCCCTGCATCCCTGCATCCCTGCATCCCTGCATCCCTGCATCCCTGCATCCCTGCATCCCTGCATCCCTGCATCCCTGCATCCCTGCATCCCTGCATCCCTGCATCCCTGCATCCCTGCATCCCTGCATCCCTGCATCCCTGCATCCCTGCATCCCTGCATCCCTGCATCCCTGCATCCCTGCATCCCTGCATCCCTGCATCCCTGCATCCCTGCATCCCTGCATCCCTGCATCCCTGCATCCCTGCATCCCTGCATCCCTGCATCCCTGCATCCCTGCATCCCTGCATCCCTGCATCCCTGCATCCCTGCATCCCTGCATCCCTGCATCCCTGCATCCCTGCATCCCTGCATCCCTGCATCCCTGCATCCCTGCATCCCTGCATCCCTGCATCCCTGCATCCCTGCATCCCTCCATCCCTCCATCCCTCCATCCCTCCATCCCTCCATCCCTCCATCCCTCCATCCCTCCATCCCTCCATCCCTCCATCCCTCCATCCCTCCATCCCTCCATCCCTCCATCCCTCCATCCCTCCATCCCTGCATCCCTCCATCCCTGCATCCCTCCATCCCTCCATCCCTCCATCCCTCCATTAAACATTAATATTGTGAGTTTGATATAATCGATCTTTGATCTCCAGGAGTTTACAGTTTTCATGTATTTTCGTCAATTTTGGCGGGATCCACGTCTGGCTGGTCTCGTCAATAAAACAACCGTCCTATCACGGAAACAGATTTTATTTCTATGGCTCCCTGATACGTTTTGCAGCAATGCGAAGGATTCAGACCTTAAATACCCAGATACTGAGGTCCATAGTGCCTTGACATTGTTTCCTAATGGAGATATATTCTACAGTAGGAGGTATGTCAAGTAATATATACAATATGAGTAGCCGTGTTGTATCAGATATACAACCACGAGCCGAAGGCGAGTGATTGTATATCTGATACAACACGAACACGAATATTGTATATTACTTATGAAACGCCTAGGTGTATACATTCATGTTCTACTAAAATTTTAAAGATAAAATTGAATTTGGCTGAGAAAATTGGAGTCAAAGTTTATGCAAATCAGGACGATTTTGTATCAGATATACAACCTCCTCCACGGACAATGATTTCTATTGTTTTTCCTCATTAATTATTCATGAGTTTTATAATACTATTTACATGCTGACATGCATACATTTTGAATGCTGTATATTAACAATGATGGATAATTTACCATTTATTCATTCGTTCGTTCTCATTCATTCATTAATTTCACATTCATTCGTTCATTCTTTCTTTCTTTTGTCATTCATATATTCTGTCATCCATTCATCCATACATTCATTCAGTCATTCATTTATTTAATCATTCGTTAATTTATTCATTTATTAAATCGATCATGCATTTCTCGTTCATTCATTTATTCTTTCTTTCATTGGAATCACTCCTCTTCGATCAGTGTAAATGTGGTGCAAATATGAAATATTTAAGGAATAAAAAACAGTTTTCCGCTACGCGTCGTGGTTTCCTACGCTTCTCTCGTGTTCTCTCCCCATCCCTCGTGTCTTTATCAGAGTATAATACACGGAAAACTGTTTTTTTTTATTGCTTTTATAAAATAACTAGTGCTCAAATGCTTTTAAGAAGCAGAGAGAGAGAGAGAGAGAAAAAATAGCGCGAGCATGTATTATACTCTCATAAAACATGGCTTTTTGACCAATCAGAGCGCGCGTAATATCAAAGTTATTTTATAAATATGATATAATATTAAACTTAAGGCAAAGAGATTGAATACAGCATTTCCTTGTGGGTGAAAATAATTTTAATGAAGTAAATGTGGTATTCACTCTCTTTGCTTTTAGTTTACTATATGTTGTTTATTATTATTTGCACCATATTTACACAGAGCGAAGAGGAGAGTGAGTCCAATTTTTCGTCACGTGTTTGTTCATTCAATCATTCATTTATTAGTTAATTAATTCAGTATTCATTCATTCATTTTTTTTAGATCACGTGTTACATCATCTTGTAATATGAACTTGGTGAATTTTCCAATGGATACACAAAACTGCATGTTGACATTTGAAAGCTGTAAGTTAATTGCAATATGCCTTGAAAAAAGGAAGCATGCAAGAAGGCAGGCAGGGACACAAGGATACAAGCAGACAAGCAATGCAAAAAGACAAACATAAAATAAACTAGAGATTGAGAAATTTACAAGCAGGCAAGCAGGCAAGCAGGCAAGCAGGCAAGCAGGCAAGCAGGCAAGCAGGCAAGCAGGCAAGCAGGCAAGCAGGCAAGCAGGCAAGCAGGCAAGCAGGCAAGCAGGCAAGCAGGCAAGCAGGCAAGCAGGCAAGCAGGCAAGCAGGCAAGCAGGCAAGCAGGCAAGCAGGCAAGCAGGCAAGCAGGCAAGCAGGCAAGCAGGCAAGCAGGCAAGCAGGCAAGCAGGCAAGCAGGCAAGCAGGCAAGCAGGCAAGCAGGCAAGCAGGCAAGCAGGCAAGCAGGCAAGCAGGAAATAAAAAAAACAAGTTTAGACGAAAAAAAATAGAAGAAGAAATAAACAGCTAATACTCATCTAAAACTTTATCTTTTTGTCAGATGGATATTCAGACAAAGATATAGCACTAGTTTGGAAGGATAAGACCGTAGAAATAGGAGATAAGGAGATGGCTCAGTTTTCCGTCACTAACGTCAAACTTGGCAGTGATTTAATAACATACACACTAGGTGAGTAACTGAGTTACTTCATTGGTGAGCAACTATTTTCACTGAGTTCAGAGTTTTATTGCTACAAATACCCGTTTCTGATTAGTGGCGCGTGCTTTATGAGAGCTTCCAAAATTTCGGCTATCATAATGTCATGTTTTGTGTTTCTCTTAACTTCTCTCGTGTTGGCCAATCCCCGCGCGCGTTATTACTATATACAGCACATGCAAATGCGCGCGTTTTCTACTTCTTCAATAGGTTTTTTGTGCACGCAGCGTCGTCCTTCTTTGGTATCGAAGGGGACAGCGCGAGCATGAAAACGGCTTTAAAAATGCTTTGAAACTGCGCATGAAAAACTGCTTTGATGTGCAGCTCGTGCCATATCATCTTTCCGGCAGAAAACACCGACGCAACCAATACTAGTTTTATACTATCTACCAAATGTTTCCTTTTATACGACGCAGCTTACATTACAGAAGGACAAACCAAATATTTCAATGTTTTTTGTTTTGATATTCAGGGAATTTCACTCGCTCGCATGCCACATTTTCCCTTGAACGTCGGGTCGGTTATTACGTCATTCAGATCTACGTCCCATGTATCTTCCTAGTCATGCTGAGTTCGATTGTATTTTGGATGGGAACAGAAGAGACTGGTAACCGCCTGACTGTAGGAATCACTACCATTCTTACTATCGTGTTTTTACTGGGATATACTAACAGCTCACTCCCAAAGGTAACTTGAATCGTCACGATTCACGGTGTAAAATTTAACTTTTTAACACAACTGTTTCATTAAAAACTCCGACGCAGCCCACACTAGCTTACCGCTAGTTATCATCTCTTGAATCGTCACGGTTACGACTCCCATATTCGATAAATTCACTGCTCTTTCAGTGCTCGCTGATGCTACCGTCACGGTAATTTTCCCTAGCTAGTTTCGAGCTACCGACGTAAAAAATAAGGACGATTTTACTTACTTTTTCTTAACCTGCGCGCATTTCAAAGAAAAATTAGAGAGCCTAGAAAAGTGGTAGCTGAAACGTTCTCTTTTTACCAGTTCTATGATGTACAGAAATCCATATTGGAGATGAGCGAGAAACTTTAATATCGTTCTAATATTCATGTCTAATGCATATCTAACGTAAACTACTTTTTTTATTGTTATTAGGTCAGTTACGCAAAGGGTGTTGATTGGTACTTGATGGTGTCTTTCTTCTTTATCTTCATGAGTCTTATCGAGTGTATTGTTGTTGATAAATGTTACAAAATCAACAGAAATAATATCAAGAAGTCTTCACGAAAGGTAAGGATTTTTATAGAAATCACGACACAAAATGTCCACGAGTGAACGTCCGTGAACTGACACAATTATGAAACTAAAAGCCAAACTCAATTGCGAAACGCAATAAACATTGTCGGATCCAAAGCTACCGACCAACTACCGACTAACCAATCAATCAAACAAACAAAAATCCGACCAAACAACCAACCAACCAAACCATCAACCCAGCAACTAATACAAAACAGATTCAAAATCAAAGTAAGGATGGTTTATGAGGCTCGTGTAATGTTTTTACGACTTTCAGAAACGCAAACGCAAGGAAGGTGTATGCAACAAGTCCATCGATCTCACTAATCCCGGCATGAATGGAAAAGACATACGAATAAACGGCAGCCAATCTACCCAAACAAATGAAGGACTAGGGAACACATTAGAGATGAATTCAAACATATGCAACAGAAACGCATCAGACGGAAACATCGACTTGGGGCAAGATAGCTGGGTCAACATGGAGAATGAACAGAATGAACCGAAAACCTTGCCTTTGGATAATAGCCCAGTTAAATTTTGCACGCTAAAACCTTGGAAAGAGATTTCCCTGGCGACAAAAGTGGACAGAACCTCGCGCGTTTTGTTTCCCTTCTTGTATGCAGTGTTCAACACTGTGTACTGGTGGATGTATCTTAATCAGGATCATGAAGCAGATGTCTTACCTTCATGACCGATATCCCTTACACTGTGTATAGGAATACCTTCCTTGCATTCAGTTGATGCCACTCAGTTGATGCGACTTATATCAATAACATAAGTAATATATATTCATTTATTATATAGATATCGATGAAATATCAGAGTTTATCCGGTGTCTAAAACTTCGTACATTCTACACAGTGAGGATATGATATCCTTCACATGTGAAAATATTATCGTTGCCATGACTACTTTCTTATTAATCAATCACACATTGAGGTCTTCCTCAAAATTAGTTGGGAAGGAGAGGAACCAAAGTGAAGAAGATTCATCACACTCACTGATAGTGAAGTTGATGAATAAAGCTTAATTGAAGAAGAAAAAAACACCAAAAGGAAAAACCTATTACGAACATAAGATTCTTCCAGAAATGACTAGAAATAAATTCAGGAAGAGTGTAAAGAAGACAGAGAAATAGAAAACATTACAACAAGTGAACTTCATCTAAGCCAATTCACTATGCACAAGCCAACTGTAATAACTAAGAGTTAAACTACTCAGTTAGCTATCAAAATATAAAATTGAATTAGATAGGTAAGGAAAAAATAGTATAGTTAATATGGAGAAAGAAAGGGAAAAAAAATATATATATATATGAGATTTGTTAACATAAAAAGGGTGTAGCTTACTAAGCCCCTTTTCCTTTTGTAGAAATCTATTGCAAACTAGAATTTGTGATAAGAATCAAGATTTCCAGTTTTCAAAAATGCCACTGATACACTCTTTTGGATTTCTAATACCCTTTTTGCTTTGATAAACTTCATGATGTTAAACCTGACGTGCTTGAAGATCTAGCATTTCCTTTGAAAGTCACTCATTCTTGCTGTCTTCGATAGCAGTGCGACTCTAAACATTGCGTCTACTCACCAGAGTTAAGCCAAGTTAGTAGCAAACTGCGACCATGCAGAATGACTTGGATATCAGGTCGGGCCTTGCGACATTCCGGCATCGCTCTATTCTTATTATCACCAACCTGAGTGTATAAAAAAACATTACAGTTAGCAAATATTTTGACCATGATAAAGAGCGAAAATTCTAGACAAAAGCGAGCTACCTAACACCATGAGATTTGTTAACATAAAAAGGGTGTAGCTTACTAAGCCCCTTTTCTTGTGTAGAAATCTATTGCAAACTAGAATTTACGATAAGAATCAAGATTTCCAGTTTTCAAAAATGCCAATACACTCTTTTGGATTTCTAATACCCTTTTTGCTTTGACAAACTTCATATATATATATATACACCGAATCCCTAAAACTTTGACATTTTTGCGATATATATACATATATGTTTGAGTGCTATTTTTGTTGAAAAATAAAAAGTAAACAAGAAGAAAATCAACTGCAAACATGTTAAAAAGCCTCATTAGGTATCCTAGAACAACTTGGTAACAAATGTTTGTTGAAAAACGACTGAAATCGCTGTCTTTCATATATATGTATATATATCGCAAAAGTGTCAAAGTTTTAGGGATTCGGTATATATATATATATATATATATATATATATATATATATATATATACACTCGATTGCAGAAACGTTGTAGTATACATTTATACTTATATACAAGTACCTAATGAGATGCAAAAACATTAAAAAAAAAAATCTCTGTACCCATTTATGCATATCTCACAAAATAATATTTTTCAAGATGTTTTATCAATAAAGAACATGAAAAATATGATTTGAGTTCTACCAGATATTATAAAATATATATTAGAGAGTTTTTAGGTCTTAAAAGTGAAAATATATAAATAAATATAATTTATTAATATCTGATGATTCAAAACCTTGTGTATTTGACGTGTCTTGCATCAAAGCAAGGCATAAGATTGCTTTTTTTTAACTTTTAACATATACACTATCATATTTTAGGACCTTTTCCATTTTTGCATCTCATTAGGTATTTGTATATATGCATAAATGGATACTACAACGTTTCTGCAATCGAGTGTGTGTGTATATATGTAAATTCATATACTGCTAATATCCGTAATATCTCAGCTTTGTTGACTTTTAAACAGGCACTTAAGTCCTTTTTTCGTAACTAAACACAGTTCTTATATTTTCATTAGCATATATTTATCTATATACATTTATTATACTTACTGCTATTTTCATAAACATGCGAACTCAGTAGTTGCAAGTTTCCTGTTGGAATTTGGTTTTTCACTGCCGCCAGTCAAAAATATAAAAGATACCGACTGATTAGTTTTGATTGACGGCAGCAAAAAACCAAATTTCAGCGTGCAGCTCGCAGCTACCGGGTTCGCATGTTTATGAAAATAGCAGTGATAGTTAAAGTTATATCTTTATGCATGTAAACGCAACGTGATGAGCCCCATTTACACCAGCTATGCTGAACTGGGCATCTCTGCTTAAATATTGTTCATAAATAAATAAAATATACAAGATGGAAAAATTATCAATAAAGTTTTATATAATATAGTTATGCATTTTGTATAGGATTACTGAGTACAAAATAATTAAGGAATACTATCATATAACTTAAGAATAGGTAATTGCTGTTTGAAAGAAGGTTTCTTAATTCTTCTTAATTCTTCATTAACATTATTCCGAACCTTTGCAGCAGCTAATATCACATTGAATTTTCCACAATTGGTTCTCGTATAAGGTAACTTGCCTTTTATTCTTATCTAGCGGTTAGGGACCATTCATTTTTTAGGAGGGGGGGGGGGGGGGGGGGGGCGGAGGAACTGGAGGAATCAAATAGAAAGATAGCAGTTTGATATCGAACAAGATCATGAAATTTCAGAATTTTAAGATCAATAAAGACAGGGTTTGTGTGTAGAAGTTTTGTAGAATTAGGTCGATTCATAAGTATTTCCCCAGGCTACAATACCATAAATGAAATAAGAATAAATCAGTGAGTAGTAAAAGGGCTTGAAGTGTCCCTATATTTCCTATATTTTTAAGTGAATTTTTATTTCCCTTCCACCAGTACCTAAGTTTATGAGCTTGATGATAATTTTTTTCCTTTTTCTTTTCTGAATACAATTATAGGAATAATAGGACATAGAAAATGAAATATAGGAAATATAGGGACACTCGAAGCCCTGACTAGAGACTAATCAATACTTCTATTGACAGAATGTCTGAAAAAAATCCGATTGCACGAATAAATTTACTTTCATAAAAAGAAACACGATACTTCCAGTTTAAATTCTCATCAATCATCACACTTCATATTTAATACATTGTTCTGGCATAATAAGTTTGCCATTTTATAGTAATTTAACATGGTACATAACTATTTTTTGAAGTGGTTGAACGATGATAAAATTGGATTTTTCAATGTTAAGAGAAAGTTTGTTTGCAGATATCCATTCATGTATTGAAGAAAGCTCATTTTTGACTCTGGTTTCTAAGTTAGATAGAATGGCATTAGAATCATCAGCAAAAAGTAAAACTCAAAAGCACTTGAAGAGTTAAAAGTCAATAATATATTTATTAATTATGAATCACTTTATTTTATCCTTTTTACTAATCCTCACTGACAAGATATTGGCGATATTTGATAAATAATAAAAAGTTGAAGTTTATATAGAGATTATCACATGTTAAGAGCCTGATATCGTTTTTATTCATAAGTTTCCCGTCATATCGCGAGTCCTAACAAGCGAGTCCTAACAAGCGAGTCCGCGAGATAATAGAAGTTCAATAGTCCCCTCCACAGCTCCCTGCGTCATCTCGATAGGTATCGAAGCCAGATAAACGGTGAGCTTACAATGATAGAGACCTTTTTAACGCCTTATACAATTGTTCACATGTCTCTAAGCTCACCGTTCGTCTCGCTTAAGTTTCGATGTAAAGGCACGGCTCGAAGGATAGAACAATATAGCCGATCTCACGTCGCGTGGGAACGGTCCATAAATTTTTTTGCCACTGATGAAATAAATTCGTAAATTCATGCTCTCATGCCGAATAATGGAATGTAAACTAAAACCATTTAGCCATATAATATATATTTTTGGAGAAAATTAAATGTTCAAATAAAACCCATGTATTCCTTCATGATTATTGATGATATTTTGATCAAAATATTTATGGTAATGTCTTTTGAGAGTATAAAAATAGTCCTTGAACGTAGGCGAGGAAAGGGGAAAAACAGGGAGGATAGTGGGATCAAGATGCCTAAAAACCCTGACTTTTAATAATATTGACTTTTACCGGCTTAATTGGTAAGTAATGACAAAAACATATAATGGTATGAATAACAAAAGATTGAAAAGAAATTCAAAACATACTACTTGCTCAGCGGGTGATCGAATTTAAGATTTATAACCAAATTGCATATTGATATCCAAACAAAATCAGTGTCGATCCTTTCACATTCTGTCAAGTTAGTGTTATGAGAAAAAAAGTGACTTTAAAAGAGATTTCAAAATCTTTAAGAAGAAAATAGGGGAAAACTGAATCAAAATGCCTAAAAACCTAATTTTGAGAAACTTTGATCTTTACCCGTTAATTATAAGTAAGTAATGATAAAAACATATCACACTAGTATGAATAACAAAGGATCACTTAAAAATAAATTCAAAAGATAAACGAGTCATCAAATTCGAATTTCATTATCAAATTGATATCTAAACCAAATACCGATTCCTTTGTGCCTGGTGAGTGCATGCGACGGAGAAAAAACAAAACA
This sequence comes from Anthopleura sola, assembly GCA_023349425.1. Classification (NCBI taxonomy): domain Eukaryota; kingdom Metazoa; phylum Cnidaria; class Anthozoa; order Actiniaria; family Actiniidae; genus Anthopleura; species Anthopleura sola. Next base: position 1,847,171 of record JALHLI010000014.1, read on the forward strand.
AATGGAGTTGAAAAGGGGGTTTAAAATCCTTAACGGAATGATTAAGAGTATGGTTACCGTACGAACTTTTGTTTTATGACTTAAGCCTCTCGTGGATTGCTTAATATTCAATATTTGCATGTGAAATTACTAATTTGAAGAGGGACCCATAAAAAGAGCAAAAAAGAGATGAACAAATAGCAACGATCGATTTGTTTATTCCTCTGATCTGTCAGTTGCTTGAGTGATTCACGTTTCAAAGAAATGTTGAAACAATTACTAAAAATCTAATTATACCTATGTTAGCAGCGTCGAATCTAGCTAAACTAGTAGAAGCAGGTAGACCAAGCTTGACACACAATGATCGTCTTCTGGTACTAAGAAAAAGATCTGCAAAAGATCTGATGTTTTATATGGCAGTTCTAAGCGTTTTCTTAGCCGCCGAACTCAAAGGTAATTATATTCGACGCAGCAAAAAGTTCGACATCTGAACTGGACTTAAAATATTTAATTTATAGGGAGGGAGCGAAGGAAACTCGGAGAGAAATCAAGGATGAAATCAAAGAAAAGATAAAGGTAGAAAGGAAAAAGAAAGAACAAAATGACAAGGTAGACGAATTCAAAAAAAAAAAAAAAAAAAAAAAAACAATAACAAAATTTAATCAATATCTAGATAACCATGATCTTTTATATTTTCTTAGAGCAGGCACTTACTATTTCATGTACAAAACACTCGATTCACATGTTAATGATCATGGAAGGACCGGAGGGAAACCAGAGAATTCGTAGAAAAAAACTTTCGTGGCAAAGGCGACAACAACCCATCAAACAAAATCAATTTACACATGACATCTGCAGGGCTGGAGCGTTGTAAAAGCCTAACACAGTTTTAATCCCAATTGCGAAGACTGTTCTATTATACCTTTTTGCTCTACCACTATTTTCGACTTCGTGCACTTTAAAAACATTTTTTTTTTTTGTTTTCGTTCACTTAAGATAATTCTTGAATGAAAGGTCCATTCTTTTCATATCGGGGGATGTCACGAAAGCAAGAAAACTGTATCGCTGACAACCCAGCCTCTTTCTTCTTCCTTGCAAAAAATGCTAAGTTAAGCAAAAAAAAAACATTAGAAAAACCAACAAAAAAACAAGAAAACAAGAAATTTAAAACAAAAACAAAAAAATCCGAGAAATCAAAGAAATGAAACTGGGGTTACCTATCTTTGATATAGGACTCTACAAAAAATGAATAATCATCTATTCAATATGTCATATTTTTTAATAATATAATTAATAAATTACCATGGATAATGAATACCGACTGTAATGTTTATCTTTCTTATTATTTGAGAGTATAAGCCAGATGCTCTCTGCTTCTGTTGGGAACAAGATCATTCTTTTCTAGGAGACCAAGATAACTTTGAAAAATAACTCAAGCAACAAGTCTATAGTCTTCAAGATTATACATTGCTGAGCTTGACAATGAAGATTGGTCTATTTTTGGTGGTATTGAGTTTTGCTTGGCTTGATTCAGGGTAAGTTCTTTTATTGTTAACATGAAGATGGTGAATTCATTTTGCTTATCTTTCTATTTTCCCTTCTTGGGCGTTTCTTTCTCTACCTCTTTCTCTATCTCTCTGTGTTATATTTATTCCTTTCTATTTCTTTTTCTTTCTCCATAACATTCTTTTCCTTTTTCTCCTCTCTTCTTTTCGTTTTCGTTTCTCTTTTGATCTTATTTTCGCTCTTGCTTATTCCTTCTTCGTACATTTTTTTTTTATTTCCTCACTTCTTTCTTTCTTTTCAGTTTCTGTTTTCATTTTCATTCTTTTTCGCAGTCTTTATAACATTTGTTGGTTTAATGAAATTCCTTCAATTTGCTGCTTCAAGTCTTCAAATTCAACCATCCCCTGATTCAACTTAGGTTCAATAAGTGTATTTAATAATGTAAGCAATATCGCGCGAGTTCATTTTTTTTTTTTTTTTGTTTAGTTTGTGGAGATAGCATCGGCGCGAAACGACTGTGCAGAATGAATCGTCTATGGTTTAAAAAAAATCCCAAAATCAGCTATAAAAGCGCATAGGATATAGAATAATTTCACGGCGAAGATGAAGAATATATACCCAAGATTTGTTTTTATTATATGATCGAAGAATTTTACTTAGTTACTTAAATGTTTTTTCGTGAAAATCTTCGTGTTAGATGGCAAAATTTTTCATCGGCCATCATCAGGTTTTCTTGGCCGTGGGCGCATGCACCCATGTGTACCTTTTTTACTTCAGCTCAGTCGCCTTCCAACATATTATTTTTCTTTTCTGTTGTTTTCAGCTGCCAAGGACTTCTCTGTCCATTAACCCTGCCCCAAAATGTCCCGTGGTATTCGCCGTGCAAATCTTTTCGTTCTGGTGCCTTGTTCACCCAAAAGCTAGACTACGGAATTAATAAACCATCCTCAACGATGCCATTCGCTCGTCTCAAGCATGGGCTTCTAGGTCTCACAGCTTTACTAATCAAACATCCATTTCTGAAGTTCCATGCAGATAGATGGCGAGCGCTCGCTTTGAAGAACGAAGCAGCGAGAGCTGCGTACATGGTGTCTAAAGCCTTTGCCCCACCAATTGTGACTATGAATGAGTTCTCTTCTATTGCAGACCACTTTAAGAGACACCCATCGCTTCTTTTACATGTAAGTTTTTTTTGGGGGGGGGGGGGGGGGAGGGGAAGGGGCTGCCTGGTATAAGACTTGAATTCTTCTATGAACTAAATACAGGATGCAATTTATGAAAGAGCTGGAAGCTCATAAGCGAAAGATAGAAAGAAAGGATGAATTAGTTGACAGGCACTCTATTTAGGGTTTCAGGTAAAAGGCTAAAGAGTAACGTAAAACTTAAAGACATAAAGACAGAGTCATATTCTGCCTTTCTAAATAACCCCTCTCCCCCCACTCCCCACCGATATTATCCTGGATCCAAAAATATGAAGGGTCATGTTAAGCAATTATTCGTTTGGACAGTATTACGCTATTCATTTGTTTGATTCGGTTTCACGCTCAGCGCTACATAAAGGTGCCATCTGATCAAGAGCCATTCCAAAAATCGAAACCTGAGTGGATGTCAGATCAACATTTTGCAGACCAAAGGCTGGCTGGAACTAATCCAATGAATCTAAATAAGATAACCTTCTCTGATAAAGGTAATAACTGTCTCATCAAAAATATATTTTATCGAACCATGAGACAAACCTGGGGTGATGTAAGTCAGGGCATGGCTAACTCACAGGTCGAGCCCTGAAACAACCTCTGGGCTGATCTAAGTCAGGGCATGGTTAGCTCACAGGTCGAACCTTGAAACAATCTCTGAGTTGTTACAAGTCAGAGTACGTAGTAGCCTGGTAAAGTAGCAGTACAATGACGCCAACATACCAATGGACTATAGTTTAATCTATTGATTTTAAGAAGCAATGGAAAACAATCTTTTTTTTCTCGTATAGTTGGAGTAAACTGGAACGAACTGAAATCAAAATTGAATAATAAGTTTGAATGGGAGAGCGTTGTCTCGAAGGCATTGCATGGAATGTCTTTACAAACGGTAAGTGAACATTGAAAGCACTCAACATTTCAATTTAATTTAATTCTTTTTCGGGCAAAGCCAAGGAGGACACAAGGGGAGCCAGGTCCCATTAAGAGGTAAATAGAGGTTTGTTTTACAGTGTAGATGGGAAGAAAAATTCGGGAGCATTCAACTCACCTTCCAATTAATGAAGGGTGTGCGCTTAATAAGTGACCAGTGGGGTACAGAGGCCTCATGGACAGTAATATCTATTTTTTCAACTTCGATTTAACCGCAGGCCATTGAAGAAGGATACCTTTATGTCCTATATCACCCTAACAGTGATGACCTGTTGACGATGGCGGATGAGGTAGACAAGGACCCTAAGAGAAAGATGTGGAAATACATGTCTCCGATTGCTCTTTTTGCATCCATACCCTCCAAGGATGCTTCCTCTAAGGCAAGGCTGATGCCTGTTGCAATTCAAATGGACCATGAACGAGGTATTGCAATCCTTTAGAACTGTCAAAATTACATTTACAAAGGCTAGGTAGTTGGAATCTGGCAATAAACAGCTAGGGTAATGAGAAACTTTAAAACTATCAAAAATTATCTTATATATTGTCTATTATATAGATTTCATCTTATAAATTGACGATAATTTTGTATATAAAAGTTTAAAGGTCAAAGGCGGGTCCCAGATTTGTTGAGAGAGGGGTTCAAATGTTAAGAAGGGGGTCAAAATGTATATTTCATACAAATTAGAATTTACTTCCAACTACCTGTGGCAAAACTAAGTTTTAGGATACAATCAACAATCATTATGAAATCTTAAGTGTTACAGGTCGTCTGGACCCCCCTGACCCTCCCACCCCGTGGATCCGCCCTTGAAGGTAGTTGGAATATGGCAATAAAAATATGCCGTTTCCATTACCACCGCCATGGATTGTCTTGGTTTATTAAAACGTTTCAAGTTATAAATTATCAATAAGTAGGCAGTGTTTTTATTCGTACTAAGCGCAGTGCATGATGTTAAGATGTAAGACTGTAATAATTACTTACTTGAGAATCTTCTTTTTCTAGATTCCCTTGTGTATACCCCAAAAGACGGAGACCTGTGGACCCTGGCCAAACTAAACGTGCAGCTTACAGACTTTGAGAACAGCCAGATTGTAGAACATCTTTGCAAAGTTCATATGGTATCCGAAGGATTGTGTCTGAGCGTTGAGAGGCAATTATCTTATCAGCACCCACTCTACGCTATCATGAGGTACCACTGCCGTGGGGTGCTTACCGCCAACACGTACGGTGGACCAGTTCTGTTGCATGACGATCAAAAGCTCGATAAGTTGTTTCCTTATGGTCATAAGGGATCCAACGCACTTACAGCCAAAGCCGCAAAGATGATTGAATGGGGTGACATAAAGCTGCAAAACAACATTAAGGTAATTAAAGTAGCATTCATTATATCATTACTCGGGAGGGAAGAACGCCTAGGGGGTAAATGCTTAATGAAAGTTTGAAGTTTTCATAGTGATAATAGCCGTGCAATTTGTATTTTTACTCATTAGCTAGCTCGGAGTATTTTGTTCTAATTCTCAGAATATTCTTTCAGCGAAGAGGAGTAGATGACACTCGTCGTCTTCCTTATTATCCTTTCCGAGACGACGGAGCCGAGATAGAGAAGACTATAAGACTCATGGTGACGGATTACGTGAATGCGTAAGTTTGATAACTAAAAATATCTACTGGAACATATTAGTGCTTTTCAATAGTGCGCAGAATCGTCGTCGCCAAAAAAA